>OZ007591.1:107924337-109124337 GCA_963931845.1 Maratus michaelseni | reverse complement strand
ATTGGCTGGCCTAACTCATAAAACAAATACAGGCTTCATACTCATCAGGGGAAACCTGGGAATCAGGGGATAAATTTTGTGTCTTAAAATTCAGGGGAAACTCAGGGGATTTTCCAAAAAATGCCAAAAACCTGGGAAAATTTGGCAAAACGATCGGCTACTCTGGGAAATGAGGGCACTTGCTGCTATTCGTATGCTTCATGATGTCATAATGCAGTCGAACTAAGATACACCTTCAAACATCAGGAGATAACGAATTGTAAACTAGCCACGCCTTCTAACGTCCGATGACATCCATTGAGATACCAGAGATTTTTTTTTTCTTTTGGGTGGGGGGGGGAGGGGGGTAATACTTACCAAGTTTTAAAAAATGTCGTTAATTGTCAGCATGGGAAAATTATTCATCCTGGAAAATACATCAGGGGATTTTTTGGGGGGAAATGAGTATGAACCCTGAAATATTATTTTAAGTTACCAAACAGCTGTTTCTATTCACTTCAACTTTTCAAAGTATTGAAAAACTAAACTTTTTTTCCTATAAGTAATCAGTAACATGTAATCAAGATAAGTAATTATGAAGTTATCAATTGAGGTTTTGTTTTTTGGTATTATAGAATAAACAAGTTGGAAATTGTACGTCAAACGTTACAAACGAGGTGCGTTCGTACGCACGTTTTAGAATTAAATTCATGATATCCCGTGCGTAGAACGGGTTAAACAGCTAGTTAAGTATATATTTTATGACACTGTTCATACAAATATCTTAACTAGTTATATAAATATTCAGATATATATGTATCAGCTAGTTATATAAATATTCAGATCTTTTCTGATTTTTAATTCTGTGAAATGAATTATATCGTCTGCAGATTAATTTCTGTCATAAAATAAGTATCTCGGTCGCTTGACGATTTAACATCCATCGGAAGCTCCTATAACAAAAAAGCACCGATTTAAAAAAAAAAAAAAATCAAATTTCTTAATAAATATTTTTATTAATATCTCCTAAAGTTTTGATTCGATTTTAATAAAATTTGAAATGTCTCGACAAAATTCTGCAAAGATAATATATTTTAAATTGCAAACCATTTCGTTGGGTAGTTTTTGCGTTGTTATATGCGGACAGACAGACAGACGGACGGACGGACGGACCAAACGACGACTATAGGTGCTACGTATTTATATAATTACGAACGCACCTAAAAATCAGCGAAAAATGCGCCACTTTGATTCAATCATATTAACTCATATTTCCACATTGTCTTCAGAAACAATAAATTTAGTCTTAAATCGTTAGTAGGGATTATACAAAACTTTATTCAGAGTATCCCCCAGGTTTAAAAAAGGGCAGGGTGCTGCTGGTGGGAAAAGGGTACTTTTTCATTCTTTAGGGTACATTTTAAATTCTTTAAGGGCACTTTTTGGATTCTTGAGAGTACTTTTTAGGTTTTCAAAGGCATTCTTTTGATTTAAAAGTGAGGGAACTCTTTTAAAGGCAACAGCGAGTCCGTTTTTACTATGCAAGCAAATTTTTTAATACAAAAAGGAGTAAATGCACTTATTTTGGATGAGGGCAAGAAGGGTGCTATTTTGCAAATCAAAAGGTAGGCAGGGTGCAGCACCCTTCTGAAACTGTCTGGGGGGCAAAACTCTGCTTTATCAGTGAACATTGTTCTTCAAATCATTTTCTCATCAAGTGACTGTCTCTTCTGTATAATGCTCAAAGTTTTTTTTAAAAAAAAGGATAAACTTTAGTTTCTAAAATACAAAGAACTTGATAACTTTCTAATCCATATCCATAATTTGACCAGTTATTAACTTCATTTTAAAACGTCCATTAGTAAGAAATTTCCATATTGAAACTTAAACAAGATATAAATGAATTTAAAAGCACTGATCTGTTAAATATAACAAAGTTTACTCTGAGAGTCTATAGATAAAGATGATCGAAATATTCAATTTATGCAATTCTGTTACTTGTGGAGCTCCAATTTATACCAAATAAAATGTTCTCAGTGCAATAAAAGTTCAAGTTATATGGATCTTCTGTTTTGGTGAGTTTATTTTTTCCTTTATCACTCTAGATGTCTAAATAGTTATAATTTAAACTTATTAAGTAAAATAATATATAATTTATATTTTAATAAATCAATAAGAAAATTTCAAATTATTTAAATTTATTTCTTTAGCAATGTACACACTATATTTCTGGTCATATAGTGAGGTTTTGGGATAAAATAGATGTATTTATTTTACTAAATTATTTTAGGTATCTGATTTACTCCGGTGCTGGTTACTGGTGAATCAACTTATTATTTAATCTTTTTTTTACACTCTATCTTATCCCGAAATTTCATTATAGCAACTATAGACGTGCCAATAGACTTGAGCATGTTAGTAAGCCACGCCTGCACAAAGATACGACGTCATCGACGAACTCATCTCTTGCCAGAGTGTAGACGTTTTAAACTAGAATTACACGCGAATGGCAATAGTGTACGAAGCACAAGGTTAATGCCCCGATTCAAAAGCGCGCATCTCGAAGAAGGGCTATGATGAACTTTGGAATGTACTCGAAGGAAGTTTTCTGAGCAAAACTTATTTCTTCTTTTTAGCATAACTTCCGAAGTTATTAATGGATTTTCAAACCGTAAACAGTTGTGAAAGAAAATAAATATTTCTATACAATAAATATAATTTTGAAACAAAATAATTAATATTTAATAAATTCGAATTTTGATTTTTCGCTTAGATTAATTTACGGAATATTTAATTAATGAATTATTTAATGAAACTTCTAAAAATAATTTTATGATTTAGTTATTAATAACAAAATATCAATAATTTAAGCTTAATATTTGAATTTTAGAAAGAAAATTGAATTTATTGAAAAATGAGTATTAATTTTAGCTAAATGGGAAAATAATTTTAATTTATAGATTTAATTTAAGTGTATAAATACAGAGGCAATGTACAATGATGTAACATGGATATTCCATGTTTTGGAATGAAATAATTTTAGAAAAATTTAACAGTTTTAATAATAACTTTGCTTTTTATGAAAATACGAAGTAAAAGACTATTTTGATGATTTAAAAAAAAAAAAAGAAAACATTGGTTAGATTAAAAATTATAATGATCCCTCCACCTGGAGATATCTTACGATATCAAGTGCCTGACCCTCTCTCTCCTAAAGTGATAACTTTATACAGGGTGATCATAAAAAAAACTATCCCGACATTTGGGCCTCTAACTATCATACCATTCACAGAAACTGAATGAAATTTTGGCAAAAGGTATTTTGAGGTATGCACTCAAGAATGATATGGAAAACAACAGTGTCACTCAAACAGTTACGGTTACAGTGAGAAAATTTTGAAAAAATCAAATGACAACACCCAGTTTTTTGTATTGAAATGTGATCTCCATTGTGAAAAATCTTAAATAGTGTTTGCAACTGTAGCATGAAAATCACTGGCGGTAGGTAGGCTAAAAGTGAGGACAACCAATAAGGACAGAGAAGCAGCATAAAATAAAGCATTTTATTGTATTTCATAAATTTTCCACATGACCTCCTTCACACACGATGACATTTTGCATGCGGCTGATGGTGGATAGCACTACAGCTTTGTATCATGGCAATAGGAATCTCTTGAATCGCAGTTCTGATGGCATCTTTCAAATTAGATGCAGTTTGATTACGAAACTGATACTTTGGATTTCAGATATCCCCACAGCCAGAAATCCATTGGTGTCGGATCAGGAGACCTTGGTGGCCACGGAAACGGGAAATGACGGGAGATAACTCTGTCACCAAACTGTTGAGTTAAGACACGTTTGACTGAAGACCCGACATGTGGAGAAGCGCCATCTTGTATCCACACAACTTCAGATAGAGCATTTTGCCGTTGCAATGTGGGAATTGCGTAATGAGTTAACATGTCCAGATAGCGGACACTCGTTACTGTACACGTTTGCAGATCACCGGCAGTAACCTCTTCAAAAAAGTAAGGGCCGAGGATGAACGTACTCGTTATACCACACCACACAGTCACTTTTTCCTCGTGTAATGGACGTGCATGCACATCATGTGGATTATTCTCTGCCCAGTGCACACAATTTTTCGAATTCATGTTACCAGTTAACGAGAAATGCGCCTCATCTGTCCACATAATGCATAAAGGCCAGCTGCTATCTTCATCATACCGGATAAGGAATTGATTTGCAAAATCCAGCCGTAATTGATAGTCTCCCGCTTCCAACATCTGGACACGCTGGAATTAATATGGAAACATCTTTAGAACAGAGCGCAGAATCTTGCGTACAGTTGAATTCGGCAGATCCAGAACACGTGCAGTTGCGGGACGAACTGTGCTTATCGTCTGATGGACTTCTGTAACAGCTTCCATAGGAACGGAAGGTCGTCCAGACCGAGGTCAATCGCATGTGCAACCAGTTTCTTCAAATTTATGAATAAAGTCCCGTACAGCTTTGACAGTGCACGGACCTCGTCATAATCCATGGTTTCTGCAGTAAACATGCAATGTCTCTGCGGCATTTTGTCCATTCAGGAAATAAATCTTTATGATTTTTCCATGTTCTTTCCCTGAAAGCAGCATCTTGTTTGGAATGGTAGAAAGGAACATACGCGGCTCGCATTTCGCAGTGCCTTTTCTTTCACCTAGCGTGACGACATCAGTCATGACTGTGTCTTACGTAGAACCCGAAATTTGCGTTTCTTGGTTTCTTCTTCTCGTTTTGTGGAGAACTAATCAGGCTGGGATATCAGCCAAAGAAACGGTGTGCCGTAAATGAAATGAAAATTAATGCTCTGGTGCACAGCAGTCCTTTTTACTTTTCCCTTGCCTAGTTCCGGTGATTTTCATGTTGCAGTTGCCGTTCCAACGCTATTTAGGGTTTTTCACAATGGAGATCACATTCCAATACAAAAAACTGGGTGTTGCCATTTGATTTTTTTTTTTTAATTTTCTCACTGTAACCGTAACTGTTTGAGTGACACTGTTGTTTTCCATATCATTCTTGAGTGCATACCTCAAAATTTTGCCAAAATTTCATTCAGTTTCTGTGAATGGTATTATAGTTAGGGGCCCAAATGTCGGGATAGTTTTTTCATAATCACCCTGTATATGCACAATCCCTTTGCCTAAGATATTGCAACATAATTAGGTCATAGTACAATAATGCAGGGAAAAAATCAATCATATTTATTGAAAAAATTATAGTTATGGATGTTGAAGATTTCGTTGGAAAATAACCATTTTGTAATTATCATATTTTTAGAAAATGACAACACTCATGTCATTTAAAAATCACAAATTCTTAAAATCTTAAAGGAAACTTAACAATTATGAACATTGCAGTTTTTAGAGAGATGAAACACAAATATACAACTAAAATTCTTTCTGGTAACAAAATTACATTTCTATACAGCGTGGGGTAGTTATACTCGTCTCTTCACCACTCCCTACCCACTTTACTTACTCATTTTGCCTCAAGCAAAAGTTTAGAAGTTTTAACATTAAAAAATGTGTTTTTAAATACTTTGATTATGATGTTAATGATCTCATTGTATAAATACATTAATTTCTTTAAAATATTTTTAAGCTAAAATGAGTACAGAATTGAAAAATAGTACTTTTCCTATCCATTTTATGCCAAGTTACCCTACCCAATTATAGAAGATTGAATGATATTATCATGACTTGTGGCGACCTCCTGTATTTAGCTTTTTTGTTTCCCAAAGACGCATCCACAGCTGTTGCGATAGCTGATAGCTGTTTTCATGATTGGTTAAATAAGATCAATTATACATTTGAAAATCAGCTTGTATAAAATGGTTAAGTAAAAAATGTTGCTGCCTCCTGGACTTTTATAATGTCTAGAAGAAAACTTTTCTTTTTGATGCTATAAGAAAATAATTTTAAATATGACATTTTAATTACATAACTTAATTTTCACACAAAATAATTTAATTATTTTAAAGTTTACATTATTTTTTGATATTCTCATGTAAGTATATTTTTTAATTGAAAAGTGCTTGAAAATATTATTTGGTTTTTTTTAATTTGGCAACAGTAGATAAAAATGGTTATTTCAAGCTATGAATTAAATCTGTATTCAGATAATGAAATTTTTAATTAAAAAAAATAGACATTAAAAAAATTATTGGACACAGTACACTACAATCTAGTGAAATATATGCCTTCAAAAGATGGTTAAATTGCTATGCATAGTTTTTGATCCTATAAAACTTTTTAAACTGAACTATATTGAACTAGCTTGCATCAAATTCAACATTAAATAGCAATTAAAGTAATTCTTCAGTTTAAAAACTGTCTACTTCAGTGCACATTTTTCTATAAAACTACTAGTTTTCATGTTTTTATATGCAATAGTTTTTTATTATTATGAGCTGAGAAAATCAAAAGGTCACAAAAAATTTAATTACGGTGGTGTCGGCAAGAGCTAGAGGTGGCAGAATAGAAAGAAACAACTATTTTAATTACAAAATTTTTAGTTAAAAAATATATTTATCGAAAGTTGGATTTTTATACGTAATATATTATTTGATATCAGTGGATGCATGTGAGGCTTTCTCACTGCAATCTTTGATATTATTTGCTGATACTTTTATCATTAATTTTAAATAAAATAACATTTTTTAACAAAATGGATATTATGTCAAATACCTGTTCAAAACCTTTTTCAGGCTACCCCATTCATTCTTATGTATTTTGTAAGAGCATAGCATGTTGACATCAGAAATAATGCAGATGATTTAGTGTATCTTTTGGAATTTCTTAGATTTTTAATGATCTTTCCATGGTATAAATTTTCTTTGTAATTATTGTTAGTTGATTCAGCAGTCTGTTTCCTTTCCCTTGCTTAGTGGACTGAAATAGAAACATGTCAGATGTTAATTTAATATGACTATTCACCTTTAAGTCATGTCTGTAGGGGTGAGAAATCTTTCACATTTCTGTTTTTTATAAAATTTCATCTGAATTTCCCCACCCCCGCCTCTTTGAAATATCTTCTTACAGGGGTCAATCCAGGCAAAATTTCGGCCCTATTTAGGGCCCCTTCACAAAAATTTATTTAATAAAAACAGGACCCTTCACAAAATTCTTAATAAAACAGGTCCCTTTATAAAATTCCTTTTAATAAAACTGGCTCCTTCACGAAATTCTTATTAATAAAATACAAACAAATCCTTCACAAAATTTCATTTTCGAATTTGAGTAGCTGGATTTCATTATTTTTTACAAAATGTTATTTTTCATAAAAAATATTATACATTTCACAAAAATAACTTTTATGTTTCACAAAATGGGCCCCAAAAGGAAAACTTTACATCAACCCCTGCTATCTTCTTTTGCCCCTCTCTCCCTAGCACACAAAGTTTAAAATCTTTGAAACTCTGTTTTTTTCTAATTTTTTTACTTTAACAATTTATATATACATTTGAAAAAAAAAAAAAAAAATCATTGAAATCTTTCTTTTTCCAAATTTCTGCTGTCTTCACCCCCGCCCCCTCTCCCTTTGCACCTCCTCAGCACACAAATTTTGAAATCCTTAAAACTCTTCATTTTTTAAAAAAGTTTTTTTTATTCTGTTTATAGTAACAATAAATAAATAATCATTTGAATCTCCCCCTTCTGAAATTTCTGTTTCTCTCTTTGGTGCACTGAAATATGATTTTGCCCAGTTGAAAAGTCTACCTCGACCGCCCCTAACAAAAGAAACTACATAATCTCTTAACTCATATCTGCTGTCTATAGAAACTAAGTCTCGTAGTTGTTCATCATCTGGGACCTTATGCAAAAGACCCAGTATGCTCAAATATAATCTTATCTGTATTTAAAATTCAAAGTTCTCTTATAGCAATTTTTGTTCCATTTTTTCAGCATTCTACTTGCCCGAATTGTCGGAAACTTGTTGAAGTTACACAAAGGAAGCGATCTCAGAGTTGTCCACGATCAGAATACAATTTGAGAAGAAATCAAGATCAACGTAGATCATCAGAATCAACTTCTGTCTCAGGATTTTTCAGCAGGAGTAGGAACCCATTTCGTTTTATATAAGACATGCTCTTTTGATTTATTAAACATGTGGTAAATAAGTATCCATGTATTATAAGACTTAGTTTTGCGGATCAGATTTTATAATATAAAAAATACATTGATGCATGCTATTGCATAGCAGTTTTGGCATATCATGTGATGTAATATTATAATATCAGTGCCTATTCAAATTATCTTTTCCTAATAATGATGTATAGATTGACATGCAGGATTATTTTTTTCCCCCACTGTAGATAAATATAAAGTTTACTGGCTTGTTTCATTGGAGAAAATATGTAAGCCTATGAGATAAGTAATAAGCAGGTTACAGTTTGTGTGTATGCAAATTTGGAGTGATGATCCTATTGCATTTTGGATTGTTTGTATGAAACAGGTTTGGTAAAAGCCTATCAAAAAACATTTGTGATATCTTTTTTGATTTTTAATTTTATTTTCATGTAAAATTAGATATATTTGTCTTTTTTTTTCAACATAATATTCTGGTCATTTAAAGACATTTTTAAGGCATTGATATCTTTACGTTTTTGTAAATTTGTCTTCATCAATGTTATTTAAATAAAATAAGGGTTATATTACATTTGTATTATACCTATTGAAGAATGGCATCAACAAAGCAGTTTAAACTGCAAGGCATATCCTTATAAACATATTTAGAGAGGTAAATGATCTTAGCTTTTTATTCTTATGTAACTTAAGAAAAAATGCTTTGGTTATAAAATTAAAACACATCTTCTTATGATTAGATTATTTAAAATTTTGATTATTTCAAACATTTAATTATTACTATTTTAATAACTTAATTCTATAAAAAGCAAATTTAATTTCCAAGAACATTTGGAATTAAGCTAAAATTCACTTTTTAAATTAGATTTCATCTTAATGATCTATAAATCACAAGAGATAAGTTGTTTCTGATCTGATCAAGTAGATTGCTATAGTAATATATATATATTATTTTTCAAATTATTTATTCTTTAATTTACATTTCTTTCAAAGTACTAAAAAAAAAATATACAATTATTACTTAAAATATGATTTCTCTCCTGATTTTTCATTTTCTAAAATTTTTCTGGAAATCAAATGAATCTTAGTATACTACTTTAAAGTGTAAAATAATGATAAGCGGAGAAAATTTTATAAATAAGACTATCTGTTAAGATTCACAAGATAACTGTAAATAAAAGATATTTTAATTATTGTAATTAATGTTTTTTAGATGCTTGTTGATGTTGAAATAACTTGGAGAAATCAGTTTTCCTTTTTTAACTAATATTTGTTCAAATAAACACAAATCCCCTTATAGCTACCTGATCAGCTTAAGATTACAAATCTTTTTATAACTTTAGTAAATTATAAATAGTTTTATAAGTAATTGTTTTACAGCTTCTACATCACAAAATAAGGTAGGTGGATGCAAGGACCCAACACATAACTTCAGCCTTGAGATTGAAGTGCACCTACTTCTATCTTAAGGGTGTTTTATGTTTCACTTGTTTAAATGAACTTTTAGAAAACTTCTCTCTTCTCTTGAAACTATAATCATATTATCTATGGTTTTCTATAGTTATAGTAATAAGATTTCCTACCTTATTTATTTCCATTAATTTTTTTTCAACTCAGATAAGATATTTAGTGCATATAAAAATTGCATAAACTTTTGTCACAAAATGCTGAATTATTAAATTTTTGGTTCTACTTTGTAGTTTGTACCATATGGAGATGAAATCCTGATGCATTTTTACTCATAGTAGCAGCTGTGCTACTTACAATTATTATTTGCCCATACCTGTTGCAATTACTTAGATTTTTGTTTGTAAGAATTGTAAAGGTGAAATTATTAGATAAAATAGGCATGTGAGACATGACTTTCTAATTCAGACATAATCATTCTAATTTCCATACATCACATACATTATTGATGCAGATATTGCTCAAATCTGAACTATTTTTTTAGCATTTAGATTTTTTTTTTTCTTATTGTGTAATTAAAAACTCAAAGGGAATAACTAGTTAAAGTGCCTTTAAGAACTGGTAATTTTATTTTTTTCTGTTTTCTGTAGCAGATGTAGAGTTTTATGTATGAGCTTCTGAATATATTTTGAATTTTTTGGTTTTATTAAAAGACTTTGAAATGTGATTTTTTGTTTCACATAAAGCTTAAAAAAAATCTTGTTTGTTCTTATTTTATTTTGCTTAAACTTTTTTTGCAAATTTAAATAACATGTTATGATAATATACTTGTTTAGTTTTTCAATTTATAAAATATTTTTTCATTAGTCCTTAAAAAAAATATATATATATATATATATATATATATATATATATATATATATATATATATATATATATATATATATATTAAGGTAATGTTTAAATATTTTTTTCATAAATTTCGATTGCAGTAAAAGTTTTACATCTTTTTCGTCTCCAGGCATAGGGTTTTGTTAAATATGAGAATTTTCCCCAAACAATTAAAAAAAATTTTTTTTCTTTTCTTATAGAATTTAATTATAAAAGGTAAAGTTTAAGTATCTGTCATTTAAAAAGTATTTTGTTTTTAGTTTAGAGAAAACTTGTGCTGTGCTATGTATAATTATTTTAAATAAAGATTTTCTTTTGTAGCTTGTTACTAATAACTTTTTTTTTTTTTTTTTTAAATCTCAAAATATATTTTTATTTTGTTTTAATTTTTGTTTGTTGCATTTTCTTTCTCACATTTTCACATTCCATGGTAAGAAGAAAATATCAAAGCGTTTAATTATTATCTTTTAAAATTGAAATAAAAATCTATTCAAGAGAAAATTGGTTTGCACATTTGTAACAATTTCATTCAATTCTTATTTAGCCAAGATTTTGTAACAAAATTTTGTAAGTTGTTATAGTATGATTGATGCAAAGCAGCTGATTTGTTAACCCTTTTTTTTTTTTTCCCCTGTGAAAAGTTGTAACTTGTGTAAGCTGTGTATTTTTTCCCCTTGAATATGCCAAATAAACATTTCTTTGGTTAAATATTAAATCTAGATTTCTGTTTCACTTAAAATTTTATGAGTCAGCATGACTCACTAATTATAATACTAAATCAATCAACAAGAAAATGTGCGTAATTGGTGATAGTCACAAGTCAATTTCTACTAAACAAATAAAAAAAGATGAGATTACTATTATTAGAACATTGAAACATTGCATACATATTAATGGGTACTTTCAAAACCCTCAAGGCTTTCAGATATGGAATATTTGTAACAGTTCTATCACACATATTCAAAGGTATTGACACTGGTAAATTTTTCCAATAAGCCATGGAAGGTAAAGTTAAATTTAGAGAATATAAAAGTTGAAACAAGTCAATCCACAACTTTCTTTGCTGTTCTTTGATAAATGATTACAGTCCTGAGATGTTAAAACTGGCTGTTTTTAATTTTTACTAAAGTTTTTGATGCATATATGCTTCTCCCTTTTAGCCTTCTTCTGTGACTGTGCACAGCATTTAGGAGGATTATAGATAGTCTGGATCATCCTTGGGCAAGAAATTCCTAATTTTATATCTGATAAGTTTTTTAAAACTAGGCCAGATATTTGGGTGTCTACTGTATATATAATAAATTATTTCACAAACTGAAAATTGAGATATGACGCACCACAATAATTCTATTCTGTTTAGTGATGAGTGATTGTCGATAATTCAACAATAAGACTGTCTGTCTTAAATTCCCTGATGTTCTACATTCTATTGTTTCATAGAGAAGCTAATAACTGCAATTACAAAATTTAGCAATTATCTCGACAGGAAATGTTATCATAGTGACGATTGTAGGATCATTCTACAATTTGTTACTGATTGATGTTTGACTGAGAAATACAGTTACACTTGCATTTTTTGAAGCTTTTACTTCTGCATAGGATCGGACCGAATTTCTTTTATTAGACTCAGAACGGTATATATTGTTATATTTTTTAAGCAGACTCTGGCAGTCCAGGGTTGGGCTTTATTCTTTCCGCATCATATCAGGCCAGATTTTTTTTTTGTAAAAATAATAGTGATATTGTATGCATTTGTTATAATAGTCTTTCAAAATTTATTTTTGTTAAAAAAAATAAACAAATAATTAAAATAAATTGAATTTTTTTTTTCTTTATAGCTTCTAAATTATCTTTTCTTTCTAAACTATGTTATTTTTTATAGATTCTTCATTGGAATGAGATTGTCTAAAATTGATATCATTAATGTTGTAATTCCCCATTAAATGCCTTGCAATGCAAACATATTATCTGATTTCATCATTTACCTGAAAAATGTTTGCTTTAATATTTTTGCATAAATATATATCTAATATATTTTTTAAATAATTTTAATGGATAATGTTGGCATTTTCAGTAGAAAACGATCTGGGCCGGGTCAGACTTGTTTCTATTGATTTTTGATCCTGCCGGCAAGACAATGAACTTAAAAAAAAAAAGTTCTGAGTTCAGGATGAAACATTTCAGCTGTGATGACCTATAGCAAAGATGGTGAACATGTGGCACATAAGAAAGTTTATCTGGCATGAGAAAAACTTATAGATAACAATCATTATACGGCAGTGTTGAATCTAAACACATTCTCTGGGAGGAATTTCTGGAGCTCCATGAAGGGGCACACACTATGGAGTTCGAAGGTAGAAGTTACATTTCAAGATCATTAATGAGTGTAACATTCCAACCATTCTCTGAATTCAGCACTGGTTTTTGTAGCAAATTCCATTTTATGTTTTTGAGCATGAAGTACACTTTAGTGTAACAAATACCATTATTATTAATGTTCGTAAATGTCTGTAAGTTTGTACCTGGAAAAACTCAGCTTGCGGAGAGTGGACAGAGCATTAATTGAATGGGAATAATTATGTTTAATCAATCCCACCCGCAAAAAAAAAAATTAGCAAAAACAAAAGAGTCTCCTACTTTGTGTGCTTATGGATATACACATGCGTTTAATTGATTAGTATTTGCTCGCTTAAAATTTGCAGCATAAAAAATAGCCACCAACCAACCTTCAGATAAATTTGAATTTGGTGTGCTACTATTTCTCATTTTCAAAGGTTGGCAGGGCTGGTATATTTTCGCAAGAATTCTATGTAATTTTCGTATTTCTCCGTTAATTACAACAGAAATTACAATATATTTTCTATTATGGAAAATGAATTTATTTCTATTCCAAAAAGACACCTGCTTTTTTATTTCAACACTCAGCAGAGACAAATCCTTTGGGATTAATTTATTTCTGAAAGAGATAAAATGATGCATTTGAAAATGATTGCAGTTTTTATACGCTATATAAAATTTTCAAAATTATCGGATTTTCGAATCTAAAATATATGCATCCTTGCTCAGAGTGGGCTGACATTTCAGAGAATCAAAAAATTTTTGATTTCGGACCATAATTTTTGATTTTAGCAAAATTCAGATTTTTGTATAGGAAAAAAAATATATATAAAGCTAAGGAATTTGCTATTTCTTTTCAAAGTATCTCCTGTCGTATGATTCCCATTGCGACGCAGTTTGGCTCATTCAACTCGACATCGATAGAGCTTACCGATTTTAGTTTTGAGTTTCACCACCAGGGGGCACTTTCCTATCTCTGGGCCGGATTACGACAGAGTATGGCTCATTCGACTCTATATCGATTACATATTTTAGTTCCAAGTTTCACCACCAGGAGCGCTTTTGTAAATCGGGTTCCATGGGCCCGATTGTTAGGAAAAAGCAGTCCCTGGGCAGGGTTCCCAGCGTCATGGAAAGTCAGGGAAAATCTGGAAAGTCATGGAATTTCAAAGTAGTCAGGGAAAGTCAGGGAAATTTTAAAATACATAGAAAAAGTCAGGGAATTTACAAATATTTTCTAAAAAGTCATGGAAAAGTTTTGGAGAAAAAATGAAAAATGATGCGAAATTCATCATATAGTCTCAGGAAAAAAAAAATAGAGAATTTTGAAGAGTAATCACAGAAAAAAAAAATCGCTAATTTTCGACAAAGGATTGCAAAAATAAGTAACAAATTTCGTTGTATGCCCATTTGGTCAGAGAATTTTTTGAGATTTGGTCAGGGAAAGTCAGGGAATTTTTTTAGATTTGGTCAGGGAGAGTCAGGGAATTTGCCAGTCATGTTTTGCTGGGAACCTTGCTGGGTCTTATCACCATGCCTATTATTTCCCTTACCTCATATACATTTCATAAGAGTCATTCATATTCATAATATATAATATAATATTCTTTCATAATATAATACTCTTTCTTTAGTTATAAAATATAATACAATACTTTACATAAACTAAAGATAACTACTTTTAAAGCTCACCTTTAATTAACTTATCCTTAATAGATATCCTTGATAAATGTCTTTGAAAGACATCTTTGATGAATGTTTTTATTAAATAACTTTAATAGGTACTTTTAATGGACTTGCTTTTGGACTTTTGTTTCATATTTTTAATGTTTAAAACTCTTTTACTTGGTATATCAATCTCTAACTCACGACGTTTCCGGCTAACTTCGTATCGACACACTCTCCACGTTTCTCCTGTTTTTCTGAGTGGTTCTTACGAATGCTCATAGATGGCAGTGCGATCCAACACAGTCGCGTTTCGGTCCTTGCCTCGTGCGGATGTTTCGGATTTACATACGACATTTGAGAAGCTGATGGAAAATACGATTGGACATGCGTGGATGCTTTTCTATCAGAATGTTGTGAGGGTAAATAGTTCTGCCCACTGGCATTTGATGCATTTATTTTCGTTGCTTGGTTTTTAATTTCGTGAGACGTCTGAAGTAAAAGCAGCTTTGATAATCTTTCCAGAATCATGCAGTAGTTAATAGCTTGAATTAAGTTTCGTTTTGAAACTTTGTTTTGGTTTCACGTGTGAAGGAATGTAATTGTCAAGATGAGATCGTGTTGCTTTATTTGTGATCATTTTGGAACTCTGAACATTTCTGAATTTTAACGATGTCGATGGTTAATGAAGCATAGTAGTTTTCCCCGTATGTTTTAAGGTGAAATACGCAGGGTTGATCTGGTTGGATAACATCATCGATGTGTTAGACTATGTGTTCATTGTTCTAGAGAATTAATATAGAAGCATGCGGATCAGCATTTAATGTTCAGTTTTTCTTAAACAAATGGAATAGTGCTAAAGTGTCTTCAGTTTTCCCTTCAAGTGATGTTTTCAATTGAAGATGTGCTGGAGATTTATTTGCCGTTTATTTAATGTTAGAACAAGTTTTACTTATTCAGGTTTTTCATAAATCAAATGAAGCTGCTGAACGTCTGGTTTATTTACTTTGGGTTCCAGAAGAATACAATTTTGTATTTAATGAAGTTTCAGTTACACGTCATGATGTCTGATTATTGTTTATTTAAATAAGTCTATTTCTACTTTAAGTAAGTGAATATATATATATATTTAAGTTTATTGTATTTATATGTGTTAAGTTTGAATAAATATATTGGTTGTTTTAAATAAATTGTCTTTAATTCTAATCTTCATAGAACTCATACATTCACTTTAATAGCTGGTTATAATATCTGGATATATATTTCATGTTTAAATTGAATCTTAATTTAATAGTTTAAATTAACTTTATGGGGTTATTAAAATCAGCCATATACGCTTCTGCTGTAAACTCATCTGCTATTTCTTTAAAACCCCAGTCAGTACATCTGTGCTGACCAATACCGATTACAACGGGATTTGGCTCATTCAACTGGATTTCGATCGCTTTACAGATTTCGGTTATGTTTGTATAGAACAGATTATGCCCCCTGGCGGTGGAAGGTGTAATTAAAGGATTTTGCAGCTAACTCTGTTTCTATGGGTCACATCACGACGCGGTTCAGCTCATTCGACTCAACTTCAATAGAGCTTATCGATTTTAGTTCAGAGTTTCACCACCAAGGGCGCTTTCCTATCTCTGTTTCTATGGGCCGGATCATGACGGGGTATGGCTCATTCGACTCGACATTGATAGAGCTTACCGATTTTAGTTATTTTTTTCACCACCAGGAGATGCTTTTATATCTCATTCGACTCTGCATCTATACCCTTAACGATTTAAGTACCCGAGGTTCGTATAGAACAGATTGCGCCAGCTGTTGGTGGAAGGTGGAACTAAAGTATATTGCAGCGTGTACACAGTATGACTGATAATTCGGCGCCGCAAGCAGCCGTGACCCGAGTCGGAGGTTTGTTCAGTTATAGGTTTATACTATTCGATGTGCAAATTAAGGGATTATACGGTGCGTGCGTAACATGACCGGTATACGGTGCCGAAGGCAATGGGGACCCAGAACAGAGGTTCGTTCGGTTAGAGGTTTATACTATTCAATGTGCAAATTAAGGGATTATCCGGACCCAATCCGGAGTTTCATTCTGTTCAAAGTTTATCATATTCAAGGCCCCGATGTAATTTAGGGGCTCGCTAGCGGGCGAAGCCAGCTAGTTTAAACTATTAAAAACAATCAGTTACTTTTGAATGAATTAACACATTGTAGGACTCAGTGGAAGTGCTCTGTAGTGCCATTTTCTCACCAAACTATTCAACATATAATGTTTGCCAAATCATTTTGCTAATATATGAAATTTAAAAAGTTAATATTTTAAAATTAAAAAGGTAGTTTAAAAATAATATACATAATAAACATCCTATTCATATTAGGTTTTATTTTATTTATGTTAAGGGTTTACATCATTTAGGTTTTATTTTTTAAAATTGAATTTTAAATTAGTTTAATAATGTATCTTGAAGTAACTAAAAATGACATATGTACTAGTTTCGACATCGGAAGTATATAATAAGCAAAAATCTTATTTATAAATTATTAATACGAATTCTATGTGATATGGCTGTTATTGAGTAAATACAGCATAATAAATAAATTAGAAGTCAGATTTAGTAAAAGTAAAAAAAAAAAAATTAAATTATATATATAAAAATTATTTATTAAGGTATTTTCTAAGTTAGAATGTTGGTACATAATAATTCTAAAACTTTTGCCACACATATACACAGAAAGGTGTTTGTCATTTCCGACTATAGCATAGGGCAATAGAATGAAATTTTTCATGATTATAGCTCTTGGAACATTCCAAGTATACTAACTCTAGAAGACTAGACAGTCGTAATAATTTGACGGACGACAGATGATTGACAAGTAGGAAGATAATAATATTTGTTTTCTAGGTAAATTGATAATAAAATGTTGAAAAGTACATTATAACCCTTTTTAAACCTATTTTCTGACATAAAAATATGACAGAATTTGCAATTTTTACAAGCGTTTAGTCTTTTTCACTATCCTATCTAGGATTAAAGGATATTTCAAAAATTCTCTTTTCAGACTGGCAGGGGAAAAAAAAAGGGGGGGGGGACAAGATTATCAGAAAGGAAATTAATACCTCACAATCTATTTGGACAATGAAGATGTTATTTTGCATGTTTGTTAGTCTGAACATAGTCGGAAGGAATTTTTTGGAAATTCTCTGCTGCCTCTTTTGTAATGCAATCTAAACTTTATCTCTGAAACTATCAGAGCTGTAGAGGTGAAATTTTGTATGATATTGTTTCTTAGAATATACATTAGATATGGTAAAGAATTTTCTGAAATTCACCCACCTCTCAGTTACTCTTGAAAACCGAAAGTGGCTGTATATTTTTGATCAATAGTGAAACATAATTTGAAAATAGTGACCTCTCACTTATGAATTTCAGAGGACTGTAGAAAAAAAAGTCCTTCCGGTCTGTACCGGGAGGAAAAAGTAGCTTTCCTATATTTTCGTTTTAAAATTTTAGCTAATGTTACACGAAAACAGCAAGTTAAAATGCAAAGAAACGTTTACAAAAGATTCGTTAATACTGAATTTTAATAAGAATTTCGCCAAATTATTGAGCAATAGCCAAATTGGCTTAATTTATAAAGACTTATTTTGGTCGCCAAATTTGGCGATATTTCGCCAAATGTCACAAATTTTGCCAATTTTGTCGCGAACATCGCCAATTTTGGCGCTAACGGATATGAATATATAGTTTTATGCGTACGATTGGGAAAATTATTACAACAATGAAAGAAAATAATTTGCAAGTAATCGCGTTAATGTGCTGTTTTGTTTCAAAATGTCAGCCACCGTAGAATTTCAAACTGCTCTATCTCAGCCATTTTTAAAGATAGAGGTAAACCAAAAAATGCTCTGGAATCCTTGTATCAAGGCCTAACACGTAATTAAAAAATAAATTTGAATTTTTAACTTTTTGGTACATTTATTTTAGTTTTAAATTTTTAAATGGCCGCCATCTTGAAACAAAATGGCAGACCAAGCTGGCCAACGAACTCTGTCGAGACATTGGTGACCTTAATACACACAATTAGTTTCATCAAAATCGATTTATAAATACGAGCGTTATCATATGACATAGGTCAGATATATATATATATATATATAAATCAACATTTGAACGGAGGGTGGTTTTGGGGTCTGGGGGTCATGATAGGTGAAAATATATCGAAATTTTCCGGAACTGCTTTCTTCCGAACGGCTGCAATAGGTAGCTTTATACTTTTTTGTATTGAAAGCTACCTAAAAGTCATAACTGACAGTCATATAAGTGCGAGACAGTCTTATTATACAAGTTTCAAACTTTAAATGCTTTAATTATTTTACCTATATTAAAAAATAAAACATAAAATATATTAATAGTTCACTTACCAGTTTGTTTATTTTAAAGATTTACAGATCAGATTTTGTCGAAAAATGAAGCGATATTAGTTTCTCGGTCAGCGACAAAAAGAAAAAATGTCTTTTTCTAAGTCTAATAAAGCTTTTAAGCCATTTTGGGAATAATTTTGATGGACATAATTCTTTAATTTTTTTAAAGCAGGGTTCGCTGATATATATCATATCTATCGTGATATATATCCAATATTTATTTTCAAATTATCACAATTTTTAATATTTGATATTTATTTTCAAAATATCACTGTGCAAGATATTACTGATATTTTAAGTCAAAACAAGTGTCAATGAAATTTTCAACTGATATTGACTGTGTTATTCTGTAGATAAAGAACATTTGTCTCTGTGAGTGATTTTTCTAGCTAAAGAAAAAAACAAAAATCTTATCCAAGCTTTGTTTGAAGATTTTATTTTTAAATGTAGATTATATGGGACTAATAATTATGTGGGACATAACTAATTCAGGACAGATACAGAAAGATAAACTGTGTAATTTAGATAATCTGTTCTATACAGCTTCATTAGAAAAGAATTATTTTTTAGTTTTGATGTTGTTGAGCTTAAATTGTACAACATGTTAGGGAATAAAAAATAAATAAGCTTACATTTGTGTTTAAATTTTTCAATTAAAAAATAAACTATTTTGTATCTATTTTTTTTTTTTTTTTTTTTTATAAATTTCTGATACTGAAGTTGATACTGAATCTTATGGTTGTTTTTTTTATAAGTGTATAAAACAAATTGTTCCTGTTTTGTTGATTAGTTGATCTTCAATTTTGTTCAAAGTGAAAAATAAAAGATGAAAAGGAAAAAAAAAGTTTTAATGATTTTTCTAGCTAAAGAAAAAAACAAAAATCTTATCCAAGCTTTGTTTGAAGATTTTATTTTTAAATGTAGATTATATGGGACTAATAATTATGTGGGACATAACTAATTCAGGACAGATACAGAAAGATAAACTGTGTAATTTAGTGTAACTGTGCAATATATTTTAGTTTCTAATTTATTATATGCTTGAAAATATTTATTATCAGCAGTAAGTTGACTATTTTGAAAATATCGGACATATATCGAAAATATTGGATATATATCAAAATATCATATTTTTTATACTTTCGAAAATATCATGATATTTATGAACACTGATTTAAAGCGGCACTTCCTTCTGAAAAATTTATAACAGCAGGAACATTGCTCTCATCTTCGTCATCCTCCTCGCTCACGTCTTCATTATTGATATCCTCAAAGATTTCTACAGCAGTTTTCAGTTCTGATAAAAGTTTTTCATCACATTCTACATAATCTTTGAAATTAATACCTTCATCCATAAAAATTTTATCCTAGTCTTTGTCATTAAAGGATTCCCATATGCTCTCAAAGTCTGGTTCATTCGTTGAACTAGCAGTTTGGTCTTGTGAAAAACCACATTTCCTAAAACAATTCTTAATTGTCTGCGATGTCACATTTTCCCATGCAGATGCTGTAAGTTGCATAGCATCTAAAATGGAAATTACTTTAGCTTCCTTTTTGTTTTCCCAATCAAAAATAAAAAGACGAATCAAACTCCTTCTGTAGTTTTTGCTTTGAAATTCTTTTATAATCCCTAAATCTAATGGCTATAATGTGCTTGTAGAATTTGCTGGCAAAAATTGAACTTTTAATTTGTTGCAGAAATGGTACATCTATATTATTGATAAACACTTTAACAATAGTGAAAAGATAATGGTAAGACAATGAGAATGATTTGTACTTTAAAGATGGAGGAATATAAAATCGCCTGAACCATTTAAAGCACTGTATAAGTCCGAGAAAAAGTCATATAACTGAGAGAAGTTTAGCATTATTTCCCTTAAAGCATGGATGGGAGCAAAAGCATTCAGTGTATAACTAAGAGAGTCGTACAAGTGAAATTTTTATTTACTCTGAAAAATATCAATATGGGTTAGAGATGAAGCATTTTTAGGTAGCTTTCATTACAAAAAGCTACCTATTGCAGCCATTTGGAGGAAAGCAGTTCCAAAAAATTTTGGTATATTTTCACCGATCATGACCCCCAAACCACCCTCCGTTCAAATGTTGATTTACGTATATATATATATATATATATCCATAAGTAATGTAGGGTCGATCCCGCTGTAACATATCCCGGTAATAGATATCACTGTGTTGAGGGAACATATTTCATGTCGTCATCTGAGCATTTAGCATTTAATAAACAGATTGGAATTTATTTTGTAGTCGTGCGAGTCCATGAGAAATAAACACGAGTTTTTCCTGGGAACTAGCTTTTATTCCCTTGACATTACAGGTCTTTTTAGCAAAGCTAGGCCCAGGGCAGAGTTTGAGAAGCCTTACATTGGGGGAAACTTTGTTCTTGCCGGCCAGAGCTCGACACGCTATCGGAGTGGACGCTATCTCATTTTCAGGATAAATTGGCCATGTTTTTTTGGGAAGTGATGAGAGTAAAGAGCCACGCTAAAAACGTGCTCCGCGTGTTAAATACTGCGAAACTACCGCTAGAGAGCACTTTGCAAATTAGGAAATAGAGTAATTTAATTGGTTAATTAGCTTTTGATTGATGTCTGGGTCAGATCTTGCAAAGCACCCTGGGCAAGAGCTGATGCCGAATCTAACCACAAAGAAAGGAGAATTCTACAAAGTCAGCACATTTATCTTAAAGAGGACTCAAAATTGATATCTGCTCTTAATAAATGTATTGTAAGAAAAGTTAAGTTACAGGGGCAAAATAGAAATGAAGACTGGATTTTAAAATTTAAACACACAATTTAGGGATTTGAAACTTTGAATTTTTATATTTTAATTTCAGATTTGGAATGGGTTTAACTAAATATCCTTTCATATCTATCCACATTTGTTCACGTTTAAAGTTCTTTCATCTTATTTCACATCTGCCCCCCCCCCCCCCTTTTTTTAAAAATGAGCGCCACAGTCCTTGTCAACAAGGGTGGTAAACCCCATAAGTTAAACACATTTTAATCTAGGCTACCGGATTTTTTTTTCCCTTCTACTAAATTCTAATCAGACTCTCAAACCGCTTGGGCCTACTTTTACATAAAAATAATGGTACTATTTGACGATATACACTGAAGATTAAACATATGACATATACAGTAGAAGATCTTTATAACGCAATTCTCCATATAACGCACAACTTCTCAGATGTAAACAATGAATTTTCAGTTAAGAAGCACCTGAATTCTTACATTATAAATAGTTACTATTCTCTAGAGGACTAAATGTGATACATTAATTTAACTTTATCTCCTTAATTCAGAGCTAATTACTGAAAAATTTGCTATGATTTGATACAGCTATGTTTGGACAGTCTTTATAAAGTTAAAATAACAATGTGTGGAATGATCTATATTATGCAAAAAATTATAATATATAACTCCTGGTAATAAAGAATGCAATATAAAGATACTCTTAATGTATTTTGGTATGTTTTACACATATTTGGCCATGTTTTACAAGCTAAATTTAATGATGTGTGAAATATGATCTACATAGCGCAAAATTCTATATAACGCACAACCTCATGTTTTTAGGTTTGCGTTATAAAGATCTTCTACTGTACTGTAACCAAAATATAGCTGCAGAAAAAAAAAAAAAAAAAAAAAAAAAAAAAAAAACCTCGAGAAATTTGTGTGCTATTTTTCTAAAGTCTTTTAGCATATGCAAAAAAAAATTTCCAACCAACATGTCCTGTTCGAATTGTTCTTGGGTTACAGTTGGTTCATCAGGAAAGGTAAACATTGCACCTTTCTTCAAATATACAACAACAACTAAATAATATGATACTCGAAAACAGAAATATAATATGGCAAATACTTATATAATTCACAAAACACAAACAATTAAAAAATGCACTTAAACTTATAAAAATATTTCAACATCATATAAACACTTATTCAAAACATTAAATTTCAAAATATAGTATATAATGTACTTCAAATATACTGTAAATATAGGACAAAGCAATTACTACAAATACAATAAAGACAACACAAACATGAAAATGTCATATGAGCAGTTACACCTTATGTTACTACTTGAAATCATCTATTTGTAAGTATCTTTGGGCTTATAGGACACTCTACTGGGAATTCTTTTCAGGAGAGAGAAAAAATTTGAACTTCAACACTTTGTAAAAATAGGAAATTCTAACAAAAAAAAAAAAAAAAAAAAAAAAAAAATTAGGCTATCTTTTCCACCATGCTCAGGGAGACATGGATTTCTAAACTCTGAGGTGACTATCATCCAAAAAATGTCTCTTGCACAAGGAAAAAGGATGCCTGATAATCACCTACAGAGGGAAAGCGAAGCAGTTTTGCCAAATTCTACATGGAAAGAGAAAATGGGAAAACAGTCCGACTATAGACATTTTGTTTCAAATTACGAAAAAGTATTAGCAAAACACTTAAAATGTTGCAACAAATATACAATGATGATACATTATAACATTCTCACATTTTTTAATGGTTTTGGCATATTAGTGATGTACTATGTGAAGCGTTTTTTGGTTAAGCAGGACATCATATAGTTAAATCACCTTTCATAACAGGGCCGAAACTAGCTTTATTTTCACCAGGGGCAAACATGAATTTTGGCACTGCCCTCCCCCCTCACCCACCTCCACAAAGTAAATTTACAAAAAGAATTTTACTAAGTTGCTATTAGCCGACTTATTTAAAATTTAAAAATATGTAATCATATGTAATATTGAAATACGTAATCAGTTCTGACAAATATTTGTTCATTAAAACCAGTGAAAATGGAATCAAAAGGAACCGGAAAAAAATCAGCATTACACAGGTTTCGATCTTAGCAGGTATAATTGTTGGTATTCTTTCTGTTGTAACAAAGTAATTTTTAGGTAGATTTCGTAAGAAATACTACCTATTACATTCTCACCTAAGTTGGAAATTTTGAAAAAATTTTTCAGATCTACGCCGATTATGACTCCCAGAACCCAAAACCACCCCCAGTTCAAAACTATATATCTATCTATCTATCTATCTATGTCCCTTTTTTATGACCACGATAACTGGAAAAATTCTGCATAAATCTCTTCCAAACTGATACATAAAATCTCGGTCAAGTTCGTTAATGGGCAAAATCGAACCAAGGGGGGGGGGGGGGGCTTTTTGTGAAAACAGAAAACCCCCCATAATTTCTTTATTATACGTATCGAATCCGTTTAAAGTTATTATTACTTCTAGGAAAAGAGCCGAAAATTTATGTATGACAGATTTTTGATATAATTAAAAATGGCCCCAAGGGGGGAAAAAGGGGGGTTTTAGAAGAAAAAAATCATAGCTTCATCAATTCACAAGATATCAAATCCGCGTAAATTTATTATTAATCCTCTTAATATTATCTAAAACTTTTATATTGACAAATTTTTTATAGGACCAACCGTTATAGAAAAAAAAATTTAAAAACAAAAAAAATCCCTGCCGGCTCCGCCTGCAAACAAGTTATTTTTCGAAGTAGGCGGTTCCAACTCCCGCATCTTTTCGAAACTGATGCATAAAATCTCGGTCAAGTTCGTTAATGGGCAAAATCGAACCAGGGGGGGGGGGGGGGGGACTTTTTGTGAAAACAGAAAAAAATCCATAATTTCTTAATTATGATATTATCGAATTCGTTTGAAGTTATTATTACTTCTAGGTGAAGGGCCAAAATTTTATGTATGACAGATTTTTGATATAATTAAAAATTGCCTTAAGGGGGGGAAGGGGGTTTTTAGAAGAAAAAAATTCATAACTTCGTCAATTCTCAAGATTTCAAATCCGCTTAAATTTATTATAAATCCTCTTAATTTAATCTAAAACTTTTATATTGAAAAGTTTTTTATAGGACCAACCGTTATAGCAAAAAAAAAATAAATAAATAAATAAAAAAAAAAAATCCCTGCCGGCTCCAACTGCAAACAAGTTATTTTTTGAAGTAGGCGGTTCCATCCAACTCCCGCATCTTTTCGAAACTGATACATAAAATCAAGGGGCATAAAATCTCAGTCAAGTTCGTTAATGGGCAAAATCGAACCATGGGGGGGGGGAGGGGGGGGGTGGCTTTTTGTGAAAACAGAAAAAAAACCTTAATTTCTTAATTATGATACGTATCAAATCCATTTGAAGTTATTATTACTTTTAGGAGAAGGGCCGAAAATTTATGTATGACAGATTTTTGATATAATTAAAAATTGCCTTAAGGGGGGTTTTAGAAGAAAAAAATTCATAACTTCGTCAATTCCCAAGTTTTCAAATCCGCTTAAATTTATTATAAATCCTCTTAATATTATCTAAAACTTTTATACTGACAAGTTTTTTATAGGACCAACTCTTATAGCAAAAAAAAAAAAAAAAAAAAAAGAAATTCCTGCTGGCTTTGCCTGCAAACAAGTTAGGTTTCGAAGTAGGCGGTCCCAACTGCCGCGTCATCACAAAAAGGTCATTTCTTCCGCAATTCCCCACAAACAGGCGCGTCTTCGAAATCTACCTTTGCCTGTAGGCCGAGCCGTCAGGGATTTTTTAAAATTTAAGACATGATTCCATTATAGAAGAATTTCATTTTCCCAGATTTTACTGTAGTTGTAGTATTACAAATTATTACAATTGAGATGTTTAAAGTCATAGTGATATGAGTAACATTGTCTTACGAACTCTAAAACCAGGATTTACTGCAGGCATAACAAAGAATACCAATACCGTAAAATATCTTCGTGTACTATCTACATCAGTTTTGTGAAAATGTCTCTTATACCGCTCTTCTTATTTACAGACTGATATGTCTAGATACTTTCCGGCTACTAGATATTTTTACTCAAATTTCATATACAGTAGATTTCCGTTACAACGAACGCCACGGGACCACTAAAATATTTCGTTGTAACGGAATTACTCCTATTTATCTAATGAATTACATGTACACGTAAATAAATTATGTAAGATGTATGTTAGAAAGTAATTATGTAAGAAAATGTACCTTTCATTATAGAGGATTTTAATGGAAGACTAGTTAAATTAACATAGAAAAAGTTAGTAAATTAAAATTCAATATTAAAATTACAAAATTACGGACTAACCTTTATTTAGTAATACATTATTGCAGAAAATCTGTAATTTTAATTTGTACAAAGGAATGTGTAGTTGATTATAACAAAAACGTGTGCAACGAATGAATGTGAGAAAATACCTCCTCTAGAACATTCTTTTGATGAGAAACAAAAGCACGTATTTTCTCCAAGCATGAGAAAGCTTCCGAAGAGGTAACTTTTGAATCGTCGGTGACACCAATATCGTCATCACTATTTTCGTCATTTTGTTGGTCTAATGTAAAATGGTTAAAATGATATTTTCATCAGTCACTTCAGAGCATGTTTGAATATTGTCATCCACAGATAAGAAATCCTCCCAATCCACCTGATCAGGGATTGATGTTAATTTTCTGGTAGCCTTCCAAATTGTGTTTAACTCAGAAGACTCGTATCCAAATCTAAAACTTCTGATTAATTTTCTTCGGTGTCAGTTAATCGGGCATGTTTCCAACAGTTAGAAATTGTTTTCTGGCTAATTTCTTGCCACGAACCAGAGATCAATTCAATAGCTTCTTTGAGATTTATTTTTGGTCTTTTGCCATTCTCTAAGCCGCAAAGAATTTCTTTTAGCAAAAGAGCTCAGTTGCGAGATTTTACAGCACGGATGATGCCATGGTCTAGACGTCTAGAGGTTGAAGAATAGAAGTGCAATTTGGCGGAAGTACTCAAATTTGATGCAGTCTAATTTGGGGGAATTATCATGAGGCATGCAGTTATCAATCAGGAGAAGAATTTTCCGTTTTTTAGCTTTCATTTCTCTGTCAAATTGCACTAGCCAATCATTAAAGATATCTTGTGTCATACATGCCTTCTTATTGAATTTATAATCACAGGGCGAATGACAGTTCTTAAAGCAACGGGGCTTGCCAGAGTGACCAACAATTAATATTTTTCTGTTCTCGGTTCCAGATTTGTTACAAAAAAAAGTGCTGTAATTCGTTTCTTTGAAGTTTTCCCTCCAATGCATTTGTCGTCATTAAATGTTGATGTTTTTCTCGGTTCAAGTTGATAAAATATTCCAGCGTCGTCAGCATTAAAAACATCATCGGAGCTGTATGTCTTTATAAGGGCAGTTGCTTTTCCAGCTCTCCATTCATTTACAGCCTTTGTAGGTACATCACTTGCGTCGCCTCAAATTGATTTTATTACAATTCCATGGTGAGTACGAAAGCGATTGGGCTATCCAACACTGACTTGGAAATTTTCGATATCAAGCATTATTCCGAACTCTTGAGCTTCTTGCCTTATCAGAGGATCACATTGCGTGAACGAACATCGGCACAATCACTTGAACACGGCTTTATCGACATCTTGAAATTGGGACTGTCGCATTCGTTTTCTATGGGAACAAATGCTTGCAATTTGGAATTGTCTGTCAATATTTTCCTTATCTTTTAGAAATGTCGATAAACTCGATGGTGTTATTCCATATTTTTTGGCCACATCAGCTTTCCGCAATCCTTTATCAATCTCAGAAATTATAGCTTTCTTTTCTTCCAACGAAAATTGTTTTCGTTTCACACAAGCCATATTTTATCAATGAACGAAGCAAGAAACACACTGCAACAAGTATTGGCGACAAAGATATCCCAGAACAAGCACAAACACTTCTTTCACAGTGAAGTGCACCTGCTGTCTGTCACGTGATCATTTTGAAGCGTATGGGCTAATGAAAAAAAAAGGAATTCGGAAACAGAAGTAAACAAACGAAAAAATAGCAAAGGAGAGAAAAATATGAAATAGCACCTGTTCCCAAAACAACGTTATTTTTTAACTTCGACGTGCTATTCGAAGTATATTTCATTTCTGTTAAGCAATTGAGAAAAAAGAAAAAAAAGCTCGATGATTTTTCGTTGTAACGGAATTGCTAGTAAAATGCACTTCGTTAAATCAGAATTCTTAATACATTGGGGTTAATGAAATTTGAAAAGGGGATTTGTCAAATTTCGTAGTAACGGGATTTTTCGTTGTAATGGAATTCGTTGTAACGGGAATCTACTGTGTATATATATATATATATATATATATATTTGGTACAAAACGATAAACCAAATCTTCATGTGGTGCCACCTTTGGCTTCTGTTCTGGTGCTAGGGCACATGTCCCCCCCCCCCCCCTTTACTTTCAGCCCTGCTTCATACTCTTCGAACTTGGCATCCACAGACTATTTCCTGTTTCCAAACTGAATACATCACTAAAGGGATACTAGATTCTTGGATTTCTACATATTAATAACATCAAGAAAAACATAATGTCTAAAATTAAGAGGATTCCAAAGATGACTTTGCAAACTTTTTCAAACAATTACACATCTGTGTGCTAAAGTGTATTACGTCACTCAGACAGAACTTTCTTCAATACATATTAAACAGTTATGTACTGTACATTCATATTTCAGCAGTCCTGGAAATTAATAGCCACACCTTGTATTTCAAGCTATAGGGAGGACAGTTAACTCCATGACTTGTTGGAAAGTTATTAGATGCAAGATGCAGTAGTTTTTCAAGCGAACCTGCCTCCACACTTACTCAACTAGCAATGCTTTTGCATAAGTCCTGCTAACTTAGCATCAATTGAGAGTATTTTCAAACTTTTAGCTTTATGCACTCTGAAATCGTTTGGGTGTAAATAAATGTGCAAAACTGGTTATGTGCAGTGGAGTAAAATTTATCTGGATTATTAATTGTACTGAATAATTTTCTACTGATTGAAAATTCCAAAAAATAAAAATATTTTATTAGTACATTATAATTAATAAAAAAACTTTGTAATTATTAAATTATAATTTTAAATAAAAGATTACATAAATCATTGTGATATTTAATGTATACCTATTGTTGTTAAAAGTTTTGAAAGGTGCTACATGTTTTCGATGGTTAAAATCAGTTTATGACAGTTTAAACAAGTTTTTGATGTTTGTCATATCAAAAACCCAAGCCTGGCAGCAGTATTCAAAATATCCAAGTTATTTATGCATTCTAGTGTTGGCACATTTTTGCCAAAGGTGGTAAAAGCAGTCCTAAAAGATTTTTTTCCACTTTTTGCCAAAGGGGCAAAAGTAAGTTTGTTTTATATATTGGATTGTAATAATTATTTTATTTTTACTAATTTTAACTCTTTGCTGAAAAATCTGAGTGAAACCGGAAATGGATAAATTTGTTCTTTATTTCACTATTAAGGATTTGTTTATTTTTTTAAATTAAGACTGAATGTTAAGCATTTTTTTATTTGTTTTATTTTCAATTTACAAAGTAAAAGCATAAAGATTTGATTTGTGTTTCAAATCAAGATGAAGGAAAGATTTTCATATTTTAAATGCAATTGTTATGTTAATTGTTATGCTTGAATATGAATATTCCGGTTGAAGAAACAGATCGGAGACTCCTTAAGGTAAATCTAGGAATCAGTAACCAGAAGTTACAGGGAATCATCGATAGTGGCGCGGAGATTACAGTTCTACTTAAGCTGTTGGCGCCGGAAGAATATTTACAGTCATGTGGAAAGGTATTCTTGTGACCATTCTACTCATTCTTCGGACAGAAGATGTCATTCTGTATATACAAGTACAGGTTACGGTAGTGGAAGGATTACATGAGGAAGCTTTGATCATTCCCAAGGTTTTCGCTGTGTTAAAACAGCAGAAGTTGTATTTAGGGGATGAGGTAGATATCACCCCGGTTGAAGAAAACAGAAAAATCTCTGTTCAATGTGGAGGGAAGGTGCCCAGCAGGAAAACTGGAAACAAATCTAGATGACAAAGACTTGGAAGCTTCAGATTTGGAACTGATTCCTACTCCGGTCAAGGCAACTGTTTTGCCAGAAAAAGTTTGTAATGAGGATCAGAAAAAAGCCCTTCAGTTTCACAAGCGCAACTGTTAAAAAAGGAACAATTGGCTTGTTCTACATTAGCAAAATGCTTTGAAGATACAAAGCGGCAGAAAAATAATTATTAGGTCGAATCCGGTTTATTGTATCATAGAGGCAATTTTGGAAGACAAAAATATGTTCAACTTGTTGTACTTGCCTGTAGAAGACAAATTTTGAGATTAGCATATGAAGCACCAACTGGTGGACACTTAGCTGCTAAGAAAACAAGAGATAGAATTGGTATGCCGTTCTGGTGGAAAGGAATGCCAAAAGAAGTAAAACAACAAGGCACTGCTTGTCATGATTCTCAAATGTGCCGAAAAACAAAAGTAAAGGGCAGAGTATTGTGCTGTCCTCTAAAAAAAAAAAACCCAGTGTGAAATGTTTCCTAAAAAAAAAAAAAACCCACCCTAGTATTTTATCAAATATTTCACTGATGTCAATTTTTGGTTTTGCCCTGTTTCTATACACCATTTGCAACAGTAAAAACATTTGATAATGCCTTAGGAGTGTTTATTTAGTTTTAAAAGAATTTAATCTAATAATGCAGAATTTTGGCAAAACATGAGCTTCATTTTCAAATATTTGCTTGTTATAAAACGTTAGTTAGAATGATGTACATCAATTTTGAAATGTTTTTATGTTAAACTATTAAAATGTGAATAAAATGTTACATTTCTAGCTGATTATGTCATGTAGGGCTCGGCTGGCAACCTTTGAAAATAGAGCTAAAAAAACCAAAACTTTTTTTAATAAATAAATGATAAAATATACAAATTTTCTTAAAAAGACATTTATTTTTAAGGAACATAATTAAATTATGCAAAGTTAATGCATATTGAAGGCACTTCTAAGGATTTTTTTTTAGTATGTCATAAAAAAATCCATGTTTGCAAAAATAAAACCCATCAACCTTTTTTACACACAGATACCCCACACATTATTTTGATGTTTTCAAACTTTTATTTATTTTATTTTATTCACTCTTTTAACTTTTTAATGCAAAATATTTTACTTAAGGTAGGAATAACTAATATAGCAGGGTTCACACGCTTTTAAGCCACACCCCATTTTGTAAGGACTTCCACCAGTAATCGCATAAAACTATCTTCTACCTAATGAATCTTGAATACCATTAGGAAGAAAATGATCTTTCAATTATACTGGTGGCAGAGTCCTTACAAAATGGGGCGTGCGAACCCTGTATAGATGCATAGATGCTAATTTGTACTATTTCTCTTCTAAGCATACAGATGAACTGTAAGTTTGTGCAGTTTTGTGCAAAACACAGTAAGTGAATTGCAAAATATCATTTTGTCTTTCTCATAAAAGGTAAAACTTGAAATCTGATGCATTTCCCCTTTTCTATGTAATTTAAAATATACCACAGAAGAAAATCGTAATACAATTCAGGAAGGAAGTGGCAGCAATTTAATCAGCAAATCTTCTTTCAAGAACAAGAGTGTACTCTTTCTGTGTCATCGATGAACTTCATTATCTTTGCTTTATCATCTGAGAAGGTAAAGCCAGGGTTGTAATTTTGATCTGTCAAAACTCATTTTAACCAGGATTGTGGTCAAAACTGGTTTTAACTATTTAAAAGTGGTCAAATTTGCTTCAACCACTCAAAAATAATTGAAACTCTATAAAAAAGACATTTGAAATTTTTGGATTTCATAATGCACCTGGTAAATTGTTGTGCAAACTCTTCAGCAATAAAGATAATCTCATCAAAAAGTCACCTGTAAAAAATGCAGCCAAGGCTCTTAAGAGGCTACTTCACTCAGTTGAAAGATCGAAATAGCCGAAAAAAGAGAAACCGTTGCCATCTGTAAGGCGTATCCTGTGACTAAGATTGACACTTTTAAAGTCCAATGATATTTACTAAGCTTGCGATTGACAAACAGAAAGGTCATCCCACAACATAAAACAAGACACATTTTACCTCAGGCGGATAGTAAGGGAGAGTGATACCCCACCGCGAGAAAAGTGATTAGCAAACAGGAGATAGGTTTCCAATCACACTTTCTCAGATAGCTCCGCTGGGCTCAAGTCTAAACTTTATTTTCTAACACATTCTTAAAATCAATTATATATCTTTTTAAATGCATGAAATTATTTACAGATATTCAGGTGCTATTTTTTTTCCCTATGAAGGCAAAACATTATTCGGAAAACGATGGCAAAGATGGTGTTTTGTATTGATTTTATACACAACAGGAAAAAGTTGTATTCGAGTAGCCATTCTTTTATAATTCAAATTATATTAAAATAAAAATGTAAAAAAAAAAAAAACGATATTCGATTCCAAAGTGATTGAGTAATAATGTCAGCAAAGATTCACGCTGTTGAGCGAGTCTCTGTTCTTTATTTTTAACACTTTCTTACATAGTTGAAAAGTGTTTATGAATTCGGTTTGTCTATCTGTCTGTCCGTGCTCTAACTCACGTAAATATACTCAGATTGTCCCGCAATTGATATATGTTATTGATGTTCACTATGGCATGTTCGGCATTGAAAATGAAGTGTGTCGCGCTTATAGTTACTTTAAAGGGACACTCAAAAGAGTTCTGTTATATTACGGTCTATAGAGGAAAATTCTTTGCGTATTATTTAAATGTTGTTATACGATTTCAAATATATTGAAATTGATGTATATCACTGAGAGTTGCATTACATGGGACTTTCTTACTATAGATTGCTGTGTGCATATCATTCATTGTTCATTTACAGGGACACACAAAAGAATTCTGTTAAAGTTCTGTCTGTTAACAATAATTGCTGGAAGTGTGTTTTCAGTTGCGGTGCGCTATTTTAAATTTAACTAAGTTTTTGTGTATTACTTGGTGTGTATAAATTCTACAGATCATACACAAAATATCTCGATCACATTTTCGTTTATTGACGGAAATTTCAGAAGGGGGATTTTAAACTGCGCTATGTGTTTACAAACTAAACAAAATTTTATCATTCTATTATATATATTCTAATACGAGGAAATCTTGTGTGTGTTTATATATATATATATATATATGCAAACTTTATTTTAAAAATGGCTCTAACGTTTTTGACGAAATTTTGTATCTTACCGTTTTGGGGCACCAGAAAACCATTGGGCTAGGTCACATGTTCGAGAATTTTCGATTAGTAGGTCACCATGGGTCAGGGTCAAGCTAATTGCATCTAAATATAACGGCTCAGACCATTTGACGGAATTTTTTATATCCTGAGACTTTCGCGCACGAGAAAACAATTGGCTTGGTCACATGTTCGGGAAAATTTGATTAGTGGATCATTTTGGTCATGGTTCATGATATTTAAACTCAAAGCTAATTTTTACCGAGCATAGTTCGGTCTTCCCTGCTCGTGCATTACATATACAAATCTATTTATCATATACAGGAATGCACGAAAGAATTCGAATATTTTTTTAATGTTGTTGGTAATTCCTGAAATTGGGTTTTTAAATATGTTATGCTTATTCCAATTTATTTACGTAGACATCATCTTTCATCTTATTAAACGGTAAAGATTTGTTAAAGTATATTGGAAGTATTGTAAAGTTTTATATAACCTATATCTTGATGCATGAGTTTTCGTATTTCTTTTTTTTAAAACAGCTTTAAATAATGTAATGAAACAATAGAATTAGAAATTTTATTTCCTCTTTTAAACATTCACTTCATATGAAAAAGTAATAGTTCAAACATTATTTTTCAGATATTAATAATAATATATTTTTCATATATTCTTTTCGTATAGTTTCATTCACTGTAATTCGGAAATTACTAAGTTTTTAGTGCAGAAGTGTTTGCCACATTTTTAAGAACATTTATTATGTATGTGGATGTGTGAGCGAGCATTTGTGATGTTTGTTTGAAATGCGTAAATTTTCACTAACTTTAAGGCTCGATCCATGCAAAAATCAGTAAAATGTGTCCCGACGCAACAACCAAAGGCGGATCCAGCCCTGCAATTAGACGGGGAGACATAACTCCTTTTTTTTTTTGGAGGGGGGGGGGGGGGATCACATTTTTTAATAAGCAACTTTTATATTAAAGGCTGGCAGTTGCCATATCCAAAATGGCTACTTTTCTGAAACTTTTAGAAAGTCATTTTCCTTAGTAAAAATATAAAATTTACACATTTTGTTGAGATACCAAGAAATTGAAGAATTTCCCAATTTTTTTATAAAGGCAAAGAATCATCCCTAAAATGAGCATTTTAAGACAATTTTTAAGACTTGGCAGTTACAGAAATGCCGTCATGAGGAAGCAATTGGCTGATGTGGCCTGAAATTCAGATTAAAACACCTGTTTTACAGATATTTCCCCGAAAGTTTCTTTGCCTTTATCGAAAAATGGAAAACGCTATTCAATTATATTTGTTCTGAATACGTGCACTTGTAATTGTCTTGCATCTGGTATTAAAAATGATTTCATGGATCTTTCAGAAATTGCCTAATTTGGATTTGAGTAGAGCTTCAGACAGTCGGAAAGATTCTCTTAGTTGAGCAAGGGGAAAATTTAAAAGAATTTAATATATATTTTTAAAATATTCTTTAGAAGTTTTCTTTGTTCAAGGGGGGCGGTCATGAACCCATGACCACTTCCTTGGATCAGCCGTTGGCAACAATCTTAAGTACAGATAATTTATTCGTAGAATAATGATGATTTGAAACTATTTTTAATACTTTATGTCCCAAAATATGAATTCATGAAAATTTCATCTTCTAAAGTATTTTTCGTGAATTTTTGAAACCACGTTAGAGGATTTACATAATCATTCAATCAATTTTAGAAGGATTTTGCCAATTAAAATTAATAAACCAAAGCTAAATGTGTAGGAATTACGTGCAATATTTATATCTCCATTCAAATTTTTTAATTAAAAAAAAAATATTTTTAATTTATAGAATTAGGAAATGTACAAATATTAGAATATAAATACAAAAAAATTTCAGAACTGAAGCTTTTAACTCACCATCTTCCAGCATCAAGAAAGCTGAAAAGATGCAAATGAAATAGAAATCATCCTTTTAAATATATTTTTGTTTTGTGCAATCAACAATGCTTTTGGAATAAGATAAAGGAAAGTATCTTTAACTCATTGTATACTACTAATCGATGTATTAAATGAATTTTATAACAAGTTTTTTTCAATGATACTTTAAAGTACTGTTGGGGCATAAAGTGTTAAAGAATAGTATAATTATTTTTATAGTCTTTGTTTATAGTCCCTTTATTTATAGTCTTTGAAGCATGATAAACATTTTGATATTGTTGATAGATTTACAGCTACTAAAAGTGTAGCACTGCGAAATAAAAATACAATACATATATGATGGTTAAAGGTTTTTTTTTTTCCTACTTATTTTCTTCATTTTTGAACCTTTATTCTCCACCACGTTTTAATTTCTCTTTTAAATATCATATAACTTCAATTTGTTTTCAAAGATGTGAAGGGTTTTGGAATAGAAACATAATTTATGTTGATTTTTAGATTATTTCAATCAAATAAAAATCATATCAAAAGTGATATGTTAATTAACAAATTTCCTCAAAAATATTCACTAATATAATCATTTAAAAAAGTTTTCTTCGACACGAAAACTTAAATCAATTTCCGTGAACGGAATAAATGTAAAAAAGAATAAATAGAAATACTAATATAGAATAACAAAGAAAAAAATTTGTTCAACACTGAATTTTATTGAAAAAGTATGAAATTTCAAGCTTATCAAAAAAATTTAAAGAATCATATATACATAAAAAAAATCCCTGACGGCTCGGCCTACAGGCACAGGTAGATTTCAAAGACGCAGACCGTGGGGCTCCTGTTTGTCGGGAATTGCTGAAGAAATGACCTTTTTACGATGATGCGGCAGTTGGAACCGCCTACTTCGAAACCTAACTTGTTTGCAGGCGGAATCGGCAGGGATTTTTTTGTTTTTAATTTTTTTTTTTTTTTGCTATAACGGTTGGTCCTATAAAAAACTTGTCAATATAAAAGTTTTAAATAATATTAAGAGGATTAATAATAAATTTAAGCGGATTTGAAATCTTGAGATTTGGCGAAGTTCTGAATTTTTTTCTTCTAAACCCCCCTTCCCCCCCCTTAAGGCAATTTTTAATTATATCAAAAATCCGTCATACATAAATTTTCGGCCCTTTTCCTAGAAGTAATAATAACTTCAAACGGATTCGATACTTATCATAAGTAAGAAATTATGAGTTTTTTTCTGTTTTTACAAAAAGCCCCCCCCCCCCCCCCGGTTCGATTTTGTCCATTAACGAACGTGACCGAGACTGTATGCCCCTTGATTTTATGTATCAGTTTCGAAAATATGCGGGAGTTGGAACCGCCTACTTCGAAAAATAACTTGTTTGCAGGCGGAGCCGGCAGGGATTTTTTTTGTTTTAAATTTTTTTTTGCTATAACGGTTGGTCCTATAAAAAACTTGTCAATATAAAAGTTTTAGATAATATTAAGAGGATTAATAATAAATTTACGCGAATTTGATATCTTGTGAATTGACGAAGCTATGATTTTTTTTCTTCTAAAACCCCCCCCCTTGAGGCCATTTTTAATTATATCAAAAATCTGTCATACATACATTTTCGGCCCTTCTCCTAGAAGTAATAATAACTTTAAACGGATTCGATATGTATCATAATTAAGAAATTATGGGTTTTTTTCTGTTTTCACAAAAAGCCCCCCCCCCCCCCCCCTGGTTCGATTTTGCCCATTAACGAACTTGACCGAGATTTTATGCCCCTTGATTTTATGTATCAGTTTGTAAAAGATTAATGCAGAATTTTTCCAGTTATCGTGGTCAGAAAAAAGTGATATAGATAGATAGATAGATAGATAGATAAACATTTGAACTGGGGGTGGTTTTGGGTTCTGAGAGTCATGATCGGCGTAGATCTGCAAAAATTTTTCAAAATTTCCAACTTAGGTGAGAATGTAATAGGTAGTATTTCTTACGAAATCTACCTAAAAATACGCAAATTGTGATTATCAGAACTATTTTATTGATTGTTCACATACTACACTAACGATTACACGACACAAAAGAGAATAAATACCCTGTTTATTAATGATTTCAATGATATATACATAATATAAAAAATATACGAGTGATATAAAGATACTACAAATTTTATTTGCACAATTTGCGCGCACAAAAGCATACTTACTACTCTTTTCAAAATCAAATTAGACTATTTAAAATATTATTAGTAAATTCTAAGAATTGACACTTTCTTCATATAAAAGAAATAAAACATCTTTAGACTTGCAAACAGTACTTAAAATATTGTACACTGAAAGAATTTTTGTAATTTAAAAGATTATCAAAATGTAAATATTTTTATATTAAAAATTAATTTCCTTTACAATTCAGAGATTTTCAAAACCAAAACAATAAATAAAAAGAATTAATCAGTAACTCTGTTTACATTCAAATGCATTACTTAGATTACAAAATCAAATGATATATATATATATATATATATATATAATAAAACTTTTGTAAATAATAACCATTAAACCACACACATATATATATATGTATATATATATATATATATATATATATATATATATATTAGTAGATGTCTTATTCTTTTCACATCTCAGGGTTTTTCCGATATGTTATAAGGAGCTTATATTATCATTTTTTATGCTTGACAATATTCGACGAATTAACATATGTTTACAATGAATTATTCTTATATGAATCCATAAGATATTCATAGTTTTTCATTTTATTGTTTTTAATTTTTACAATATATTTTCCTTTGATTTTCACGTAATGTGATTTCATTTTAATCATATATATATATACACACACACATCGGGGTTTTACATATTTGATCAAATTTGTACCCAGTAATAAAATCTAGTCGCCAGTAAAAAAGAAAAAAGAAATATCCCCCCACCCAAACCTCCCTCATCATTTATTTTCAAAAAGAAAATAATAATAATAATAATAATAATAACTAGTAAATCTACAGATCGGAGGCCTCAACGTCAGCTCCACAAATCATTGTTCATTGATCTCACTAATTTTTAACGTTATCTGCATAATATTGGATATCCTAAAATTCAATTTTTTAAAGTTATTTATACATTTATAAGAATGTAAAATTTATCGAAAGTTCCGGAAATTTTAAAAGTATCGCATTAAACACAATGTTATGCAATGATATGATAAACTATTTATTACTGTATTTTTTCAGAATAACTACATTACTTCAGGGGGGTTCCACCCCCCTGAACCCTCCGTTGTCGCTTTAATTATATATCCTAAATTTCCAGTAATTGTGCTATTTCATTTCTTCAGTATATGTCTGAATGTATTTACTATTTTAATTTCATTAGAATAACCATCTCTTTGTACAGGAGGTTTTGTCCTATCCTTAAAAGAATACTTATTTTTCAACCACTAAATATCATATGTTGCTGAAATTGAATAAAATTCCGTGTATTAAATATGCTTATACAAATGTAAATTTCTCTTATGAGACTTGTATTCCATTTTCACATTCAACGTTTTTATATTTTTCGTTTGGAAAGCCGATTTGGTCACCTTTCTTTAGTAGTTAAAATAAATTCTCATCTATTTCATTAGAAAGAGCAAATTAAAAAATTAAATCACCCGAAAATTAGCTATTTTGTTAATAACATTTCGCGACAAAATAATTCACTTGAATTTTCCTTTGTTGATATTCTTTGAAATATAGTTGCTTAGCAACCATTTAATGAAAGAGAGAAAGAAAATACATTGGAATTTTTTGTAAAAAATGAGAAATTAAAATTTTCATATCTTTCAAATTAATGCGTAAAGTTTCCCAATAATTTATACAATTACTTTAGAAATTCTAATAAATATATTGGGAAATTTTCAAAGCGATCAAATTAAATTAAGATATTCATTTCGTAAATTTAATATCCATAATTTAGCATTTATAATTATCCCAATGCGTGATTTTTTTTTCGCGGAATGTTAAAATTAAAAAATCGTCTGACTTCCCATAGAAAAACATTATGACTTAAAATAAAATGTTCTATATTTTTCGAACATATGAACCAAAAACTATACAGCTAATTCCGGGTACCTCGCCAATATACCCACCAAAAATCAACCTAATCAGACCCTTTTTGCGGCAGTTATCGCGGAACAGACAGACAGACAGACAAAGAGACTTTTCGGGTCTCAACAGAGAGCCTTCACTGACGTTTCGGCAATTACGTTTACAAAATAACTGAACTGTTATTATGTTATTTATAGGAAAAACATTGCTAAAACAAAACTATGCCAAAATAATCTTGATGATCAAATGCGATCTTGCGACCGCATTTGTCAAGCCCTGCACACTCATTTTTAAACACAAAAGCATAAAATTGGCAGGCCTGACTATTGAAGCGATTTGGAATAGAAATGAGTTTCCATTTTTTTTCCAAACAAAAACGAATTAAATATTATGTCATAAAGTAGTCAGTTTGGATTTGAGAAAGCCAAAAACATTTGTTACATATGGAGGAGTGAGCATTTATAACGCTTGTTTGAAATGTAGAAATTTTCACAAACTTTGAGCTGGTTCTCAAATTATCTGCTCAACAAACGCGAAACTTTCTTTTAAACATAAATTGGCAGGCCTGACTATTAAAGCGATTTGAAATCGAATACGTTTTCCATGTTTTGATAAACAAGTTACTTATTGATTTATAAGCGATTTTTGTCATCTGGCGACAGGTTTTTCTTCTTTTCCGGTCTGTCGCGTCCGGAAATCGGTTCAAAACGCCGAATTCGATAGTATTTTCTGAAAGACTTTTGCCTTTACCAAAAAAATGGAAAACGCTATTCGATTGCATAGTTTCTGAATAAGAACAAGTGCCAATTTCATGTGTTTCCGAAGAAAAATGAATTCTGAAATGTGTCAGAAAGTAAGTCTCTGGATTTGAAAACAGCTTTAAACAAAATATACGTCTGACAAAAAATTGATTACTGACACATTTATTTAAATTCTTACATGTAAAATAAATAATGCTTTATTTATAGTAACTAATTATAAATCGCACTGAAATATGTTTCATTTGTGAAAGGAGAATCACGAAATTTACCGAAAAAAAGAGAACCCGTATAATCTCATCATTTCTGAGTTTTAAATTAGTGTAACAAATTTTAATAATAAAGCTATACAATAGTTATTTTTTAGTTAATCTACCGCATAAATATTTAATATTTTCGAAAGAAACGTTAAAACTAACTCAGTAAGAGTTATGTAATAAATAATAGAAAAAAGGTATTGTAGAAAATTTAAATACAACTGTATTTATTCGCTGAATATGTCTATTGTCTATCTATTCATTTTAATGACACTTGCCACTGTATGTTTGTTTTTTCCCGAGAAAGAGTGAATAAATGATAGTTCTAGTATTTTTGTTTAGCAAATAAACGCTTTTCCATTTTACTATTGTAGGCAATTAAAAAATATGTCGGGTATTAAACTTCAGAGGTGAGAGGTGAAAAAAAATCTTTATTGATCCCAAATCAATAACGTTTTTTAAAAATCTGTATGATGCCTAGTAAAACAAATAATCAGCATCTATTTACATCATTTCAAAATACCATTTCTTAAACTTTCTTCTCTGCTCTTAAAATGAAATTTGCAGCTTTAGAAGTTGCATACTGATAGCCAAAGGCAAAATTTCACACATTAGGTGGTCTTTCTTATCGCTCAATGAAGATTTTTCCCGTTTGACTTCCCGTTGAGTTACCGGAAAGAAAGGGAGGTAACTTGTTTGGGGCGGTCATTTTACTGTTTTCGGCTGTTTTAAAAAAGGCAGTACAATTTTTTTAGGATTGTAGCATCGATTAAATTTTTTTAAAAATCAAAATAAAAAGCATTTTTGGAAAGCTAAATAATCAGGCTACGATTGTGTCTTTACCAAATTTTAAAATGTCAAACAGATTTTTCGCGATAAGACACTAAACATGAATCTTCAAAATAACGCACTTATATCACATTAAAAAAAAATAATAAAATAAAATTTGAAAGGAGCATGCATAATTTAAATGTACAGGTTTTGAAAGCTACAAAAATTACTAAATTCGAGCAAAATGCGAAAAGATGACACTTCTAAATTTCTCCCATTGAAATAACATTAGCTGCTCTGTCTGGGAGAGCCAGTGAAGTAGCCCCTTAACTCATTTACCGTAAAAAGTACTGAGATCATATAAAGCCAAGTTTAACAATCTTATTAACTATGAAATTTTCATTCACAAATCACTCCTAGTCTCTACATCTTTAGTTAATTATTACTTTGTGACTTGAGCTTGACTATTACAGGGGCACACGATGTATATTTGTCCTGGAAATTTACATCTGGATCTAAAAAAATAATTACAGCAAAAGAATAGGGCGGCAAAACACGTAAGAATGGGGAAAAGACGAAACTTTTTTTTTGCAAAGATAAAGGCAGAGATGGCACCCTGTGCGAGGTTCTTTTCTGCGTCTCTACAAATGCTATATTCTTTAAAAAAAAAGGGGAGGAGAGGTTACTATCTTATCTTGCATATGTTTCATTCTCTTAGTTTTTAGTGTCGTTAGCAATAGCCTCCGTTTTCCTTCAAATTTTGTTTATAGGTTCACTGTGTTAAGGCGCTTCCTTGATTAGTTTTTGGGATTGATTGGTTAAGTATAAAGGGGGGAACGGGGGGCTAATCCCCCCTAATTTATATAAATGAGTTTTTCATGAAGAATTATTCCGTTTTCCTTCAAATTTTGTTTATAGGTTCACTGTGTTAAGGCGCTTCCTTGATTAGTTTTTGGGATTGATTGGTTAAGTATAAAGGGGGGAATGGGGGGGCTAATCCCCCCTAATTTATATAAATGGGTTTTTCATGCAGAATTATTCCGTTTTCCTTCAAATTTTGTTTATAGGTTCACTGTGTTAAGGCGCTTCCTTGATTAGTTTTTGGGATTGATTGGTTAAGTATAAAGGGGGGAACGGGGGGCTAATCCCCCCTAATTTATATAAATGAGTTTTTCATGAAGAATTATTCCGTTTTCCTTCAAATTTTGTTTATAGGTTCACTGTGTTAAGGCGCTTCCTTGATTAGTTTTTGGGATTGATTGGTTAAGTATAAAGGAGGGAACGGGGGGGCTAATCCCCCCTAATTTATATAAATGGGTTTTTCATGCAGAATTATTCCGTTTTCCTTCAAATTTTGTTTATAGGTTCACTGTGTTAAGGCGCTTCCTTGATTAGTTTTTGGGATTGATTGGTTAAGTATAAAGGGGGGAACGGGGGGCTAATCCCCCCTAATTTATATAAATGAGTTTTTCATGAAGAATTATTCCGTTTTCCTTCAAATTTTGTTTATAGGTTCACTGTGTTAAAACGCTTCCCTGATTAGTTTTCGGGATTGATAGGTTAAGCATACCTGCCAACATGTCTATTCCGAAAACCTTACAATTTTCCTGACATACTTCATTGTGCATCTTTAAATATATATATATATAGTGTTTATGAAGGCATCTGGTAAGGTAATATATGGTTTGATACAAAATTCACTGATAAATACAAAAATATTAAACAAGTAATTGTTTAAGTTAAAAAAAGAAAGTCAAAGACAAAATCCAAATATTAGCACTGATAATTATTTTTAATATACTTTACATAGGTTGATTTGGTTTTACCAATAAATTTTTTGTCTAACATTTCTTCATAGCAATCTTTTCACATGCTTTTAAGTATTAAAATATTTTAATACTTAATTATCACATATAAGTATTAAAATATTTTATAATTAAAAAAAAATCTAATAAATTTCTAATCAAAAAAGTCTCAAAACTACAATTTTAGTTTTGCAGCTTTGTTCAAGAAAATTTTAAAATACAAAGAATGACTAAAAATTCCCTGGCATACAATAATGTGTTGTGAATTACTACTTGGTTGCTGTGACGTACCATATTGCTAGTCACTCTCATATTTGTAACATAATCACAATGTGTGCATCAGTTTTAATTCTTTTACTAAATGATTAACATATTTGAATAATCATTTCAAGTTTTAGCAAAAAACCTTACAATTATACCTATCACCCTTACAACCTTACAATTAGACCTAAATCCTTACAGTGTAAGGCTAAACCTTACAAGTTGGCAGGTATGGTTAAGTATAAAGGAGGGGGGGAACGGGGGCTAATCCCCCCCCCCCCCCCGTTAATTTATATAAATGGGTTTTTCATGCAGAATTATCCCATTTGCTTCAAAATTTGTTTATAGGTTCATTGGGTTAAAACGCTTCCCTGATTAGTTTTCGGGATTGATTGGTTAAGTATAAAGGGGGGGAACGGGGGGCTAATCCCCCCCCTTAATTTATATAAATGGGTTTTGTATGCAGAATTATCCCATTTTCTTCAAAATTTGTTTTAGGTTCATTGGGTTAAAACACTTCCCTGATTAGTTTTCGGGATTGATTGGTTAAGTATAGGGGGGGGGGGGGCTAATCCCCCCTTAATTTATATAAATGGGTTTTTCAAGCAGAATTATCCCATTTGCTTCAAAATTTGTATATAGGTTCATTGTGATAATGCGCTTCTCTGAATAGTTTTGGGGGTTTATTGGTTAAGTATAAAGGGGGAAGGGTGGGGCTAATCCCCCTTAATTTAGATAAATTGCAGCATTATCCGATTTTCTTCAAATTTTGTATATATATATTCATTGTAATAAGAGGCTTCCCTGATTAGTTTAAGGGGTTCATTAGTTAACTATGAGGGGGTAACGGGGGATGACCCCCCTTAATATATTGTCGATTTCTTTATTTTTCTAGGGGCTTATTTCAAATTCTTTGAAATACGAGTATAATATGCAATTAGTGTGAATAGCCTGTGAGCTCAATGCCCTCAGTTTAACTGGGCAGTTTTCTTTTTTTGCGTATTTTTCAAATTATCCTTTCAAATATTATTTGTTTTTAGTATCCCAGGCAGTCGCCCAACCTCGCCCCCTCTAATAATACTAGATTGGATCTGGATAAAAAGTAATTTCAGCAAAAGTAACAGGCCAGCATATTCCAGTTGCCGCCAAGGGCAGCAAAACGCTTAGAAAACTTTCGCAAAAAGACGAGTAAAAAACTTTTTGGAAGATAAAGCCAGGGACGAGATTTTTTACTGTACCTCTACAAATGCTATACTTAAAAGAAAAAGATTTTTCTGAGAATTTTACTTTGGGCATTCATTCCCCCAATTTGTGTTTATTGTCCAGGGCAGTCACCCCTCGCCCATGACAAAATGAAAAAAGAAAGTTCCACACTGGGAAAAAATAGAACAGCCTTCATAGAATATTTTTATCTAATAGAAAATCAAAGTGAGGGAATCTTTTGCCAATTATCCATGCTGGACAGTGCAATAGATGTTTAACAGTGTCATATACAGACATGAGTAGGGACTGACCTTGAAAAATGTTAGTGATTCTCCTAAACCACAAGAAGAGATTTAAATGATAGACGGCATAGACATGATACATTTGGAATGGGGGAAAGAAAATAGCGTAAGAAAACAGTTCGTTTTTTATTCATTTTCTATCTTGTATTGTAGACGAATCTTTTTATCTATTTGTCTATTTTAATGCATTTGGTTCAGTTTTTCTTTTGGATTTTCCGGCTGCAAGACTTTTTATACAAATTATATATATATATACATATCTATATCAAACAACAAACAAAACCTGTATTTGGCCTTCACCTTCTGTTCTGCTGGCGCCCGGGGCGCATGCCCCCTCTGCCCCCCTTTAGTTTCGGCCCTGACTGATTCTTCCATATTAGGTATTGTTGCCTGTTTAATGCAAAGGGTCAAAGTTACAAAAGCCCATAACCTTTGCCAGTCAAAAGCTTACTCCTGCTCAATCAAAGTGGAGCATAATTGAAAGGGAAGCATATGCTGTAATCTGGGCACTTCGGACATTCGAAATGTGGACTTGTGGAACCACCATAATATTGCATATGAATCAGAATTCCCTAAAGTACATAACAGAATGCTCGATTGCAGAGATGGTCGTTGGCACTATATAGCTATCAGGTATCTATTGCCCATAAACCAGGTAGTGCTAATACAGTGGCAGAGGTAAATATTTTTTTACTGCCATCTAGAAATTTTTGCTGGCTACCAGATTTTATCAAATTTGTAAAGCCCTAGAAATGGATAATGGTAGGACTTTTAAGAGTTTAAAGTCAAGATTGATATATCCCTAAGAAAAAAAGAACTGATACCTGATCGTAACTGTTAAAGTAGTTTCACAGTGTGGGACACTGTCCAACATGTGGAAACTGGAGGGAAGGTGGCCTCTACTCTACACATTGAACTCCATGGGGCATGAATTTTTAAAAAATGTCGAATAGCAGCAACCTGCGAAAATGTTCGGGAAGCGTGCTGTGACGCACGGTTGGATATATAAAAAAGAAATGTAGTTGCAAAGCGTGTTATCTACTATTTTATGTAATGTCTTCATCTAATATTTATTAAATGTACAAGTGCATCTCTGTTGTTATTTCCTGATGAACATTATTGAATTTAAGGGAGGCATGATAACTACATTAAAAGTTTTTTGTAAATGAGTAATATAATGGTTTGGTTCAAGCATATTTGAACCATGTTTATAAGGTAAACTTAACAATGTATAAAATGATCTATATGAGGCCTGTCCAACCTGGTGCTCACTATGCACCAAAAAATTCTTACAGAAATATTTACCTTATTTAATCTCTGAATAAATAAGGCAAATATTTCTCCAAGACTTTTCTGGTGAATACCTGGCGCCAGGCCCTGATCTATCTATATTATGCAAAATTTAGTCTGCACAACTTCTTGTTCCAAGGAATGTAATAAGATTTTCTACTGTATATTGATGTGTTCCAGATTTGGCCATATTTACAAGACAAGTTTAAATGATTTGTGAAATGTGATTTATGTAATGCAAAACCTCTCATCTCAAGGTGTGTGTAAAAAAGATCTACTGTACTATAATACAGACAAGTCCATTTTAATAAAAATATTCAGGGAAAAAAAAAAATTTCCTAAATGTGACATCACTTTCTATCAAATGCTTTCAATATAACGTCAAACTGACTAAAAAAAAAAACTTTCTATGAATATATAGCTATAATATTGGAAATATTATATGCTATATATTCATAGCTTATAATATTTTATTTAGCTAAATTAAAATGCAGTGGTGACATTTTCTACTATTTATATAAAATATAAAATGAAACGTAACCATTTTCTTAGTGACAGTTATTTCTCTTTTCAAACTTCATGACTGGTGTCACAATTGAAAGAATCTAAAAGTTAGTGTCGTTTTCATATAATCGTTGTAGATTTAGCTTTTATGAAGAAAGATATAAGTTTCCATTTAAAAATAATCATGTAATCTATCCCGGGCTACCAGTCTTAAAGATGCTGATGTACTGCCCGTTAACAAAACATGCATAAAAATAGTTCTTTAAATACTAATATAGATTTTTTTTTTTTTGATTGCCCAACATTTATATCAACAAGAACGAAAAATCATGCGTCAAGCATAGATTATGTAACACTTTCCAACGCTTCCAAAATAATTTTACAAATCATACCATTTAATAAGCTAAAAGATAACATCTAAGTAATCCGAATACTTTTATTCAGCCCTGTATAGGATCTATAGATTTGTATATATACTACATAGGATGCTAAATTTTAGTTCAGTTAGGAAACGCATAGCGCAGTTTAAAATTCTCCGTCTGGAGTTAAATAATATGGAAATGTGTTCACGAACTTTTGTGCTTCCCTGTATAAGATCTACAGAATTTATACCACTGTTTGGCTCGCTCAGCCTTCAAAAAGTAACTTCTAAAGGACAAAGCTTTTTAAGATATAAAATCAGTCTATTATCCCTAACTTTTTAAATATATGAAATTGTTGCACAAAAGCCTTCACTCAAAGGTTAGCATGAATATACAATACAAAAGAATACTTCTTAAGAAAGACAATGGAAAAAATATCAAAATGGTTTAATGATTAAAATGTTTTATTACAAAGTCATGTTCAAAATGTTCTGTTCAGTTGACCGATATAAGTTCAATAGTGAAAAATAGCCATGTTCAAAATGATCTGTTCAGTTGACCGATATAAGTTCAATGGTGAAAAATAATGTGCTATTTGGTGGAACGCTGTTCATTCCCTTTGATCCATAGCTAAGAGGGAAAAAAAAAAAAATCTAATTATTGTCAATTACATAACTGTAGAGATACAAAAAAATTCTATGAGGAGAAAAATAAAATAAGAAAACAGTAATACAGTATAGGACCCATTATCTGGAACTCCGAAATCCAGAAAAAAATTTAATTAAAAAATATTCTGAATTTGTAAATTCAAATTTGCAAATTTTATCGAATGATCACGGAAAAAATTGAATTTCGCCCAGAAATTCAGGTAGGAGGGTGTCCAAATTTCAATAGGATCCGAAATCCGAAAAATTCCAAAATCTGGAAAATCTTCGGTCCTGAGGTTTCCAGATGACAGGTCTTGTACTGTATTTAAATTTTTGAAAATGACAGCATAAAATTATAACTCATTATTAATCCTTTAAGTGGCTGCTCTGTAATTTTACAATACTTAAGTGTAACTTCAACTGGAAACCAAGAAAATATTTGTATGTTTTATTTGTTAACATGAAAGGATATATAAAGTATTTTAACACGACTACTTATATAAAGCAACTAGCTTATACCACAAAATCCTTAGATAAAGTAAGTAGGTAGGAAACAGGCTTGAAAATTAGTCAAAATCTTAAGAGTTGGTATTTCTGCTTTTGTAACAAAATTAGATATCATAAATAAGATGAATATAATGTAATTGATTAAAAAAAAATTAATACAAATTCATCAGGCTGGAGTTGTTTTTGCATATTCAATATTCTCATTTTGTTGTTACTTTAAAGAGAAAGTTCATCATAGCATTTAGACATATCAAGGACTCTGTTTAGTTAGTTTTATTAATGATTCTCTGATCTCATGGCAGTGCACAGGCCAAATTATGTATCTGCAATATAAGCAAGGCCATTCAAGCATGTGTGTAGGAGGGGGGGGGGGGGGGGGGGTCACAATTTTAAGAGTGAATTTTTTTCAATTTTCAGAATTCTTTTTAAGAGGACAAAACATTGCTAATAGTAAAAGGTTGTTAATATTTTTATTGCTTTTCCTTATGAAATTTACCGTAGATTCAAAAAACTATCCATTTGAAAACCAGAAGAATCTAAAATCTACAATGACTCAGTACTACGTTTCTTACGCCAGCTCAAACTATGAGAACAGCTTAGCTGGATCAAGATAAGATCTCAAATTGGTAGATGCAGCAATGTCCACACAATTTGAAACTGAGTACGACTAAGCACTTTTGGGATTTCACATATTCATCCCTATTTGCAACTAGTAATTTTTGCCTTATTTATGATAGAAATAAGTCCTTTCAAAGGTAGTGGTACTCCATGTCTGAAGCCTGTGCTCCGTGTACAACCTCCTTAATCCTACCCTGCCTCGAAAATTTCAATTAAGCTGGCTTAAATAGCATAGTCTAAATATCTCTATAATAAAACCGTAAGTCATGTGACTGTCATCAACAGTTCCGGGATGCCCGCTTCACTTTTTCATATGCCAGGCGGCCATTTTTATTCAAAATTATTTTTTCGAATAAAACTGCATATAAGTTACATTTTTAGAAAGATCGTTCAAAATAAATTAATATTTGAGAGATGACTTACGTTCAATTATGCATACATTCTGCAATAACTTCAGTTTAAATTCTCTATCCATGAAAGTAAACAAACAAACAAAAAAAAGATTCATTCGTTGTGAACGTTTAAAATATTAAACCATGAATTTTTGGACCCCTGCCTGGTGTAAAAAAATAATCCGCACCAGTGAGACAGTCAAAGTTTACGATAATTCTGTTCTATACAACTCAACTTCTTTCCAGATCTTTTCTTGACGTAAGTTGAACTCATGTAATTGTCTGAGTGCAACGAAGACTCATACGCAGCGCAGTATTACTTTGCCCCATATATAGCAACGATGGATATTAAAACCTTTTGTCAAGCATAACTAAAAAAATATTTAACGGATTTCGTTCAAATTTTTACAGCAGGTACCTATAAAGGTGACAACGACGTCTATTTATTACCAAGAATAAATGTCAAACCGTTTGGAAATTATATTAAAAAAATAGATAAAAAAGCACAATTAAAGTACATACGTCACGAAAATTTTGTGTGTACGTCATTTTCACCGGCGGGAGATTTTCGTTGACAATCGGAATTGAAAAGTTCATGGAGTACATGGAGCAAAAAAATATGCACGCACTAATATTCAGCACAATACAATATATTTCAATTTAGTAGAAATCGAAAATTAATCTGGATTTTTTTCTGTTTGAAAGACAAACCCCGCAATAACTTGGTAGACTTGGTATTAGAGATTTGGCGCAAATCTCAACAATAGCAGTTTTTTTTATTTCGCGTGTGTAAATTAAAAAAAAAAAAATTCTTTGGTGTTTAAATAAAAGGTTTCGATTTATGGCATTATTATTATTATTATTATTATTATGTCTTTTTAGCATTTTAAATGGGATTAATGAAAGGCATGTATTTTAAATTAAATGAATGAAAGGTTTATATTTAAATGAAATGAATTCAATATGAAAATGTTATAGGAACAATATTTGGCGATTTATCAACTGCGCCAGGATAACATAAAAGTACCAATATATCAAACGGTATGTAGTATGTGAAATGAAACAATTATATTATAATCACCCATCGTACAAGAAAAAAAAAAAAAAAAATTCTGCATTCAGAGGGAAAAATCCATCTCCTGTGCCGTAAGATTTGGCGAGTTCTTTTTTGGTGATAAGTTTTTCGATGTGATTGTTGGGATCTGCAGGATTTGGCTTACTTTTTCTAAATCTTATTTTTTTGCAGATGCAGTATTATGTAAATATATTTTTTTGCAGATATTTTTCTATTTTGTATATTTGGCATTCTATTTTGTATATTTTCTATTTGGCATAGGGATTTTTACCTTTTTATCTGTGCCTTCGGAAATATTAAAAAATAAAAAAAAGATTTACATATATCAAGCGTATAATGTTATGTTTTGCATTTTTATACGGAGTACTTCTCCATTTTTAGATTTTAAATGCTATTTATTATTTACTAGCCGTTTATTAATTGTTTACAATTTACCCCCCTGACAATAACAATTATTTATCACAAAAATGCCTCGTAGGTTTGTTAAATAAGTTTATTTATGTATTTTAATTACTTATTAAAGTATCGAATATGGTGATAAAATTTTATTTTAGCATCGTGCTTAAATTTTTAAGATGGTGCAAAAACATGCTTAATAAACGCATGTTTGTAAATATTTGAAAAACATGTTTTACCGCTCTCTTGAAAAATTTTGTAAGATGCTAAAACTACCTTTTGGCACCATTTTAAATTATTTCGCCAACCGACATAGGATACGAAACTTTTCCTCATTCAGATACACAGGCAAGGCTGGTCTCAAACAAGAATAAAGCTAGCAACAATATTGTTTTAATTCTATAAGAGTTACAATAATGATATTAAATGCTCCGATTGGCTTTGGGCCCAATTACGAAAGTTTCTCCTAAAAAAAACTGTAGAAGAAGTCTTTTACATTTGTTTGAAATGAAGCTCGGTGTACAAGGTATTAGTTAATAATACAAACAACACTAATGGCATGGAGGCAAAAGTTTTAATTTAAATGTATATATTTGAAACCCTTCCCCCTTACCTCCCCCCCCCCCAAAAAAAAAGAAAAAGAAAATAAAGTTATAGTAATGAATTTAAAATGGCATTAAGCCACGCTTTCTGACATAAGCAATTGGCTGCAAACGCGATAACGAAACTTTCACTTAACTTAATAACATGTAGCTAATATAGCCCTCAGGGTACTTTGCAGTTATACAGACCTTGTGGTTTTTTTAAAAAGCTTGAGACAATTCAGGTTTAAGAAGTTGAGATTTACTGTCAAATGATATAAACAACTATGAACACAAAACTGATGAATTATTATTCAGGTTTATGTATGTATTTAAAAAAAAATTGCATCTGATTACACTTATTAGATAAATTACTTCTGTTTGCATTTAATAACTGATAAACGGCTTCTGTATATTAAATGAATTGTTTAAATATTGGGAAGAGGTAGCGAGAGGTAGAAAGACGGGTAGTGAGATGGATGGAGAGACGAGTACCGACATAGGTAGGCTGACGGGTAGCGAAACGAATAGACAGACGGCTAGAGAGAAAGGTAAAAAGAGGGTTGACAGAGGGGTAGCGAGATGAGTCACGAGACGGGTAGTGACACCGGTAGACAGGAATGTAGCAAGAAAGGTTGCGAGACGTGTAGCGTTGTAGATAAAGAGACGAGTTGACTGACGGGTAATGAGATTGGTAGCGAGACGGGTAAAGAGTCGGGTACAAAAACAGACGGGTATACAGACGAGTAGAGAGACAGTAGATGGGTACGGAGATGGGTAGAGAGGCGTATAGCCAGACGGGTAGAGAGACAGACAGACAAGTTGTGAGACAGATAGACAAATCGGTAGCGAAGTGGATAGAGACACGGCTAGACATATAAGTAGTTAGACGGATAGACAGACGTTAGAGAAATAGATTGGCGGGTAGCGAGACCGGTAGAGAAATATAGAGACAGGTAGCAAGACGTGTAGAGAGATAGACAATCGGTTAGAGAGACGGGCAGAAGAACGGATAGTGAAACAGATAAATTGTGGAGAGACAGACAGACAGGCAAAAGAAAAGTCTGCGAATTGGCGCAGTAAAGGCGCAGGGGGCAGAGCCACCTAGAGAATAATCAAGAAGTATCTGTTAAGCTTAACTTTGTAATATATATAATTTTTAAATTTTGCCGATATGGAGATTTTATGTAAAAGTTATTTTACAGAAGTCGTCGAAAGATTTTTTGTATACTTTAATAGTAATTTAGACTATAGTTTTGCAATCTGGTTTGTAGCAAAGCATGCTATCACAAGGTTTGCATTGGTTTAAAGTGTAAGAGTTTCTATAAACAGTTATACAAATAATAGATATATAGTCAAGGAAGAAAAATTTTAAATTCACACACTAAAAAAGGTGCAACAATGAAATTAAATTTGTGTTAAGCCACGCTTGATAGAATAATCTATTGGTTGCAAATCCTATTACGTAACTTTAAAAAGCTTGGCGTTTTAAAAGATCCGGCGTTTTTTTTTTTTTTTTTTTTTTTTTTTTTGAAGTTTTGTGCAATACGCGCTTAAGAAAATGAGATTATTTGCCAAATGTTAAAAAAAAATATGACAACACATCTGATAAACGTTACTTCTTTTCTATTTTTTTAACAGTGTATATGAATTTATATATGATATTTTGTAATTCTATCATTTAATTTGCTCTTTTTCTTTATATCGTAATTATTAACCCTATGTTCTCAGCAATATCACTCAGACTAATCCCTTTGAGGGAAGTCCTAGTAATATTTAATGGATCAAATTTCGAAACGAATTGTCAGCTTTTATTTTTCGCGTGTGCAAATTAGAAACGATACTTTAATTTTGAAATCAAATGTTTTGATTTATGATATTATTTCTTATTTATCTATTTTCTATTTTAAAGAAAAATGTGAACGTTGTGTATTTTAAATTGGAACAGCTGTCACGGACGCACCAGGGTTGGCGCGATTTTTGTTTTGCGCCATTTTGGCATTTTCAGGTACCTATTAGAGATTACTAAAACAGCATGTACTTTTATTTTATTACGAAATAGTTTATTTTACATTAAAAAAACACACACAATTTTATTATAAAACACACACAATGATTAATTTATTATAAAGTGGGTTAAGCGGTTTTTGGTCAAGAAAGATGAAATACATAACAAAAAAAAAATTGCGAAATGCTACCACGATCGCAAAAGTTCTTGATTTGTCGATTAGATTTTTCCGGTTTGACGAAGGATTAAGGAAAAAAATAAATTATGAATAAAAATAATTTGTTACAATGCTTAACATACATTTAAGGGCGACCAAACTGGTTGCCAGTGGCGGCTAGTGGTATAAGATGAGTTCACAGTTCATACGGCGAAGGCATGGAGTATTGGAGAGTTTATTGTTCAGATTTTCGGATTATCACAAATTGAAAAAATACTGTGCAGATAATCCAAAACTCTGATTTTCACAATAGACAAATTCTTTTCAATTTTCACGCATATGTTGCTATTCATTATTCTGTATTTAGCTTTAAAAAGACTGCAAGGGAAAAAGATTATAGCATAAAACCTACATCTCTATAAATTTTTTAACGAAAATTTTCATGGCAGATTATTAATTAATATTAATAGAGAATGAATAAAAATACTGTCAACATTGTATAAAATTTACAATGCATAAATACTTACTGTAATTCAGTGAATTCAGTGTAAATAGATATTTTCATAATTTTAACGGCGCAATTCCTACGAGTTTACTTTTAAATTGTCACTTTTAGTAATTTCTATGCTAAATTTTAGCGATAATGGGCAGTACGATGTTGTACATGTGCAATAGTTTTTTAAGCTAATACAAATGTTATACAACTACTTTGATATTATATTGAAAGATGGAACAATTTTTAATATTTTTTTGATTCTGCAAGTATGACATTGAAATTATCAACAACTCAAAATGGTGTGGATGCGAGGACGCTTGTAAGAGTTTGAATACAAATTGAAAAAACAGTGTAATTGCATTAAGAACAATTTCAGGATATCAATTTAAGATTCAAAAAAGAATTTAAGGACACAATTGTTATTTTAATTAATGAAATAACTAATAAATCAGTAAAACATAATGAAAAATACACACAATGTCGAATTAAAAGCCACTTGATGACATAACAAACACATATAATGCTTCTGACATCAAGAAAATGAGACTGCATTTTTGGTGTTTAATCTTATAGTTTGGCGATAGATTTTTGTTATGAAAAGTGGTCGACGGGATAATAGAGAAGTACCTAAAGTACTTTTCAGATTTTTGTTTAACCAGGTAGAAATAATTTCAGAAGTATAAATACATTTTTATAACTTTTTATTTAAACATATAATTTCTGTCTAGACATATATAAAGCATTGATATGAAAACCAGCATATATATATATAAATATATATTTGATATGATGTGTAAAAACTGTCAGATATCAGGCTATTTGTTTCTTTTAAATGCTTACCAGTATATAATTAATGTTTTTTGCGTAAAAGAAAGACTGAAATTTATAATTAACCTGAAAAAAGTAAAATGTATTTCTGTGATGCATCATTATTTTTTAGCAGAAATCAAAATATAAGCTTTAATTAGGAAAAAAAAAATATTTATGCATTTGAACTAGATATAAATAAACACACACACACATATATATATATGTGTGTGTGTGTGTCCTCTCCTAAGACCTATGCTCGACAACTCCTACACGACCCCACAGGCTTTAAAAATACGCTAATTTTCTTTGTTTTAAAAAGTTTATCTCATTATGGAAGATTAATAACAAGATATTATCACAAGAAGTGGCGATGTTCTGTAATCGGGTTCCCGTTCATTTCCTTAGTGCTGATGGCTGTTTTCGGGATTCGTTAAGAATCATCAATTAAACATTTGAAAATCAGCTGTTATAAAATGGTTAAGGTGATTCTCAAATGACCTGCTCAACAACACGACTCATTTTTAAACGCTATAACATAAAATTGGCAGACATGACTATTGAAGCTATTTGGAATCGAACTGAGTTTCCATTTTTAAAAAAAAATAAATTACTTATCAAGTTATAAGCGATTCGTGTCATGTGACATACGTCTTTCCTTTTTCTTGTGCTGCCGCGTCGAGAATTCTGATCAAAACGCCGATTTTGACAGTATTTTCTGAAAGATCTTTTGCCTTTACCAAAAAAGGGAAAACGTCTTTCGATTACATAGTTTCTGAATAAGAACACATGCCTATTTCATGAGTTTCCGGGGAAAAAAAAACGAATTCAGAAATGTGTCAGAAAGTAGCTTTTTCGAATAGTTAAAGCTGTCGCTGCCTTCCGAAGTTTTACAATATTAAAAAAAAAGTTTTATTTTACATCCTATAAGAAAATATTATTTGCTTTCCGAAGTTTTACAATATTTAGAAAAAAGTTTTATTTTACATCCGATAAGAAAATCGTTTATATGACATCGTTAATACGACAAATTAAATATACATTTGAACCTTGAAAATCTGGAATCGGCAGGACCGCGACGATTCCGGATTTTCGAGGTCTGTTAAAAAAATATTTTTTATAACAATATAACATACAAAATGCAATTTTTTCCCCCAGTGCAAATAAACTATGACCAAATTGTCAAATTAAATAATAAAGTAGGAAAACTTAATACTTATGCTGAAATTAAATATACATATTAAAACACAATAAATGAAAATATAGTATACAATAGATAATACAGTACAGAATCTATTATCCAGCGTCCCAATATCTGTAATGCTCTAAAAACCAGAACACTGAACGATCTAAAACCGAAATTTAGTAAAAGTTTTCATTTTAAAAAATTGGCAGATTTTTAATTTTTATTTCTCGCATCTTATTGAAGAGTTAACATGCATTATGATTCGATATTTTAAATTTGTTTAAGTTTTTTTCATGCACATCAAGACACAGTAAAATCTCGTTAATCCCCCCTGTATGCAATTGCTATGCATAGCTCTTAAAATAATTCTTCGTTTAAAAAACGGCTTGCTTCAGCATATTTATTATATATTTCTCTATAAAACTGCAAGTTTTCATATGCAATAGTTTCTTTATTATGAGCCGAAAAAGTCAAAATATCACAATAAATTCAATTATGTCAGAGGTACTTTTTTTTTAGAATGGCAAGATACAATGAAAATAAGAGATTGATAAAAATATCATAAAGACCAAAGCAGAAATAAATTTCGAGGTAAAAAAATTCAAAATGCTTGCAAAACCAGAGTCAAGAACCAAAACTGGCACATCGTGAACAGTGACGTCATAGCCAATCACGCAGCGTTTTCAAGTCGCATGGTTTTCTCATAACTTTAAACTTAATTTAATAGTTACTAACTAACCCGCCCGGCGTTGCCCGGGTCCGAGATAATTACAATTTCAGAGAAAGGTGTTAACCCCCTCCCTCCCCATACCCACAAATATAATGAATAATTTGTTCAAGAGAACCACCGTCACCTACATTAACGCGATCATTAAAAAAAGAATTACATTTTTCTGATAATTAGAACATAACGAAGACGCTACGCTAAAATAGCCGGCAGATGACACCCCTTCCGACCTCAATTTCAAATCTATATCTTAATTAGTTACCTAAATTTTTGTTCATTAGTAAAAATTGGCAATTATTTCCTTTCATTTTCGCAAACTAAATGGAGGGTTCGGCCCGAGAAACAGATCTCTTTGTAGTTCAGTTTTTAATGAAAGCAGATCCCTGTCTGAAACTTTCTCGGATCGTTTTCACTGGCGCCAGCAGATTTTTGGCAGTTTTTTGCATAAATAAAAAAAAAATTACCAACCGAATTTTTCAAAAATCACATATTCAGATACAGAATATTTTTTTTACATATGCTCAGAAATTTTCAAATTGATATCTCAATTAGTTTTCTTAAAATTCGCTAATTAGTAAAATAATTTTGAATTTGTTCATTTCCGCTTGCAAATCCAACGCGCCAGTTCGTTTCTTTCGCCATTTTGATTTAAAAGATGACATTTTAGAAGCGATGGTTAATGCGAATCTAATTAATATCTAGGCTAATTATCAAAATATTAAAATTCTGAGGCTCAGGTGCACATGGCCAGACCTTGGACTATCCACACCTAAATTTCCAGACTTCTAGGTGGGCTAGATTTTGCTAGCCATCGCCAACAGACACACACATAGAGCGAAACTTTCTTTTATTAATATAGATTGAAAGATTTTTTTTTTTTTTTTTTTTTTTTTTTACATTTTTGAAATTTATAAGCCTAGAATTATCAGAAAAATATAAAGTTGGATCGATTACCTCATGTGTGCAAATTTCTCATTGCATTGTCGAAAAGGTGTTGGGGATTATTTAGTTAGGAAAGTAAGGACCTTGCAAAAGTTCTTGCATTCAGCCTCGTTTTGGCTAGAGATGACTTTGCTAATGATGGATTCATCTTCCATCATCTAGGGTGAAAAATAAATTCTACAACATTATCTGCCCCAGTAAATCTTCTGTTAAAAAAAAAAAAATCACAAAAAAGGAGAGAAAATACATTTTGTAAAGCAGTTGGCTACTTGTAATATTTGCTACTCCAGACACACTTTACTTTGTTGCAATAAGTATTCTGAACCTGTGTGATGATTCTATGTTATGTCTTCTGAGCATGTATTCTCTGCTTTAAAATCTTCACCCACAACTTTTTTTGTTTCATCATAGATAGAATAAAAGCTAAAAGATAAAATCATTATGCTTGTGAATATTTAAAAATTTTTGTTTTCTCTTTGAATCAATCATTTGCTTTGGTGAGGTGACCTTATATTGTGTACGAGAGAGTCCTACACCAGGTCAAGTTACTCTATTTTATCTGAACCCAACCAGTAGTTTGGGTCTGGTCGATTTGAAGCTAATTTGTTTTGTCATGGGTCAGGTTGACTTGAAATGTTTTGGGTTGGGTTCTGACTTTTTCAGGTCGGATTAGTTTTTGACACAATTTTTTTAAAAGAAAGTCATATATATATTTTCAAATGAAAACTAAACTATATATTTAATATTAATGAATGCATGTCTTCATTTTTATATAAAAAAGATAAAATTGATGTTAGAGATATAATTGTAGACTACTTTTCTATAATTCTATTAAAACAGGATGTCTTCGAGATCAGCAACAAATTTCCAAGACTTTCCATACCAACAAAAATAATAATAAAAATTCAATCCATGTATCAAGTTTTTGTGATGTTTCACACAAAAAGTTAAAAGTTGTGAATTTGATAGTGGATAGTACAAACTGATTCTGAAGCACAAACTACTGATTTGTTAAGCATATTTTTGAAAATTTTACAAATTGTTAAACACCAAGATATTTATTTCATGGTTAATGATTGCTTGGCACCCTTATATTTCTTAATGAAAAATATCAATATTTTCTTTTACATGCTAAACATTTTGCAGATACACACTTTTAGCATCATGTTCTATCCATTTTGTTCAATCAGGATAACAGTTAAAGTTAAATACAGATTCCTTTCACATATTTTAATACAAACCTGTAACTAACCCAGTTTAAGGATTAGAAATATTCAATAAATTAAGCTAATAAATGTCCAGTTCCCAAACAAAGATCAGTAAATAGACAATCACGTAATCCATCCTATAACCTGCTGTAAAGATTCAGTGAAAATCTCTTAATTTCAAGGAAGGACTGAAAGAGGGGAGGCAAAATGAATTGTATGAGAGGTTGAAATACTCTTTACAGCACTTACGAAGAGCAAACTTAAATTTTCCTGTTGCTGCAGTTTCAAATTCTTACTTTTTTTTTTTAATCTGAAAAATTGTCCCAGTAGTTTCAAATTTCTGTGACTTTATCTCAGAATTTTCAAATTTCCCTGACTTTTCCAGGTGGCTAGACATCCTGTTAAAATAGAGATAAATTTTGTATCACTGCGAGTTTAAGTTTTTTTTTTTTTTTTTTGTCGTGTTGACTTTAAGCAGAATTTTTATATTAGAGTCAGGTACAAACTGTTCCCTGGAGGATAAAACCGCAGATCCCAGGGAGTCTGCAACACATCTTTAGGGGGGAGGGGGGGTCTGTGAAGGACTCATTTTTAATATAAATCCATTATCTGTGGTATATTCTGTTAAGCTGTCTACATGGCAATGGCAGACCATATGGTTATCTCTGGGTGAAATTTGTTAGCCACTTGTCGGTCCAGGTAGCTCAATATGCAGAGTGTTGGTGACTTAAGCCGTAAGTTCAACTCCTGGCCTGGACACTTTTTCACTCAGTTAAAAAAGTTTCAGTTTGTATATTATTACTAATCAGTTTGATTGAGTTAAAAGGTAATAAAAGCACATTAGGAGGTATAATTTAATTTTATAAGAAAATTCTTTCTTCAGGACCATGTTTTTTTTATGTTTAAGACAGGATTTTATTATAAACAAGTTCCATTTTTTCAATATTCTAAAGAATTTAAATTTTAAATCCTGGGGATCTATGGAGACAGAGAAAATGCAAAAAGAGGTATGTGGTAACAAAGGGTTTAAGAACTACTGCACTATACTGTATACTTTATTTCATACTCCCACATTACAGTAAAGACAAACTTATACTAGAAATATTGTATGTATTTCATAACTTACCCCATGTTTGGTGGAACTTTCAACTTCCTTTGTCCCCCAGCTTTCATACCTAAAAAAATTAATAGAAGTTTATTTTACGAAAAAATAAAACAGAATTCTAATTCTACAAGAATTTTTTTAAAGTTAAATGATTAATTAGCATTATTTTAAAGAGTTTTTCCCAGCAAAAAATATTCAACATGGTGAGCGCAAGGGTTAGGAATGCAATTTGGATCAAACTTTACATAATGATGATTGTAAATTTTAGAAAGCACGTACTTAAGTAATAGGAACATTTTACTTTTAACCCCTTTGTGGTGCATGTGGGATATTGTAAGCCATGGATTAGCCTATCTTTCAATACTCAAATTAAGCTTCATAAAGAAACTTAAAAAATATATGTTATGTGGATATTAAAAATCACAAATTTCATTAAATAATCATTGAAATCAAACTTACAATGTCAACAACAAAGTTAATAAAAAGTTGAGAGAATTGAAATAAAAGACACCATTTTAAAAAAAAGAGCACTCTTGCATCCTGTTCAAAAACATATCTTGAACTGTTTGTCCTTTTATCAGTAGTACTCGTATACAAAATATACTGGTTGACTCAATCTTTAAATGATAGTGTTCAGTCAAACCTTCCATTTGTAAAAGTTTGTCATATAGGTAGGTTCTTACCCACACTTACTTTTCGCAATTTTTTTCACACGATTGAGTGATTAATGAAAATTTTTTTCCTGTGATTGATTAAGAAATTTTGTGCTTTTTTCTGCTACAAATTGGTGAATTTTGCATTTTCTTCTTGTGACCAAATGATGAATTTTGAGATTTTTCCCGCTTTCTCGTAACAGACTGACAAATTTTGCAATTTTTTTTCAACCAACTGAATGACAAAATTTACATCCCCCCCCCCCCCCAACAATTCCCAGCATTGAAAATGAAACTAATACCGGAATTCCAGTATATAACCGTGACACAATCACCCCCAAAAAATAGTAAAGGAAAAATATCACTGCTTCCCGAACTTAAAACATTTTAATATTCATGTATAAAAATATTTTTTGATTGAAAAGTGCTTGTAAATATTATTTGGGCTTTTTAAAATATAGCAGCAGTGGGTAGAAAATGGTTTTTTCAAACCCTGAATTAAATCTCTATTCAGATAATGGAATTTTGAATAAAAAATTGGAAAAAAAATTAAAAAATTAAACAAATTTTAATTATTTTGACATGTTTATCATACGATACACTTCTCTATAAAACTACTCGTTTTCAAGTTTTCATATGCAAGTTTTTTTTTTTTTAATTATGAACCGAGAAAGTCAAAAGATCACAATAAATTCAATTACGGCATCAATGGTGGCAACATTTGTTCATTTTAGAATAGAGAGATTTTAAAATGCTTAACAAAAAATTATTATTCACACTTAAGATTTTGATAAATTTATAATTAGTTTACTTTTGACCTATTTTGAATGTATAAACTATGCCAGCTGACAACTAATTTGCTTAAAATCTATATCTACACTTAAAAAATTAACAAACTGGTAACTTGAAACTATAATTGTTCAAAATTGCAATGTAATTTAATTTTTTAACTTTTAAAATATTGATTCATAACACAGTCAACACTTAACAATTGTTTTATTTATGGTGTCGATTTTTCCCTTCTTTAACTGGCTTAAATTTTGCTCATGGTCACGGGGCAGGAGATGTTCCTAAGCCTTTTTTTTTTTTCTTTTTGAATGTATCCTCGATTGTTCATAATGTTGCTAGGATTATTAAAATTACTGTAATTGTGTTATTGTTAGCATCATTATACTCATTAAGCAGAAAAAAATAACTGTATTTATATGAATCAACCATTTGTCTTTCCACCACAGAGGATTGTTTGAAGATTAAATCGCAGAAAAAGAAAATTCGCTTGCAACTATTTCTTAAAAAAAAAAAAAAAATCATAATTGAAGAAATGTTTGTGCATGTGTTGCACAATCAGGAGATGATTACAAATTATAACATACACTGTGTATGCAGTAACATACTGCATACATATGGGATAATTATGTGCAGTATGTTAAATATGCTACATTGTTAAATATGCATTGAAAAATATGCTGTTTTTCATAAAACTTTAGAAATTAAAAAAATTACATTCTCAAGGAATATATAAATTAATGATAAAAAGTACAGACAGTTCTCAATTTTCAAACAATTCGCTATTTCGAACATATTTTGTGCTACATTTAAAAGTTTATTTTTTATCGATATACAGTAACTCCCTCTAATCTGCAAATGCCTATAATCCGCCCACTGTTTCAGATGTAAACAATGAAAATTTGGTAACCATTAACTGTGCGAGAGAAATTCCGGAATGGCAACAATTTGATTGATTATCAGTAGACAGTCCCCCCCCCCCCAAATTTTTTTTATTTCGATGAAGTAAAACTATTTTTCACATTGGGAAAAAAAAAAAAAATCACGAGACTTTTTTCTTGCCTATTACATGTTATAAACAATAAAAAAGCGTGGTTTCACCCAGTAAATTTTCACAGAATGGTTTGAAAATCATTTTGTAAATGAAGCCTATGTGCATTGTAGTACAAAGGTCTGTTTACCTGTAAACTGTAAAATATTATTCCTCTTAGACAATTGTGCTAGACATCCAAAATTATTACAAAACAGCAATGTATCTACACTACTTTTACCCCTAAATACAAATTCTCTTATTCAGCCAATGGATCAGAGGGAATTATTCGTAGCATGAAATGCCAATACAAAATGGAATTTATGCATAAAATTATAACCTCTGATTTATCGGCTAATATGGAGGAGTATAGAAGGCAATTTACAATTAAGGGCTGTATATTTCTCTTGGCTGATGCAGGAGTCCCTGTATACAAAACACTTTAGTAGGTGCAAAGCAAAATTTGTGGCCAGCATATTTAGTTATATACAGTAATGGTGATGATGTTGACTTAGTTGACTTCAGTTTGATTAGTGCTAAACAGAAATCTGCAGAAAAATTCACTAACACAAAACTAAAACTAAAAAATTCACTAACTCTTGTACCAGATTTCTTGAATGGAGAAAATAGAATTGGATGGATATCCTCCCAAGATGAAGCTGCAATAAAGAGAGTTTCACAAATGACATTATGAATACTACTATGTTAAACTTTACTGAAAATAGGATAATTCTGACACAGAGTCTGATGATGAAGGTGAAAAAGTAACTCTTGAGCAGGTCTTGGATATGGGTTATAAATATCTGGATTTTCTTCAGAAAAGAGTTTGGTCTCAGAACAAGAAATAATGACTATACATAGACTCCAAGAAAAAATACTAGACCAAAAATCCAAAGTTCTCAACAATTATTAATTACTATGTTTGAAAATTGTGAAAATAAACAAAAGAAACTGTAAAATAAAATTTAAAGACATTTTTCCTTAAACATAATGGGATTTTTAATTAAATAATCACAATGTTTTACAATACCTTTCCTTTTTACCAACTAATTTATGCATTAATAATTAATTTACTGTAAAATTACAGGAGAAAAAAATTTAAACAAAGCAATGACCTATAACCCGCAAAATTCTATAATCTGCACAACCTTCGGTCCCAAGTTGTGTGGATTAGAGGGAGTTGACTGTATATATACATATATCGGAAAAAATGAACATTCTTGGTCTAATGAAGACTTCCTAAAAGTACAAGAAAGGGATTAACCCTGGAATGGAAGAACCACTTTTATTCTCTTCATTCGAAGTATTTGGACTCATTTTCTCCTAATAAAAAATTAGATTCAACATTATAATTCAACATTAAATAGCACTTAAAATAATTCTTCAATTTAAAAACTGTTTATTTCAGTGTGTTTATAACACACTCTATAAAACTACCAGTTTTCATGTTTTTATATATAAAAGTTTTTGTAACATACGCCGAGAAAGTAAAAAGGTCATAAATTCAATTACAACAGCAACAGCATTATTATTTTTTTAAAGTATAGAGAGATACTTATCACCTTGCAAAGTTTTGGTGAAAATATCTGCTACATTTACGTGTAACCATATACATATTTCAAAATGAATTTTTCTAAATTTTCTTTTAGAAAATAAAACTTTGTATTAATGTATTTTGTTCTAATATTCCCTATATGATTTTTAGAAAAGCTAATAGTACCCTGATTATTACAATAAATGACAGGTTTACTTGAAATTAAATTTAAGAAAGAAAAATTTTCCATTATCCTTAATAACTAACGTAATTCTTTCATACAATCCGATAAAGAGATATACTCAGCCTCCATGCTAGAGAAAGCCATTCACTTTTGTTTAGTGTTGCTCCAAATAATAGGTACTTCATTTAGAAATATAACATTACATAGCCCCACTCTGATTTTCTGTGAACAATATCAGAGGCCCTGCTAGCATCTGTGTAGACATTTAAATCCCAGTTTTACACTCTGGATAATCTTATTGCAAAGTCTTTTGTGTTTATTACATACTGTCAAAACTTATTTAAATACTTCCCATGAGTATAAGATGGACTACCTAAAAATTGGGCTAAAGCTATTAAAGCAAAGTGAATATCAAGGTAGAATTTGGATGTAAGGAACAACAGACATTCTACCATATTTCAGTAACATTTTTTGCTTTCTCATCATCATTAGTTGTATTCAACATGGGTTAAGGGTAATTTACATTTTACTTTTGGCACATTAAACATTTCTGAATGTTTTCAATACAGTCATTTTGATGCATAAAATATTCACCATTTATATCTTTAAAATTTACACCAAAGAAATGTCTGATTGTTCTGTAGCCTCCATGGTCATAAGAAACTTGGTATTTTTTATTGAATTTTAATTTAACTCGTTATGGCAACAGAAAAAATGTTCCATGGAATTGTAGAAAATAAACATGTCGTTTGGTGAATTTTAAAAGAATGTTTTCTTTTCGTATTTTTATTATTTAAGTTATTATATATTTTAGTTAAATAGTTTATTAGTATGTTGTGATGTAGTAGTAAATGAATTAATTTGAACATATTATTAGTGTAAAAAAAGCCAATAAGTGAAACGTAAAGCTACAAATTAGTGACCCTTGTACGTGCACATTGCCGGACGATGTAGAACAATCGACATCTAAGGATGAAGTAGCAAAAGCAAGTGTTATAAAATACCTCCTTTTTGGGCTGAAAAACCAGAAATTTGGTTTTATAAAGTTGAAGCACAATTTTCTATTTGTGGAAAGCTTGTGAGATATAATAAGTGATGTTAGTGGTACTAAATATACTGCTGCCAAAGAGCAGCTTCTTAACAATTTCAAAGAAAGTGAAAATAAGCGTCTACAAAGATTGTTAACGGGCAAGGCATTGATTTAGGAGATATGAAACCCAGCCACCTACTGCAAAAAATGCAAACTCTCGCTACCGATGGAGTTTCCGATAAAGTCCTTAAAACTCTATTTCTACAAAAAATGCCTGATTTTGTACGCAATATTCTATTGGTTAGTGATGAAGACATTGATAAACTGGCACCAATGGCCGATCGTATTGAAGAAATGCAACCAAAACAAGAACTGTATTGTGCAAGCAATTTTTCTTCATCAGGAGCAGACACCATCACTAAAATTATGCCAACAAATTGCAGCTTTGAATACGAAGGTGGAAAAACTAAATATCACTAGAAATTCGCGACCTCAATCCAGAAGTAAAAATCTTCCCAATCCAAATCCCCAATCAATCCAAAAGTATCTATTTTCTTATGAACATAGTAAATCTCGCAAACATTTTAACCCTGCGGGTAAGTACTGCTATTTCCATTTTATGTTTGGTGAAAAGTGTTTCTCTGATAAATGTAAAGCACCATGTGCTTGGAAAAATAAGCCATCAGAAAACATCACTCAGCAGTAGATTTAGCAGCAAGCTCTGCTGCAGCAAATAATAAAGATTGCCGTAATTACCGTTTATTTGTAAAAGATAAAACGAGTGGCGTAGCTACATATTCAGCGATCTGGAGCAAGAAAAATTAGTGCGCCCTCTTGTCTCTGAGAAATTTTTGGAAATTTTTATTTTATTTTTGGTATAAAATTAGTGTAGAGGATTCATACGGGTGCTTACTTTTGGATATCACTTTGAGTGCTTACTTTGGATTCCAAAAAGAAAATTTTCCCTTATTTAATTGCAGAATCTTGCAATTAAATAAGGAAAAATAATGCACTTTTAGGAAATACTGCTATTCCAACGTAAGCATACGTACGAACCTTAATATTACTTATTTTTTTATTTCATTACTTACTTTATTTATTCTAATTTCTAGGTAATTTAACAATAAGATATTAAACGCAATAAATACAAACGACCAGTGAAGACCGATCTATGCTCGGTCAAAATTAACTTTGAGTTAAAATATCATGACGCATGACCAAAATGACCCACTAATCAAATTTTCTCGAACATTCCAAGCCCAATTGTCTTCTCGTGTCCGAAACCCATAGGATATAAAATTTAGTCAAAATAGTCTAAGCCGTATTTTAGATAAATTTAGCTTGACCCACAGTGACCCAAAAATGACCCACTAATCGGATTTTCTCGAGCATGTGACGTAGCCCAATGATTTTCTCGTGCCCAAAACCGTATGATACAAAATTTAGTTCAAATTGTCTGAGCTGTTTTTAAGATAAACATAGCTTGACCCATAATGACCCACGATTAAAATGACCCACTAATCGAAATTTCTCGAACATGTGTCACAGCCTCCTCTAGTCTGAATCACCCATGACCAAAATGACCCACTAATTGTATTTTTTCGAACATGTGACCTAGCCCAACAGTCTTCTCATGCCGAAAACCATAGTAGGCAAAATTTAGTCTAAATAGTCTGAGTCGTTTTTAAGATAAAATAGCTTGACCCATAATGACCCACTAATCGAAATTTCTCGATCATGTGACCTAGCCCAATAGTCTTCTCGTTCCCTTAAACTTTAGGACACTAAATTTAGTTCAAATCCTCTGAGCCGTTTTATCGATAAAATAGCTTGACCCATAATGACCCATGACCAAAACGACCCACTAATTAAATTTTCTCGAAAATGAGACCTAGCCCAACAGTCTTCTCGTGTCCAAAAACCATAGGAGGCAAAATTTATTCTAAATAGTCTGAGCCGTTTTTAAGATAAAATAGCTTGACCCATAATGACCCACTAATCGTATTTTCTCGAACACGTGACCTAGCCCAACAGTTTTCTCGTGCCCGAAAACCATAGGATGCAAAATTTAGTGTAAATAGTCTGAGCCATTTTTAAGATAAAATAACTTGACCCATAATGACCTATGACCAAAATGACCCACTCATTGAATTTTCTCAAACATGTGACCTAGCCGAACAGTCCTCTCGTGCCCGAAATCCATAGGATACAAAATGTAGTCTAAATAGCCTGAGCCGTTTTTCAGATAAAATTAGCTTGACTCACAGTGACCCAAAAATGACCCACTAATCAAATTTTCTCAGACATGTGACCTACTCCAATCACTTTGTCGTACCTGGAACTCGTAGGATACAAAATTTAATCAAAATCGTTAGAGGCCTTTTTTAGATAAAATTAACTTGACCCGCGTTGACCCAAAAATGACCCACTAATCGAAAGTTCTCGAACATGTGACCCAGCCGTGACCGAAAATAGTAAGATACAAAATTTAGTCAAAATCGTTTGAAACGTTTTTTAGATAGAATTAGCTTGATCCTGACCCATGATGACCCAAAATGACCCACTAATCAAATTTTCTGGAACACGTGACCTAGCCCAATGGTTTTCTGGTGCCCCAAAACGGTAAGATACAAAATTTCCTCAAAATCGTTAGAGCCTTTTTTAAATTAAAATTTGCATATATATATATATATATATAACCACACACACACACACACAAGATTTGCTCGTATTAAAATAGATGATAAAATAATACAATCAATTATAGTTCATTAAATACCGAGTATCTACTTATATTTACAACATATGAGGTGGGATTTACTTTTTATATGCAACCATGAGCCCAATGCTATTTGCCAAGCATCAACTTTTGTTGTTCGTTTCAAGAATTTCTGATTTTAAAATTTTAATAGGGAAACACACTATCGTGGAGAAATTTTTAATTTTGACAGCAGAAACTTAAAGCAGTTCGATAAAAAGTAAAAGTGGTGAAAAAAAAGAAAAAAAAAAATATGCCTATACATCATTACAATGTAGTGATTGTAATCTATAGAAAAAAGTATTTTTAACACATATTTCGTATTATCAATCAATTTAATTGATTGATTTAATTGATCCTTAATTTAATGAATTAAATTAAGGTAAAAAACAGTATAGCTGTAGTATAAATATTACTTAGTAAATTATAAGTAAAATTGAAAATTTTAAGGATAAAGATAAGTTAGGCACTAGTTCAAAAACAGCATGGGGTAGGACAGTCAAATAAGGGTGGTATGGCTACAAGTTTAAATATATATTTAAAAAAAAAAAAAAAAAAAAAAAAAGAACTCTACACAGCCATAAACGTTTCAGATCATCGTAAACATCATAAGTACTTCTGAGGTAGTGCCTCTGCCACTCACTAGATGGCAGCACACGTAGGCCGTTCGGATTGGAAGACCGAACGTCGAATCAACAATGGCACGTGTATGCAAATTTCGGTGGATCGTTCTAGTAAAGTGGGTGTTTCTAGTGATTAGCCGACATTCTACCAGTATAAATAGTTGCTGTATCTTTGCATAGGTGGTATATTGGAAATCGATTGATCAAGTAATCGGCGGTGTTCTTTCAATAGATATTGTCGTAGTATTAGAATATCTGGCTTATTAATGTGATATAAAAGTGAACGATGATCGTTGTGGTTGATGGCGATGGTATTTAAGTTCGAGCAGCTTGGTGCAATAAAGTATAAATATATTTGATGTGTTTAATAAGTTTGTCTTGTTCTGTTTACGTCTATCTGCAAAATATCCATGTTCTGTGAAAGTGAAATGTTACTGTCTTCAAAAACGAAACTGTTTCATATCAAGTTATTAGTATCAAGATGCTGTATTATAATATGTGAGTACTTTGAATAAATCTCCTGTGTTTGAATAACTTTTTGTCTTCATTGAATTCTATATATATATATTCTGCATTTCACTATTTAACTTTAATATGATAATCTATCTTAAACCAGCAAAAGCTTCTCACTACGTTATAACTAAAAGTTATACTCTGCTTACTTCAAAATAGACTGCCTACATTATTTATACATATAGCACGAGTGACAACTTACAGTAGCCTTATTATTCTGTTAAAATATGCAAGTGAATTATGATGTCACGAATGCATGATTTTTATTTAATTCTTGACAAATACTAGATGCGCCATTTCTTTTTAGTATATATATATTAAATGTAAAAATCTGTTAGAATTTTCAATAAAAAAAAAAAAAGTCTTCAGCGATGTTCTGTAACCCGGGAAGCCCGGGTTCGATTCCTTAGTACTGAAATAATGTTATAACAAGCATGAAATATAGACAAGTATGACATAAGTATCATAACAAATAGGATCTATCCATAATAAATTATTAATCCGAATTTTTTTTTTTTTTTAGTTACAATTATTTTTACAAACTTTTATTTCGCTTCGCTCTTTTTCAAATTTTTCGCCCTTATGATTCGTGCGCCTGGAGCAGTTTGCTCCAACTGCTCCATGGTAGCTACGCCCCTGGATAAAACAACCGGTTTACACTTTATTGTGGACAGTGGAGCTGATTTATTAATAATTCCTGCTTCATCCAGCCATAAAACATGTAATTCTTTTAAACTATATGCTGCAAATGGTACAATTATTCCTACATTTGGTTTCAAAATTTTAACGCTAGATTTAGGCCTACGTAGGCAATTTCAATTTCCTTTTATAATAGCCAAAGTAGATAAAGCTATTTTAGGCACAGATTTTTTTAATAAGTTTAAATTGCTTATTGATATACACAATAGAAAATTAATAGATGGTGTTACAAACATTTCTATTCTAAGTGATATTATGTGTGTTTCAAATAATGATAGCATAAGTACAACTGACAAAATTTCTCAATATGCACATTTGTTATTAGAATATCCCAATTTAACGAAACACAATCTTTTAATTAGCAACTCCAAACACAATGTAAAGCATTATATTGCTACTAAAGGCCCACCTGTTTTTTCGAAAGCTCGCCAATTAGATGCAAAAAAAAAATAAATTTAACTAAGCAAGAATTCAAGTTTATGCTAGATAATGATATAATTAGACTTCAAAATCACTTTGGGCTAGTCCACTTCATTTAGTCTTCAAGAAAGATGGCACTTTACGACCGTGCGGGGATTATAGACGCCTAAATGCTCAAACCATTCCCGATCGTTATCCTATTTCAAGATTAGAAGATTTTGAGAATATATTGAAGGGAAAGAAAATATTTTCAAAAATTGATTTATTTAAGGCATATTTTCAAATGAAATTTCAATTGCTGAAGGGGATAAAGAAAAAACAGCAATCATAACACCATTTGGTTTATACGAATTTAATGTCATGAATTTTGGATTACGGAACGTGCCATCTACGTTTCATTAATGAAGGGATTTTTGGATTAGACTTTGTTTTTCCGTATTTAGACGACATTTTAATAGCTTCTTCAACGGAAGGTGAACACGCAAAACACCTAAAATTACTTTTTCCAGATTGGATCAATATGGTCTTTGATTAAATATTGCAAAATCAGTTTTCGGAGTAAACCAGTTACAATTTTTAGGATACATGATTACTCCTGAAGGTTCTAAACCTCTTCCTGAAAAAGTAAATGTTATCCTAAATTATAAATTACCAAAAAATTACACGAATTGCGCACTTTCCTTGGTCTTCTTAATTTTTATAGAAGATATATAAAAAATGCTGCTGAAAATTAAGCACCACTTCATGAATTTCTAAAAGGGACCGACCAGAAAGAAAGATAAAAGGAAAATTCCGTGGACGGATGAAACAAAAGAAAAATTTCAACAATGTAAACAAGATTTAGCAAATGCTGCTTTATTGAGCTATCCCAATCATGACATCCCATTATCTCTTTATTGCGATGCTTCTGACTTCGCCATTGGTTCCATGCAGCAACAATTTGAAGCAGGCTGTTGGACACCTTTAGCCTTTTTCTCAAAAACAATTTAATAATGCTCAGAAAAGTTATAGTACCTATGATAGAGAATTACTGGCAATATATCTTTCTGTGAAGCATTTTAAACACATGCTAGAAGGAAGACAATTTATAATTTACACTGACCATAAGCCCTTAACATTTGTTTTTCAGCAAAAAAATGAAAAAGCTTCGCTTAGATAGTTGCGTCATTTACAATATAGTTGCAGATTCATTATCCAGAATAGAATCGATCTCTTTAATAGATTATGACAAAATTTCTGAAGCACAGATTAACAATGAAGAACTGAACGAACAACGTTTAAAACCATCTTTGAATTTCAAACAATATCCTCTGGATTCTGGTAAACTTCTTTGGTGTGATATTTCAACTTCAAAAATTCACCCATTTATACCTGAAGACTTTAGAAAGTAAGTATTTCAAAAAATCCACAATTTAGCTCACCCTGGTGTGAAATCAACAGTCAAACAAGTAGCTTCAAAATTAATTTGGACGAACATTCGGAAGGATGTAAATCAATGGGCAAAATCTTGTATTGATTGTCAAATAAACAAAATTACCAGACACACCCATTTCTCCATTTGCCACTTACGATGAAACAGATGAAAGATTCAGTGTCGTTCATATTGACATAATAGGTACACTTACACCTTCAGAGGGAAACCTATACAGTTTAACCTGTATAGACAGTTTCACATGTTGGATAGAAGTTGTTCCTCTAGAAAATGTGATGGCGGTAACAGTTGCTCAAGCATTTTATGACCAATGGATTTCCGCTTTGGCATTCCATATCGTGTAATCACTGATCGAGGAAGGCAATTTAGATCGGAGCTTTTCTACAATTTTAAGTGTTATTTGATTTGCAGTTTTAAGATAAACCCAACAACAGCCTATCATCCACAGTGTAATGGCAAAATAGAACGAGTCCATCGCACTTTAAAAGCAGCAATTAGAGCGCACAATTCGATTAAATGGACACAGTCACTACCAACAGTACTGTTGATATAATTCATCCTAAGGTAATTTATGAGTATAGTTTAGCAGAGCATAGCACATGTGGTGCGTGAATGCTGTAGTTGACCAGAGCTTAAAATAAATGTTCAAAGGCAAATAAAAAATAACTATAACTGAAGTTCCTAATATTCTGATGATTGAAAGAATCACAAACAAAAAGGATTAAACTTAACCAAGATTTTATTCAAGTATAAAACAAGTTAAAAACAAGTTTAAAATAATACATCTCCAATATTCTTGAACTAGTACGATGTGACATCAGACCTGCCAACCTTTGAAAATGAGAAATAGTAGCACACCAAATTCAAATTTATCTGAAGGTTGGTGGCTGTTTTTTTACGCTGTAAATTTTAAGCGAGCAAATACTAATCAATTAAACACATGTGTATATCCATAAGCACACAAAGTACTCGAACTCTTTTGTTTTTAAAAACTCTTTTGTTTTTGTTAATTTTTTTGTTGTGGGTGGGATTAATTAAACATAATTATTCCTATTCAATTAATGCTCTGTCCACTCCTAAGCCAAATTTCTGAAAGATTCCAAGGAGGTTGGGGGGAGGGGGTGATGGAACTACGGGTATATCTTCCAGAGAAAAATGTCTGAGTTAGAGTCCTTCATCAGGTCGAGTAAGCTGATACAACCAGGAGTGGGGGTGTCCACTCCCGCCACTTTTTTTGCGTCCATTTGACAAAATTTGTGATATTTTGACGAAATTTGCAGTTTTTTTCGAGATCTGTTGATAAAATTTGCATTTTTTTCGATATTTTTTGATGAAATTTGCCATTTTTCGCAATGTTTTTGACGGAATTTGCCGTTTTTATGAAATTCTCTGACGAAAGTCACGTTTTTCCAGCGATCTGTTGACAAAATTTGTCGTTTTTTCGCGATCTTTTGATGAAATTTGCCATTTTTCGTAATGTTTTTCACGAAATATGTCGTTTTTTATAATCTTTTGACGAAATTTGCCGTTTTTCGCAATGTTTTTGACGAAATTTGCCGTTTTTCCCCGATTTTCTGACGAAAGTCACGTTTTTCCCGCAATCCGTCGACAAAAATTTGTCGTTTTTTTTCGCGGTCTTTTGACGAAATTTGCCGTTTTTCTCGATCTTTTGACGAAATTTGTCGTTTTTTGCAATGTTTTTGACGAAATTTGCCATTTTTTCATGATTTTCTGACGAAAGTCACGTTTTTCCTGCGATCTGTTGACAAATTTTTGTCATTTTTTTTTTGTCTTTTGACGAAATTTGCCGTTTTTCGCAATGTTTTTGACGAATTTTGTTGTTTTTCGTGATTTTCTGACGAAAGTCACGTTTTTCCCACGATCTGTTGACAAAATTTGCTGTTTTTTCGCGATCTTTTAACGAAATTTGACGCTTTTCGCAATGTTTTTGACGAAATTTGCCATTTTTTCGCGATTCTCTGATGAAAGTCACGTTTTCCCCGTGATCCTTTGACAAAATTGGCGACTTTTCTGCGAACGAAAGACGAAATTGACCTTTTTCGGCGATCATTTGCTGAAATACCGATACAATTAATGTCCGAATTTTCAGATTTATGACCGATATATACATTTTTTTTTCCCCCGGAAATCATTGCCTTAATTTTTCAGAAAATTCTGACCAGAATCACCCCTGAACGATCTTTTGAAGAAATTTGCATTTTTTCAGCAATCAGTTGAATGAAATTCACGTTTTTTTTCGGCGATACTTTGGCGAAATTTGCTTTTCCAGGCATGTGATACCCATGTCAACACGTCTTGTTGGGATGGCTTCCTTAAATTAAGTCTTTTCTCCTGGTCCTGACCACATAAAATCTTCCCAGCACTCTCGGGTCTTCGTTTTAAAAGGCTTTATGTGCCAGAAAGTAGCTTGTTTGGATTTGAGAATAGCCTTAAACTGCCGTGATGAGTGCAAAATTTGCCTCAATCTTTTCTCCTCTTTAAAGCATGTCACATTAGAAATGCGACATTCATATCTCCCTTTTGTATATATGTGGTTAATTCCCGTTTTCAGCATTAATTTAAATTATTTTAATAGTTTTCATTTATTTTCCATTTAAATTAATATTTCCAAGCTTAACAATTTTTTAATTCCCTTCATTTTTATGGTTTTTTTTTTTTTTTCTTCTACGATGTCCGGTTCGATTTTCGAGTTCCAATCTGAACGCTGTATTTATCATTTTATAATTTGTTCATTTTCAAGTTTTTGCCGGTAGCCATTTTCTAGCGCTTTCGTGCGGGAGAAAGATAGTTTCATACCTCGTGCAGATCGCTGGAGATGCCGCTCCCTCACTCTTCCTGGGTGGTGCGCGTTTCGTCTTGTCGCGGATTGGATGAACTGCGAGTCGGTAATCATCGAGGCAATCCTTCGCAAAGCGGGCAGTTCAGTTACTGTACAAATCACCAAAGTAGACGTTGCTCTTGTTTCTCCTGGTTCGGCGAGCCATGCGGCTCCGCCGATGCCGTGCTGTTTAACGCAAACCGGCCGTCATCATCTCAGCATTTGCAATAGTTTAAGGCCAAACGGTAATGCAATGTCATCGGTCCTTTCCCAAGACTATTTCAACAATAATAATAATAAAAAAAATTCCTGCTAACAATCTTGCTGTTGTGTTTTTAATATTTCGAACATGGGATGTCATTGTCTTCCGAACTTTGTGTTCACCTCCGTGCAGATGCCAGCAATATTCATTCAATAGTTGGTATCCAGAATCTGTAAGCACTCTTTATTAATTATACTTTTGGACAAAATAGCGATTCATCGAATTCACGGTCTTAGTATATCTTAGTACGGCTACACGTGCAAGTTAGGGCTAGTGATCTCAGCATGTGGTACAATGTCTTAAGTTCTTCTCCAAGTTTTCTTCTATCTACACTATACGTCATAGCCTGAGAAAACCCTCTCTAACAAAGCGAGAGGGAAACTATTCAAATTCTATTCTTTTACGCGTAAAAAGAACTCTGGGAATGTGTCAGAAACTTCATGTTGTTTTAGTGCAAGAAAAATAAATTATTGAGCTGCAAGCAATCAGAAAAGATAATTAAAAGAAAAAGAATAAGAAGTAAAAACTGCCTTTTCCCTTACTATTTAAAAAGAAAATTTGATATATCCGTTGTTAATTCAGTAAATCATTCAAATTTTCATCAAATTTTCAAGTTGCAAGTGTAGTAGGCAGTTAAGAGCCTACACTAGTCACGCAAAGAAACGCTCCAGCCAATGTTAAGTCTATGGGAAGGTTCTTGCGCGATTTCTCACTCGCATTTTAATATTTTTAAATGATTTTTTTTGCATAGGGTATCTGACGTCTATCTCTAACATTGTTAGTTTTTACTTTTTCGATTTTGGTTCCAGTTTTTTTTATATAAGGGTAATTTCACTTTCAGAACCGGTTCCAAAATTGAAAATGTCCGCTTACAAAAATCAAAAAAGTAAAACCAAAATCAAAAAAGTAAACACTAACAACGTTAAAGATCGACCTCAGCTATCCTATGCAAAAAGAATCATTTAAAAATATTAAAATGCGAGTGAGAAATCACGCGATAACCTTCCCATAGACTTAACATTAGCTGGAGCGTTTCTTCGCGTGACTAGCGTAGGCTCTTAACAAATTTTTATTAAAATATAATAAAGTTATTAGAAAATTAGATCCTTAACAAATAATGGCTGAGCAACTGCAAAGAAAAAGCAGATCAGTTTATTTGTTTATTCAAACTTTCTGAGGTCAGAAACGTTATCAAAATCAGATCATTAGCTTTGGATGGATAATGTTTTGTTATGCAGAAAGAAACCATGCATATATATATATATATATATATATATTGAATTAAAGGAGAAAAAAATCTTACAAAAGCATTAATCAAACATAGAATGTTTTATATATTACCATGCTTAACAAATCAATCTAAGAATTAGAAATAGTAAAAACGCTGTGGTGAATAGTTTTGTTTCATTATAGATAAATAATGTTATCATAAACATATAAAATTTATAAATCAACTTATAAATCAACAACAACAAAAACAGTTATTTGTAAAACTTTTCCACTTCTAATGATGTCTTGGGTTAAATAAAATAAATAAATCTGGAAGTCATTTTACTAATATTAGTCAGACTACAGCCCCACCCTCCCCACCACAATATCATTTTGTATTTTATGCTTTAGAACATTTTCAGAGGGTTTTTTTTTTATTCTACATTTTCAATACTTTTATTCACATTTTAAAAGATGGAGGAGAGGAGAGCACATTTTATAATTAGGTTTTCTAAGGAAATTTTAGTCAGAATTGAAAGTTTGATATACCTAAATGATAGAAATTAAACCTGCAATCACTATAACAGGGGCCTCTTAGTTTGTTTTAAATATATAAAATCATACAAATTTGAGGTTTGTTTGCAAAATCTGACCGGAGCGTGTATCGCATGTCCGGTGTACGCAGCCGAATGAAGTAGCGGGAACCTTCTCTAAAGTTTGTTTGGATAGATTCTCATTTTAAAGTATAAAATCATACAAATTCAAGGGTGTAAGATGTAAGAGACAATGGGCTTTCCAAACACCATAAGGTTTGTTTTGAAAGATTTTTGTTTAAAAATATAAAATCAAAATACACTAGAGTGTGCATAGCACTTCTAGCGTACACTGCCGAAGGCAGTGGAGTCCCCAACTTTAGGTTCGTTTGGATAGATTTTCATTAAAAAATATAAAATCATTCAAATTCAAGGGTGTTCGCTTCTGAAGGCAGTGAGCCACTCAACATTATGTTCATTTGGAAAGATTTCCATTTAAAAATATAAAATCATTCAACACTGATTTTTGGTATATTTAAAGTTATATTATCACTGGCCCAGGTTCATCATAAACAAAAAAAACTTTTGATCATATTAATTCATTGCTAAATTTCATTTTCCAAGCCATGTTTTCTTCTTGTAAGTGAAATATATACACCGCTGTCAATTTCAAATATTGATTCAAAAATTGCATTTACCTTCAACAATTATTTGATAATGTTTTCCTAGTTTAATTTAAAAGTTTACCTGTGACAAGTTATTCGTTTGGATTAAACAACTTTCAAAAATTAATTTTTAAAAATATGTAATAATTTCTGTCAATAACTATTTCTGGATTTCATGAGCAACTATTGCACCCTCCTATTAGCTTAACCAACTAATAAGGTGCATATAATAACACATCAATAAAAGCATTAAAAAATAAAAAAATATTTCTGCAAAACGTCATTAAAATCAGATGCCTTTTTAGGAACTAATATATATATATACTAGCCGCCACAGGCGACCAGTTTGGTCTCCCTTAAATGCATGTTAAACATTGTAACACGTTACTTTTATTCATAATTTAATTTTTTTAATTCCTTCTCCAAACCGGAAGGTTCTAATAGACAAATCAAGACCTTTTGCCATCATGGTAGCATTTCGCATATTTTTTGTTATTATGTATTTCATCTTTCTTGACAAAAACTGCTTAATCCATTTAAGCATTTATGCTTCATGACCATTTGCTTATCAGTTGCAATATGTTCGCTAATGCGGAGATTCTTACACATATATTAAGTAATTTTCCGTAATTGGGTCCATTGCCAATTGGCGTATTTTAGTTAATATGATTTGATGCAATGAAGTCTATTTTATGAAAGTTTTTTTTAAAATACCATATTGTTGCTAATATTTTTTTTTTTGTTTCTCGCTAACTTTGGCTGTAGACTTGATTTAGGAAGATTAGAAAATCTATCATTATTCTCATCTAAAAACATCTTGAATAATTTGCCATAATCGGACTGCATATTATTACACGTAATTTTAAGTTCAGCTGTCGCAGACGCACCGGTGTATGATTTTGGCGCCAAAATGGCGATTTTATGTGTGGCAACCCGGCAGTTTCGGCTACATTTTGCTTGGTATGGCAACCCCATAGAGCAGAATCTGTATATTTTATAATAAATTTTGTGTGTTTAATAATAATTTGATCATTGTGTATGTTTTATAATAAAATTGTGTGTTTTTTAATATAAAATAAAATATTCCATAATAAAATAAAAGTAATATGCTGTTTTAGCAATCATTAACAGGTACCTGAAAGTGGGGTTTTCTCGCCAAAATGGTGCAAAACAAAAATCGTGCGTCAAAAAGCTGTTCCATTTTAAAAATGTTATTGGCGGGATTTGCGCCCAAATAACATAAAAGTACTTAATGATGTTATGTATTTTATAAATGTATATTAAATTACTGTTTTGAATGCGATTGGTCATTAACAATGGTAAATATGATTGGTGACTAATAATCATTTTCGGTGATCTCTCTTCCTGGCTCTCATCCCATAATACATAAATACCAAATTAACTGACAAATCGTTTTGAAATTTGATTCATTAAATATTATTACATAAGTTGTATTTGTTTACATTCAGCTTACGGCAAGAAAAGATCCGAAAGGAAGTTGAGTTGTATAGCACATAATTATGGTAAACTTTTATTGTCTCACTGGTGCAAATTATTATTTTTTTACACCAGGTAACGGTCCAAAAATTCATTCGCGGAGAACTTGTTTTACGAACGATTACCTCCATGTTTTAATATTTTAAACGTTCACGACAAATGAATGTTTTTCTTTACTTTCATGGATAGAGAATTTGAACTGCGAACCTAATTTTAACTGAAGTTATTGCAGAATATATACATAATTGAATGTAAGTCGTCTCTCAAATATTAATTTATTTTGAACGATATTTTCAAAAATGTAATTTTCATGCAGTTTTATTTGAAAAAATAATTTTTAATAAAAATGGCCACCTGGCATATGAAAAATGAAGCAGATATCCCGGAACTGTTGATGACAGTCACATGACTTACGGTTTTATTATATAGATATTAAAGATTTTAGAAGTACATTTTCTTATTTTTCAATTTTTTTCTATAGGTTATAGCTCTTTATGTATGTATAATAACAATACCCAGACAACAATCTTACCTTTAACACCAATATCTAACCCTCTGATTACTTCTGGAACTCCTAATTTAAAGCTAAAAGGTTTCTTAGGAGGAACTCTGGCATCAAATATTGATTTATTTTCCAGTCTTCCCATGTAAAATACAGATACCTGAAATGTAACAAAAAAGAAATAAAATATCATGATACAAATCATATATATTTATCCATAAAAAAAATGTCAAAATAAATAAGATTACTGTGAGAAACTTTTCTGCATAATATTGGATATATCTGCTGGATAATTTCCATTGTGTAATAAAATAAGTTAAATTGGATTTAGCAGTATACAGTCAAATCCCTTTACCCCTTAAAAATCTTTGACTAAAAGGTTATGTGGATTGTTTGCAATTTTTTTTCTTTATTATTATTATTATTATATTTTGTTTCTATAAATGAACGATAAGTGCTATGCACTCCATAATCTATAACAGACAGAGATTTTATTTATTTATTTATTTATATTTAATTATTTATTTATTTTTATTTTATTTTATTTTAATTTAATTTAATTTTTTTTTTTTTGGGGGGGGGGAGTGTTTTTGTAAATGGACGATGCTATGCACTCTATAATCTATAAAAAGGATAGATTATTATTAATTTATTATTACTTTTTTTTTGGGGGGGGGGAAGGGGGGTCGTTGTAAATGGACGATAAATGCTACGTACTCCATAATCTACAGAAAGCATGTTATGGTGCATCTCAGCGATCCATACTATTTCATTGTGTTTCAAGTACCTTAACATCATTAATATGTATTGCAAACGATCTTTTCTACAGAATATAATGTAATGTAATTCTTTTGTGTCCCTGTAAACAAACTAAACTACTTTTTTTATACAGGGCTCCCAACACATTTTAGTCTTCCAAAAGGAGGAAAGGGGACCATTTTTATTTAAAAAGGGAGCACATGTCTAAAAATACTGCACCAAGTTTTCCTAAATATGTAAATTTTAAAAAATTATCTCAGAAAATATATTAATTGGTCATCTTTACAAAGACGTCATTAAACAACATACACAGCTTTATTTAACAGATTTAAATATCCTACTGCCAGATGGATAATATTTAGAAAACAGTAAAAATTAATGCATTTAAGAAAATATTAAATCAATTGTTAGTGGAGTTGCACATTAACAAATACATAAGTATAGTGCATTTTTTGGAATTTAATATGGAGTAACAGTAATCAGTGAATTAAAAAAAAGCATAGGATAACAGCACATTCAGTTGAATAATAAAATTTAAAATTAGATTAACATATACATTGTTAATTATTAACCTAAAAAACAAAATTCAGTTCCTTTCTACACAACAGAAGCTGAAATACGCTATAATGTTCATCTGAAAAAGCATGGTATGGCAACGCCCCCTGGGAAATTATCAAAACCCATTGTATTCAGGTCAACTTAAAATGTGTAAATCCATAAAAAAATGGAAATTATTTTTGTGATTCCAATACTTTTTTCTGATAAATATATATTAAAGAATATATTAAAAAAAGAAGAAGGAATTGTAATTAAGATTTCCTTTATTAGCTGGGATATACTTCATGATCAAAACCGAAAACAAAACTACATCTATAATAATATAGAAGTTTGTCTGTGTGCTGAAGACTGTTGCATGTAGAGTTACAAGAATTGGCAGAAAGATGAATGTCTAAAGTTAGTGTTTGGATTTTTGGATTCAATTTTTTTATGTGACTTTTACCCTTTTCTTTTTCATGGCGATTTTTTCACATTAATAAAAGGAATTGAGTTTCAATTTTTTAGCCCAGTAGTAATTTCTTCCCTTTTTTCAATAAAGTTTATTCGGAACTTGTATAGTGATTTTTTTAATTTTTTACGAATTTTTTATGTGAATTTCAGCCTTTTTTTTGTGACTTGTGGTAATTTTTTTACAGTCATAAAAATAATTCGGTTTCGAACTTTTAGCTTTAATGTTAATGTAATATATTTTGTCCTTTGATTTGAATTTTAACCAATTTTTTATTTTATTTTTATTTTATTTTTTTCTTGTTTCGTGGCGATTTTCTGACATTTGTGAAAGAATTCAGATTACAATGTTAACCATAATAAATTTTTTCTTCTGTGATTTTTATATATTTCCAGGGATTTTTTTCAGAGTAGTAAAAGGAATCCAGTTTCAATTGTTTTAGCCCAATACAGTAAATGTTATCCTCTTTTTTAATAAAGTATATTCGGAATTCGTGCAGCAATATTTTATAAGATTGATTTTTTTTTTTTTTTTTTTTTTTTTTTTTTTTTTGCATTCTGGAGCCATTTTTTGACATTCTGAAAAGAAATCCAGCAGGGGTGATTGGGACACAAGGTAAAAAACCCTGAAAATTATTGACACACAGGTGAAAAGTCCTGAAAATTACCAATGCAAAATACTGATATCCATTTACACCATAACTTATTACATAACTGCATTTCTCTGTGACCCTTTGATGAAATTCGCATTTTTTTTCCACGATCCTTCAACAAAACTCATGTTTTTTTTTTACAGTCTTTTAACGAAAATAGAGTTTTTCCGTAGCTCTTTGACGAAATTAGCCATTTTCTCAGATCCTTTGATGAATTTCGCGTTTTTTCTTTGGCCTTTGGACAAAATTCGCGATTTTTCCGCGATCCTTCGACGAAATTTGCCGTTTTTTCGAAATCATTCGACGAAATTTACCGTTTTTTGACGATCCTTCGACGAAATTTGCCGTTTTTTCAAGATCATTCGACGAAATTTACCGTTTTTTGACGATCCTTCGACGAAATTTTCCGTTTTTTTGAGATCCTTCGACGAAATTTACCGTTTTTTGGCGATCCTTCGACGGAATTTGCCGTTTTTTCGCGATCTGTCGGCAGAATTCTTCGTTTTACGCGATCCGACGACGAAATTTGCCGTTTCTTCGACGAAATTGACCGTTTTTTCCACGATCCGTTGACGAATTTGGCGTTTTCTCCGTAACCCTTCGGCAAAATTCGCATTTTTCCGCGATCCTTCGACGAAATTTTCCGTTTTTTCGAGATCTTTTGATGAAATTTACCGTTTTTTGGCGATCCTTCGACGAAATTTGCTGTTTTTTCGCGATCTGTCGGCAGAATTCTCCGTTTTTCGCGATCCAACGACAAAATTTGCTGTTTCTTCGACGAAATTGACCGTTTTTTCCACGATCCTTTGACGAAGTTGACGTTTTCTCCGTAACCCTTCGGCAAAATTCGCATTTTTCCGCGATCCTTCAACAAAATGTTTTTTTTTAACGGCCTTTAGACGAAATTCACGTTTTTTCACGGCCTTTTGACTAAATTTGCGTTTTTTTCGCGATCTGTCAACGAAATTAGTCATTTTTTGCAATCTTTAAATGAATTTCACGGTTTTCCGACGAAATTCGCCGTTTTTTTAACGATCCTTCGATGAAGTTTGCCGTTTTTTCGCGTAATTTACGTGCTGTAGCGCGTCCGCGGCATCGCTGACGGCATATTTTCAGTTTCGATTCGTTTTTTCCACGAAACAGGATGATTTTATGACCCCGGAAGAGCCGAAAGAAAAACCCGGAAGGGTCGACAGAAAAACCCGGAAATCCGGGGTACCCCCGGAGCACAATCACCCCTGATCCAGTTTCAATCTTTTAGCCCAGTTTAATTTTTCCTCTTTTCAATAAAATTTATTTGGAATTCGTGCAGCGATTTTTAAATAATTTTTTTATACTTTTTTTTTTCTCTCTTTTAGCGTTTTGTGACATTTTTTTTTTTTTTTTTTTTTTTTTTTTTTTTTACTGCAAATTTTGTCTTGTCCTCTGAGATTGATTTTTTAAGTGATTTTTATTGAGATTTTCAATGTATTTAACGTTTTTCTGTATTTCACAGTGATTTTTTGGCATTCGTGAAAATATTCTGGTTATAATGTTTCAGCCCATTATAGTAAATTTTGCCCTTTATATGATTTTCTTAGAAAATTTTAAAGTTTTTAGCATTTTTTGGAAATTTTTCCACTTTAGCAATTTTTTTTTTTCTTGTCACTAAAAGGGGACTTTAGGTATAATTTTGGAAAGGCAAAATATTTTTCATTCCGAATGTTCCTTAAACCTTATGTAGTGAGTCCTGTAATTTCTAAGTGTCGTTCAAACTGCAAAGTAATTACACAAAATATGTAAAAACTGACAGTTCTGAATATTAAGCTTTGTTTCAAAATAAGTAAAATATATAAAACTACATACTACTTTGCCATTTGCAGCAGCAGGTCCTCGACCAATAATGACATCTTGATATTCAATACCACCTTCAAGTTTCATTACAGGCTGTTTAATTTTATTCTCTCCTTTATGTTTGGGAGTTTTATCCTGGGCCTCATCATCATCAGCCTCAAAAAAGAAAAAATAAATAAATATTTTTGATGAACATGCTACAGAATCATAGTAGAAAATATCTTACAACATTTTTATAGTCAAATACAACACAAGTGAAATACACAAGTGAAAACCACATTATTGTTTATTTTCACAGGACCTGTTCTTAAGTTCCTTATATTCAAAGGAAAATTTAAAAAATCTTATCTAACCATAAATTTAACAATTTATTCTAAATATTTTTATAAACTGAAAGATATGCACAGAAAATAAGATAAACAAAATAAAAATGTAGAAAACTAACAGAACCACCAGGCTTTGCCAATGTTAACCATGAGGGCCTTACAAGTAAGATAAATAAAAATACAATAATATAGCGATCACAATAACGGAGCTCTGTACATTCCCACACATAAATCGTTAAAAGACAATCCAAATAGATAGTCCAAATTTCATGATCCTGACTAGTCGTTTCAGCTCTGCATTGATGAGCCAGTCAGGAGTTCTCTCTTTATTGCATTAGTATAGATAACAGCTAAAAAATATATAAAATGTGATATATTTAACATTTATGCATTTCTTAATGGACAGAAAAGGTTTGATTTTGATGCATGGATGATTGAAGATAAAGTTTATCAAAGAAATTGTATATGATGTGAAATGAGGGTATCACTTTTTCTTCCACAATTACAGAAGTCAAATTTATGAATGATGTTCATTGCTACCTCTGCAACAGATAAGAAAGAGATCAGTTTAGCTTCCTACCATGTCTACAATGCTCAATAATTTTTGTTGGATAACTCTATGATAAATTATTTATGATGAAAGTAACTATCTTTTCATCGCTAAAATAATCTACCAACACTATTTCAGTATCAAATTTTAAAAAGTTCGATATACATTCAAAAAATTTTGTAATTTCATCTTTTTCCAAACATTTGGCAATCAGAAAATCTTCACATCTTGATGCTCTTCTTAGATGTTTTTAGGCAACACAACATATTAAACGCTGTTTCTAATACAGTAAAGCCTCTGAATAACAGACACCTTGAAAGTGCAGAATTTGTCTGCAATCCGGAAGTGTCTGCTATTTAGAGGTAAAACTGAATAAATACATAGATGCCAGGAATCGAAAAAGTGTGTGCTACTCCGGAGCATCCATTATGGAGGTTTTACTGTAATAGATTTGGAGACAAGACTCCAAGATTTCTCGAGCATTAATAGTATTGGGTCAAAACTGATACATTACAAAACACACTTTTATAATAGCATTGCAGAATGCAAAAAATAATTTGCTTTCTGTAATGGGATTTCAAGCATTCCAATTCTTTAACTGGGTAATTGAAGTAGCGTTTGGGGAGAAAAAATACCCACTGCAAATTTTTTACACCTATATGGTGCAATTGTCAACTACTAGACTAATCTTCATTGATATCAATCACCATAAAAAATAACATAATAAACACTACAGCACTTGTTTTGAATTATATAAAATCGATTCTACATCAAGTGTGGAAAGCCAACTTTAAAAATTTCACAAATCTTGTTAATGATCTCTTATCCCCAGGGAGGGGGAATTACATCAATTTACTCGCCACTGGCGAGTGGATTTTCTGACATGGTGATTGAATTTTTAGGCAGTCTTAAGATTTGCAGCGATTGCCCTATATCCTATAACAAAAGAACCACTTATCCAAATAACCTAAAATTTCTTCAGTATGCTCCCAAAGCAATGGGAATTTTTAGGGGTGGTTAAAAAAAACTTAAAATCGCACCGACAGATGGCGCTGTACATGCAGTAAAGTCAGGAGACGAACTTGCGCCTGGCACACGCACATTGGCGATAAAAACGTGAAGTACGCACATCTCGTGTTCATTATTCTACGGAAATCCTCGCAATGACTGTGCCATTGACGGTCCATGCGTTGTTAGTGAAACTGTATTATCAGAATAATGACAGAGCAGCAACTGCTCTTAGGAGATTTAGGACACTTAAGAATTTAAGAAAAGGTCCAATGACGACAGAAGGTCTACGGAAGATGGTTTCTCAAAGTACCGTCTATTGTTTTCCTCCCACAGACGATATTCTTAGTTTCTGCTACCTTACAGTGCCATCTGTCGGTGCGATTTTAAGTTTTTTTAACCATACCTAAAAAATTCCCATTGCTTTGGGAGCATACTGGTGAAATTTTAGGTCATTTGGATCAGTGGTTGTTTTGTTATAGTGTTTTACTTTCACAACTTTAAAAAAAATCACCCTGTACTTCTCGTCCATGTAGAATACTTGGGAATTTCTCTTATATTTTATCTTTCCTTCCCCACTTATTTTAAAATTCTATTTTAATTTTACTTTAATTATTTTTAATTAATTATTTATTTTATTAATTCTTTTCTTTCTTTAAAATTTGCTTTCTTTCAATGCCCCCCTTTCTTTATTCTGTGTCTCATCTTGAACTTCCTTCTTTCCTTTGTTCTTTCTTCCTCCCACACCTTTCTTGGCAATGAATGATATGTTCTTTTTTCCTTCCCAGTTTGTATGATTTCCTGTTTAATTTGGATACTGCAGTTGCCTTCATCCATGTATTGGCTTTTTACACCAGATGAAGGATCAATTTTATATGATCTGAAGTAGTGTTGTAGTATTTATTGCATTATTTTTTTTTATGGGGATATCAACAAAGTTTTCAAACTTTATTTACTTGTCACCAGTTCTGAGTGCTTTCCTACTACTTAATAGACGAATCTCTTGTATTTCCATAGAAAGTTTTCCATCTAATTCTTATATAACATCCTGGATTTTTAGCACTTCTGACTGCCAAACATGTTTTCAGTACTATTCTTATTAGTACACAGAAGAACTGTAATGAATAACTTTGCCAATTTCCATCACTAGACTTTTTAGTTTTGAACTTTAAAGTTTGGTCTGGTGATATATTATAAAAAAGATGATGATTGAAGATGTCTTTTTTTAGCAGTCGTAAGAAGCATCCGACAATATACGAGGTATGGTCAAAAAGTTCCCGGAACAGGTCAATTACAAATTATAAAAAATAGAACAATAATTTTACCTTTTTGACCTTCAAAGTACTTTATGCCTGCATCCACACACTTTTTCCAGCGTTCGTATAACTGTTAAAAACACTCCTTGAATCCATTTTTTGAGATGTCCTTCAGTAGCTTCGTCGCATTTTCGAAACTCATTCAAAAAGATCCCGTGAACCACAAGAAACTGGCTTATGCTACTTTTTTTTTTTTTTTAAAACGAGTTAGACTTGGCTGAAAAAATTTCAACGATAAAAGCCATGGGTGGCCAATCTATATTCTGCCGTAAGGTAGAATTTTTCCCACTTGTAATTCCTTTTTTTTTTTTTTTTTTTAACTCTTTTTTTTTTTTTTTTTTTAACTCTTTTTTTTTTTTTTGTGAAATTGAATTGTTTGCCAGATTTTCACATTTGATTAAAAATGTTTAAGCGTTTCTTTTTTTTTTTCCAGAACCAGTGTTACCAAGCAGCAGCGTGCCCACCAATAATTAGGGTCTCATGTGGAGATAGCTTCCTGATAATCAGATTATTATTACTTTTGTTTTTTTAGGGTTTCGTTCATCTCACGAAACCCTATTACTCCCGCTCCATTGTCTGTCCGTCACAGAGCCATTCTCAGAAACTATATAACTTACAGAATTGAAACTTTGTGTTTATATAGCTGAATACCAGCTATGAAGCTCAAAATATTAAAATTTGAAAAAATCGTATTATTTTAATAAATAGAGATAAAAAACCAAAATTCTAACAGCCTTTTCCTATTAAATTTAAACATTTTTTGTTATAGCAGTTGCCAAAAATTAAAAATCCACAATGAAATTCTTTCTACAATAATTAATTTTCTATTGAACAATTTCCACGTGAAAAATGAAAATGAAATAAAATGTTTCACCCATTGAAAAAAAGATTAATATGAAATAAAATTGATTGACGACATAGTGGTAATAAAACAGAAATTTTCAAAGATTTCTCAATAATACAAGGAGTATGAGTATGTGTATGTACACAAAGCAGATTAATATCACGTCATTAGAGAATTAAAAAGAAAATCTGATGTCATATTGGAAGTTTAACAGATTTTTCAAATGTTTCAGAATAATACAAAGCGAGTATCAATATGAGTAATAGAGAATAGTAAATATATGAGTTTGAGGAACGTATTGAATCATGATAAAAACCAGATTGTGGAAATATTAGCATATTTTAACATTTTGAAAGTGTACAACATGTTTAATTTTGAAATTAATTCTTTTTAAAATATCGCATTTAGTCCACATGGCAGATATTATTTGACAGAATATAATAGCGGGATTCATCCACTATCGGCCTGGTTTATATATTAGAAAAAACGAGAAAAATTGACCAGTAAATTTTTATAAAAAACATGACTTTTTTTTGGTTGCTAAATGAAATTTATTTGGATTTATTAAAGAAAGGATAAAGGGTTTTGAAAGGAATATTAAACGAAACCCTTTGAGCGATCTTCGATCACACTTACCCACTTGTTTCCTTTCTTTTTTGAAGGAATTTGTTGCTTGAAATTTGTGCTTACCTAATGGTGATTTTGAATTTGGAAATAAGTTGCCAATTTTCCCCCAAAATTAATTTTAATTTACCAGGGATTACACTGACTTTAACTGAATAAAATATAGCCAAGAACAACCAAACTGAAAAAAAAAAGTTTTATTTTGTCCTCCTTCCAATATCTAAATATTTCTTTTTGCTAAAGGGCAAAGAAAGAGGGAAGTGTTTTTTTTTTTTTTTTTTTTTTTTTTTTTTTTTTGGGGGGGGGGGGGGGGGGGGCGTAATTTGATAATTACTCATTGTTATAACAAAATAACAAATAGGGCAGATAATTTTTTTAAACATTTTTGAATTTTAGCAAGTTAAAATTTTGTCATATTAGTAGGGAGAATTCAGATGATTAAGTCAAATTTTTTACATTTTGAACCTTTTTTAATGCAGTATACATCATCCTCATAATCCTGAAAAGGACACAGGACAAAATAATTACTTTAAAATGAATGAAAACAAAACAAAAGTACAAAGATTCAATTTTTATGATGTAATCAAATATTTCAATATTTAGGGCAAATATCACACCTATTTTTTTTCTTTGTTTAAAAATTATTTTTTTATTAATTAACATTTTTATACGCTACTTCTGCTTACCCTATAAATAAACCAACATTTGGTTGTGTCCAAAGAAAATATTTTACTGCACCGAAAGTAGCAAAAAATATTTTTAATTTGAATTTTTGGGAGGACGCCCCCCTTCCCCCTCCAATTTACTATATTGGGCTAAGACACTGCACTGAAAATTTTCACTCAGCTCAGCTTATGAAATGACCTCATGACAAAAGTAATATGATCCTTGATTTTCATAAAGTCATATGATCCTTGATTTTCATTCGAAAGCTTGGCAGATGACATGTTTTGATCGCTACATATTTTTGTCATAGTAAATGCATGTTATAAAGGAGGGAATTGTTGGGATACAAAGTTCATTTCCACTACACCTTGTGTGCATGCTTTTCCTTATAGTGAAATCACTAAGAGACTGCCCTGTGATTGAGAGTATGTTGCAATGTAAGAAACATGTCAGCTCTAAGCCTCATCCCAACTATGAAAATATTTTTCTTTGTGTTTGTGTTATTGAAGTGTGTATTTTATGCTATTTCTGCTTACCCCAACAGCAGATTTTTCTGTGACAATCTGCAGCAAACTGAAATTTATTTATGACAATGTATATTACCATAAAAAATAATAGTAACAGTAACCCATAAAATAAGCAAAATTTGCATGTACAAAGAAAATACAATAAGTCTAGTATTTTTTTAAAAACTATTAGATTCATCTGTGCTGCCTGGTGCCATGCTGTGCAGTTTGTGCTACTAGGCTGCTTACCCTGCATGCCTCATAAACCAATACTTTTTAATTAAATGCCCATTTATATACATTTTGGAGATATCTTGTGTCACATAGAGAATTCCGTGATAAAAGTGGATGAAAAATATCAAATAATTATTTCACAAAATAAAAAAAAGGTTTTCAGTCACATGTACATTTTTAAAGATTAATTCTACTGGTGTGACGCCATTCAACATTATTGTGAAACCCACGTGTGATGAATGGACTAGTTTTCTTAAAATAAATAATAAAGGATCAAAACTCCTACCTGAATGCTATAGATGAAAAAAAAAAAATGAAGTAGATGACGACACCAAAGGATTAATCTTTTAAAATGAACCTGTGACTGAAAACCTTTTTTTTATTTTGTGCAATAATTATTTGATCAGGGGTAGAAGTGACCAATCCATAAAATATAGGACATTTTTCGCAAAAAATATAGAACATATATAGGACATTTAGAAAATTACGTTATCTGATATATTTTGCTATAAAAACTTTTTTTACACATGATCCATATTACTTTATAAATTTTCACTAATTAATGATATTAAATCAAGTTACAATCTTAAAAAACAAATATAAAACCAAACTTACCTCTACAATAGCAAGTCTCTAATTTGTGAAACATCAACGACTTTTTTTTTTTTTTTTTTTTTTTTTTTTTTTAAGATTCTTGTTTAGTTCATAAAAAATTAATTAAGCAAAATACATAGGATTTTCTTTTTTCTAGATGAGCATGAATATTTACAGGTGATTATTAGTATGAATATTTACAGATGAGTAGTATGAATATTTACAGATTATGGATATTTACAAATTTATGAAATTGTTAATCCTTTTTATCAACCTGAGGTAATATCGGAAAGCAATGTTGACAAACTCACAGATGAGTGGAACATTTATGTAAATGATGATGATATCTGTGAAGAATGGGGCTTTAATGTGACCTGGCAACCAATAAATCACTACTGGGAAAATGTCCTTTCCATGACTGACAGTAAACAACTTCCTAAATACAAATATTTGGGGAATTTAGTGAAAGCCATCTTAACTTTTTCACATGGGCAGGCGTCCATAGAAAGAGGATTTTCTCTAAATAAGAGAATGCTAACGTCCGAAAGATCCTCTTTAAGCCTTGACACAGTAAGAGGTTTGAGATTAATAAAAGATGCTGTTGGTGGGAAAGCTGTAGAAGCTTGCATAACAAAAGAAATGATCCAATTTTACAAAGATGCTTACTCTAAATATAAAATTCAAAAAGAATTTGAAAAATCTGTAAATAAAAGCAAAAAATCAGGAAAAAAAACGAAAATAATCCTACAACTTCAAAAAACGATAAAATGGCAGAAATTAAAATGAGTATAGTGAGTAAAATGAGTATTTATTTTAAATTTTATTTTAGTTTTTATTTTAAATTTTATTTTATTTCAATGTGAAAAGGCATATTTATTGCATTAACGCGATGACTGAACGTGAACATAGACTGACGAAGTTCCACGAAGCTTGGACAGATAAAATTGATGTTCATGGGAAAAAAGTCGACGAATGGCTTGTAAAGGGTAAAGATGATTATAACGCTTATTGTCTCTTTTGTCAATGTCCGGTTCCCATAAGCAACAGTGGCTATTCGCAAGTAACGCAGCATGCCAAAACAACGAAGCATAAAGAAAATTCTGAAAAACAAAGCGACAAGTCTCAATCTTGCTTTGTAGATTCTACTGGCAGAAAAAACTAAAATAATCGCAATAAAAGAAAGCACCACGTTGAATAATAGAAATAACTCAGCGAGCGAGCAAGCAAGCAAAGCGATACAAGTGACAACCAAAACATCAAACAGAAAGATTTCTTTCCTGATGCCATATCCAAAAGAGAAATAAACGGACAATGAAGCCAAGGAGATTAAGCAGTCTCCACAGACATCGATGTTTCATCTCCTGCTTCGAAGGCGTGTTTAAAAATCCAGCGATCTACGCCACACCCTCCTTCTCGTTTGTAATTGGCTGAAAGCGGGAGCATCATGGGCAGGATTGAGCCATTGCTCTTGTATTGAAATACGACAAAAAACAAACAGCAGAAACGATCGCAAATGCTAGCGGGCGGCGATATTAATACCAAAGATATGAGAAAGTAGAGAAATATAGGAAATATAGGACAGTTAGAGAAATATAGGACAATATAGGACATTTTTGAAGGTTATTTTATAAATATAGGAAATATAGGACAACTGCGGCCCCTGTTTGATACTTTTCATCCCCTTTTATCATGGAATTCTCTATGTGACATCTGGTTATTCCAGAAAACATAGGCTAGATATAACTATAGCCTATGACATTCGGGAAACAAAGACAAACATCTTGATACCACAGTTATTAAAATCCATCAACCTGTTCCCATTTTATTAGGGAATAAGATATCTTGCACTGCCCATGGTCAAAAACATTATCCTCCTTTTTCTGTGGGCAGTTCAGTAAAAAGAAGCAAAGGATTTTCACCCCTGTAATGGTCATCTTACACATACTAATAAGAACATAGATTAAACATACATGTAAAATATCAAATTACTAAAATAATTTAGTCCAACCATAACATTTTTTTAACTTTAATTGTTTATAGAGTTAATTTTTCTTCAAAAGTTAATTTTTAATATAATATGTGGGCAATTTGAAATGAATAATCTCAATATAAGTTTAATTTTCAGCACAAACACTGTTACTCTCAGAAAAAAAGCACCATAAAATTTACCTTTTCTGATTTATCAAGGTTTGATATTTCACTTAATCTTTTTCTTTTCTTTAATTTTTTCTTTGCTTTGGCACTAGCATCTAGCTTTTTTGGCATAGGTGTGTTACCAATAGAAGAATTTAAACCTCCTGTAAATAAAAAAATATTTCTTATTAAAAAACTGGATAATAAATAAATTGTTCTATTTTACAAGTTTAATTAAAAATATAAGAGTCAAGTGAAGGTATTTCCCAAAACATAAATTTTATAACAAATATGGAAAATTTGAAGAATTTCAGTAGATTTGATAAATTTAATAATTGTAATATTTTTCATGACAGTTCATATTTACACAGACACACACACACACACACATATATATATATATATATATATATACTAGGGGGCTCAGCCCCCTACTCGCTAACGCTCGCCAACCCCCCGTGAATTGCAAAGCAATTCACATTGAGACCGCTATGCGGTCCCAGCTCGCTTCGCTCGCTCGCCCCTTTTTATTTTTCTAATAATTCTAGCCGGAATAAGTACTACAATAAATCATTTGAACATATGAAATTGACAATTTTTTTAATGTAAAAAAGTAATCGAAAACTCCGTTGAAAACACAACTAAAAATGCATTTAGTTGATGCTACTAATGGACATATAAATCATTTAAATACTATGAAAAAAGGATCTTGGAAACATAATTAGTTTAAAACTTATTGTACAGCACTGCTTAAATTCACTAAAAAAAAAAAAAAAAAAAACACTACGTGGTAGGAAGATAGTTTATCATCAATGATTGTGTAAATTTCGTTCAACATTTCACTATTCTAATTGATTATAGATTTGTGCAAAAGAAATTTTTACTTCATTGAAATTGAAGAAAAATCATTTTTACTTCAATAAAACATCAACAGATGGCAGCAGGGGTTCTAGAAAGTTTATATTTTATTATCTCTGATTTTGTGTGTGAGTGAAATTCGTAAATAAATTCTAAATAAGAGTTGAGAATTCAATATCACTCATAATTAAACGACAATATTACTCATAATTAAAATGAGGAATCATCTCAGACGCTTTGGATTACGTTCATATTATTTTATTTTTAATAATTGCTAGCTTGAGTTTCAGTGCATTGACACTGGGCGCCATATTGGAGGTGGAGCTAACACAATCTTGTCTGTTCATTGGTCTGAGCTCTGGAAACTACGGCTGTTGCCAACGATAAGGTAGAAATTCAGCCCTATTTTTGCACCACGTAAGACAATTATATATATAGATATATATAAGAAAAAAGAACAATTTGCTTAGTGGTTGGAAAAACTACTTTTTTATTGTAGCAAACTACAACTACTTTAACGAGAATCTAGTTAACTACAATTACAACTACTTGTTTATCAAAGTAGCGACTACAAACTACTTTTAAAAAATAGTCACTACTTTGTCACTTTCAGATTTTGTCAAAGACTACACAAAGGCTATGTTTGAAATCAAGGACACAGACTAAATAATGCAGTAACCCTTCGTTATATTGTGCCTTGATACAATCAAATAAGTATGATATAACAGGGGTCACATTCACTCAGGAAGAATTGGAGCAGTCAAAAACGGCTTTTGGAGCAACAAAAAATGACTTGTGGAGCAGGAAATTGAGTTTTTGGAGCAGCAAAAGCTCTTCTTTTGAAAATAAATTCAGTATCAGCATTGTACCCAACACATATGTTGAAATCTCATACAGTACAAAATCTATACTCCGGACCTCAGCGATTCCAAATTTCGAATCATTTGCCATAAAAAACAAAGAAATGAAAACTAATTTAACCCCTCCCTTACTCCATGAAATATTTATATCAGGGATGCATTAGCAATACTATGGTGTGGCCATCACAAAATATTCTTCTATATAAATCAAATCGTCTGCAACAAAAATTAAATTCCAATGTATTCAAGCTTGAGATATAGCTATCACAGAAATCATGAAAACAAAACATAGCTGTGACACTTGTCGGACAGTATGCATCCAAAATTAATAAGGATCTATTTAGGTCAAGGTCTAACAGAGTCTGAAATTTCATGAAATTCTGTGCATTAGTTCTTGAGATATAGTTATTGCACAAGTCGTGAAAAATGCAGCATAGCAATGCCCCCTGTCAGACAATTTAAACCAAAACCTAATCAGCATTTATTTATGTCAAAATGTAAATCTGAATTTTGAAGAAATTCCGTGCATTAGTTCTTGAGGTATAGCTATCAAGGTAATCATGAAAAATGCAGCATAGCAGCTCCACTTGTTGGGCAGTTTACACCAAAACTTTATTTCGTGATTGTCTGATGAAAATTGCAGTTTCAATTTGTGATCGTTTGATGAAAATCGCAATATTATTTCTTGGTCACTTGCCAAAAATCATGATTTTACTTCAAGTTCGTTTTCCGAAAATCGAGGTTTTATTTTGTGAGAGTCCGATGAAAATCGACGTTTTTTTCTGTGATCACTTGACGAAAATCTTGACTTCAGATCGCAGATTTGATTTTTAAAAATCAAAAAAGGGGAAATCTGCCGTTCGGCGGAAAAATGGCGCAAAGAAATCCGATTTCACCGTAGAAAAGAAAAAACAAAATGCTCGTTTTGGAGCAAAAATGGTAAAAAAAATGCATTTGTAGCAGATTGTAGCAGATATTTTCATTTGGAGCAGGTCTGTGACCCCTGATATAAAGATATTAAAAAAAATACTAAAAATAATATTCAAGAAAATGTTTTATGTTTGCTGCCAAAATGGTAGTTTATAGTTACATAAAAAATGCTATTAAACTACAGCTTATTTTTTTAGAAGGCACAAAAAACAGCTATATATCTGAACATGCTATATAACGATGGACTAATATTGCATGCACATCCATTCACTGCATAAATAGCTATAATTCAGAAAGTTATGATCATACAAAAACAGAATTTTTACTGCTTTACTTGTCTTGTTAGAGAATGGAGAAAGTTTTTAATATAACTTATAGCACTTAGAGACCATATCCTAATAATATTATAAATCTGACTGTGTCTGTAAATGTTTGGCTGAAGCCAGCATCAAAATAGAGAAATTAATGACCCTGTACCTTTGCATATAGGTTGATTATAACCCAGAAATGAACATAGGCTGGTTTTTGTTTATTTTATTCAAATATTTTTCTTAATTTAAAATTTCATTATTTTCATAGAGAATAAATGGACATTTTTTCGTTTAAAATGGTTAAATTTACTTTACCGTTGCTAATACTTTATCGTTGCCAATACTAAATTAAAACCTGGAATAATAATTTTTACTCAAGAATCTAGCTTCAAATAAAAAATTTTCACGTGAAAAAGGAAAATGAAATTTTAAAAAAAGAAGAATTAAAAAGAAGATTAAATAACATTATTAGAAATAAAACATACTTTTTAAAGTTTTTGATAATAATACAAGATTTCAATATGCGTAACTATAGGAAACAGGCGAATATGACATCGTACATCGAAAATAAAACATATGCTTTGATGCCATTTGTTTTTACCTAATTAATCTATTTCCACGATTTTATTTGGACCTCCTTTTTGCATTGGTTGCAATTTTATTTTCGGTTGGCACAAAATTTCACTGAGCTATGTCAAGGTCCCTATAACAAAAGATACTGTATTGTCTCCTATGAAATGCGATAAAGAATTAGTTAAATATTTATGATTTTAATAATAGAGAGTAAAATATGTTGCTTAATTAATGTAATTATTCGTCTTTTAATGTTGTGTGAATGAAGTCACAGGTAACAGCTAGTAAAAATTTAAATTTTTAACTTTTCAAAAGATAACAATTTAAATGAATTTTCATGATAAACAACAACATACGAAACATTTTTGCAGTTGGAACTATACTTCTAAAACTAATGGTTTAGGTGTTTAGGAGTTAGATATTGTCAACAATAAGTAGGTACATCCTGTATAAAATTACTAATTTTAATCATTTAGATTTTTGACTAAAATTAAGAGAATATTTGAAAATGGTAGCCAGACGGATGATGGTTAAACACATTAAAAAAAATAATGTAAATGCCCATCCTAGGATGGTGGGTAGAAATCGTGGTTTTCATTTTATTTTTGAAATAACTGATAAATATACTCATATACTAGTCATCGACAATAAGGAAATATTTATACTGGAAGATTGTATCGTCTAGCATGCTCCTGGTGTTCAACTCACTAAGCCTTTTATATGCTTGTGCAAAAGGATTGTCACTCATAATCTCATCTGATTCATGTGAAATATGCAGTAAACAATTTCCATTGTGGTCATTATTAAGTTGTTCCTGTACAGCTTGTGCTGTATCTTTCATTTTAGTACTTTTCTGTTATACCAACACCATGTCAAAATGTATGCTAATGCGCCATTTATTTAAACCTTGATCAAGCAAAGGTTTTCTACTGCAAACTGTGCCAAACATTGTGATTTGTTATTTATTGAATGTAAATCATTTTATTATTATTATTTAATCATAACCTTGATAAACATCTTAATTTGCTATTTTTCGAATTGAAAATATTTTTTCCTAAATTATAATTTGCATTTTTCAGGGTTCCCAGCAAAACATGTCTGGCAATTTCCCTGTCCAAATCTCAAAAAATTTCAGGATCAAACGGACATACACAAAATCTGCTTTGATGATTGATAAAAGCAGATTTTGTGTTTATTATATTAAAAAAATATATATTAACTGTAAGTATTAATTTAAAAATAATATATTTCAAAAGCTTTAGACATATTTATAAAATTAACACAAAATAACTTAATAACAAGCAGCATAAAAAAAAATAATTTCAGAAATTTGTATCATAACAGGGTTCATACTCAATTCAAGCACTAATTACCTAAATTTCAAGCACCTTTCAAGAAAATTGTAAAATGAAATGTGGCGCAAGCAAAATTCGGCTCTAGGGGGGGGGGGGGGAATTGTTATATACTCAGTACTCTGTGCTTATTGTCAGGAAAATCACATGCCTCCAGAATATATGTTGGTCTTATTGATAGGGATGCACCGGATGAGAATTTTTGCCGGATACCAGATGCTGAATATCCGGTACAAAATTTTACCGAATATCCGGTATCCGGCCGAATAATTTTTCGTTTTTAATTTCAATAGTAATATTTAAATATTCTATGCTTGCTTAAAGAAAAAAAACTAAATTATTATAATTTTATATCATTCAAATGTTAATAATGGATTTAAACTCATTTATTAAGTTAAAGTTGCTTAAAAACAAATGCTTTTTTAGTAATTAAGTATTGAAATTTAATCCTATTTTGTCTTTTGCCTATTGTAATAGACATATGAGTAGTTTTTTTCTTTTATTCAGGGTCATTGAACATAAAAAGATAAACAATTAAGTAATTTCTCTATAAATCTTTATTTATAAATACTAAACATCCTATTGAAATGACTTTTTCTTTTCCTGTATACTCGTACATATTATTACTTACTTTTTCTATGACATGTTTTCTAACAGAATTTAAATAAAGAAGCTCCTCATTGTAGGTATCTTCTTTTGTAGTACAAAGTGCTATTCTAGAAAGTAGCACAATTCTTTTCATGAACAGTATTATTTTACCACAGCTGGTCTTCCATCCATAGACAAAATAGTGACAAAAGATTCAATAAAATAATTTTTACTTTAGAAATGTTGAAAACACAAGAAAAAGAGACATCCAGGAGTGAACACTTATTCTCAGAAGAAGGGAAATATTTGTGATAAAAAATATAACAGTCTGTAAACGCAGAGCAGCATAACTTGCCTTTAATTATAAATAATTAGTTGTCATATTTTAAATATTATATTTTCATTTATATATAAATCCTATAATTTCAATTTTGTGAAAATATGAATATTTATTTCTACTAACATTGTTTTAACAGGATAATGTTGGTAAGAAGGAAATTAATTTCACACTAACTTTTTCTCATGATGTTAAAAAATAGGATTTAAAAAGGGAATCACTATTCGGCCGGATCGAATATCCGGTTTGGGTGCCGAATAAGCAGGATATCCGGCAGGAGACGGATATCCGGTGCATCCCTACTTATTGACTCAAGCAACACATAAAAACTACCATTCATTATCACTCATACACTCTTAGTATTCTTCATATTAAGTAATAAACATTAAAGTTTTACCTTTATTAAATATAAAATACACTTCATAAATATAATTTACTTTTGTGAACACATCGTTTTTACTTACCTTTTGCACTTTATTCTTCCCATAATTTGAGCTGTTTTCAGGAACAAATACCTTTTTATTTAGTCCATCATTAAAACGTAAATATAGAAACACAAACACATTTTTACTTCTAACGAGAACCGCACTACATCGTAAACACTTCTGAGGTAGTGCCTTTGCCACTCACTAGATGGCGGCACACGTAGGCCGTTCGGATTGGAAGACCGAACGTCGAATCAACAATGGCACGTGTATGCAAATTTCGGTGGATCGTTCTAGTAAAGTGGGTGTTTTTAGTGATTACCCAACATTTTACCAGTATAAATAGTTGCTATATCTCTGCATAGGTTGTATATTGAAAATCGATTGATCAAGTAATCGGCGGTGTTCTTTCAATAGATATCGTCGTAGTATTAGAATATCTGGCTTATTAATGTGATATAAAAGTAAACGATGATCGTTGTGGTTGATGGCGATGGTATTTAAAGTTCGAGCAGCTTGGTACAGTAAAGTATAAATATATTTGATGTGTTTAATAAGTTAGTCTTGTTCTGTTTACGTCTATCTGCTAAATATCTGTGTTCTGTGAAAAGTGAAAACGTTACTGTCTTCAATAACGAAATTGTTTCATATCAAGTTATTAGTATCAAGATGCTGTATTATAATATGTGAGTACTTTGAATAAATCTCCTGTGTTTGAATAACTTTTGTCTTCATTGAATTCTATATATATATATATTCTGCATTTCACTATTTAACTTTAATATGATAATCTATCTTAAACCAGCAAAAGCTTCTCACTACGCTATAACTAAAAGTTATACTCTGCTTACTTCAAAATAGACTGCCTACATTATTTAAACACTTATTAGAATCATTGGTTAATTGAATCAGTCCCTTTTTATAAAACTGATCATAATATTACATTTTTGCATATATAACAATCAGCAACTATGTTAGACATGATTCATTTAATCATAGCGTTTACTATCTTTGTTAGCCATATCCCAATTTTTCCTATCACTTATAATATCTTGATACTTTATTTTTATTAGTTTCATTTATTACTAGATACTTTTCTTACCTTTTTTATTTCAGCTAGTTTATTTAGCAGTCTTTTAACTATACCACAGTTCACTCTCGCGAACTTTGTTATCCTCGCTGCCGACTTTGTCATCTTCGCTGTTGACTTTCTCATCTTTGCTTACAAGCCTTTTTCACACCACATTTCATCATAAACGATGTTTTGAATGAGAGGTAGCTCACTTAGCCACGAGATGGCGCTACCGTCTCACGTGCTGACGTTTTTCCGCATCGGCGTATGCGATGCTCGTTCATCCAGTCACATTGTTTAGAACGGGGGGAGTTTCCCACTTCCGGTTTTCCACGACGTGTGCTCTCCTTCGGCCGGGCTATTTATAGAACGCCGCGATATTCAACTACGGCTGATGTGATGTGATGTGCTGAGTCTATCTTGCTCCTATCCGTTTTTGTTTTTGTTTTGTTTTCGCCGATATAATGATGAGATGACTGTCGTGGTAAAGTACTCTGTTTTTAATATCACATAATTAAATAAGACCTTTTTTTAACTTGGATACATCGTTTTTGAAGAGCTACATTCATGGAGTTTATTTGTTTTAATCTGAATCATGACTTTTGAAAGATGCATCGATGGAGTTTAAAATAATTACAAGATAATAAATTAAATTACATATGATTAGCGTATTTTTGATATATAGCCTTTAAATAAATGAACTCCCAGTACAGCTCCTGAGTGATACTTAATTTCTGTCATGAAATATATTGCTGGCCAATCTTTTTTGTTTATATTAAACATTTTTAATGCATTAGTTTTTCCTCATATAACGATACTTCTATATTTTTTATCTTAATAAAGCTGGTATTTTATTTAAATATTTTTGTCATCATTTAGTCTTTTTTTTAAACACTTACTGCAATAGATAAACTACTTTCTGCAATTAAACAAGGATCATTTTTTTTCAGCAAAGGCTTTCACAGTGCATACTCTTTAGTAATAGGAAGTAAAAGAAAAGAGTGCAGTGAAATTTATTTATATCAGATTGAAGCATTCTTGTTGTATGAGTAGTCTCATACAACGTATTTTTGGTTATGGGCACTGGATCCTTGCAGATAAATTGTTTTTTTTTTAAACCTTAACAGGTTTTAGTAAAAATGCAGTAAAGTGTAAAAATACGGCCCTAAGAAAGTAAATAGAAAGTTTTAGTAGGGGGGGCCGCTATTTTTTTTGATGACGTTAAGATAAACAAATGATTATTTAGAGGGGAAAAAAATTCAACTAGTGAAAAAAAAAAAAAAAAAAAAATTATTAAAGAAAAATTATTAGCATTTAAAGGAAATTAATCAGTATTTGAGGAAATTTGTCAGTAATTAAAGAAATTTAAGGAAAATTTTTGAGAAAGAAGTAAAAAAAAAAAAAAGTAATGGTTTTTGGAAATTTTTTTTTAAGGAAAATTTCTTGTTATGAAAAATTGATTTGAGCATTTTTTTTTAAAGAGTTGTCAGTTTTTTTTAATTGGCTGAAATTTTTGTACAAATCATAAAGATGGCCATGATGCAATTTCCAATTCAAAAACTGAATGCTACAAATTATGCCAACTGGCAGTCTGACATAAAGTATCTACTCATGGAGAAAAATGTCTGGGATATAGTGACAGAAATAGAAAAGGTCCCTGAGGTAAAAGAAGGTGAAGTAACAGTGAAAGATGTAAAGGACTATCATATTCGTTCTAAATTGGCACTGTCCATCATTTACCTAAACGTAGAACCAGACTTCAGGAAGATAATCGAAAATAGTGACAGTCCTGTCGACGCATGGAAAAAGCTCCGAACTCACTTTTACCCTGACACTCGAAGCCGTCACATGCAAATTTTTACAGAATTATGTGAATGCAAAATCGCTAATGCTGAAAGCATTAATTTGTACGCTGCCAGGCTACTACGAATTGCCAATCAACTAAAAAGTATAAACAAAAAGTTTGACGATATTTACGTTACATTTCAACTTCTAAGGTATCTACCGTCTAAATTTGATGGTATAGTCCAAACCATCCTAAGATGGAATGATTCGGAGTTTTTATTCAATGATGTCGTAACGACCTTGGTGGCTGAAGAAACTAGAATCGATTTGAGAGATCGTGATCATCGTAAAGTATACGCAGAAGCTCAATCTGTTCAATATCAAAGAAATAAGAAGAAATTTACGTGTTTTTTCTGTGGTCAACCCGGACACTTTAAGAGTAAGTGTAGACTGTTTTTGAAAAGTCTAACTCGTCGAGAGTCATCACCATCGGCCAGCCTGACGTCCTCTCGAGGTTCCTCCCCAGTGAGACGGAATGCAAGTCCTGATGATCAGACCCTATTGCAACAACGCAAGCCTCGTTCTCCTGCCAAATCTATGCACCGTCGCAGAAATTTCCAGAAATCTGAAGTAGTTAAACAAAGCCGTTCCAGAGACATTAGAAATAGAAGTCCTGAATGTAAGTCCTGTTCCTCTTTCTTTATTTCACAAGCAAATTTAGTTGATGATGTGGCAGACTGGGTCTTTGACACAGCTGCCTCTCATCATTTTTGTAAAAATAAATCTTTATTTGTAGATTATACTCCATTGAATGATGAGAATATGGCTGTTGCTGTTGAGGGGGTGACATTCCCAATTGAGGGACGTGGAACTGTAAAGCTAAAATTTGGACATAGAATTTTAATGTTTAAGGATGTCATGTATTCGCCCAAGTTGAGGCGTAATTTAATTTCAGGGGCAAGATTAGACAAAAATGGGGCACATTTTAATGGTGGAGGTGGCGAAGTAAAGATAAGCTGCAATGGTCAATCCCTTTTTAAAGCTACCCTCAAAAATGGTGTATATTATATTTATCCTAAAATTCCTAGCCCTAGTAAAAAGAAAGTAAGATTTGAGGTATCTGCTGTTAGCAGGGAGGATGATATGATGAGATGGCACCGGCGGTTAGCCCATATCAGTCCATCTTTAATTACACATACTTGTAGGAAAATGGGTGCTAGGGGCTTACCAATTTTGAGGGATGGAAATTTTAAATGTGAAATGTGTAAATTGAACAAATATAGGAGAAAATCTTTTAAAGCAATAAATTTTATTAGGTCAAAAGCACCACTGGAACTCTTATACACAGATATCTGGGGACCATGCCAAGTAAAGGGCAGACAGGGGGAACGATACTTTCTCTCTATAATAGACGACTACTCACGTAAAGCATCCCTATACCCCATAAGGGAAAAATCGGAGGCCTTTGAGGTAATAAAGCAGCACATTAATCGTGCTGAGAGATTTTTAGGCAGGAAAGTCAAAGCTATAAGGTCAGATAATGGTAAGGAGTTTATAAATAATTGGCTTGAAGAGTATTGCGCAGAGAGAGGGATCGTTCATGAACTAACGAATACATACACCCCCGAACAAAACGGCGTTATTGAACGCTACAATCAAACGGTTGCAAATGGAGCTAGAACAATGTTGAAAGAGAGTGGGTTAAACTCTAGTTTTTGGCCTGAAGCTATGCTTCATTTTACATACACTTGGAATAGACTATGTCACAAAAATCAAACCAAAACCCCGTTTGAGCTTTTCGGTGGTTCAAAACCCTCTATAAGGCATCTTAAACCCTTTGGATGCGTAGCGTATGCGGGCGTCCCTCGCCAGAAACGTTCTAAACTTGATTCTAAAGCCAAAAAGGGATACTTAGTAGGGTACGCTTTTCGAACCAAGGGTTATCGGATTTGGTTACCAGAGGAAAATAAAATTATTGAGACATTAAATGTTTCATTTGATGAAACAGCTACTTATAAGCAGCATTGTGAGGAAGCAGTGATGGGCCCTGTTCAGGATGATTTTTACTGGTTTCCTAGTTCTAGCAGAGACTCTGAGGATGAGGACGTTGTTGAGAAGATCAGGCATCTTCCTGATATCTCCGACGACCCCCCAAAGCCTTCTGCTGACATAGAACTTGAGAGTCAGGAGTCTTCTTCAGAAGATGAATCCACTGAGAAACCTCAACCCATTTTGCGAGAAACGCATTGGATAAGGAAAGCTGTACCTAGGTCAATTGGTCCTCGTACCGATATTTACTATTTTGATGCCGAAAATCAAGGTCAACGTTTAAGATCAGCAAAAGAGGTAATAGAGTATTGTAGGAGAAATAATCTTGTTTTCAAACCAGACCTGTTTGATTTTAAGGGGGCAAATACGTATCAGGGCATAGTATCTAGTCCCAGTTCTAGCAAACCCAGTGCAGACATTTGCCTATCTCAGGCATGACTATATGATCTGGTGACACCGCGAACCTATAAGCAGGCTATGAGGTCCGATCAATGTGACGAATGGCAAAAGGCTATGCAGGAAGAGGTTAAAATGATGCATGCAAGAGATGTATGGTACTTGACAGAATTGCCCGAAAATGTAAATCCGGTGGGTTGCAGATGGGTATTTACAGTAAAGAAAGATGAATCTGGAAAAATTGCTAGGTTTAAGGCACGTTTAGTAGCACAAGGTTTCAAACAAATCAGAGGTGAATCCTATGATGAAACTTTTTCTCCTGTTGTCAATTTCAGTGTTATACGGTTTTTCTTTTCCTTACTTGTCTCCCTAAAAAGATGGTTGCATTTACAGTGTGACGTTAAATGTGCTTACCTTTATGCACCCCTTTTAGAAACTGTTTTCATGTCTCAACCACCTGGTTTTATAGAATCTGGGAAAGAAAATTTATTTTGTAAATTGAACAAGGCCATATATGGATTGCATCAATCTGGTCGCATGTGGTTTTATGAAATTAATCGTGTCCTCTTAGAAATTGGGTTTGTTAAGATAGAATGGTGTAATTGTGCATATGTTTTTGGTTCGGAGTTGGTTTTGCTGCTATACGTAGATGATATAGTGTTGTTTGGAAAGCATAAAAAAAATAATAGATAAAGTTTTAGATCTTTTAAATAAACATTTTGATCTAAAGGTACTAGGAAAAACGAAGAAACTACTTGGGGTAGAGTATTATTGGGGTAGAAACTTATTGGGGTAGAGTTTGTAGAGGATGAGGAAGGGTTAAGAATTCACCAGCAGCCCTACATTAAGGAAGTATGCGATAGGTTTGAATCATATAAATTCCCCATCTCCTCTCTACCAATTAGTAAAGGATCTGTATATTCAAAATCAAACTGTCCTAAAACCGACGAGGAACGGAAGGAAATGACAAAATTACCATATCGAAGTGTATTAGGTTGCCTTTCTTTTATAGCCAATAGAACCCGCCCTGACATAAGTTATGCAGTTAACATATACAGTCAATTTCAGGCAGACCCGGGTATTGTTCATTGGTATGGCTTACTTCGATTATTGGGGTATGTTAAACATACTAGTAATTTAACTCTTAATCTCTCCTGTAATAGAAACCAATTAATTACTTTTTCTGATGCTGATTTTGCAGCTAATAGAGATGACAGGACTTCACTGGGTGGTCAGATTGTATTTTTGGGGAATTCCCCCATTGCGTGGAGAACTTTTAAAGAAAAAAGTGTAAGTTTGTCCACTATGGAAGCTGAATTTATTGCTATGACAGAGGCCACAAAGGAACTAATTTGGTTTGATAGGATTTTAAAAGAGTGTTGTAATAAGGGAATTGTCACAGGGGAGAGAATAAAACCTATTTTATATGTTGATAATCGTGCAACTATTGATTTTGTAAAATCACCAATTGAAAACCACAGAAGTCGTCATATTGATGTAAAATTATTTTTTGTGAGAGATTTGGTGCAACAAGATATTTTTGACCTATGTTTTGTTAGGAGTAAGGAAAATGCAGCAGACATCTTTACAAAGCCCCTCACAAAATTTGAATTGAAAAAATTCATAGAAAGTATTTTTAAATGTTAAATGTTTTTCATATTTATGTGTATGTGGAATTTAAATGTATCTTTATATTGTATTAGAATAAATTTGTGTATCAGAATTGTATGTATTGTATATGTATTAGAATTAATGAATATTCAAAGGAAAAATTTGGTTAGGGTTACATCCTGTAATTAAGAGTTTAAATTGTATTTTTAAAATGTGTATGAAATAATATATTTGTATCATTTATATGTTTGAAAATTTAATTGCTAGCAATTTTATGCAAGTTTATAGTAGAGTAATCTTGAAATTTTTCACATAATTTTTAGGTAGATATCAAAGGGCCGGCCCAAGTGAAAAATTTTGGTTGTAGTTTCACAATTGGTAATTTTTTTTTTTAAGAATTTTTGTATCATAACTTTTGCATTTGAAATTGTATTTATTATATTGATATAATTGTATTTGAAAGATTAAAAATTGTTTTTGTAGGTATTCAAATTTTTGCCAACTTGCATGGCAGTGATTGCTTTATTGTTACGAGCTATCTTTTTATGTAAGATTGAGATAAGAAAAATCGTGGCGCCACGTAAGGGAGATTGGATGTAGGATATGTAAGAAAGTAAGAATGTATGTGTGAAAGATAAAATAAGAAAGTGATGTATGGAAGTAGAATATGTCTGAAACATTTATCTATATTATGCTATGTTTTAATTTTTGGTTTTTAGGTACCTTGTAACTTTATGTCAATTACTGTTATAATCACGAAATGCCTTGCGGGCATGTGGAAGAGTTATACATCACAAAATGTCCTATGCGGCATGTGGAAGAAATGGTGTATCAATTAAGGTTTTGTAATATATGCAAATTTTTGTTATTGTTGATAAGAAATTGTAATTTAAAGTAGTTGTTGATGGATTCAAGGATAAATTTGTTTTGTGATATTGTATTTAAAGAAACTCTTGTCTAGATAATGTTGTAATGTTAAAAGATGTCAAATTATAAGTGTTAATCACATGTAGAGCTTGAATTGACATGGTATTGTTACGTTTGTTATAACGTTTGTTATATACGTTTGTTATGTTTGTTATCTAATATTTAATGTTGTTAAAATAGACTAACAAATTGCATTTTTCTAACTTGTTGTATAACTAACTTGTTTTTGATCACTTTTGATCAATTGTTCTGTAGTTTCATGGGATGTTTGTTAACCTAACGTATTACTGGCTTTATGAAACTTGCTGTATTACTGAACTAGTTTAAAATGTTGTAAATCGCTCTGGAGCTTTACATTTTCCTCGATGGTTTTTTTTTAATAGTTTGGTTTTAGTTAATGAGGTTAAGTTTTACTTTTAGTAATTTTTTTTTTTTTTGTTTTGGCAGTTATTGGCACTAAATTGTTGTTTTTTTTAGTTTTTGTTTTAATGCATAGCAAACTTTTACCTGTTGGTAGCCGGTATAAGTGATAGGAGGGGGGGCAAATGTTAGCCATATCCCAATTTTTCCTATCACTTATAATATCTTGATACTTTATTTTTATTAGTTTCATTTATTACTAGATACTTTTCTTACCTTTTTTATTTCAGCTAGTTTATTTAGCAGTCTTTTAACTATACCACAGTTCACTCTCGCGAACTTTGTCATCCTCGCTGCCGACTTTGTCATCTTCGCTGTTGACTTTCTCATCTTTGCTTACAAGCCTTTTTCACACCACATTTCATCATAAACGATGTTTTGAATGAGAGGTAGCTCACTTAGCCACGAGATGGCGCTACCGTCTCACGTGCTGACGTTTTTCCGCATCGGCGTATGCGATGCTCGTTCATCCAGTCACATTGTTTAGAACGGGGGGAGTTTCCCACTTCCGGTTTTCCACGACGTGTGCTCTCCTTCGGCCGGGCTATTTATAGAACGCCGCGATATTCAACTACGGCTGATGTGATGTGATGTGCTGAGTCTATCTTGCTCCTATCCGTTTTTGTTTTTGTTTTGTTTTCGCCGATATAATGATGAGATGACTGTCGTGGTAAAGTACTCTGTTTTTAATATCACATAATTAAATAAGACCTTTTTTTAACTTGGATACATCGTTTTTGAAGAGCTACATTCATGGAGTTTATTTGTTTTAATCTGAATCATGACTTTTGAAAGATGCATCGATGGAGTTTAAAATAATTACAAGATAATAAATTAAATTACATATGATTAGCGTATTTTTGATATATAGCCTTTAAATAAATGAACTCCCAGTACAGCTCCTGAGTGATACTTAATTTCTGTCATGAAATATATTGCTGGCCAATCTTTTTTGTTTATATTAAACATTTTTAATGCATTAGTTTTTCCTCATATAACGATACTTCTATATTTTTTATCTTAATAAAGCTGGTATTTTATTTAAATATTTTTGTCATCATTTAGTCTTTTTTTTAAACACTTACTGCAATAGATAAACTACTTTCTGCAATTAAACAAGGATCATTTTTTTCCAGCAAAGGCTTTCACAGTGCATACTCTTTAGTAATAGGAAGTAAAAGAAAAGAGTGCAGTGAAATTTATTTATATCAGATTGAAGCATTCTTGTTGTATGAGTAGTCTCATACAACAATCTTAAAGTTACATTTCGTAAAATACATCAAGAAAATAACACAAAACTATTTAATTAAATTGCACTTAATTTCGTCACATTTAATCAAATTGTTTTTAAAAAGATGAGACAAGCTTTAAAAAGTGGAAGAATACACACACACGAAAAAAAAAATGTGTAGGAAACCAGGGTGGAAATCCATTTGTTCAATCAAAAACATGAAATGTTTCACTCCAAACCAAATGTGATATGAAATATCACAATTTCATAATTTTTATTCGCCGTTCTGTAATTTTTATGCTACTATGTATGCTGTTTGTCAGTCTTCTCCCTCGCCAGCACGCTTTTTCCATTGCGCCTAGTGCTGCCTCTCTTGGTAGCGTTTCCCTCTCTTACCCACGCTTTGCCGAGCGCCCGACAATCTCTTTTGCGCATGCGCGCAGCCTACTGCATCGTATGTTTTGGTTCTGTTTTCCGCCGATACAATGTACGGCGCGGCGTTCAAGTGCCGTTTCTACGGAATCTAAAGTTTTCTTATTTTTATTTGGCAATAATTAATTATCAAATCAATTTAATTCTTTCTTTATTTTACCTGTGTGATCCCCGTGGTGGTCATATTTATATCGGTGCAACGGCATTTTGTGTCAGAAGTATTCGAAAATTCGATCATGTAAGATCGCGGAAATTTAATTTTTATTGGCGCGTTCTCCGGTAACGGAGATTCGCATTTTCATGCCGAGTTTGTTCTTTAAGTTCAGTAAAGTTTTTAATCGTTAAATTTTCAGCCTTTTTAAATTTGATGCAGTGATTTTTAAATTAAATGATTTAAATTGCTAATAATTTATTTAAAACGAGCTTGCCAAGAAATCTCTTCTTCATATTCTCAAGAAATTTTGTGATACATCTTGATAAATGCCGTCAGAAAAATTAATATTTCGTCCTTCTAAAGTTAAAGACTTTTGGTTCTCATGGTACAGTGGCCAACTGGATTTATTTGGATAAAGCCTTCCTTCTATATGCTACAAAGATCTTTAATAAAGAATTTGGATTTAAAATGCCAGAATGACTTCGTTTTCTTTACAACGGCTGTGTGTCTCCTTTTTTAAAGTAAGATGAATTATTTTATTAAATTTTATTATTAATCTTTAACGTTGACCAAAAAGAACTATATCTTGAAGATTGGGGTTATTGCTTCCTTCAACAGCAATGTACTCTTTTTCCACTATTCCACTATACGAAAAAATAAATTAACAACAGCACCAATCATCTTTAGTTACATCACACCAAACACGAATTCTTGATCAAGACTAACAATAATGAAGCTATTTTAACGAAATTTTCAATAGACTTATCATGCTTTATGTCAAATGCAACAATATCATGAGAATTGATGGAAGTTATCATAATCCACGTCCAAACAGCACTGAACTAGGTGGTCCATATTTCAAACTGAATGTAGTTGAAATTTTCTATGATGTCACTGACCCAATTATTATGCATTTCCAGCACATTTCGTGATTTCGTATCTCGCATAAAGAAAGGTAAGACTGTTGAGAATTTCGTTACACTATCACAATTATTGTTAAATGTCTGCATACATAACAGTGATCTAGCCCAATGATTTTCTCGTGCCTGAAACTCATAGGATACAAAATTTAATCAAAATCGTTTAGAGCACGTTTTTTAGATAAAATTAACTTGACCCACGTTGACTTACAAATCGAAAGTTCTCGAACATGTGACCCAGTCCAATAATCTTCTCGTGCCCGAAAATGGTAAGATACAAAATTTAGTCAAAATTGTTTGAACTGTTATTTAGATACAATTAGCTTGATCCTGGCCCATGGTGACCCAAAATGACCCACTAATCGAATTTTCTCAAACATGTGACCTAGCCCAATGGTTTTCTGGTGCCCCAAAATGGTAGAATACAAAATTTCGTCAAAATTGTTAGAGCCGTTTTTAAGATAAAATTTGCATAACCACACACACACAGGATTTGATCGTATTACAATATATGATTAGAATCGGCCAATAGGCTAACAACAGTAAAAATATTTATGTACATAGATCCCAACAAAAATTATCAATTTTGTGCAAAAATATGCAGCATTATCATTGTGGTGAGTTTGGTGCAGCTGTTCCATTACTGAAAAAAATATATCTTTTTAAAAGTTAAACTGAATTAGAATCTAATTTAAATCATATAAAATTTTACCTTCGTCAGAATCTGACTCAATTCCTCGACACATCTCTTCATTTTTTTCTTCCGATTCAGAATCCAACTTTTCTTTTTTTATGCGTTTCTGAGAAAAAGACATCTCTCCAACTTTTCTTTTGTGAGATCCTATTAAAAATAAAAAAATTTATTTATGCATGCTACTTTAATTAAAAAATAAAATAGCAAAATTTTAAAATCAGTTATCAATACAGTTGAATAATTTAGGATTTTCTGATTAAGTAGTTAAATACGTTTCCTTCAAACTTTTAACAAAATGCAATTAAGATAATTAAACAATTGAAACCATACTAATTCACATAATCTAGGGGTGCACAACCTTTTTAAGTGAAGGGCCACTTACAAAAATGACTGGGTTGTCGAGGGCCACTATCAGTAGAATTTTGTTTCGAGGAGGTGTGACGGGGAGGGGGGTTTAGTGATTGACGAAATTAATGATTTTTACACGCCCGTTCGGTGAAATTTGCGATTTATACGCACCCAATCGGCAAAGTTCACGATTTTTACGTACCTGACCGGCAAAATTTGCAATTTTTACGCACCCGATCGACGAAATTTGTGATTTTTTTTAACCCGATCGGCAGAATTTCCAATTTTTTCGCAAACGATCGGCCAAATTTGTGATTTTTACGTGCCCGAATGGCAAAATTCATTATTTTTATGTGCCAGATTGGCGAAATTCATGATTTTTACATGCCTATTCGGCGAAATTTTCGATTTTTATGCGTCCAATCAGCAAAATTGTCAATTTTTATGCAGACGATCGGCGAAATTTACAATTTAAATGTACCCGAACGGCAAAATTCGCCATTTATATGCACCCGATCGGTGAAATTTACGATTTATACGCACCTGATCTGCAAAATATTGACTTGAATATTTACAGGTGATTATTAGTATGACTATTTACAGATGAGTAGTATGAATATTTACAAATTTATGAAATTGTTAATCCTTTTTATCAACCTGAGGTAATATCGGAAAGCAATGTTGACAAACTCACAGATGAGTGGAACATTTATGTAAATAATGATGATATCTGTGAAGAATGGGGCTTTAATGTAACCTGGCAACCAATAGATCACTACTGGGAAAATGTTCTTTCCATGACTGACAGTAAACAACTTCCTAAATACAAATATTTGGGATTTTAGTGAAAGCCATCTTAACTTTTTCACATGGGCAGGCGTCCGTAGAAAGAGAGTTTTCTCTAAATAAGAGAATGCTAACATCCGAAAGATCCTCTTTAAGCCTTGACACAACAAGAGGTTTGAGACTAATAAAAGATGCTGTTGGTGGGAAAGCTGTAGAAGCTTGCATAACAAAAGAAATGATCCAATTTTACAAAGATGCTTACTCTAAATATAAAATTCAAAAAGAATTTGAAAAATCTGTAAATAAAAGCAAAAAATCAGAAAAAAAAGAAAATAATCCTACAACTTCAAAAAACGATAAAATGGCAGAAATTAAAATGAGTATAGTGAGTAAAATGAGTATTTATTTTAAATTTTGTTTTAGTTTTTATTTTAAATTTTATTTTATTTCAATGTGAAAAGGCATATTTATTGCATTAACGTGATGACTGAACGTGAACATAGACTGACGAAGTTCCGTGAAGCTTGGACAGATAAAATTGATGTTCATGGGAAAAAAGTCGGCAAATGGCTTGTAAAGTGTAAAGATGATTATAACAATTATTGTCTCTTCTGTCAATGTCCGGTTCCCATAAGCAACAGTGGCTATTCGCAAGTAACGCAGCATGCCAAAACAACGAAGCATAAAGAAAATTATGAAAAACAAAGCGGCAAGTCTCAATCCCGCTTTGTAGATACTACTGGCAGAAAAAACTTGGTATCGCAGCTGAATACACGACAAAAGAAGCTAAAATAATCGCAATAAAAGAGAGCACCACGTTGAATGATAGAAATAACTCAGCGAGCGAGCAAACAAAGCGACACACGTGAAAACATCAAGTCATTCAGAAAGATTTCTTTCCTGATGCCATATCCGAAAAAGAAATAAACGGACAACGAAGCCAAGGAGATTAAGCAGGTCTCCACAGACATCGACGTTTCATCTCCTGCTTCGAAGGCGTGTTTAATAATCCAGCGATCTACGCCACACCCTCCTTCTCGTTTGTAATTGGCTGAAAGCGGGAGCATCATGTGCAGGATTGAGCTATTACTCTTGTATTGAAATACGACAAAAAACAAACAGCAGAAACGATCGTAAATGCTAGCGGGCGGCGATATTAATACCAAATATATGAGAAAGTAGAGAAATATAGGACAAAATAGGACATTTTTGAAGGTTATTTTATAAATATAGGAAATATAGGACAACTGCGACCCCTGTACCCGATCGGCAAAATTCGCGATTTTTACTAACCTGAGCGGCAAAATTCGAGATTTTTACGCGCCCGTTCGGTGAAATTTACTTTATACGCACCTGATCTGCAAAATTCACAATTTATATGCACCCTATCGGCAAAATTAGAGATTTTTACGCAGGCGATCGGCAAAATTTATGATTTATACGCACCCGATCGACAAAATTTGCAATTTATATGTACCCGGTCAGCAAAATTCGCAATTTATACATACCCGATCGGCAAAATTCGTGATTTATACGTACCCGATCGGCAAAATTCGCGCTTTATACGTACCCGATCGGCAAAATCCGTGATTTATTCGCACCCAATCGGCAAAATTTGCCATTTTTACACACCCGGTGGGCGAAATTCGGCAAAATTCGCAATTTCTATGCACCCAATCGGCGAAATTGATTTGCGGGCCACAGGTTGTGCATCCCTAACATAATCGTTCAGAAAGGAAAATTATCATTAATTTTTGTCTTTTGAAACTGTGTATCAAAATTAAATTCAGGTTTGATTAATTAAGATAATTATGATAAAGACAGTTTTTTTTTTTTCCCCTTTAACTTTGAAGAATTTATTTTTCTAATTCTGCATAGGTCTGTTGTTTCAGAATTTTCCTGACATAATACAAATTGTTGTAGTGCGAGAACGAGACGGCCAGACAACAAATTACCATTGCTGCTTTTCTTATTTCCTTCAGTATTGCAGCTATTTCTGTGAAGCTCTCATGCTTACATAGCTTAATAGACAAAATACAGAAACCGCATAACATCGGAATCAGACATTCACCTGCAATTAGCATGAACTGATCCTAATATAAGAAAACCCTGCAAAAAATAAAATAAAATAAATAAAAGCAACTATGTGTGCCTTATTAAAAGTCTTCACACTCATTTATTTCACTAAACTTGGTTTATGTACGTAAAGATGGAGTTCAGTAATCCATTTTTCACTCACTTCCCAATCCGATAGAATTATAAAAATTGTGTAGACAACATTTTAATATTTTTGGAACTTAATTATAAGTTTTCACGAAACAAGTACAAAATATGTGCTAAGAGCTCTTACTAGATTTAATGCAAATTATATGCATGACGCATAGCTATTTAAAAACAGTCTAAAAAAGGCCATAACCAATTTTATTTTTCAGTGGAAGTATTAAGAGGCAAAAGAAAAAAAAAAATCCAAATTATAAATGTTTTCACTTGCACATGCTACGCCTGTTTCCTGGCATGCAAGGCCTTTGGATGTTATTCAACAATTGCCAATTCTTACAGCAAAACTCAGCGCTGTGACCAGGATCAAAGTTGTGGTGTAAGACATTTTAAAGGCAGGATCAAAGTTGTGGTGTAAGACATTTTAAAGGCAGGATCAAAGTTGTGGTGTAAGACATTTTAAAGGCAGGATCAAAGTTGTGGTGTAAGACATTTTAAAGGCATGATCATAGTAAATGACATATAAAAAATTAAGATTTTAGACAGGTTTTTTTTCTTTATCGTAGAAGATATAAATGCATGGTATATTTTAGACCATGATTTCTTTCTGTTTATAGCAGGATTACGGGTAGTTTTCGGTTAGCCGGGCGCCAGTGATATATGTACATGTATAAAGATGCAAAACATTGTTGTGACATTACAGACACTTGCGAAGAGGTTAAAATATTAAGGATTGGGCTGTTTCTAAATGCATTGACAAAATAATTGATAAGAATTCAGCTCTTCCAATCATGGATTTTTAGCTTTATTATTATTTTTAATCAAAATAACTATTCTTTAATATTAATTAAATTTAAATGGTAATTATTTTAAACTACTGTTTAAAATTCATATTGTCAAAATAATATAACTCATAATTTTATTAAACATTAAATTAATTTGCAGAAAGTTTTTGACTCAATATTTATGTACGCAGAAAGTTTTTGTTTTTATACAAGTCTGCCAGAAAGTACCATCATAGGAAAAATATATTCATTACAGGGATGAGAATGACAAAAAAGCAAAAAAGCTGAAAACTGTGCGAACGACGTTTGAGCAATAATAGTTATGAATTTCTTGATGCAAATTCTTGAAACAGCAAATTAAGTATATGCTAATAATTGCAACCACCTTAAATAAATGATAAAATAATAGCGTTCCCACACTTTTTTTAAATTAAAAAAAAGTTTTTAAGGAATTAGAGATTTTCTAAGGACATTATCAATGGCACCAACTAGTCAGTGCCGTGGTTATTCCAAATTCTAGGTCATTTTTACCAGTCAGCTTGAAGTCAGTTCTTGGATTTTTTGAATAGATTTTTTTAATTTAATTTGTTTTCGCATTTCATAGTGAATTTTCTACATTACTAAAATAAATTTGGTTTCAAATCTTTTAACCCTGATAGCTTGGCTGGTTAACTTTAAACTTAATAAGAAAAAAAAGCACTGATTAAAACTACACAAGGTAAAAATGTGAACTGTAAACTTTAATTAAAACGTTAAAACCCTCTTGGTTACACATTTGACAGCGACCGCCATCTAACACACATGAGCTCTCTGCTCTGAACTGAAAACTTACATAAACAATCACTTTAACAGTTAACAAAAAGAAAGAATAAACCAACTATTCAAACTGCGAAATGTCCTTGCATGCAAGTAAACCCAAGATCACTTGCGAAGTCTGGTTCGATTCACAAGTATGCGGAAGCACATAATCTCTTCTCTAGGTATCGTTCTCTCTATCGAAAATGCTCTGTCGAACGTGTGTCGGAAAACACTGTCCAAAAACATTGTCGGAAAATATTGTCCGAACATACACCCCCGGCCTTGAAACCTTCAAGGGCTATAATTAACTATTCTCATTCAAAAGGTAAAGGACAAAGTTTGTGAATAGGACGTTTGAGCTCTCCCGTAGCAGTTCTTACTATGGCCACTCTAACATGACCATCACTACCTGAAAAGGTTTCAATGATTCTTCCCAGCTTCCATTGAAGCGCCGGCACAAGTTCATTTTTAATGAGCGCTAAGTCCCCAATCTTTAAATTTGCTGTTGGACGTAACCACTTGGGGCGTTGTTGCAACTGAGACAAATACTCTGCACTCCATCACTTCCAAAAGTGCTGGAATACTCTCTGTGTCAGTTGCCAACGACGAAGTCGTGAAGGCGGAACCTCAGAAACATCAAGCTCTGGAATAGCTGTCAACGAAGCACCCGTCAAAAAATGACCCGGTGTCAAAACTTCTAGATCATTTGGATCACTTGACAACGGACACAAAGGTCTCAAGTTCAAACAAGCTTCAATTTGCGACAATAATGTTGAGAACTCTTCAATTGTAAATAGCGAATTTCCCATTGTTCTACGCAAATGATATTTCACAGACTTGATGTTAGCCTCCCACAGCCCACCAAAATGTGGAGCCGATGGAGGGTTAAATTTCCAAACGATGCCCTCATTAGCAACATAATTCTGTAAGGATTCATCTTTAATGGTGGAGGATATAAATTCATATAATTCCCTCAATTCCTTACTTGCACCCTTAAAATTTGTAGCACAGTCACTTACTAATTCGGCTGGCTTGCCTCTACGAGAAACAAATCTTTTCAGAGCAGCCAAAAACGTTGGAGTGGACAAATCTGACACCAATTCAAGATGAATAGCACGAGTCGAAAAACAAATAAAAATCGCTATGTAACTCTTAAATGCCTTGATACCTCTGCGATTTCTCTCTTTACACATAAAAGGACCGGCATAATCACATCCAGTCTTCGAAAATGGGCGACTGGGTAAGACACGCATAGCGGGCAGGCCCCCCATTAATTGTGTACCAATAGCTGGGGAAGCACGGAAACACTTTATGCATGTCTTCACAATTTTTCTTACTGCATCTCGACCACTTAAAATCCAAAATTTTGTTCTAAGGACAGCTAAAAGAAGCTGAGGACCAGCATGCAAGTAAGTTATATGATAATGTCTAATAAGCAATGCAGTAATATGATGAGACTTAGGCAAAACTATTGGGTGTTTCTGATCTTCAGAAACATTAGCATGTCTCAACCTTCCACCAACCCGCAAAATACAGCTTGAATCCGGAAATGGATTTAATGTTAAAAGTTTGCTCGAACTTCTTAACAATTTATGATTTCCTAAAGCAAGGATCTCATCAGAAAAACACTGGTGTTGTACTAATTTCACTATCCTCGTTGTGGCTCTCAAAAGCTCTGATGTCAAGAGTAAACCGTTTATTCGCTGAGATACCTTTTTTGCATTGTTCACAAATCTCAAGCACCACGCGACGATTCGTACCAGTCTATTCCAAGTGGAATATCTGAAAATCACATGATCATCACTAAGATCAAACACGTTTACAACACAGTTTCGCTTTTCTTCCTTTAAAACAATCTCCTGTATTTCTTTACCGTTAACTGGATCATTATGTTGATTGTTGTTCAATGGCTCTCTTAACCATCGAGGACCACGAAACCATAATTCACAATTTACTAATTCCGACGGCAACATACCCCTTGTTCCGCAGTCAGCAGGATTTTCAATTCCAGAAACATGATTCCACGGAACATTAGGAAGTGCCTCTTGGATTTTTGAAACACGGTTAGCCACGAAGGTTTGCCAACGATGAGGCTCTGAAGAAAGCCATGCCAACGCCACATTAGAATCAGTCCAGGCAAATACTTCAGTCTCAGTAAAATTTAAATGCTGTAAAACCATTTTTAGCAAATTTGCCAACAGAAGGGCCGAACACAATTCAAGTCGTGGAATGGACTGAGTCTTAATGGGTGCCACCTTAGTCTTAGATGTCAAAAGATTTACCGTTATTTTTTCATCTTGAGAAATTGAACGCATATATATTACCGCACAATATGCCTTTTCGGACGCATCACAAAAGGCATGAATTTGAAGTCCCATTTTATCTGCAGCCAACACAAATCGAGGAATCCTCAATTGCGAAATTACACTTAAGTCATTTCTAAACGATGTCCACCGTTTACTAAAGTCTTCACTAACTGGCTCATCCCAGGTAAGTGAAATTTTCCATAAATCTTGCAACAAGATCTTCATGAAAACGACACAAGAAGATAGCAACCCCAACGGATCAAACACCTTTGCGACCTCTGACAAGATATCTCTTTTCGAATATCTATTCTTTTTGTCATGGTCTAAAACAGTGAAACAAAAGAAACCACCGTTCAGATTCCACTTGATTCCCAAAATTTTTATACCACTATCATTCTTTAAGAAGAAGGAATCTGCACTTTCTCTACATTCTTCCAAAATGTTTTTCAACACGCCAGGCACATTAGAAATCCATTTTCGCAATTTAAAACCACCTCGCTTCATTAACAATGTCAATTGATCAATTAATTCCACAACTTCCTCTTTATTTTGACCCCCTGACAATAAATCATCTACATAAAAATCCCTTAACACTGCTGCAGATGCCAATGGAAATTCACTCTTCTCATCTAAGGTAAGCTGATGAAGAGATCTAGTAGACTGAAACGGGGCAGATGTGGTACCGTAACTGTTTTTAAACGGTAATCCTCTATAGTATCTTGGGAATTTTCTCTCCAAAGAATTCTCATAAAGTCTCTATCTTCAGGGTTAATCAAAACCTGTCTAAACATTTTTTCTATATCTGCACATACAACTATAGGTAAAATTCTAAATCTCAACAGTATTGGAAAAAGCTCCTGCTGTATACGTGGACCGACCATAAGAATGTCGTTCACAGATACACCCGAAGTAGACTTAGCTGAAGCGTCAAAAACAACTCTCAGTTTTGTCGTTGTTCTTGATTCCCGAATTACCGCATGATGTGGTAAATAACAAACACTTGAAGGAACACTCTCCGGCTTGGATACACGTTCCATGTGACCCAATTCAAAATATTCCCTCATAAACTTTCGATAGTCTTCATAAATAAATGGCTGTTTTGAAAGTCTGCGTTCTATCGAACGAAATCTCTGGATAGCCATTTCTCTAGTGTCACCTAATCTAGATGGGGAATCTTTAAATGGAAGTTTCACGACAAATCTCCCAAACATATCTCGAAAATAAGTACGCTTAAAATGATCCTCACATTCCCTCTCCTCCTTAGAAATCTGAACTAATTCCGGAACAGAATCCAAGGACCAAAATTGTTGCACCAAGCCATCTAATTTTAATTGAATATTATTGACGGCAAATGTACGTAGACCTCTATCGAATGAGGTAGTCCCCGTAATTATCCATCCTAGCTTAGAACTTACAGCAAAGGGCAGAGTTTCCCCTCTTTTCACAATTTTCCCATTTAGAAATGTAAAATAAAAATACGTTAACTCCAAGTAGAATATCTACTGGTCGTGACTCAAAAAATAGTGGGTCTGCTAGAACTAAATCATTAAACTTATTCACAACATCTGAAGGAATAGAACTACATGGCACATTAGATGTAATTCTTTTTATCACAAATGCTTTAGTAGCAAATTTTATTTCAGAATTAAAATGAGGAGTAAAATTCAAATTTATCTCTCCATTTGTTTCAGCACTATAAGAACCTAAACATGTAACCTGTACTCTAGTTCTTCACTTTGGCAAACACAATTTTCACTTATAAAACATGCCTCACTTCCACTGTCCAGCAACGCGCGGCAATTTACAAGATTACCCACTGAATCAAGAACCTTAATCATTGCTGTACAAAGTAGTCTGTCCCATATTCATTAACTGTATTCCCGACCCAGAATTGTTTTGAAACTCAAAGGTGCCAGTGCAGGAAGTTTGACTTAACTCATTTTGTCTCGGTTGAAATTCCGTTGCGTTCGGGGAAAGAGGAACCACCGGAGTTTCAGTCGCATTCTTTACATGAGGGCCAGTATCCCGAGAAATATGCAAGACACTATGATGAGGCTTGTGGCACACTCTACATCTACCCACACTTATACACTTTTTTGCATAATGTTTCTCTAAAAGACAGTTATAACACAAACTATTTGTTCTAGCTATTTCTATTCTTTTCTGCACATTTAATTTCAAATATCGTGGGCATCTGTAAAGTGGATGCGATTCTTTGCATAAAACACAAATATTATTAGCAGACAATAATGTAGTAAATTTAGGTTTTCCACTTTCTTTAACTGCTGTTTTACTATTTTGAAGGGTTCTCGCATGGTCTTTTAAAAAAGATAATAAATTTTCAAGTGTACCCAATTCCTCTTTTTTGAGTGTTCTTTCCCACCAATATCTTGTATTTCCATCCAATTTCTCTGTAATTAAATAAACAATTAATACTTCTGAAAATCCTTTAACCTCTTGTTTAAGTACACTCAATGAACGGACATATTCATTAATAACGTCTACACTTTCCAGAAGAGACTGTGCTGTACCCGAAATACAACACATTCCAATAAATTTCTTAATCAATGAATTAATTCTCTTTTATTTGAATATCGCTCTTTCAACAGCTCTAACGCTGTCTTATAATTCGAATCAGAGATTGGAAGGCATTGAATTATTTTAAGTGCATTGCCTCTGCATGCCGATTTTAAATATTGTAATTTCTGACAGTCTGATAAAACTTCATTACAATCCACACTAGCCCTAAATAAATCATAAAATGGAAGCCACTCCTCCAGATTACTACTGAAAGTGGGAAGTGTGAGTTTCGGCAGTTTAACCTCTGAGGTTTGAGACCTCAACAACCCCGCACTGTTGTTACTTTCGTTTAAAGTAATTCCCGATTTTTTTCGGTTAACACTAAGCCACATACTGTCAACTCGATCCTCTTCAGTCTGCTGCTCCTCAATGTATGTATCAACCTCATTTTTATCACATTTAGCCAAAATCCTATTAAATGTTTCACTCAATTCATCAGTTAACTTTCCTATTTTAATCTCAAACAAAGTTAATTCACTTGAATCGGCTTCATTAATACACCCATTTATCTTATTTTCTAATTTTGTAATAGCAGACTTTAATCCCCTCTTCTTAACTAAAACATCCTTTAACTCTTCCATAACAAATAAAAATTTAAATACAGGAACGAACTCACCGAATCTTTAAAACGTCTTGATCAACAAAGCAGGGGCATTGGCATCCAACCAACCATGCGCTTAAACTCTAACACTGAACACCAAACATCCACATTTTACAGTCCAAATTCACTTTCCACATTAGCCTAATCAGCTATTTTCCCCTTTAAAAGAAATCTCGGGCGACAGACCATTTAATGATAGCTCGGCTGGTTAACTTTAAACTTAATAAGAAAAAAAAAAACACTGATTAAAACTACACAAGGTAAAAATGTGAACTGTAAACTTTAATTAAAACGTTAAAACCCTCTTGGTTACACATTTGACAACGACCGCCATCTAACACACATGAGCTCTCTGCTTTGAACTGAAAACTTACATAAACAATCACTTTAACAGTTAACAAAAAGAATAAACCAACTATTCAAACTGCGAAATGTCCTTGCATGCAAGTAAACCCAAGATCACTTGCGAAGTCTGGTTCGATGCACAAGTATGCGGAAGCACATAATCTCTTCTCTAGGTATCGTTTTCTCTATCGAAAATGCTCTGTCGAACATGTGTCGGAAAACACTGTCCAAAAACATTGTCGGAAAATATTGTCCGAACAAACCCAAAGCAGTAAATTTTGGCGAAATTCTCGTTTCTACAGCGATCTTTTGATAAAATTCGCATTTTTACGGCGATCTTTTGGCGAAATTCATGTTTTTATGACGATCTTTTGGCAAAATTCACATTTTTACGGCGATCTTTTGGCGAAATTTGTGTTTTCACGTTGATCTTTTGGCGAAATTCGCATTTTCACGGCGATCTTTTGACGAAATTCGCATTTTTACGGCGATCTTTTGGGAAAATTCATATTTTTACAGCGATTTTTTGGTATCCTTTGCCGAAATTTGCGTTTTTACAGCGATCTTTTGGTGTTTTGCATGATATTTTGCTGATTTGCGAGTTTTTTACACGATCGTTTGATAAAATTCGTGTTTTTTCAGCGATCCTTTGACAAAATTCACGTTTTTTTTCCTACAATCTTTTGACGAAATTCATGGGTTTTTTTCCGCAATCTTTAGGCGAATTTCATGTTTTTCGGAAAATCCAAAAAAGGGAAATGACAAAAAAGCAGAAAATCGCAGATCCGCAGAAGAATCTCATGCCTGATTCATTATTCGATTTCTAGGACAGTAAAATTTACTATCTGAAAATTCATTTAAGCACGTCCCAGCTAACATTTTGACTTAAAATGAAGTTTTCTAATGCTGCTATAAAGCTAAAAATTATAATATGACAAGATTTATACAAAGCTAAATTCCATCTAGCTTTTTTTTTTAATTTTCGAAAGTTACAATAATTTTGAAGGAAAAAAAAAAATAGAGCCACTCACATACTAATTTATTTTAATATCACCAAAACTATTTTTAGTGCAATAGATATTTTGGATATATAAATCATTCAAAATACACTAATATTTTGCAACGATCTGAGCATTTTCCCAAAAACTAAAGAAATAATAATAATAATTGCCATACAGACAAATCACAATCATGTGGAACGTTTTCTATAAAAGCTGACCAAATTATTATCACTACTAAATATGAAACTAAAGGTGTGTGCACTCCTTGAAATTTCTAAGAAGTATGGCATCACTAATTTTTTTGCCTAATATTTTTTCTCTATATTAAAAATCTTTCTGCATTTAATTGCATAATTTATAATGTTTTTCTGTTATTAAATAAGACTAAAAATTCTATACGAAATTTGGGGACGAACTGTACGTGCCCTATAAACTTTCATATAAATTGTTTCAATGGAAACGAATAAAAAGAAAACAAATCACCAGGGTTGTACATGATAGAGAAACCAACTAAAATTAAATGTAAAATGAAGTATAAGAGAAGAAATTAAGGAACACCACCACCAGGGTTGTTCAGGTTTAAACCACGCTGGTTTTAAACCAAATGGTTAAAAGAAAAAAAAAAAAAAACTTGGTGTTTTTAAACCCTAAAACAAAAAATAGTTTTTATTTTTCTTCAAATGTGATTAATAAATTTTTAGATTAGGATAGACTAATTTTAATTTTGATGCAGTGAAACATGCTTTCTGCGTAAGAAAATTAGATGATGCAACTCAGACTCTGATGCAAGATGTCTGGTGTTATGTCATCAGGTGTCCCCTAGTGGTTGATTGTTGGCTGATTGATTGATTCCATCTATGAAAGTGAAAAGCAAAATTGTGCTACAATTTTAAAATATGAAACAGTATACCTTTGATTAAATGGATAGTCAAATGTACATAACGAAACTGTGATATGTGTAACTGTTACAGCTAAGACAGGTAATATGTACTTAATTGATACATTTGATACTAGTAAAAAAGCTCATGCAACTGTAAATTTGAAAAAAAAAATGCTTATTGCTAGTATAAAAAAATTGTGAATTGGAGTGACAGTTCTCAATCCATACGTGCGGAGTTTTGAAAACTATTGGTGGAACTCAACTCAATATCATAACTCTTTTCTACACAAATACTATGTATTATGAGAGTAAAACAGATCTATTACCAATTTAATTTTGCTTTTTTATTTCTCTTTTAAGGAAATTAAAAAGAAACTTATAGTGATAAATAACCCACAAGTCAAATAAAATGTTAAGGCAATGTAAAAATTCGAATGTACAGACCGATTTATAAAATGATATACTCGCTGTTATTCGCCTAATCATATATATTATCTCTGTTGTCAACATCCCTTTTTCTATGAATTTACAAAACACACAACAACAAAGGTATTATTAGAAAGGTTTTTGAAGCAGCTTCTGACATAGTACACTTACATTTCGTTAAAACATGTTTATTTTTATTAAAAATTGATGTTAATTAAAAAATAAATTGGCACTGTTTTCAAAAATGAAATGAAAGGTTTTCCTGAAATTAGTATTGCCACAAAAATAAAATACTGCATTATATGATGCTATACAATAATAAAAAAAAAAAATAGTACAAAAAAAGATAAAGTAGGTCGTTTCTGCATGGGTTAATTTTATATTTAAGATTAAAAAGCGAAATTCAAATGTTTAGAAAAAAAAAATACATATGTAGACTAAAAGGTATGCTTTGTTATATTAAATTAAATTATATTTTTGTATGTATTTTTATTTGTTCCGTATTTTTTCCGAAACGGATGATATCATCTTCTAATGCAGTTAAAATACAATTGTAATTTTTTTTTTTTTCGTACATGCTTTTGGTATTGGTCAGTTTTTACTAAACTTTGATGGAATAAATGATATGATATGAATGGCTTGACTAATGTTGTTTACAGATATTTTTATCCTTAATTTTTCTATAGAAGTTTAAACCTGCATCTAAAAAATATTAGATATTGCTAAAAATTGTTAGACTGCAGTGTGAAATCCTCGCACAGTTCTGCTTGTGTTCTTTATCTCTGTAATAAAAGAAAACGAGGAAAAAATGGCAAAACTCCAGAAAAAAAAAATCTTTTAAAAATTGTCATATAACATAAAATATTAGAAATTCAAAAAGTTAAACTATTTTTATATTAGAGGGAGTGGAGGGAAGAGTCAATTTAAGAAATTATTAGTGGGGCTCAAGCCATACAACTCTATGAATATGGCTCCATCTGATCAGTTGTTACAGATGATGTGGTGAATGTCACTAAAATGAAAAATTTATTAAGCATGAATAGGCATTTAATTGTTATTCCTTATGGTTACTCAGCACATTGTAAAACTGGATGGAATTCAATGAAAGATGTACTCTAAGTTTACATTAAAAGTTCGTCTACTTTACTAAACATTTATGAAGAAAACAGAATTAAAATCGACACAAACTTTAAAAACTTTGTGTCCAATTTTGTTTTGAAAAGAAGTGTTGAAGAAATGTTTGAACAACTGAAACCAATTGCAAATGCCCTCGACAAAATTCAAGAAGATAACTGAAGCATTTATGATGATGTGTACCTCTGAAAAGATCTCGCAAAGAAATTTGAAGAAAAATGAGAAAATAAAGTGAGATGAAACACTTTGATAGTCGATATAAAATGACTTTAATGCCTATATATTTTATTGCATGTATGCTGCATCCAAAGCAAAAAGAAGGTTTAGAGTTATCTAAACAAAAACAAAAAATGATTTTGATTTTTCAAAGCAAAGTTATCCAATAAATTCACTCATACCGTTGATTATTAAATTTAATGCAAAGAGTTCACTGTTCCAGGAATGCTTCTTTGAATTTATAGTATTGAAATACTGTAACAGTATATGAATGGCGAAAAAGCCAAAAAAAAAAAAAAAAAAAAAAAAAGAAATTAATGAATAATAGCCAAGTTTTTTGTGAAATTGAAAAACTTTTAACAGCAAAGGCATCTTCTGTCAATGTAGAGAGATTATTTTCAAAATTTGGACTTTGCTTGAGCTAAACCGTGAAATACAACTAAAAAAAAACGTCAAAATTTGTGTTTTTATGTAAAGTCTTAAAGAAACTTAGTTACTAGGACTTCCCTCAAAGGGATTAGTCTGAGTGATATTGCTGAGAACATAAAGTTAACAATTACGATATAAAGAAGATATCAACAAGAATCTAAGTGAATATACAGCATATGATAGACAAGAGATAGATAAAGATACAACATATGAAAAATAGCAAATTAAATGATATAATTACAAAATATCATATATAAATTCATATACTGTTATGTTTTCATATGCATTTTTTTATAACATTTGGCAAATAATCTCATTTTCTTAAGCGGGAATTGCTCAAAACTTAAAAAAAAAAAAAAAAACGCCGGATCTTTTAAAACGATATTTTTAAAGTCACATAATCAGATTTGCAGCCAATAGCGTATTTTAGCAAGCGTAGTTTAACGCAAATTTAATTTAATTTTTGCAACATTTTCTTTGTGACAAATATCTAAATAAAATATTAAAAAATAAAATATTAAATATTGAAATATTAAATCAAATATTTAATATTTGAATTAAAAATATTTCCTTTGTTTATTTGTATAACTATTTATAGAAACTCGTATACTTCAAACCACATTGATAACATGCTTTGCTACAAACGTGTCTACCAGTCTAACTACTCGTATGTCTTAGCTGTGTCTCTCTCCGAACTCATCTGTCTACTGTCTCTCTACTCTTCTGTATACGCGTCTCAGTAGCCGTCTGTCTTTCTACCCGACTCTTTAATCGTGTCTCTACCTGTCTCGCTTCCCGTTACACTACTCGTCTATCAACACGTCTGTCTGTCTATATACCCCTCTCTCTACCCGTCTGTCAAGTCGTCTCTGTACTCGTCTCTCTATCCACCATACCACCCGTCTCCCTACCCATCTCACTACCCCTCTGTCAACCCTTTTTTGCACCTGACTCGCTACCCGTCTGTCTATTCGTTTCGCTACCCGTTAGCTTATCTCTGTCGCTATCCGTCTCTCTACCCGTCTGTCTACCCGTTTGTTTACACGTCTATCTCTCGCCAACTCTTCCCAATATTTAAACAATTTAGTAAACGGAAGCCGTTTATCTGTTATTAAATGCAAACAGGAGTAATTTATCTAAAGAGTGTAATCAGATGCAATTTTTTTAAATACATACATAAACCAGCATAATAATTCACCAGTTTTATTTTCATAGTAGTTTATGTCATTTGACAGTAAATCTCAACTTCTTCAACCCGAACTGCGTCAAGCTTTTTAAAAAAGCCTCAAGGTCCGTATAACTGGGAAGGGGAATTGTCCTCAGGGCTATTAGATACATGTTATTAAGTTAAGTGAAAGTTTCGTAATCGGGTTCGCAGCCAATTTCTTATGTCAGAAAGGGTGGCTTCACGCCATTTTAAATTCATTTCTGTAACTTTCTTTTTCTTTTTTTGGTGGGTGGTTGGGGGGGGGGTTCCAAATATATACACTTAAATTCAAACTTTTGCCCCCATGTTAATATTAGTGTTGTTTGTATTATCAATTAATACTTTGTTGATCGAGCTTCATTCGAAACAAATGTAAAAGACTTCTACAGTTTTTTTTTCTAGGAGAAAGTTCCGTAATCGGGCCCTAAGCTAATCGGGGAATTTAATATCATTATTGTTTCTAACTCTTATAGAGTTAAAACAATATTGTTGCTAGCATTACTCTTGTTTGTGACCAACCTCTTCTGTGTATCTGAATAGGGAAAAGTTCCGTATCATGTACTGGTTGGTGCCAAAGGCAGTTGTAGAATCTTACAATTTTTTCTAGAGAGCGGAAAAACATGTTTTTTAAAATATTTACAAATATACGTTTATTAAACCATGTTTTTAAGCCATTTTAAAAAATTAAGTACGGTGCTAAAATAAAATTTTATTGCCATTTTCGATATTTTAATAAGAAATGAAAATACATAACAAACAAATTTAACAAAACTAAGCCATTTTTGGGTACTTCTCTATTATCCCGTCGACCACTTTTCATAACAAAAAACTATCGCCAAACTAAGATTAAACGCCAAAAATACAGTCCCATTTACTTGATGCCAGAAGCATTATACGTATTTGTTATGGCATCAAGTGGTTTTTAATTCGACATTTGCGTGTATTTTTCATTATGTTTTACTGATTTATTAGTTATTTCATTCATTAAAGTAACAATCGTGTCCTTAAATTCTTATATTTTATTTATTTTGATATTTCAATGGTAACGTTCTCCCGTTTATTTAGCGTTACAGTTTGGCGATAGTTTTTTGTTATGAAAAGTGGTCGACGGGATAATAGAGAAGTACCCATTTTTGTGATAAATAATTGTTATTGCCAGGGGGGCAAATTGTAAACAATTAATAAGCGAACTAAAAAAATTACCGGAAAAAACTTGTGGGAATCTCAAGAAAGAAATATCTGATATAAATAGCATTTAAAATCTTAAAATGGAGAAGTGGTCCGTATAAAAATGCAAAACATTATACACCTGATATAAGAAGTTTTTAATTTTTTTATATTTCCGAAAGCACAGATAAAAGGGTAAAAATCCCGGCACAGATGCCATATACTCACCACGTTGGCGCGATTTTTCCCCCGCCCCTTTGGCGAAAACTGTTTGTTGTGTTTGTTTACTTTTATTTTTTATTTTAATTCTATAGATTATTTTTATATGTATATCAATATTAATTTAGGCACAGATGTCATATACGCACCAGATTGGCGCGATTTTCCCCCCGCCAATTTGGCGAAAACTTTGTTTTTGAATATTAGTTACAAATACCATACAATAATAGCATGTAATTTTTTATTTCAATATAAAAATAAAATAACGTAATAAATGAAATAGCTCCTATTATTCAAAAATGGGAAATAAAAATAAATAAATGATAGTTTGATATAAATAAATATTGATATATATAATAAAAACAATTTATAGAATTAAAAAATAAAAGTTAATAAACAACAATTGAAACAAAATAACCGGGTTACCATGTGAGGCATAAAATTGCCATTTTGTTGCAATCGCGCCAATGTGGTGCGTACATGACATCCGCGCCTTTATTTATATCAAACTATTATTTATTTATTTTTATTTCCTTTTTTAAAATAATAGAAGCTGTTTCATTTATTACGTTATTTTATTTTTATATTGAAATAAAAAATCACGTGTACTATTTGTCACACTATTTGTAACTAATATTCAAAAACAAAGTTTTCCCCAAGCTGGTGGAGGGAAAAATCGCGCCAACGTGGTGCGTATATGACATCTGTGCCTTGTTTCATTTCACATAGAGGTACTGCTCTATTATCCCGTCGACCATTTTTCATAACAAAAAACTCTCGCCAAACTGTTAGATTAAACGCCAAAAATGCAGTCCCATTTACTTGATATCAGAAGCATTATACGTGTTTGTTACGTCATCAAGTGGTTTTTAACGCGACATTTGCGTGTATTTTTCATTATGTTTTACTGATTTATTAGTTATTTCATTCATTAAAATAACAATTGTGTCCTTAAATTCTTATATTTTATTTATTTATGTATTTTGATATTTCAATGACAACGTTCTCCCGTTTATTTGGCGATAGTTTTTTGTTATGAAAAGTGGTCGACGGGATAATAGAGAAGTACCCACATATGTATTGGTACTTTTATGTTAACTTGGCGCAGTTGATAAATCGCCAAATATTTTTCTCATAACATCTTCATATTGCATTCATTTCATTTAAATATAAATCTTTCACTGATTTCATTTGAAATACATACATTAAAAATACACGTCTTTCACTCTAATTTAAAATACACGCCTTTCACTAATTCCATTTAAAATACTAAAAAGGAAAAGAAAATAAGAAATAATGCCACAAATCGAAACCTTTTATTTAAACATCAAAGAATTGTTCCTAACATACACACGCGAAATAAAAAAGCTGCTAATCGTGTGATTTACGCCAAATCTCTAATACTAATACTACTCTTACTAATCTCTAATACTTTTCAAACAGAAAAAATTCCAGATTAATTTTCCATTTTTATTAAATTGAAATATATTTTATTGTGCTGAATATTAGTGCTTGCATATTTTTTTGCTCCATGTATTCCATGAACTTTTCAATTCCGATTGTCTACGAAAATCTCCCGCCGGTGAAAATGACGTACGCACAAAATTTAGTGACGTATGTACTTTAATTGTGCTTTTTTATCTATTTTTTTAATATAACTTCCAAACGGTTTGACACTTATTCTTGGTAATAAATAGACGACGTTGTCACCTTTATAGGTACCTGCTGTAAAAATTTGAACGAAATCCGTTAAATATTTTTTGAGTTATGCTTGACGAAAGGTTTTAATATCCATCGTAGCTATATATGGGGCAAAGTAATACTGCGCTGTGTATGAGTCTTCGTTGCACTCAGACAATTAACTTAGTTAAAAATTAGTAAACAAACTTTAGCTATCACTATATAGGGCATCGGCAATCTTTCTTTATGAAGTCATTTTATTCAAAACAATTATTTTGCAGATTGCACATTCGATTTTGTGAAAATGGTTAACCAGATTTTCGTGAAATTTCAACGTTTTGTATAGTAAATGTATGTATACGAAATAATATAAAATTTCTGTCCTTCTGCTAATATTCATAAAATTATGTTTGTTTCAAGTTTTTAAAATGTCCGACTTTAGGAATACTTACTTTTTATCATTGAAAAGATATGACTTTTTTTTTTTTCAATAACAGGTCATTTTAATAAAACACTATTTCTCCAAGTATCTAATAATAATAATAATAATAAATGTGGTTAAGGGGACTAGAAATATTTGAAACGCTGAAAAAAATGTAATTGTTATTATTTTTATTTTTCTGTTAGGGAAATTCTTAAAATGACGGTCATACAAGCCATAAACATTGAGCCATGTACACCGGCGGCACCTGCAAAAGCAAAATTTTAAACTCATTTAGCTCCAAAATACTGTTTTTCAGCAGTTTTACCAGGATGACTTTTGAGCAAGTTGAAGGATTTGCATGTTTCTTCTTTTTTAATAAAGGGAATTAAATTCTCTACAAACTATATCTGATAAACAGACATTTTTTTTTTTTAATTTTTCATAAATGTTTGTTTTATTTTTTCAGGTATAACAGAAAGATAACACAAACAGTATTAAAAAAAAATAACGACTCAAAACTAAAGGATATGGACAAAACTGGTTTCACAAAATTAATTTGCCGAACATTATTAACTTTTTTTTTTTTAAATCCCGTTAAAGTTGTGTGAATGTCATCCTGCGAGCACTGGAATATTTATGACTTAGAACTGATTTAGAACTATAATATTTATATATGTTTAAGACTATTTATGACTTAAAAGAATGAATATTAAAAATATTATTTTAAAATTTCATGCACGTAGGTGTAATAGTTTAAATTAACAATCTTTAAACATTCATTGACTTCAATATGAATTACTTGAGAATTGGCTGTTTAAATTTCAATGGTGCTGATTGCTCGACACCTGTATCTTTGCTACGTGTGTTCTACCCCTTTTTATTAAAAGCTGGACTGTTTTTCGAACATAAAATGCATAACTGTCAAATATTGTATGCATATATAGAAGTACGGGCTTTCATCCAGGATAGTCCATAAGGACGTTTTAGCAGCGGATTCGAACTTTTGAATTTTATTATTTGTTAGTTATTTTAAGATTTTTATGTAAAAAATACGAGTCAGTTTTTGTTGTATTTTATTTTGAAACCAAGACTGGATTCTGACCATACAAGAGAGCCGGGCCCTGGTAATTTGTACTGGCTCTACTCCCTTCTGTATGGGCCTGATTCAAATGATGCCAATTGAAACAAGATTTTGCAAGTTCACAGCTAACTTGCAAGCACACTTGCAAGGCTCAGCTAACATAAAAGTACTGTTTATAAATTACATCAATCTGAAAATATTTTTTATAGAGAATAAAGAAAAAAAATTAAGATTTAAAATAACACTATTGTACATGTTTCGCACATGAAAGATGGTAAGACGCTGTAATGTCAAAACATACTTTAATTTTTTGCAAATAGAAATAACTTCCAAAATCAAGAGAAGATAAGGTAAATTTACAAAACAGAAATATTTTATATTCATAAACTTCAAATTATTAATATAAAAATTGTTACAGCAAGCAACAATCACTTGATAGATAGAATTGATATCAGAAACAGTGATAATGGTTGGAAGAATCAATTTTTTATTGATTAGTTGTGTTTTTTGTGTATCATCCTTTTTTCTTTTTGTAACTTTTCAAATAAGCTGCTGGTTTAAAACATTGAGAAATTTTGTATTATATATAAAATTTCAGTACTTTTATCTGAACTGGGCACCAGTGATAACTCGCCAAATCTTGTTTCAATTGACATCATTTGAATTGCAACCTTTTACGTGAGATTTTGTTATTTGTATTGATAAGTTTAGATATTTTATTAGGATTATATTTTAGCTAATTTTGATATTATATTGCAATGTTAAAATATTACCTAGTTGATATTAGCTAATGTTAAAGATTGGTGAGAGAAAAGGGTTGACGAGATTTTTAAAAAATTTGGCGATCACTGGCATCCAGCTAACATAAAAGTACCAAAATTTCTTTAAAACAATCCACATGATTTATTGAATTTGGAATTAAAGAGAATTTTAAAAATATACTTGCATGCTCAAAATGTATGTTTTCAAGCATTGCATCCAACTGTGTGTGTGTGTGTGTGTGTATCAGGGTTGGTCTTTTTGCCGGGACAGTGGCAAAAACTGGTAAAAACTGGTAAAAACCGGCAAAAATGGCAAAAATCTAATTTTGCATAACTAAATGCAGTGATGCAGTTTATATGAAAAGGAATCATAACAACAAATGAAACCAAATGTTTTCTTGTTAAAAATAAAAAAAAGTATAAACCAAAAATATATTCTTATTCTGTTTTCTTGCACTACTCTTGTCTCTAATACTCTTGCACTACTCTTGTCATTCATAAATATTTTCGAAACGACCATGCTCCTTCAGCATGGCTGAAAGAATGTAGTGAATATGTTTCAGTTACCAGGAAGTACTAGGTGGAATAGTCAGTTGACTTGCCTAGAAACTTTTGAATGAAATCATAATTCATATATAAAAGTATCAAATGACCATTTACAAGAAATGGACCAAAATATCATTGCTCGCATACGTGATTTTAATCTTTTGCAACAAGTAAAAGATCTCATTAAGCAATTAAAACCAGTCTCAAAAGCTTTAGATATCTTGCAGGCTGATTCAACAACAATAGCAGATGCTGGCCATTTATGGTGCAATTTGCTGAAAGATAATTTGAAACACCATTTTGTAAAAGTTAAAAAAAGGTTTGAAAAAGCAATTCTGCCTTGGCATCTTCTTGCCTATCTGTTACACCCAAAATATAAGGATGAGCACCTTAGTTACGAACAAAAAGAACAGGCCAGAGAATGGCTACGAAAAATAAATCCATCTTTCCTATCATATGCCGTGAACTTTGAACTAAAAGAAAAACCTTTCCAAAGTACATTGTTTTCAGAACAAGTAATTATGACAATTGATGCCAATAAGTGGTGGAGAAGTGTTGCAAAGTCATGTGAAATTTCCAAAGAATTTTGTGGATTAATAGCACACCTACGAGCATGCCCAACCAGTAGTGCTGCAATCGAGAAAATATTTTCCAACTTCTCTTTTGTCCACTCAAAAATTCGAAATAGGTTGACAATAAGTAATGTTTCCAAACTTGTTTTTTGTTATGGAATGCTGAAAAAAGAATTATTTTGTAATGATTGGTGATGAAAGTGTCGCTAAATGTTGAATGCGTAATTTTTTATGTTATTGTTATTAAAATATTTAATTTTTAAAAAGAAATTTAAGATTTCACTTATTTGAACACATGTATTGCGCTGTCCTCTAAAAAAAAAAAAAAAAAACCCATTTTTTGAATTTATTTTTATATAAAGTCTAATAAGGAATACAAAAAAATTAAACATAGCTGTATTTTCACGGCTTGTTCCGACTAAGATTTTAATGTTGAGCATTTTTCATTCTATCAGTATGTTACAAAATGACAGCCAATTAAGCAAGAAATTGAAAAAAAAAAAACCCATGTCACCTAAAAAAAACCCACAAGTAAAAATACTTGGAAATAAAATTATTTGACAGCAAAATATATATATTTTTCATTATTTATTTTTAAACCACAATTCTGCAAAAAAATATTTAATTTCATTATTTTTGTAAATTGAAGGAATTTCAAATGCATTAGCTTATTCAAAAATTCCCCTTCAAAAATTACCTTCAAATTTGAGAGGTGTTTGCATTTCATCCAGTTCTTGCAAAACAGCTTGGACTTCATCTGCAGCTATTTCAATATCCTCTTCCTCCAAATCTTCTTCATCCAATTCTGCTCCTTCAATTTCTTCTGGTTTTATATAAAAATCTGAGTCATCCTCATCATCATCGTCATCATCATCATCAGGCTCGCCCATCAATGCTAAATATTTGAATAAATTATAGGAAAAAAAAAAGATAAATTTAGGAAGTAAACTTTGCAACACAGCAAAGTTTAGAAATAACATAACATTAAATATATCAAAGATATGTTTCTTGACCATTCACATTTTCGTTAAATTTTTTTTTTTTGAAAAATCTACATTAATTTATACAAGATGGAATATTTTTCCGTGAGCCACCAACCCCAGTTTCGTGTTTGCCCCAGGGTTGGTGGCTCATGAAAAAATATTCCATCTTGTGCTGCGATTGTAGCCTTGCCAACATGTAATAGTGAAAAGTGACAAGCTGGGTATCGTTCCAAGTGGTTCAATTGGTAGAACGTCAGTGCGCTATACTGATGACCTGGGTTTGAATCCCGGCATGGATACTTTTTCACTGTGTTGGCTATACGTCTATTAAGCAATTAAAATTTGAAATATTATGAATGCAAGGCATGAGAAATTTTCTATGGAAAAATTTCCAAGTATTAAAAAATAGATTTATTTGATGAGAATTACCAAAAGGTAATCCTCGATACGTAAATATAGCAGAGATAATTTAAGCACAGATGAAAGAGAATGTGCTACAAGTTTAAGCTGATATGGAAGAGTGAAAATGTAAATTACGATTTAAGCTAAAATAGAAAACAATGTATTCAAAGAATAACAAAGCCAGATTTATAAACGAACATAAGTTTATTAACAGTTAAAAACATAACATTAAGTAAAAACGTTGACATAAATTAAATAAAACCAAAAAGCAACATTTTATATTTAACTGATAATGATTGAACAATTAAATATGAATAGACTGAAACTCAAATGAACTAGTTTTTAATAAATGGAAAGTTAACTTTAGTTAAGCAAATTAAACATATTGACTTTATTTAAATTAACTTAATATGAAATTTAGATTAACTTGATATGGAATTTAAGATTAACTTTAATATGAACTTTAAATTAACTTGATATGGAATTTAAGATTAACTTTAATATGAACTTTAAATTAACTTGACTTTAAATGTAAAACTTAAAGAATACTGAAAAATGTAAAACGGCAGCTTACTTTAATATATATAAGAAAAGGAAAAACAGTTCAAACCTTAAATGTTAATATCAGCACGTCGCCACAAGAAACAGTTCAAGAAAAATACATTCAGCTTTACCCAAGTAAACTAAATGACTTAGCAAAGAATCATTTCATTTTCCATGCATTTATGTGCTTTCCATATTTAACCACTTTAACCCCAGACAAACATCACTAAAAATTTCCCAAGATGACTTTCCTTCTAAGATGTTAAATGAATTTCATCGGGTGTCACTTTAACCTGACTACTCTCATATAATTAAAACAAATGTACCACGGCAATGTTGCCGACAAGAAGGATAAGTATTTAAACAGAGAAAGGTATGATGCATGGTAAAAAGTGTTTTGAAAAAGCTAAACTAGATATTAAAAGGTTGGAAAGAATATGCAAAAGATAAACTAGTAAAAATAATGAAATTAATTTCTTGACAGGACCATGAATAAGAAAAGTATTGAACCTTATGGACGTACACTGAGCCAGTTCTTTAAAACATTGCAAGCTTCTATGAAAAACATGATGAAGAGCTTTTACTAGATGAAATCAATAAGCAGCACTGAGTTAACATCCATTACAGTAATTTCCCAGGCATTCTTCAGGCGGTTCATCATAACATCAGATAGCCAACAACACAGACGAGGCAAAGCAAAGCTAATGAGCTCCCGTCAGCTTGGAGTAAATACCCTGCTTGTGCTAAAAATCCCTTCATTACGCAATTCCATGCACAGCACATGTATGTCACTTCTGTAATGCAAATTAGTGACAGTCAATCACAGGAGAAGGAAAGTGAATGACGTCATACTGGCTTTGCTGTATGTCGTCATGCATTCCATCTTCTTCGTAACTGTGTGATTTAGATCTGAACGTACAGGCATGGAAATTGCTAAATGTAAACAGCAGAGTTATATATTATAGACGCACGGCGTGCGCGGAAAATTTTCTGCAAAATTCGGAACTTTACAGAATTTTTATTTTTTTTTTTAATTAAAAATATTCTCCAATTTTATGTATGATTTATTTACTGTTTACGCACAATTCAAAATTTAAAGATGCAAAACATTGTTGTGACATTACAGACGAAGAGGTCAAAATATTAAGGATTGGGTTGTTTCTAAATGCATTGACAAAATAATTGATAAGAATTCAGCTCCTCCTATCATGGATTTTTAGCTTTATTTTTATTTTTTACCAAAATAATTATTCTTTAATTAATATTAAATGGTAATTATTTTAAACTACTGTTTTTAATTTTTATCGTCAAAATAATATAACATGTAATTTGACTACACATTAAATTAATTCGCAGAAAGTTTTTCACTCAATATTTATGTGCGCAGAAAGTTTTTGGTTTTATACAAGTCTGGTAAACAGTAGCTGGACAAAAACTATAGAACGATGTTAATGACAAACCAATGATGAACTTAAAATTAAATACTTGTAAAAGAGTGCCTGGATACGAAAGGTAAGTAAAGTATAATTAAGGTAACTATTGTAAATACAGAACTTAAGGAAATAAAAGAACTCATAAATAGTGGGTTTTATGGAAATAAAGAGAACAGAATAAACGTAAACCAAGGAGTAAATTAGGGTCTAAAGTAACAAGATGGTTATAGAGTGATGAGACACAGGGAAAATGGGCATATTTTCCTGTCAACCATGCTCTGCTACCATTATTCAATCATCAATGATGGATTCTCTTTATCTTCGTGTTTGCCCCAGGGTTGGTGGCTCACGGAAAAATATTCCATCTTGTGCTGCGATTGTAGCCTTGCCAACATGTAATAGTGAAAAGTGCCAGTATGGTTTTACCAAGTGGTTCAGTTGGTAGAACGTCAGTGCGCTATACTGATGACCCGGGTTCGAGTTCCGGCTGGGATACTTCTTCACTGTGTTGGCTATACGCCTATTAAGCAAATAAAATTTGAAATATTATAAATGCAAGTCGTGAGAAATTTTCTATGGAAAAATTTCCAAGTATTAAAAAAATATTTATTCAATCATCGATGCTGGATTCTCTTTACTTTCGTGTTTGCCCCCGGGTTGGTGGCTCATGGAAAAATATTCCATCTTGTGCTGCGATTGTAGCCTTGCCAACATGTAAGAGTGAAAAGTGCCAGGCTGGGTATCATTCCAAGTGGTTCAGTTGGTAGAACGTCAGTGCGCTATACTGATGACCTGGTTCGAGTCCCGGCTTGGATACTTTTTCATTGTGTTGGTTATACGTCTATTAAGCAATTAAAATTTTAAATATTAGAAATTAAAATGCTCTCTAGTCACTATACTACTAAAAAAGAGAGCATTAGAATCATTGCAGAGATTGACCATTTAACTTAAATAATGTTTGGGTAATTCATTTTCATTTGTTAGTTCTTGATCTCCGGGTCTCTCAGCTTGGTTCTATGTATGGTTCTGTCAGCTTAAACAAAATTTCACTCTATGTTACATTATATTTCGTAATATAGTCATCCTCTGGCAGGTCTACTAGCTACTACTGTTTTCTATCTTTGGATTCCAGAAGTTTAAATATAGTGAAAAATGCAATAAATTATTTGGTCACAAAGAACAATGTTTAACTTTCATATTTAAAAGAAATGTGCATAGTGAAAAATTGGGTTTTTAAAGCCGAATTGCTTGAATAAAATTAAAATGTCGTTTTCACTGCCTTTTTATTTTATATACATATATATATATATATACCAGTTGCAATCATGTAACCATTAACCTGGAAAAAACTTCAATAACTGATTCTGGGAAAAAAATAATTTTCTAGTTTGCATCGAATAAAATATTCCTAATCTTCCGTAATTGGGTCCACAGCCAAGTTTGAAGTCACACATTAGATGTTTTTGCAATGACATGGTTACAAATGTACCAGAGTTAGCTACAACACAAAGTTAATTACGTGCCAAACTACGTTCCATTAAATATATGCCAAATTGCTGTTGACTAAATTATAGATCCACAAATAAAACTCCTTGAGATTGAGAATGATAAATAAAGTTAGTTATGCAAAATTTTTAGTAATAATCTATTTAGGGAATATTTGAACTAAAGATTTTTTTGCATTTCTCTAATGAGAATAATAACACGGAGCGATAAATATTCTTGCTATTTCTTTTATTTTCAGGATTACATTATTCTTCAGTCTGTTGTAACCCCATATTGAACCTATAAGCCCCATAAACTCCATAATGACCATAATCATTAATTTGCCACTAAGTTTAGCGGCTAGGGCTATGCGTCTACCGAAATTACTTTATAATGATCGAAATTTTATCTAATCTGAATTCCGGGTACTTTTTTCTTTTCTAAGCTAAAATGGTAAATCAGCAAATATTATTTCTTGGCCACCACTGGCATTTCAATTTTTTTTTTTTTTTTTTTTTTTTTTTTTTTTTTGTCGTACATTGCAAGTATTGCTTTTTTTAGTGATAGTAAAATAACTGTAGATAAAAAATATATAATAGTAAATCTTCTTTTGTTTTGTCTGCTTCATAATTAAAAAACAAATTTACTAATCCCTGAGTACAGATTTCGTGTAATCTTCTGCAATCAGATTCACAGTCCAGAGTTCCATTCAAATATAAAAGAAATTTCCGACAATATAGTAAATACGCCAATTAGCGGGTGAACCGATTTCAAAAGATTAGTCCAATATCTTTTAAAAATCTTTAAAAAGAAGATAAGATATGCAAAGAAAACAAAAGAAATGAATGGTGATTATTTTTTAAAATGTGTGTGGCAGACATTTACACTAAAATTTAAATATTTGACTCATTTTTTATAATATTAACTGTTATTTATATAATTTACATTAAAAAAAAACCTCCAAAAATGTTGTCGTACACTTGAAAAAACACCATTATTATGAACATTGCACGAACCAATATCACGCTTATGCCTTTTTGGCTTAAAATCAAATTGTTAGACGTCAAAAGTAAAATAAAAATCATAAATAAACAAATAACATGTAACTCACAAGTACAGTAATTTTTATAATTGCATCTGCTATTTTCTTCTGTAAGTCACATGATGGAGTTAGATTAAAAAAAAAAAAAAAAATAAAGAAAAGAAAGAAATAATTAAAAACAAAATTGTTACTCAGATTTTATCTAATCAAATTTTCAGATGCATTTTTCTCAACCTGATGCAAACGATAAATTGCCAAATATGGTTTCAATTGAATATTTCACATTGAATGATTTTTTAAGCATTATGAACATTCCCTTTTACGTTTAAATTAAATATTTTTGTTTTATAACATTATCTCTCATTATTCCCCACCCCCTTTTTTAAAATTTTTAAATAGTTTTTCTTTTATTTTTTGAGGTGTTTGTATTATTTTCTAAATGACATAGCCATTTCAATTCTTTCATCAATAATAATGGTCGCCAAAAAATTATCAATGGTAACCTTTTCGTCCAAACAAACAAAAACAAAAAAACAGAACTTTCCATCATAATTCTATAACTAATCTCCGTAGACCGATATGCTATATACTAAAACCTTCCCTGAAAAATTATCTATCTAACAGTGCAAGTGCCATCAAAATCCATTCAGTAGAACTCAGAGTTATAAGCAGTCAGAACGAAATCTCCATTTGTATTTTATATAATACAGTAGATTACTATAAGGTAGAAAGAAATTTAAAATTAAAGAGTTATAAAGGTTAAACTATGCAATTTTGGTACCAGAGGGGAGCGAGGTTGCACAAATAAAAGTTATACTTCTCAGCTTGATGGAACATAATGTTTATTATAGTGTCTTTCCTAGTCTTACTGGCAGCAGTCAAATTCATTTTAGATATGTACAATTGGAGCTTTTTAATATCTTTTTTTTGTTCATTACTCACATTCCTTGAAACAAAAATTTTGTTTATTTTATCCTCATTTTCTTTTTGTTCTTCCTCGTTTAAAAAGCTGTAATAATAAATGAGTAATGCTTTAAGGCATAAATTCTGTCAATTACTACAGAAATTTGTAAAAATCTTGATTCAATATACCTTAGCAATTGTTTAGAATGATCAAAATTTAAGGAATATTGTATATCGGAAAATAATGCCTTGGCTTTCGGCGAATCTTGTATATCATAATATACAGCACTCACAAAATTTTCAATAATGTGATCAAAGTGTGAAAAGAATTGTTGGACCGAAATCGATCCGAAAATACCTATACGTGAAGTATAGTGGATAAACTAACAAAAATAATATTACCTGCTGCGCGTTGTGAAAACAGCTTATTTAAAGAGGTAAAACCTCAGTTCGAAATATTGTTTAACACCTGTAGGATTATTTTTTTTTTTAAGAAGGAATAGAAATAAAATGCCAATGCAGCTAATAAGAAAAGAAAAAAACACATAGTTATGCGATGAAAATTCTTTTAATAAAATGCGTTCTTTCTAAGATATGTACAGATTAACATAAATTCATTTTTGTTGTATTGACAGGAAAACAACACATCTTAATGTATGATATGAGATTAAACACTAGGTAGGTAAAATCTACTCATATAAATTTTATCCGGGGTGTCTCGTCCCAAAATTAAGAAAATTTTTTCTTTTACTAATTTATTTTTCCAAAAAAAATAATTGAAAAATTTTGCACAAAGATTTCCTTATTTTCTTATTTTATATATTGATGATAATAATGACAAATACATATATATATATATATATATACAACTTAGCCATCAAGGTAAGAATAATAATAAAATGGGTCTCACCACACCAGCTTTTAAAGATGATTATGAGGCAATCTTTCTGGAGGGAGCAGTAATTTTTATGCACTGGGTACGGAGTACTGTCCATCAGTTGATGTCTCTTTCCTATGATTATGAGGCAATGTTTCTGGAGGGAGCAGTATTTTTATGCACTGGGTATGGAGTACTGTCCATCAGTTGACGTCTCTTTCCTGGATTCTCTGCTCGCATCGCTGTAGGAGCTTTGTCGTTGATTCCACTGAGAACTCTTTCAGTACAACTGGGGGAATCTACAAAGGCACTGTCAATTCGGAGGTTCTCCGGTATTCACTGCTGTAGGTACCTGGAACATCTTCAATTACTCAGGGGAAGCTGTGTTCCAGTTTTTGGACTCCTGAACTACTCAGTCAGGTCGATCGTAATGATTTTTTTTTTTCAAAAAAAAGTATCTTGTAGAAAAAAAAGAATAACTCTTCTTTTTTTTCTATTGGCTATTTCGGCCAACTAATCGTTGGAGGAGTGTATCCGTCTTTTTCTCCTGATTGGGTCTGCATCATCTTCCCACGGCATATCATTATTGTAGGTGGGACTGCCATCTCCCTCCAAAATGTGACCTCTGCTCACGCAGACTCATAAATTTTATTTAAGTGGTGTATATCACCGCTGACATTTATGGCTGTAAATAAAAGTCTCTTCATCCTTTACAGCATAACTGGCGTCTTTCTAAAATTTATTGTGTCTGGGAATTGGTGAGCCCGTAAAGAGAATACTATATTATAATATATTTTGATAAAAATAGAATACTTCAATAAAAACCTTATATACACAAAAACTAACTATTTAATCGGAATCTTTGTGCCAAATGGAATATTTTGATATCCAATTTCATATACTTGTATTTAAATTTTTTTTTTTTTTTAAAGATATGTATTTAGTTACTTTTTCAATTTTTTAAAAATAAAAACAATTAAGCATTTGTGTCTAGTTCAACGCAACATGCTTTCACCCCTTTGGATAAAACAAAAAAAAAAATATATAGAATATGAATAAGGTAAAGTTACATTATATAATTATGCAATGAGATATATACAACATATGCAATAAAAAATTAATATTCTTGGGAATACATAATACACCATAGCTCACGAAAAGAGTAAAGTCTTAACGTGCTCTTGTATGTCTTCTTGGTCAAGGATCAATCTTCTTAGGCTCGGCCTATGTGGAGTACAATGACCTGAAAATATCTGTGTGCAGCAAAATGTCCTGAAAATATGTGTTTTAATTGTTCATGGTAATGTGACACACAAGGTGAGTTACCCACTCATTCCATAACTTGATGGCTTTGAGAATAACACAATAAAAAAAACAAAAAAAAAACAGGCATTTAAAAATTCATAAAATATGAAAGGCTTACTGCGATTGAGGTCGAGATAAAAGCCCGCTTACAGACATTGCACAGGTATACAAAACAATAACATAAAAAAATGTGATGGATATTTACATAAAGAAATCCGTGCAACCCTTGCACGGCGAAAAAACATACCAGGTATGCGCGTGAATTTGGTGTATTGTAAGAAAGACACCTTACGCCGGTGCTCTCCGGTAAATCAGTACTCCCCGTCATCCCAGGATGAAGAAGAAAGGATGAGAAAAACTGCTATACTAGGAGAAATCTCTAGTGAGGGAAAAGTGGGAACGAATTCCCCTAACCGTGGGGTGCCTGCTGGCGCAGCGAAGTCGGGCAGTATTTTCCCACGATGCTAATCACCAATTATTACAAATAAACGAGTTTTTCCTCTCTTTTTTTCTTTTTTTTTCTAGAATCAGTATCGTGTTTGTGTTCGTTTTAAAACGTTGGACGACTGTTCGTGTGCTGCGTTGGTACTTGAAGCCTCTAGGAATGACTAGGTAAGTTTGAATTTCCTAAAATTATCAAAGCCGTTAAACATTCAGAAAAATAATAACCGCAAAAGTTTGTTTTGCATTGAAAATAATGCATGTTTCCTAAATGTAACTCTGATACTGACCAGTTATTTTATTCTTTTGCGGCAGGAACAGGAAAAAGAATGGCTGACCGAACGTTAGCGTATGGTTGTCCTTGAGAAATCATAAAGTTTTTTCTTAAGAGTGGTACATGTGTGGGATTTCCATGAATTGAAAAAAAAATCTACTCGTTGACTGATGCATAAGAATAATTCGCTCCACTTATGGGGTTTTGAGTTTTGGTACGTTTTGGTAGCCATGTTTGTGTATTTTTTTTTATGGGGAAAGTTGTGGATCCACTTTTATCTATATTTGTGTTATACGTATACATACATTTATTATTTATATATATATATTTATTTTGTCCCATTTGATAAATGTATTTTAAATAGCTATAAGTAGTGGTTGATGCATCGTTGTCGACAACGTGAAGTGTATATATTCTGGGTTTCAGAATATAAAGTTGAAAATTTACAGAAAAATATTTTGTGTGTTTTCCAATGGGTGTAAAATGTTTTTTTGTTTATTTGCGAGTATAGGGATGTTATGTTATGTTGTGTTTTTGTTTTAATACATCCTACCTCCCTAAAAAAAATGGTCTGTGCATAGCAAAACAGACTGTATATCCTCTTTGATTGTATAGATTTATGTAGGTAATCTCCCATTTTCCAATGAGGTAAAACGTTCCCATGACCACTGATTTTATTCTGTGTCACTATTATTATTATTTATTTATTTTTTAGAAAAGGTGATCACCGCAGACAATAATTAATTTTGACAATGACTATGACAATAATTAATTTTGATAAAATGCAAATATGATGAATTTTAACTTGATTTAATTGTTTACTTAATGTGTCATTACAATTCTTAGGCCGGATTAAATAAATTTACAAGCCAATGACCGCCCACAGTTCAAGGTTTGTCCTAGGAGTTAACCCGTCAAGAGGAATAGTGACAAAAGCAGGTACTACAATTTTTATTATTATTGTTAATTTTTTTTTTTTTTTTTTTGTAAAATTATAATATTTTGTAAAATTTGTTAAAATTAAATGTGAAAGAAGCCCATATGATTTATTCTATGATGAGCGTGGTTTTGTTAATTTTAGTTTCCATTTAAGAAATAAGTTGCAGTAAGGTAATATTTATTTATTAGTATTATTATTATCTTAAATATTGTTAAATGTCCACTGCGTTTACCTTAACTTTTTTTTTTTTTCATGGGTGGTGATAATAATATTAAATCAAGGCTTGTAGTCAGCCTAAAATTTTCCAACGTTTAGAAAAAAAGCAGCAAACGCTTTTAAAATTGGTAAAAAAAAAATTGCATGTATATCTGCATGTCGGAAATTATATTTAAAGGTAAAGCCAATATATTAATTGGAAAATACTTATCATAAGTACATAAGGTATATATATAAACAAGGAGATTCCGTGTTATGTTTGTGTGTGTGCGTATGTGTGTTTGAATTTTACGATAGTAGGACATGACCAATTGGTTTGACGCCGGAGTAATAAACGTTTTATATAATATTACAATTTTTCAATTTTTTTTTTTTTTTTTTTTTTTGTTACTCCGAAAGTATCCAATGATCGCACAATTTAGCCTATACTTGCGAAATTCATGTAAAAATATGTTAAAGTATAAAATGTATTTATTTATTTATTCATCGTGTAAACTCGTTACGCATTAAAACTGTAAATGTAGTTGAATATATTAATATTTTTTCAAATGCTGTAAGCAACCAAATTTTATAGATTTTTCTATTTTTATTTTTATTTAACTTAAACTAAATTAAATTAATTTATTTTCTCTCTTTTTTTTTTTTTTTTTTTGGTTAAACTTACATTTTGCTACGTAAATTATTGTTGGGAAAATACGTAATCACAAGTTTGAATAATAACTAATTGTTTTCAAATGTACGATACATCTGTGTTAAATGTGATTTTTAATCTTTGTCGTACAATTTTGCAGGTCTGTTTTTCACTCCTGACCCTAACAATCCAACTAAGGCCCTTACTGACGAATTTCCCTCTGAGGGGAAAGAGAGATAAAAGACCTTGAAAAGAGTCCCTTGGTAAGAACGTTTTCTTTCCCTTCCTACATCCAGTAGATAATCCAGTTTTGAGGGGGGTGGGAGAGAGAGAGGTTCATTGACCCTCGTAGAAGGAGTGAAAAAAAAAAAATGTTTGTTTACGTTCGGCAGTATGCTGCCTCAAAAGCTGTTTTAATATTAGAAGTGACACTTTATTTTCTACATATTGTAGATTTTCTTTTTTTTTTTTCTTTAGCTTTTGCTTGATTTTTTATTTATTTATTTATTTGTTTTAATTTGGTAGGTGTGCGGTCCCGCTGTAATTGACCTTTGTTTATTTATTTATTTATTTATTTTGAAGATGTGAATCTCCGTTTTATGTGAATGTAATGTATGTTATATGTGCGTGTTGTTATTATCATGTTTCACACAATTTTTTTTTCACACTGTGCACTGTGTGTTAGCGCAAATTCATTATTATTATTATTAATATTTTATATGTAGATTTGTTTAAATGTATCAATATTGAGTCATCTGTACCGATTAGTGTATTTATTTATTATTTATTTATTTTAATTTTAAGTATTACTCTTTGGAGTTGAAATTGTGGGGGCGTAAAGTTTTGAAACATGGATTTTTGTAGCTTTTAAATCGGGTCTATCTTTATTTGAGATGAGGTATTTGTCGTTGCGAAAAACTCTCTCTATTTTGTAGGGACCCGAAAATTTTTTATGTAACACTGTTGGTCGAATTAACGACTTTAGGTAAACTTCGTCTCCAATTTTCAATTTTTTTTTGTTTTGCAGTAGAGTGTTTGTTGTACTCCTGCTCAATTTTTTGCTGATTTCCTTGCGCAATTTTGTAAATTTCGTGCATGTGTGTCAGTTTGTTTTGAACATAGTTGCTACATGTATCCATTTCGTGTATTGTGTAGTTATTGAAAGGATTTTTGATTTCATGCGCAAAGAATAAGAGCGATGGCGTAAAACCTGTGGCGCGATTGATAGTAGTGTTGTGAAGTAATGTAAAATAATCTAGGCGAACATCCCACTCATAAGATTCGTCACACATCGAAGCTAGAGAAGCTTTTAAATCTTTGTGCACGCGTTCGACAATTCCTTGTGATTCAGGATGATAGATCGAGGGATACATCAATTCAATGTTTAAACGTTTTAAGTAGTCCCTAAAATCATTAGCCCTGAAATAAGGAGCATTGTCTTGGCCTAATTCTCTACATAAACCAAATGAACTAAAATATTTGTTAAGCACATTTATGATAGTTCTCGCTTCAGTGTTTCTCAAAGGAAAAGCTTGTAGATATCTGGATGCGGTGTCAATCACCGTAAGTATAAATCTATTTCGATTTAGAGAAGGTGGCAAGGGGCCTACTACGTCACATATCAATTTTTCTCCAGGCCTATAATTTTTATCCATTGTTTTAGTTTGTATTTTTATTGTTATTGTGTTGTGTGTTTTGAATGTATTACATGTTACGCAACTCGCACAAAAATGTTTTATGTCTTGGTACATTCTATACCAGAAAAAGCGTTCCTTGATAATTTCATAGGTTTTTTTAAAGCCGAAATGGGGCGTATGAGCACTCTTTAATATATCATTTTTTAATTTGTCAGGTGCAATATATAACTCGTCTTTATCCGTTTGTTATGCTCTTTTTAATATGAGTACATTGTTACTGTTCAAATCATATTTGTTGAGTTTTTTTGGTTTTCTGTGTTGTTGTAATTTTGAAATTATATCTGATAGCTTAGGGTCAGCTAGTTGTTCCTTTTTTATACTTTCTTCCGTTAAATTTTTTTCTACCTGGAAAAGATTAGACTTTAAATTTTGCGTGATATTTAAATTATTTATATTCCTGGAGACGAAATCTGCTGGGTTTTTTATGCCAGGTATATGAGTACACTCGAAATCAAACTCTTGAAGGTTGAGTAGCCATCTAGCCACTATATCGGACTGTTTTTCTAAGGATATATGATGCGTGATAGCCTTCGAGTCTGTTAGAATGAAAATTTTTTTTCCTAGGAGTATATTTTTAAAATGCATGACAGCTTCATGTATGGCTAATAGCTCTAGTTTCAAGCTGGGGTATCTTTTTTCGGTATCCTTTAATTTTCTCCCAGTAAATTCTATAGGAATTAAGTCATTTTCATATTTCTGTGCTAAAATTCCGCTGGTAGCAATCTTGGAACAATCGGTTATTAAAAAAAATTCTTTGTTGAAATCTGGTGGATGAATTGTAGGTTGTGACAAAATTATTTTTTGTAATTTTTCAAATGCGTTTTGAGCTTTAGTAGACCATGTAAATTTTTGATTACATTTTGTTAAATCTGTGAGAGGAGCAATAATGTCAGTAAACTTTGGGATAGTAGATTTAAAATATGTGCATAAGCCAATAAAAGATTTAACTCCTTTTTGTGACTTTGGTACTGCAAAATTATTAATTTTTAAAATATTTTTATCTGATGGTGCATAGCCCTGTTCGTTAATTTTATAACCGAGAAAGTCTATTTCTGGCAAATATAATTTTAATTTTGTGGGTTCTACTGTTAAGTTGAATTTTTCTAATTGCGTCAAAATTTCATTAAGAATTGTGTTCATTTCCTCTATCGAATTCGCTCCAACAATGACGTCATCCACGAAGTAATGGATGTTATATTTTTTTTTTTAGTGGTCCAAGGACTAGGTCAATTAATCTAGAGAAAACATTACTTGAGATCCGAGTTCCAAACGGCATTCTTGTCATCGTGTATTGAGAATTCTCGGTTACAAACGCGAGTTTGTGTTTATCCTTTTCTTCTACCTGTATTTGGAAAAATGCAGAATGGAGGTCCAGGACTGTGTATAGTTTTTTTCCTGCAACATCTGTTAAAATTTGTTTGATGTCCGGTATTGGGTATGGGTCGCTTTCAAGTATATTGTTAAGAAGTCTGTAGTCAATGGCCATACGGTATTTGATATGTTTTTTATCATTAGTTTTAGATGTGGAATTTTTTTTAACAAAAATGATTGGAAATGCATAACTCGATGTTGTGTGCTCGATTATACCCGCATCCAAAAGTTCTTGTATCTCTTTGTTAGCATAATCTTTAACTGCATGTGGGAGTTTATAAGGTTTTGTTTTAATTGGGAAATCATGTTGTAATTTGAAATGTGGTGTTATAGCATTAGTTTCCCCAAGGGTGTAATATGATTTGCTGAATGCAGTAGCATGAGATAAAAGTAAATCAATAACTTGTGTCTGTGTGTCTGGTGGTAAATGATCAACATTGAAATCCTGTCTCGAGAGATCCTTGATTCTCATTTCTTTAATTTTTGTTAATTTTAAATTATTTATTTCGTAAAATCTGTCAGTATTACTGTTGTTATTTTCTTTAATTGAGAAATTTGTTGATAGTTTGCCAACTCTAGAATTTTTATGCAAGCGTATAATTTTATTTGATGTGTTTTGAGCCAAAACTGAAAATGAATTTTCCGAATTATCTTCTATTTTATGTATGGATGTGTGAAGTGCAAGTCTTGAATTCCTATATTGGGGTTCAAACATGAAAAGTTGTGATGTATTTAATTTGTTAGGATATTTAATTGTAATTAATTTTGTTTCCTTAGGTCTAAGTGTGACTTTTTTTTGTAAGCAAGCAGTTATGTTGTTAAATATATTGTTGTCACTGTTACTTTGATTTGATGTATTAATATTTTGTTGAAGATGCTGGTTGTGCTCTGCATTGTTAATTTGATTAACTTGGGGATTATTATGATTTTCAGGCAAATTTAATTTTATTTCTGAGTCTTTGATTTTTAAAATGTATTTTTCAAAATCCATAATGATTTGATTATTTTTTTAAAAATCAAATCCCAGTATTATCTTGTAGTTCCTATCAAAATTATTTGTAGTGACATAAAAAATACCATTTAGAAATAATTTATCTGTTTTAAATTTGAATTGAACGCAATGTTTAAAAGGCACAGCGCGGTTTGTTATTGTTGTGATCTTAACGTTATTGGACAGATATTTAATTTTAACATTTGTTGATTTAATTTGCTCAAATATATCGGGTGACAGGAGGCTTATCGATGCGCCGCTGTCAATCAAAGCTGGAATATTTAAATTTTTTATACGTAAGTTCCAAATTGGAAGGTCGTTTTCAGTGCCTAAGTCACAGCTAGAAATGAATTTAATATTTGTTCGAGTTTCATCATTTTGATTCTCCTTAATTTTTATGAAATTCTTTGCCCCTCTAGTACTTAATAACCGAAATTTATTATGGTTATATTTTATATTGTATTTAACTCTACAATTTATTTTATGGGACCTACGGACGTGTGTGGTTTTTAAGTGTGTAGGTCCCTTTGTGCGTTTAAATGTCGGTTGTTTTTTCTCTGTCTATTATTAAAGTTTTGTGACTGATTACTTTCATTTGGGAAGGTTATAGATGGTTGGGGGTAGTAATTTAGTTGAGGCGTGTTTTGATTATATGTATTGGGTGGGATTTGTGATACCTGTTGACTTTCTGTATAATTTTGCTGAGTGAACATTCCTTGTGGTGAACTAAAATTTTGTGATGGCTGGTTATTCTGAGTGTTTGGCATATACTGAAATGCTTGATTTTGTGCCATTGGTGAAAGTTGGGGGTTCGGTCCCCATTGTGCCATTGCACTCTGTACAGGTACATTGTTGAGAGGTTGAGCATTCCCTGTATTCTGTTGGTTGTTAAATAGAGGTGTGTAGAAAACAGGAGTATGTTGTGGCATTTGCCGAAAATTTTTCCTTGTATTTTGGGAATATTGATAATTTTGTCTAGGAAATCTAGGTTTGTTACTTTGCGGTCCTCTAGATGTAGGAGTAAAATTATTTGTATTCTTTTTATTAAAAAAACAATGCTGAGTTTCATGATTTGTTTCTTTGCAAATGTGGCAATATATTTCTGGTTTGTTCTCTCTTGCCTGTCGTTGGGGTACATTATTATCATTGATCCTAAGCTCATTGACTTGTTGTTTCAGCTCCTGTATTTGCGTGTTTTGGTCTTTTGACAGTTGTATAAGGGAATCATATAATGTGTTTTCACTACTTGTTGTTAGATTATTTACCTCGCTAGAGCTTTTGGTGTTTAGTGCAATTTCCATGTTTTTTGCTATTTTTACTGCTTCATTGAAATCATTTGGACCCGCTTTTAACAGTTCGGAGGAAATGTCTGGTCTGAGTGCCGCAATGTACTTTGTTAATTTTATTGTTTCCAAAAATTCCCTGGCTCCATGTTTTGAGGCATGACCCGAAACCGCTAAATATTTTTGTGCATCAATGTTGAACTTTTTTGTAAATTCGTCTACTGTTTGCGTGGGTTTTTGTTTTGCGTTAATAAAGTTGTGTTGCGCCTGAGCAAACAATTTATCCCTTTTAAAATAATTTTTAAGGTTTTCCTTGAAAGTGGCGTAATCATCAGCTTGATATAAATCTGGTGTATTAACTACAATTTCTTTAGCTTTTCCTGTAATTTTTGATTTTACCAAAACCAATTTTATATCATCGGGAAATTTTGCCGCTTTGGCTAAATCGTCAAACTGTGTTATGAAGAAATTTACATCTTGATCTTGTTTATCCTCGAAATTTTGTAAAGAGTTGATAAGCGTGTCAACTCCAACCGTAAAATTATTCGCCATTGCCGAGTTATCTGTAACAGGGTCACCCTGTTTACCTCTTCCCATTATATATTTTTATTTTACCTTGCAAATGTAAATAGTAACTTAAATATTTTATTTTTTTTAGTACTGCAGTCCCAAATTATAATAATAAATTTTCTTTATATAGGGGTATACATATATATTCACAAAGCAAAACAACAATGAAAGGAAAAAAAAATTCGTAAATGAAATACCAATAAATAGTTATTGAAATAAGACCATCATGAAATTTTAAAATCACAATTGTAGCTTCTCAAACAAAAAATGTTATTATTATAACATTTGGTATACTTTTGTAGAATTGAAGTAATTTATTTCATTATATAACATTTTATCACATACACATTGACATAATACATAAATACGCAAAGCCTTTGTATCGAACTCAAAATTATTACTTGTAATGCTAAAAGCACTGTTATGGAACCTATAATTATATTGATTTATTTTCTCTTATTCAATGTGAAGGGTAAAAAAACGAAAATTACAGATAAACCTACAGATTCCTGATAAAAACAAGGCACCAGTAACACAATAGGTATGTTGGACCGAAATCGATCCGAAAATACCTATACGTGAAGTATAGTGGATAAACTAACAAAAATAATATTACCTGCTGCGCGTTGTGAAAACAGCTTATTTAAAGAGGTAAAACCTCGGTTCGAAATATTGTTTAACACCTGTAGGATTATTTTTTTTTTTAAGAAGGAATAGAAATAAAATGCCAATGCAGCTAATAAGAAAAGAAAAAAACACATAGTTATGCGATGAAAATTCTTTTAATAAAATGCGTTCTTTCTAAGATATGTACAGATTAACATAAATTCATTTTTGTTGTATTGACAGGAAACAGTGGCGTAGCTACGGTGTTTGGCGCCCGGGGCAGGAACCCGGAGTGCGGGCTTCCTCCTCGCCCCCCCCCCCCCCCCCAAAAAAGTAACTACATTATTTTTCTTACAGACGGAAAAAAGTCCTTCCGGCTGCCAAGGTAGGAAAAGGCAGCTTCCTTCTTCCTTGTTTTTTTAAGAATTCAGCTAATTTTACTCAAACAGTCAAACACACGAAACTAAAATGTGTGGAACCCGGTTGTAGAAGATTCCTAGTTATCGTCAATACTGGATTTCAATGGGAATTTCGAAAACTTAGTCAGCTATCGCCAAGTTGGTTTCATTTATGGTGACCTACTTTTATCGTCATGCTATTCAGCCAAATATAACCAAGCTTGATACGAATTTAACGTTAGCAGATGTGACTATGTAGTTTAAGCGTATGAGAGTGGCAACAATGAAAGTAAATTTGTAAGAAACCACGTTTGTTAAAGCTCATAAACTAATCCCGAGTATGGAGAAAAATTCTGCTATTTTGTTTCATTTACAAGGTGTGAATACTCTTTGGAATTTCCAAAGAGTTTTCATATGTCCTAAGTGACAAAACTTCAGCAAATATTTTTCAAATGACTCGCTGTTTTCTTGACAGTCTTTAAAGTGCATTTCATAAAATTGAAAATATTTTTAGCAATATAAATAGTTTATTTTCTAAAAACAAAAATTTTAAGTAAAAAGTCATTTTTATTGTATTTTAAAATTTGTCATGACATTTTAACTAATTAACTTTTTGAAAATGTGGTCTTTACGGTTAAAGAGCAAATTTGAAAAGAAAGTATGAAAAAAAAAAAATGCTGCGAAAAGTTAAAAATTGTAGGAAAGTTTTCTTTAAAAAAGTAGTTTAAGTTTAGTTTAAAAAAAAGTAGTTTTCTTTAAAAAATATATTTAATTAAATAATTTTTATCTCAAGAATTACGTTTTTGCTTGATTAAATCAATAAAACTTTCATAAAACCACTTAATAATATCAATAACTGCATCTTAAAAATTCACAACGGTGCACCTTGTTTGCAAATTATAATTACCGTAAAATTTTTACTATGATTAGCCCAAAGAGAAAGAGAGAGATATATCTTTGTCCATTCAGATGAAAGTTCAATTTTACTTTCATGATGGTTAATCCTGGTTTTAAAAAAAAAAAAATCTAAAAAAACTCTTCATGAACTTGTTGTTTAAGAGTAGCGGCCTAACTTCGGTTGCGTCCTCGAAACTTATAATATTGTGGCTTACTCATAAAATGTATGTTGATGATCTCTGCAATAGCATGTCTGATTTATAATAAATCTCGGATATATACAACGGGAGAAGAATTTAATTTGATAATAAACCTCCAAAAGTTTGGTATATAGTCTGCTCTTTTTTCTGATGGCTTTAATGAATTTTTATTTTTATTTATTTTTATAATATTTTGCTATTTTTTTTAAATATTTCTGAAGATCTAATAAAACATTTTAATTATAAATCTATCTATGATTAACGTTATATTTACCTTTGGAATTCATTTATTACACCTATGCCTTTACTCAATAAATGAAGATTTCATTCATAATACATGAATTCATTTTTATTTATTACACTCTTTTATTTAACCCTTTCAGGGGCAGTGGTATGTTTATGAAACCACTTAATTTTAATTCCCAAACGCCACAATGGCACCAGAAATTTGCTAAAATCTTTCCCATTTAATATTTATGTGATTTTTTGTCTTTTTCCTATTTCCAAATAAATTTCTACGTTAATTCGGGTGCCAGTCGTTTATTTCAACATTTTAGTACTGAAAGTACTTTGCCCCTGAAGGGGTTAACTTGGTTTTTGTATGTAAAGGTGGAGTTTTCAAATTGATTTCTCATTCACTTCCTGATAGGCTAGAATTATAAAAAATATGTACGCAGGTGTATTTTCGATGACAATGCAGCATTATAATATTTTAAGAACTTAATTATAAATTAATAAAGTAATTTTAAGGCATTTTTCCATTAGCCGGCCACAGGCAATACACCGCCAAAAAATATTTATGGTTACAATTGTTACGAGTTACAGAAACGATTGAGTTAATTATGCACCAAACCAAGCTTGCTAAAATGTCCATCTGGCTGAGAAAGTGCAAGAAAGGAATATTTTAAGCTTTAAAACTTAGACAATATAAATAAAAAGTAAAGAGTGTGATAATTTAAAAAAAGACTCTTTTATGATTAAATCAGTATTAAATAAATTATGACTATACGTTGAGAAAACATTTTAGAAATCCTAAATAGATAGTTTAAATAATACTTTTTCTCTTACATATCTTAAAAAAGAAACAGACTAAACGTTAAAAAATAAATAAATTCACCTCTTCGCACTTTCTGCCGAGCGTAAATCACAACTGGGAATTTTCAATTATCAGGATCCGTGCCAACATAACGTATTGTAACGAATTTTTTTTAAACTACATTTATTGCAGTCATGCAATAAAGTGTGATTTTTAAGATAAACATGGATTGCTTATATATGTGTGATTTAAAAAATAATAATTTTATTATTATTAGTTTGCAATAAAAGACCGATTACCTATGAAAACAACACTGTTTGTTACTCACATAATAGAAAAAAAAAATTCGAATTTTCAAATATAAACTTCTTTGCAAAAAATGACAAAAATATAAATTTTACAATTTTAAGTTAGACATCCTAGTATATTCTGGTGAATGAACCAATGATTATAAATATCTAAAAATTCGATGATTATAAATATGGGAGCAAAGCTTTTTACTGAATCCATTTCCTTTTAAATGAATCAGAGTTGTAATCTTTAAATTAATTTTCTCAGTTCGAGATACAGTGGAACTTCCATTTAACGAAGTCTCATCGTTACACTTAAAAACTTCGTTATGAAGAAAATTCGTTAAATAGAAATCAACTTAAATTCATGAAATTTTCTCTTCAGATATAACAAACAGGTATTGGATTTAAAAGTATTTGATTCAGTTTCAATTATGAAGCCGTCTTTTACAAAACAGTTGTGTACGGTCAATGAAATCACACGTCACATTCCCAAGCTTTGGCTCAAACTTTCATCAGCTCTGATACACATGTTCTCAAACTAATGTTTTCATTATATTGTCTTTTTTCTGTCTTTTCCGATAATATACTTCAAAATTTTTTATTATTCCGTAGACTAACGGCTGAAGTTTAGAAGTCGTATTGGCAGGAACAAAAATAACTTTGACGTTCTTCGATGTGCATTTTGAAGCACATTCTTGTGGATGTACAAAGCAATTATCTATCAGCAATGGGAGGTCAGAATGGTAACTGTCTGACTCTAATTGATATTTTTTGCTTCAATGCATCTGACGCCATTGCGTCACTGTACCTTGTATATCATTGAAAATGTAAAAAGGGGATTTTGACTTTCCCCAACTGTCAGCGCTGGAATCTCGGTGTGGAAGAGTAATGATAACAACTGTTTTTTTTTTTTAGTGGGAAAAAAAAGGCTTCATTTAGCACCAAGCAGAATGGAAATTATTTCATTCATTCATCGTTCATTTTCATACAATCCGCTTAAATAAATTACCATATCCATCGCAACAGCAACCTCATAGTTGGAAATTTGTACATGTACAAAAGTGGAATAAACTTCGTTATATAGAATATATTTTTCGTAATATGGAGATCAATTTACATGCTAATGGGATTCAAAGTCAAAGTTTTGCAGAAAATTTCGTTAAGTAGAAAACTTCGTTAAATAGGGACTTCGTTGAAGGGAAGTTCCACTGTATTTTATTTATTTACATTTTGCTATCTTTTAAATGATTTAGAAACATTACCTGAAAAAATGCTCTGATTACAATATTTTAAAAATATAATAGATAAATAATGTTTCTTAATAAAAATACATAAATATTTCACTGTTCTTTTTTACTTCTTCATTCATTGTATTTAGTGTTCTGCAATTTTCAATGTTCATTTAATAGTTCAGATATTTTGAATGTTTTTCTCTGTTCAACGCTAAATGAGCATTTAAATGATCTTTGGAGGCTGCATGCCATAATAACGCTCGCGGAAGATTATACTTCTAAAGATCACACGCAATTACATGAAGCTAACAGTAAACAAGGCAGGCACAATAATTTTGATTTTACTCCATTTCCATTCAGCCATTTGTACTTATCGTTCTGGAAAGAGTGAAAAGTCCTGCATTGATTTTTATACGTTTCAAGAATTGGGGGTAGCTCACCCACATTTTATTATTTGGCTTTTCTCAATGCCATTTCGATGGGAAATTATAATTTCCAATAAAGAAGGAACAATACCTTTACTTACAGTCCCTACAGTTAAATGAATTTTTTAATGATTCACAGAAGCCCGCCTATTACACGAAATTATTCATATGGAATGCTAAGAACACAAAAATCAGCGTGTAAACCAATAGAGAAATAAAGAAATGCTCTTTTGCTATTAGAAATGTGACGCCTGCAGAGCCCTTTGTTTCGTAAGTTAGAGGAGGCTAGGAGCCTCCATGTGCGATTGGCACTCATGAATCTTTCCATTCCCCTATTCTTCACCGAATTTCTTCAAAGCATTCACATACACAAAAAAAGGGGTCACCAATTCTTATTTATTGACAAAATAAGTGAGATAATTCTGGTGTCTAGCGTCTCTCAATTGGGCGCCCTCCCCTCCCAATTTAATCATTTTGCGCCTCTTTTAAGATGCGTAATCTATAAGGTACAAAGTGTTTTGAGTTATCCCTAGAAACATTTACAGAATCTCTTTCTTTGATTATTAGGATAGAATAAAATATTTTACCAAAGAAAATATTTACACAAAAAAAAGGTCCAAATTGTTATTTATTGTCAAAATATGTGAAATAATTTTGGGTGAAAATCTCTCTCAAATTGGCGCCCCTTGGCAGCGGCGCCCGGGGCGGCCGCCCCCCTTGCCCCCCCTTAGCTACGCTACTGACAGGAAAACAACACATCTTAATGTATGATATGAGATTAAACACTAGGTAGGTAAAATCTACTCATATAAATTTTATCCGGGGTGTCTCGTCCCAAAATTAAGAAAAAATTTTCTTTTACTAATTTATTTTTCCAAAAAAAATAATTGAAAAATTTTGCACAAAGACTTCCTTATTTTCTTATTTTATATATTGATGATAATAATGACAAATATATATATATATATACAACTTAGCCATCAAGGTAAGAATAATAATAAAATGGGTCTCACCACACCAGCTTTTAAAGATGATTATGAGGCAATCTTTCTGGAGGGAGCAGTAATTTTTATGCACTGGGTATGGAGTACTGTCCATCAGTTGATGTCTCTTTCCTATGATTATGAGGCAATGTTTCTGGAGGGAGCAGTATTTTTATGCACTGGGTATGGAGTACTGTCCATCAGTTGACGTCTCTTTCCTGGATTCTCTGCTCGCATCGCTGTAGGAGCTTTGTCGTTGATTCCACTGAGAACTCTTTCAGTACAACTGGGGGAATCTCCAAAGGCACTGTCAATTCGGAGGTTCTCCGGTATTCACTGCTGTAGGTACCTGGAACATCTTCAATTACTCAGGGGAAGCTGTGTTCCAGTTTTTGGACTCCTGAACTACTCAGTCAGGTCGATCGTAATGAATTTTTTTTTTCAAAAAAAAGTATCTTGTAGAAAAAAAAGAATAACTCTTCTTTTTTTTCTATTGGCTATTTCGGCCAACTAATCGTTGGAGGAGTGTATCCGCCTTTTTCTCCTGATTGGGTCTGCATCATCTTCCCACGGCATATCATTATTGTAGGTGGGACTGCCATCTCCCTCCAAAATGTGACCTCTGCTCACGCAGACTCATAAATTTTATTTAAATGGTGTATATTACCGCTGACATTTATGGCTGTAAATAAAAGTCTCTTCATCCTTTACAGCATAACTGGTGTCTTTCTAAAATTTATTGTGTCTGGGAATTGGTGAGCCCGTAAAGAGAATACTATATAATAATATATTTTGATAAAAATAGAATACTTCAATAAAAACCTTATATACACAAAAACTAACTATTTAATCGGAATCTTTGTGCCAAATGGAATATTTTGATATCCAATTTCATATACTTGTATTTTAAAATATTTTTTTTTTTTAAAGATATGTATTTAGTTACTTTTTCAATTTTTAAAAAATAAAAACAATTAAGCATTTGTGTCTAGTTCAACGCAACAAGAATTTTTTTTGTAGAATTGCTCATAATATGAACAATATCTCTATGAATATCCAGCAAATGTTAATTTTCTTCTATTATTAAAGTTTCTACTCCTTTCTTAACACCCCTTATGGTTGCACAATTGTCCAGCAGACAACTAACAACATTCAGTCTGCATTCATTCATCAGGTTAGTAATGTTGGAAAATATATTTTGAGCGGTTGACAGATTTACTTTTCTTGACCCTAAAAAATCCGTCACTACCATTTTTTGGTCATCGTCATAAAAATGAACCACAACGTTTAAAATTTTATCGGTGGCATTGTTAGTAGCTTCATCAACATTCATTGAAAAGAAACAGTTTCTTAATTTATCGGTTAAGTCCTCTCTAATGCACTTAGCTGTACCATGAGTTGTGACGTAAGTTGCACAAGTCCGTGACATCGTAAGTTTTGAGAGTGCTTTTTTATCTTGAGATAAAACTTTAGCAAAATCTATAAGTTTTGGGGCGAGAGAAAACGGTAGGCAATTTTTTGCAAGAAAAGCAGTTACAACAGCTTTTTGATTGGCTGTACGGTCTGTTAATGATGATGGGGCAGAAATAGGGTCAACTGTGGGAAATGTGCAGGCGAGATCTTGAGCTTTAAAACGCTTAAGATGATCAGGTTCGTTTGAATTTTTACGCTTTCTTGCCATTATTGCCATACTTTATCTTCTGTCCACACAGAACACAAAAAACAAAATCCTGATTCTGGTATCTTCCGGCACCAGTCACTAAATAATCTTTTGTTTACATCAATTTCTTTCAGCCATTCCCATCGCCAGTTGTTTTTACAAACATCGTTGAAACCTTCATTAGTATCGACAAACTTCACAGAGGCCATGATAAATATCCCACATTAAATTGCTATCAAAATCACTAATCACAATGCTTAGCACAGCTAGAATCCACAAAACACGAGGCGCAAGCAACTAGCAGGACGTTGACAGCCGCATATGACATAACAAACAGCTGAAGTTGAAGTAGTTAATAATGTTGCCATTCCAAAGATGCAAAATGAATGCCTAAAGTGTTGAAAAGTAGCTTCATCTGCTACTTGTGGCCCGATCTGGCAGCACTGAATAACACACGTTTTACCTCAATGACATCTGCGCATGTGAAGTTTGACATCACATCATCAAGGAGCGATCACTTCAATAGGTGTTAGTAGCTGGAAAGCTCAATTCAAAAGTAACCAATCAGGTTGAATCAGTGCGAAGGTGTCCCAAGGTGTGAAATGTGGCATAATTTTTTACAGGTGTTCGTATTATTTTGTCCCTCATCTGTATATACAGTTGTTTATATCGCACAAAATTGAAAAAAAAAAAAATCATGATTTAAATTTTTTTTAATCTGATTTTTTTTACACCCTGGTTTCAAATACGATATATTTTAAAGTACTATTATGATTGAATTACTATATTAATACTAACAGAAAAATTTTAATTGAACAAAAAATTAAAGAGGCGTGTAATAATTTTATGTAACGTATTTAAATTTATTTCACTGTGAAAAATAGTAGTTTATTTATGTAAAGAATAGTAAATAAATTTTGAAACAAGTAAAATTTTGTGATCTATAGGAGTACTAATTGCCTATTTTTTGTTATTATTATTATTTAATTAATTATTAATTTATTTTGACTTTATTTTTCAATAAATAAACATATAAATATATAAGCAATTTCATAGTTTAAATTGTATCTATATAATTGAACTGTATTATAAAAACATATTAAACAACAAAAAATAATTTGAATTGCTAAAAAATTATTGTATAGACAGTTATTCTAATTACAAAATAAAGAATCCAGGACTTTAAAAAATCATATTAAAAATATAAAAGGATATTTTTAATAAGTCATGAAAATTTTTAAATGTTTGGATAATGAAACAAAATGAAAATAATATATTATAGATTTATATCATGTATTATAATTTATTTCATTCTGAAAAATAGTAGATTATTCATTTAAATAACTGTATAAATAATTTACAATAAGAACAAAAATTTCCGGTATATAGAAATATATATTGTTTATTTTATTTTTTACTTTCCATTAAATATTTAAGCATGCAGAATTTCATAGTTAAAACCAGGGTTGGAAAAAAACATGTTTTTTTTTTAAAAAAACAAAAAACGTGTTTTTTTTGTTTAAAACATGTTTTAAACGTTTAAAACATGTTTTAAACGTTTAAAACGTTTTTTTCTCATTCAACAGCACAATTTTGATTAAAGTGAGCAAAAATTAATAAATTAAATATAAAGAATGAAAATATTTTTAAAAAACAGTAAGGAAGAAAAAAATTATATAATAAATACCAAACATTAATTAACAATAATTTTTTTTATTCCAAACTAAAACATTTAATTATTAAGTTCTTTAAAAATAGTAACAAGTTTGGCAGCCTTATCAAACACCTAACCGGTTTCTAGTTTTGTTCTGCACAAAGCCAAAAGTAGAAAACACTCTTTCTAAACCAGCAGTACAGCATACAGCTGCTTGTAATTGTTTTATGATCTGCATGACATTTTTATCGACGTGTTTTTCAAGGCTTATCTACCAAGATAAAGGTGTTATCTATCTATCTATCTATCTATCTATCTATCTATCTATCTATATATATATGTCTTACGTGGTGCTGAAATAGGGCTGAATTTCTAGCTTATTTTTGGCAACAACCGTAGTTTCCAGAGCTCAGACCAATGAAAAGACTAGATTGTGTTAGATAGATCAGCTCCACCTCCAATATGGCGGTCATTATCAGAGCAGTGAAAATCAAGATAGCAAATATTAAAAATAAAATAACATGTACGTGATCCAAAGCGCCTGAGATTTCCTCATTTTAATTATGAGTAATATTCCTAATTTCAAATGAATTCTCAACTCTTATTTAGAATTTATGAATTTCCCTCACATGAAAAATCGGAGAGAAGTAAAAATATCAACTGTCTAGGTTGCACCTGCTGTCATCTGTTGCAGAAATCTATAATCAATTAGAATAGTAAAATGTCGAACGAAATTTAAACAATCATTGATGATAAACTATCTGCCTATTACGTAGTGTTTTTAATGAATAAACCGTGCTGTACAATATTAGGTGCAATAAGTTTTAAACAAATTATTTTTCCAAGATCCTTTATTCATAGTATTTAAATGATTTATATGCTCATTAGTAGCTCCAACTAAATGCATTTTTAGTTATGTTTTCAACAGAGTTCAAGTACTTTTTTACATTAAAAAAAATTGTCAATTTCATATTTTCAAATGATTTTATGATAGAACTTATTCCGGATTCCGGCTAGAATTTATGCAAAAATAAAACGGAGCGACGAAAGAAGCGAGCTGGGAACGAGTAGCGGTCTCAATGTGAATTGCTTCGCTATTCACGGGGGGTTGGCAAGCGTTAGCGAGTAGGGGGCTGAGCCCCCTAGTTTCTACAAAATTGTCCACTTTATTTGATTCCTGAGTAATGAATTTATGATTGGTAACTGACAGCATAACATTTTTTGGGTTTCATTCATCTCACGAAACCCTATTCGTCCTACTTCTCGGTCTGTCCGTCACAGAGCCGGTTTTCAGAAACTGTATAACTAACAGACTTGAAATTTTGTGTACTTACAGCTTAATACCTACTGTCACGCTGAAAATCATAACATTTTGAAAAAATCATATTATTTTAATATAGAGAGATAAAAAACTAAATATCTAACAGCCTTTTCCTATTAAATTTAAACATTTTTCGTTATAGCAGTTGCCAACAATTTAAAAATCCACAATAAAATTCTTTCTACAATAAATAATTTTCTATTGGAAGATTTCCACGTGAATTTAATTTGTGAATTGTCACATTGTGACATTATAAACAATAAACATGTTTTAAACATTGTGTTAAATGTAATGTTTTAAACATGTTTTAAACAGCTGTTTTAAACAAACTGTTTTAAACGTAACAACCCTGGTTAAAACTGCACTTATTTGCTACAAAACATATATTTAATTTATATATTTCATAAATTTCAAAGATTATACATATTTCTTGAACTTATTGTAGTTCAAAAGTAATTGATAAATTTTCGCTGCGAAAAATAGGTCTAAGTGGGATTCAAATTCGAACAGAAAAAACTCAAATCCGGAGTGTTACTGACCAGGCTACAAAGCCGCTTGCTAAAAGAAGGGATTTATCCAATTATAAACTGTGACGTAAACTTTGAGACCTTTTCTCTCAAGGCCCCTCCGGTATTGCACTTTATGGCTTTCATATATTTACATACTAATTATATTTTATCGATACACAAATGTTCATTACATTCTGTGACACCGACCTCGGAACCTCTTCTTGTGAGACTGTCATTTCCCCATCGACTAGACAGCCCTGCTAAGAATGGTTCCTAAAAAAATTCGAAATTTCAAATGAAAAAGGAAATGAACGTAAAGCCTTCAAAATACATTCCAAATTACCATTTATTTGAAATTAATTTTAGTTCTTCTGATTCATTTAAGTCTCATGTTCGCCTAATGCAGTATAAGAAGAATGAAGTTTATCCAAAATGTGGCTTAGTTTGTAATTTTTGAATTATTCGTAGTAGTATAATGTCCTCTAATAAAAATAAGCACATGAATACCACTTGGCATATTTCAACAATTATGTCACCCATGGCATACTTTTGCTAATACATATACACAAATCAACATTTGGACGGAGGGTGGTCTTGCAGTCTGGAGATCATGATCGCAAAAAATATAATGAAATTTTCTGGAATTACTCCCCTTCGAACGACTGCAATAGGTTGCTTCTTACTTTTTATAATGGAAGCTTCCTAATAGAGAGACAGAATTTTAAGTTCTGAGGTACAGGGGAGGAGGGGAGATAAATTCTACTGGATAGGTTGTCACTCCTTAATCCTTACCAATATTGTTCGGCAGAATTATCTTTATATTGTGGCATGCATCCGTACATTTTTTTTAATGATCAGTAGATATCATATTTTTGAGAAACTAAAAATCATTTAAAAATTTTAAGCTATTTTTTTTCTTTGCACTTATTAATTCCAAAATAACGATTTATTTATTTATTTTTTTTTTTTTAATTCTGCAAGGGGAAAAAAAATAATAAATCACGGAATTTGGCGAAATATAAAAAATACATATTTGCAGCTCGTGTATTTTTTACTTTATTGTCGTACTACCATATTTTATCCTACATTTCCAGAATTTCTGTAGCGATGTTGCCATCAATATGCAACCTCCTCCCACATTCAAAAATATAATTTGTTTTCCAAATGAAAAATTTTTGCCATAAAAGTTTAAGTAGCCATGGAGAAAAAAGCTTGAGATGCTCTAGATCAGCGCTTCCCAACCTTTTTTCTTTCACGTACCCCTTGCTTAGGCTTTTTAGTTCTGAGTACCCCCATTTATCATAAACACTCACTAGGACTGGGTGATGTAGAGATTTCTTAAATCAATTTATCATCCATCTTAAATCGCGATTTAGTGCTAAATCGCGATTTAACACCGATTTTACCTTTAGGATATGGAAGCCATTTTTTAACTTATAGTGACAAAATAAGGTCTTTATGTACCCCCCCCCCCCCCCCCCACCCTACACAAACACACTTTCTGTATTATGCAGTACACTTAGTTGTTAATTTTCCAAATATTTTGAAAAAAGGTATTTACATATAGACAAAAAAAAAAAAATTGAACCCCTCCCTCCCATAGACAGAAGTTCTTGTATAGATATGTTGATGAACATCTTTTATAACAATGTCATTATCAATAAATCAATTTTTTAAAGAGGAATATATAATTTTAATTTGAAGTAAAAGTATAATTTCCCCTCAAATGAAAAAGTCATTGAAATAATCTTTGCATATTTATTTGTTGTACAATATTATGTGTAAACAAACTATCATTCATTAGTGCATTTTTATTTATTTCAAAGTTTTTATTTTTAAATAATTTTTCTCCATTAGATAATATAAATGTAATATTGCTGATGGGAAAAAATATTCATTATTAAATCATTAAATATTTAAGTGTAACACCTTATATAATATACTTAGTTTTTAATTTTTCAAATAACTTTGAAAAGAGGCATATTTTATACATGGAAAAAAATTAGAAAACCCAAACCTTTGGCTTTTTGAATTAAAAAAATTAGTGAACTATTTTAATAAATTTAATGAATTTATTCTTTAAGAAATAATACAAAAGAAAAGGAAACAAATCTCCTTTAACTGACACAGTATTAAAAAATCCCTGACGGCTCGGCCTACAGGCACAGGTAGATTTCGAAGACGCAGACCGTGGGTGCCTGTTTTTTGGGAATTGCAGAAGAAATTACCTTCATGCAATGATGCGGCAGTTGGAACCACCCACTTCAAAACCTAACTTGTTTGCAACCGGAGCCGGCCGTGATTTTTTTTTTTTTTTTTACCGTAAGAGTTGGTCCTATAAAAAACTTGTCAGTATAAAAGTTGTAGATAATATTAAGAAGATTTATAATAAATTTAAGCGGATTTGATATCTTGGGAATTGACGAAGTTATGAATTTTTTTCTTCTGAAACCCCTATTTCCCCCCCTCCCTCCTTGGGGGCATTTTTAATGAAATCAAAAATCTGTCATACAAAATTTTTGGCCCTTTTCCTAGAAGTAATAATAACTTTAAACGGATTCGATATGTATAAAAATTAAGAAGTTATGGGTTTTTTTCTGTTTTCCCGTCTGCTTGTAGGCGGTGCCAGCAGGGATTTTTTTGTTTTTAATTTTTTTTTTTTGCCGTAAGAGTTGGTCCTATAAAAAACTTGTCAGTATAAAAGTTGTAGATAATTTTAAGGAGATTTACAATAAATTTAAGCGGATTTGATATCTTGGGAATTGACGGAGTTATGAATTTTTTTTCATCTAAACCCCTCCCCCTTGGGGCCATTTTTAATGATATCAAAAATCTGTCATACATAACTTTTCGGTCTTTTGCCTAGAAGTATTAATAACTTTAAACGGATTCGATACGTATCATAATTAAGAAATTATGGGTTTTTTCCTGTTTACACAAGCCCCCCCATTCCCCCCCCCCCCCCCCCCCCCCCGGCTCGATTTTGCCCATTAACGAACTTGACCGAGATTTTATGCCCCTTGATTTTATGTATCACAGGGTTCATACTCTATTTGAATAACAAAATTCCCTGACTTTTCCAGACCATTTTCCCTACAATTCCATGTCCTCAATTCACGACATTTTTAGAAGTACGATTAGCAATTCTAAATCTTAATGATTAAATATACCTCTGAAAATAAAAGTAATCTATAAAATTTAAACTAAAAATCTATTTTTTTATATTTAAAATATAAAAAATGAAAAACAATTAAAAATATACAATTTGGATGGATTCAAAGTAACATTTTATTGATATAATTAGATTTCACATAATCAACAACTGAAATATTTTTTGACATTTCTACTACCATGTCATTTGTTTGTGTTGTTTCAGAAACAGTGTGTTCCAATTTTTTGTCTTTTAACAATTTAATTTTAGCTACAGCTTTTCTTTTATGCTTGCTTTATAAATTTTTTTTTTTCGTATTTAAATATTCATGATATCTCATCCTAGCCACCTTAACATGGTTCAATATTTTTTTTTCACAGAAGTATCACCTATTTAGCAACAAATTTGTATGGCTAAAACATTATTATGTTAAAAATATGGATGTAGCAAAAATACTACTTGCTAGTAAAAAATTTGATTTTTTTGCCGACTGAATTCGGAACTCCGCACATGATAGCACATATTTTTATTTTTATTTATTTTTTTAATCCCTGACATTTCCAGGTTTTAGGGGGAAAAAGAATTTTTCCCTGACTTTTCCATGACTTTTTGAGCACTTGTCATTTTCCCTGACAATTCCCTGTTTTCCATATTTTCCAGTCGCGTAGGAACCCTGGTATCAGTTTGGAAGAGATTTGAGAAGAATTATTCGAGTTATCATGTCCATAAAAAAGTGACACAGATAGATAGATAGATAGATAGATCGATGAAGTTTTGAACTGGGGGTGGTTTTGGGTTCTGGGAGTCATAATTGGCGTAAATCTGCAAAAATTTTTCAAAAATTCCAACTTAGGGGAGAATGTAATAGGTAGTATTTCTTAAGAAATCTACTTAAAAGTTACTGAGGTAAAGCAGAACCTGATTCAATTAATTTAATGATGAATTTAATCACTCATTTAACATGAGAAAAGAAGATATAAAAAAAGAAAGAAAAATATATTAGAAATATGGTGCAGTTTTAATTCCTTTAAAATTTCCTATTATAATAAAATTTGTTTAACATAAATGCTGACATCCATACAGTGGATGGAGAAGGATTAAAAGTGTGTGAGCCTCAAAAAACCCAATTTCTGAAATTGCTGTTTTTTTTTTTTTTTTTTTTTTTTTTGCGACCTTTGGCAATCTGTAAGATTAGTAATAAAATATATCTATTTGTAATGCTCAACAAAAAAGCAGAAAATATCATGAATGCCCCCCCCCCCCCCAATTTCTACTTCCATTCTGCTGTAAAAATAGGGTTACCAGATTCAATACAGAACTCTTTTTTAAAGTATTTTTAATTAATTACAAAAAATAATAATTAATTAAAACTAAAATGTTCAAATAGTACCTAAACATATAAAAATTAATTTTTCATTAAAAGAATGTATAAAAATATAAATTGAAATTCGATGAATTTGGATTTAAAATATAAAACTTTATTTTTTTCAACCATAACCATAAGTACTGAAACAATTTCAGGAAAATATTCTCAATTAAAAAAAAGATCAAAATTGCACTAAAAAAATAAAAATCTGCGTGGCCAGCGTTGAAATCCAATTTGATGCATGACTCTACTTTTTATATATATATATATATATATATATCAAAATATTAACAAAACATGTAAAAAACTAATTTTTCACCAAAAGAATGCATAAAAATATAAACTGAAAGTCGATGAATTTGGATTTTAAATATGAAACTTTATTATCATTTTTTTAACTTAACCATAAATACTGAATCAATTTCAGGAAAACATTCTTAATTGAAAAAAAAATCCATACGGATCATGGCCAAAATGGGAAACACGAAACAATGCAGGACTCTACTTTAAAATATTTTAATTACTTACAGAATAATAGAAAATAAAAAATATATATACAGCGTGTCCACGTATAACCTGACCGACCTTTATTTTCGTAACCGTTGGTCCTAGATGCATACTTCCAATTACAAAAATGGTTTAAATAAGGTAAAGAATTACTTTTAAAGCAATTTGGGTCAAGAAAATCATTTATTAAAAAATTACGAAATTTAAATTTTTATATTGTCTCCCGGTCCTATAAGTGATATTTAGTAAAAATTTACTGTGACACTAACAAGTAAGACAAAAAAAGTCCCATTCATCTAACATTAAAATTGACCGAGTTATGAAACTTTGAAATGCATGACTTATACCACTTTTGTGCAACTCACAACAGATGATTTCTGCCATGCTTTCAGGGGTCGCATATAAAGTACTCAAACTTATTTCAAGATATCTGTGCTTTGAAAGAAATCCTATAACTATTACGATTGAGTTAACTTTTATTAGTTAAGTTTCAGATTAGTTAAAATAATTGTATTTTAACATATGTTTTATTTTGTAAGGATTTGAGGCTATGATTTCTTTTAACAAAAATTATGTTATTTTAATAAGGTTTTATTTAAGTTGCAACGATCCTCTTTACAGTTTAAAATTTGTACTTGAACTTTAAATCACTTTCAAATGTTCGATCGAAGTTAAATTTTACATACTGACTGAAATCCGATGACAATGTAATATTATTAGGATTTTCGACGCTTACCATCTTATACATACTTATATGAAGGATAACGCAAAAAAATTCGGATATATTACCGTCAACAAGTTTAAGAAAGTGTTTTAGATTAGATAGCATAAACCTGCGATGGTTATGTTTTTTTAACTTTTATAATTACGTTTTATGTATTTTTTAACGCTGAATAAAATAATTACCTTCACTTTTAACCATCATGTCAGGATTTTTCGCAAATCGTAAATTTCAAGGTTAAAAAATAGCGAAAAATCTGATACTATAAAATAGATGTATGACCTTTTTTATTCAGTTTAATTTTATTTAATTCAATAGTTTATTCAATTTTTTGGCTTATACTGGGTTTTTTACAACTAAATAGCTCAGGGGTCCGATGAGGTTGGGAGGGGAGGGGAGATCAATTTTAACTTTGAGCTTTTTAACTTTGAAATTTTCGATTTGAGAAAAATCCTGACGTGATGGTTAAAAATGCAGGTCATTTTCGGATTCAGCGCTAAAAAATGCATTAGAATCAATTTTCAAAAGCTAAAAAACATGGCACAACCCAAAAATTGAAAGACAGGGTAATCTAACAGCATTTTAAAATATTAATTGAAGCTGTTATTTTTCATCCTTTTATTTAACAAAAATTCTGTTATTTTTATCCTCTTATATGTTCAGTACAAATTGTATATTAAGATGTCAGAATGATTATAGATTTCACAATTATATTAGATTGCAATGTTAATTTTTCTCTCAACTATTTTTTTGATATATCTGATGATTATTTATATTTCTACTACATTTGTGAATGACCCCTATTTCGCAGCAAAAAATATACTCCAACTTTAAACAGCTATTACTAGGTCAGTTTTAATGTTAGATGAATGGGACTTTTTTTGTGTTACTTGTTACTGTCACAGTAATTTTTTACTAAATATCACTTATAGGACCGGGGGACCGTATAAAAATTTAAATTTCGTAATTTTTTAATAAATGATTTTCTTGACCCAAATCGCTTTAAAAGTAATTCTTTACCTTATTTAAACCATTTTTGTAATTGGAAGTATGCATCTAGGACCAACGGTTGCGAAAATAAAGGTCGGTCAGATTATACGTGGACACGCTGTATAATAAAATATTACCCAAACATGTAAAAAATGAATTTTTCATCAAAAGAACATATAAAAATATGAACTGAAATTCGATGAATTCAGATTTTAAATATAATTTTTTTTTTTTTTTTTTAAGCCATAAATACTGAATCAATTTAAAAAAAATATTCTCAATTGCAAAAGAAGAAAAAAACGGCCAAATTGGGATACCAGAGTCGATGCAGTACTCTACTTTAAAGGGTTTTAATTAATTACGGATTAATAGAAAATAAAACAAAAATATTTAAGTAGTGCCCAAACATGTGTAAAATTAATTTTTCATCAAAAGACTGCATTAGCAAATAAACTGAAATCAGATGAATTTAGATTTTAAGTATTAAATTTTCCCTTTTCCTTTAAACCATATAAAGGCTTAATCAATTTCTAAAAAATATTCCATAAAAAAAAAAAAAAAAAAAAAAAAAAAAATTACATATCATTTTTTACTTAAATCAGCTTTTTTTTTTAAATCGGATAGAATGACTGGATAGCATTGTGGCTTGCAGTGTTTCCTTAAATCTGATACTGCTAAATCAATTTAACCTGGGATTGCCACACATGCGGTACATACATCGATGTAGATAAATCATCTTTCCAATGTAAGCTTTAAATCCATTTTTTTTTGTGTCTTAAATCGATTCAGTTAAATTGGATTTCCTATATTGACTTTAAACCGATTTAGTTAAATCGGATTTTCGATGTTATCTTTAAATCGATTTAGTTAAATCAATTTTCCAATGTTAGCTTTAAATTGATTTAGTTAAATCGGATTTCCGATGTTAGCTTAAACTGATTTAAGCCAATAGATAAATTGGATTTCCTATGTTAGTTATAAATTGATTTATGACTTAAATCAATTTAAGGCCCAGGCCTAGTAGATACATCAATGTAGATAAATCGTTTTTCCGATGTTAGCACTAAATCGGTATTTTGTTTTAACTCGATTTAAAGCCAATAGATAATAGGATTCCCGATATAAGCTTTAAATCTATTTTTTTGTCTTAAATCGATTTAGTTAAATCTGGTTGCTGAGGTTAGCTTTAAATTGATTTAGTTAAATCAGATTTCCGATGTTAGCTTTAAATCGATTTAGCTTAAATCACGATTTAGGCCAATAGATAAATCGGATTTCTGATGTTAGTCTTAAATTGATTTAAGGCCCAGGCCTAACACACACCCACTCCTCTCCTCCCCCACATATTATTAAAATCTTCATCTCCCGTGAATGCAAAATCCATATTTCACCAATTATTTATTATATTTTCTATTCATTAAGGGAGTACTGATGTTTTCAGTATTATTATTCAGTATTTATCAGTTATGAGAACATGTCTATTAACAGCTGCACTCATGTTCTCTTGCAATTCTAAATAATCAAATTGTTTCGAAGAACTTGCAGTTCCCGAATCATCAGGTTGAATTTCATTCGCAGTTGCAATACTCTAAGAGTTCCAGATTTCAACCAGATATCCATTTTAAAGGTAAACCAAATCATTCAAATAATAATTAAACACTTCAAATGAAATATTCATTAAAAGGAAGGAAGCTTTCCAATTAGTATACGTTAGTGATATAACTCTGCCTATTCGAAAATGCAAATAAGGGCCTGCTTTTCAACATGTTTTAAAATAAAACATTAGAACCAGAAGCTCTAGCGTAATTTAGGCGTTTTGTTATTATTAAAAACGGGAATAAATAAGGTATGCGAAAACAACATTGTAAAATGATCAATGGTAATTTTAACAAAGATTGGGGAAATATATAAGTACTCATGCAATATGATCAGCAGTGGGCGGAGCTAGTGACATAGAATTTAGGCGTTATGTGGATTATTAAGTCTAGCGGGCTTTTACCCTCATTTTGAGTGTAACATATTGAAGTTACACATAAGACTAACTATGTAATCGAAAATTATCAACTTTCTTTGTGTGTTTTTTCAGTTAAATCATTTTTGTGCTTTCTGCCATTACCGATATGATTTTCACATACCCCCAGCAAGCCCGTCACATACCCCTAGGGGTACGCGTACCCCAGGTTGGAAACTGCTGCTCTAGATGTATAAAGATAGCAAATCTTGATCTAAAACAACAGAAAGTCATATCAAAATCACTACGAGATATTAATAAAGAAGACAGTAAAATAAAACTTGATTTACATAGTCTTGAATAATCATACTTTTCTACCATAATTATAAGGAAAATAAAATTTCATGGTGCAACAAATCAGGGTTAGAATTAATCGAGATAAGATGTTAGCAAATAAAAGTTAGACAGAAAAGTTTCATTATCAGCACGGATAATTTATTTTCACCATTTTAATTTTACATGATCATGAAATAAAAAACTTACAGGAACCTGCATAAGTGAGAAACATCTATTATATCAACTACTTCTTCGGTTCCTACATTTTTACAATGTAAAACCTCTGTTAATGAGTTACTAAACCTTTTTAACTGAGATTGCTTTTTCTCTGTATTAAGCAATAATTACCTCCATAACTAAGACGAGACTTTTCACTTATCCAGGTTCCACATGTATGATCTCTTATAACTGAGAGAGAGCAAGCTGATACAGATATGTTCCAGGGTGTCTATTCCAGATCAGCAATGAATTTCCCTGACATTTCCATACAAATAAAAGAAAAATTCCAGATATCGAGATTTTGTGATGTTACACACAAAAAATCTTAAAAGTTGACAAATTGAGAGTGAAACTTTCACAACTGATTCTGAGGCCCAAAATTACTGATTTGTTACATAGTATTTTGCAAAATTTACAAAATGTTGAACTTTTTACATGCTAAACATTTTGCAGATACACACTTTTAGCATCAGGTTCTATCCATTTTGTCAAATCAGGATGAAATTCTTTATCACATCAGTCACAGTTAAGTACATATTGCTTTGATATATTTTAATACAAATAATAAATATTCAATAAATTAAGCTAACAAATGTGCAATTCCCAAACAAAAATAAGTAAGCAGAATGAAACACCTAATCAATCCTACAACATCCAGTAGAAAGTTTCAGTGAAACTAGAACTGAAAATCTCTGAATTACAAAGAAGGACTGAAAGGGGGTAGACCAAATGATTTGCAAGAGAGGTTGAAATACTCTTTACAGTACTTATGAAGAGCAAAGTTTGATTTTAATGGTGTTGTAATTTCAGATCCTTAGTTTCATAAGGACCTTTTTTATTTTATTTTTTTATTTTTTTGAAAGTTCAAAATTTTTTTAGAATTTTCAAATTTCCCTGACTTTTCCAGGATTTCCAGGTGGCTAGACTGTGTTACCCTTGTTAAGTGAGAGTAACTATTAATTTGAAAATCTATATTTGTGAGACAAGCACTTGTTGATTCTGGATAAATGAGAAACCTCTTTAATCAAAATTGAAGGAGTCACCCATTGAATTTCCACTTATCCAAATTAGACTTGCATATTTTTTAAATCTTTGTTGGGGCATGTTCACACATAAACATTCGTTAAATTTAATTAAAATGAAATTTGGTGTTTTCAACTCTTTTATAGAAAAAATTTGTATCTGTAATTTCAAAAGAAATAAATTTAGTTACTGTTAATTTATATCAAACAAAATGCTATGGGTCAGAGAACAGATCAATCTGTTTTATTTTCCCCTAGTACAAAAAATTTCATTTAAAAATTTAAAGAATGAGGTACCAAAGTTTTTCTGAATACATTGACCTGAAATCACTGAATGTGACTGAAATTTTCCTTACTACTGAATAAGCCATCAAGTAGTTTAATAACTAAAGAAAACTACTAAAAATTTTCAAAATATGAATTTACCTTTCTTCAACTTTGATTTAGTTTCAACACCATTCACTGGAGGACCCAATCTTTTATGTATCTGTTTTTCTGATCCTAATTCTGGAACATACAAGTAGTAATGATTAATTCTAAAAATATGCTAGATTTAACTATAGCAATGAAAATATACATGGTTTTATAACCAGAGTTTGTATTAGGATCATTCTTCAGAAAACATAATTTTCTGAGTAAAAATTTCAATTAAAAAAATTTAAGTAAAACTTTTTATATTAATATTCACTGTTCATCTTTCATATCTTTTTTTAAATTTATAGGCTTATTATTATTATTTGATGCGTAATTTATTTTCTAAAGATTTAGGGGGTAATTTCCTTTAAAATATTGCGATGGGGGATACAAATACAGTTTTATTTTACAATGCAATGCTTATTTATAGCAAAATCTGAAACTTGGAGTATACACGTCAAAAAAAGCTTTATTTATATGAATTAAAACCTTATTTTTATTAAATAAATGCTTACATTTTAAACCAAGAAAGGAGGATGCATAAAGTCTATGACTATTGTAAGTTTTGTGAGAATATTTCAAAATTAATGACAACAACAATGTGCACATTCATGGCTAACATTGTAGGAAACTAAAAAGGGATGCATTTCACCTCTGAACATTTTTATTAGGTGATTAATGCTACTATAGTTTGAAAATTATCGCACAGAATTGTATGGTAACAGAGGAAATGAGAAAGCCTTATAACAGTAGTAGAAACATAATTTTTATTTTTATTTTAAAAATGGGGAGGGGGGGGGGTGTTAAAAAAAATTAATACAAAGGAATATTTTAAGAGTGAGAGAAAAAAAAATTGAATGAATAATATACAGTAGAACCCCCATTATCCGAAAATCGGCTTAACTGAAAAAACTTAAAACCTTTTTTTTTTTTAAACATTAAAAATTTTATTTTTAAACAAGCATGCTGTTTATGAAATAAACAAACAGCGTCAACTTACTTATTTGGACCATTGCATAAATGCAAGCATTTTATTGCATAGACACATACCAGGGATCTGTTTAGAAAGAAATTGGGTCTTTTAAAGGACCCTTCACAAAATTTTTCTTCTTAAAACAGGACCCTTCACGAAAATCTTTGTCTTAAAAATAGGCCTTTTTACAAAATTTTCCATCTTTTAAACTGAATTTTTTACAAATTTAATCATTTAGAAGTAAAATCTGCCTGTCACTTTTACATATACATAAAGAAAATGTGTATTTTACATCTATATATTTTCTTTAAAATGTATAAATGAGAACCTGAATATAATGATCATTTCAAATTCACAAAATTACGACTAGATTTTTCACAAATATGAAAAGCTGTTTACAATTTCACAAAAACAGGACCCTGGGGAAAAAAGTCTGGACAGACCCCTGCATACAACATTTCATTTCTTTACAAAATGTGTTGTGATTTTTTTTTTTAAAACTTTGCAATACTTCAATGCTGCCTTATCACGCCACATTTTAAACAACAACACATTTGAGGCTGTTGCATCTTCCTGCACTTCAATATATTGAAGTGTCTTTATCATGGACATAGAAATAGATAAGGACTTCTAACGAAATAGCCTTTCAGAGAAGAAAACCGTTCCCCGAAAAATGTTTCAAATATGTGGCACCTGTGTAGGACAGTTGCTCTATATGTCACCAGTTCGTCTGCTTGACAGCCATTGTCTGGTGGATATTCGATATACAGTTTTGGTTTGTTGTTATAGGTGGCGCTACCTTAGCAGAGATGCGTGCCGGCTGTGCAGACTGCAGAACCGTGCGTGCAGCTGCCATTAAGGTCGAAAATCGTGACACGATATTAACACTATTTCATTAGAAGTCCTTATCTATTTTCATGTTCATAGCCAGTAATAACTCTTTTTAACATGTTAAGCTCTTCATGCTTATAAAAATACATTTGCACTTTAAAGTATTACTCATCGTAAATAAAGTTTGGAAGAAATTAAAACTCGTGTAAACAGGAAGGGGAAATCGCTCAGAATACGGACTCTCGCTTCACATGCAAGGACAAACGCATTATTTGACTGTGGGGAAGTGAGAAGGGTGAGTAGTGTCATCTGGTAGAATAAAATTAGGAAGCCTCCCAGTTATCCGAAAATTCCTATGGGGGTCAACCGAAAATCCTTTGGTCCCATGCTTTTCTGAAAACCGGGGTTTTACTGTATTTAGCACATTTATAAAATAAGTGAAGATGCTAATAGTAAAGGTGAAAATAAGGAATTTTGCTTAGTAGCCACTGGCCAGTAGGTTGATATTTTTTAGTAGCCAGTTACTGGCTAGTGATAATTTCTTTAGTAGCCAGTAAGTACATTTATGTCACTGAATATATAATTAAAAAGATGTATAATGGGTTTACAGTAAACAAGTAATTTATTTACAAAATAAAAATTCTTTAATTTATATTGTTTTGAATAAACTTTAGATACTAATTTCCAATCTATTCTAAATTTTAAAATAAGTTAACAGCAAAATTATATACAACATCTACATAAGTCCCACATAGCTAAGATATTTGTGGCATTGTGGTGTTAGGTAGTTGTGTTGCTAACTACATAAGTACCTTTTTTTTTAAAAAAAATATTTATTTATCTAGAATTAAGATTTGACAATAATAAAACAAGTATGTTTATACCAGGGTTGTAGTGGGCAGCTGCCCGGGTACCCGCCCGGGCTGGTTTTTTTTAAAATAAAAAACCCAGGTTTTAAAAAATATATATTTCTGGAAAGGAACAAATGATGTATTTGTTAACAGTTTAAAGTTATTTTGTTTTATTTACTCACTTCTTTGAATCTTAGAAAATATATTTGTACTAATTTACTTGCACTTTTAGATTGAGAACCCTGTAATTTTAAAACGTTTTAGATTTAAATTTAAAACGTAAATTTAAGCTTTTCAGTTAGCTTCAAGAGTATTATATTTACTAAACTTATTATATTTATTAAATTAATTAGAATAGTATATGCAAAGAAAATATTTTATTCATAGTTATAAAAATAAAATTTAGTAACGGAAAATATTTTATTCATAGTTATAATAATAAAATTTAGTTATAGAATTACCATTAAAAAACTTTTTATAATATATTTTTACATTACCAATCTGATGGAGTGTCACTTTTTAATACTTGGTAACATTTCCCTAACTTTCCTGCTTTTGCATGGCCTAATCTATTACGTAGCTTATTATGAATGAAACCAAAATTTGAAAACAATCGTTCAACAGATGCAGTACTTATAGGCAAAGAACTTATTTTTTCTGGGGAAAATTGCCCATTTAACCCGGGTTTTTTAATAAAACCCGCACGGGCTGGGTTTTTTTTTAAACCCCGGGTTTTTTACAACCCTGGTTTATACACTAAATAACAACCTGCAACAAGATATTATATACATTACACAAGCACAACCTGTGACCCGCAGGCCAAAAGCGGCCAACATCCCCAGAAATTCAGGAATCGTCTATTTCGCCAATTAATCTCGGAGAAAATTGCAAATTTCGTCATTCAGGAGAGTAAGAATCAAGAATTTCGTCGATCAGGGGTGCAAAAATCATGAATTTCCGTCATTCGGGAGTGTAAAAATCATGAATTTCATCTATTGATCGTGTAAAAATCATGAATTTTGTCTAACGAGTGCGTAAAAATCATGAATTTTGTCGATCGGGCGAGGAAAAATCATGAATTTCGTCCATCGGGTGCGAAAAAATCATGAATTTCGTCTATTGAGTGTGGGAAAAATCACTATTTTCGTCCATCAAATGAGGAAAAATCATGAAGTTTGCCGAACAAGTGCATAAAAATCATGAATTTTGTTGAACAAGTGTGTAAAAATCATAAATTTCGTCCATCGAGTGGACAAAAATCATGAATATCGTCCATCGGTAGAGGAAAAATCATAAATTTCGTCGATCGGCTGTGTAAAAATCATGAATTTCGTCGATCGGATGTGTAAAAATCATGAATTTTGTCAATCGGGTGAGGAAAAATCATGAATTTCTTCAATCGTTTGAAGAAAAATTATGAATTTTATCGATCAGGTGAGGAAATATGAATTTCGTCAATCAAGTGTGTAAAAATCAGTAATTTTGTTGCTCGAGCGTGGAAAAAAACGTGAATTTCATCAATCGGGTACGGAAAAATCATGAATTTTAAGAAAAAAAGGAAATCGGAAAATTCTACATTTGGCCGGTTCTTTCCATATTTTAAATCGCCAGTTTTTCAAGTTTAATCGTCGAGTGCTTATTTTCACCTTTAACTAATCGATGTAATTATGTGTATCACGTAACAGGGTGATTCCATTGTTACGTGTGTGACTTTTAGAGTTTTTTTTTTTTGCAAATTGAGACAAATTTGAAAGTGAAATTATTTAGATAACATTTTACTTTTTTTTATTGTTATTACAGGAAACATACAGAATCATTTTTGCAGTAACACATTTAGTCTAGAGCAGCGCTTCCCAACCATTTTTCCGTCACATACTCCTTGCTTAGGCTATTCACTTCAGCATACCCCCTTTACCAGAAACACGCCCCCATCCCCTCCCATCACTCATGTAACACAAACATGTTTTTTTTTAAATTAGTAATATACTCATTAAAAAGAAGGAAGCTTTCCTATTAATAAATATAAGTTAGTGACATAACCACGCCTATTCGAAAACGAAAATAAGAGCTTGCTTTTCAAATAGAAACCCTGACGTAATTAAGGCATTCTACAATTATTATTAAAAAAACGGAACAATAAGATAAATGTGGTGGAAAAGTAATATTGTATAATAATCAATGGCAGTTTTCATGAAGATTGGGTAAATATATAAGTATTCATGCAATATGATTATCGATTGGCGGAGCTACTGACATTGAATTATCAATGAAATATTATGTCCAGTGGGCCTTTCCCCTCATTTTGAGCGTAACATATTGGGATTACACATGAGACTAACTTTGTAATTCAATTCAAAAAGTGTCAACTTTCTTTAAGTGTTTTCAATGAAACCATTTTTGTGATTACTGCCACTACCGATTTTATTTTTACGTACCCCCAGCAGACCTGCCACGTTCCCCCAGGGGTACACGTACCCCAGGTTGGGAACCGCTGATCTAGAATAATAACAATTTAAAAAAATATATATATAGTAAAGTTGTTGTTATATGTGTGACTCAGAAAATCTAGAAAAATGAACATTGTATTTTATTTTCTGATTTTATGTAAAGTTTTCCATGTAAAATAGTTTTTTTTCCCCTTTTTTTTAATGTATAAACTAGCTATTCCATATGCAATCAGCTTAAAAATTCATAAAATATTATGATAAAAAATTTAAATATTGGTGTTACGTGTGTGACCATGTAAAATGCATTTGATCAAATGACTTCCAAGATTTGGTATATCCATAAATTAATATAAATTTACAATCAAAATGTTAAAAGGAAAATTTAAAGGGTCCACGATTGTTTATTACTGTTGGTGGCATTATTTTATTCAACAGTACTTCTCCTGCATACTCTCTGTCAGGGGTCGGCAACCTATGACCCACAGGTCACTGAGTGACCCATTTCATAATTTATTGAGACCCACTTGAGTTCTGAAAAAAAGTATTAAAAAATAAAATTCTATTGAAAAAATATTTCGAATTTATTTTAGAACTTTAAAAGGTTTGATTTTAATTCGGAAATTCCAAACTATTAAATAACGCAACAGAAAATTGCACTTATTTGTTATAAAAATCATGTTTTGAGACAGGAAAATAAAGAATAACGAAGAGAGAAAAAGAAATTCTCCAGAAATTGAGTTGGTATAAATTTGGCTTCGTCTTCAACAATGAAGGACTGCATAACGAATGCAGCGATTGGACAAACGAAGGCATGGCGGAAGGCAGCGTCCAATAGGCTGACTTCCGACACATTCACTGTGACCTCGCTTTTTGTCCAATAAGTCGGCTTGAACTACTTCTACAATTTGGCGGTTAGGAGCATTAGTTTTCTCAGTTGTGAACTTGTTCAGTTTGTTTAAACAAATTATTACCATGGGCCAGTGGCGTATCCAGGATTTCATTTCGGGGGGAGCTGACTTAAATTTCGATAATGTTCTGAGTCTTACGAAATATGTTGAACTGCGTTATAAACAGAAATCACGTTTAACAATAAGGCTGTAGGCAGAGAAAAATGGGGGGGGGGAGGTACGGGGCCGAACTCGATCCCCCCCCTCGCCGAAATAAGTTGAAAAGTGATAATGAATTGTTTCATATACTTTCATTTAAAAGAAAGTCATTGTAGCTTATAATCTATAAAGTTGTCTCCTTCTCCTCTAAATTCTGGCTACGATTCTTGCTTGACAATAAATTAATTTTGCTTGGGACAATCTCAAACGATTTTTTTTTTCATAATTTTTTTCTATTTTAGGATTAATTCCCTATTACTGCCAAGGCACGTGGGGCACTTTCCCAGAACCCACATATTTAAGGGCCCCAAAAATTTATGGTGTTTCAAATCAATTTTATTGTAAACAATCTTAATAGAATAATAAGAAATTAAAATTTCTAGATTCATTACACAACTTATGTAAGTTAAAATTGTCAGTGATATCATAAGTATATAGATAATTTTTCTTCTCATTTGAAGATTTAAGTTTCTCATAGTGCACCCAATTTATTTCAGCTTCTTCATATGTGTTTTAAACTTGTTTAAAAATGTTTTAATTTTATGACTGTCCTATTTATAAAACATCATTTTCTTTGGGTTGCGTATGTTTTTACAGTTTGTGCAACATTAGTTCATGTTTATTTAACATGATATTTGAGTCTGTCAAGTTAATTTTTACGAAGAAATTTCAATAATAATAATAATAATCCAACTTCAGTTCACATTTATTCTGTCTTTCATTTAAATGGGTGCATTACATAGATATATTCATACACTTCTCATTCACAGTATTTGTAAAAATGTGATAATCTACGATTAGGGCCAAAAATATGTTCTGTTGCCATGGCCCAAAATTCTAATGGTCAGGGTCTGTTCAGAATAAACAAACTTTCTTTGCTAAATCTCTTTTTTTAATACCAACAAAAATTTAATTCAAAATCTTAGGGGTAGCAAGCATTCCTTCTTGATCTCCTCCTTCCCTTCGTATACATGCTCCTGGGATTTTGATCAAACGTATGGCTATCAACCTTCAAGAAATATATGTTAAAAAAAACTCATCAAATTTGTGAAGGAAGGGACAAGTTCAGAATTAATTGGAAACTAAACATCAGATTTCCCTTTTTTTAAAAAGAGTTAAAGTTATTGAATTATGGCTAACAATATTACCGGACATAAAAAAAAAACAAAAAAAACGGTAAGTAAAATAGTAAGAAAATTTATTTTTAACCTGTGAATTTATTTAATGCTTCTTTTGTTAAATATCCCAAATGGTAAAAATGCTGATACTAAAGTGCGTCGTGTCAAAATATTAGAAAAGAACACTATTCGTAATATTGTACTTTCATAGAAGAGTAATTAAGAATTTTTATCTTTTGCGGGATCACTCGTACACTGAAATATTGAAAAAGATATCTTCCTCCCTGCTCATCAACGGGAAACTTTCTGACACATTTTTAAACGCAAAGGCATTAGACTGGCAGGCCTGACTATGGAAGAGATGTGGAATTGAGATGAGTTTTCCATTTTTTGATAAACTTATCGAGTTATAAGTGATTCTGGTAACGTATTAACGACTCGTTTTTCGCGCTTCTCAGGCTGCCGTGTCGGGAATCCGATTCAAAACGCCAACTTGGACAGTGCTTTCAGAAAGATGTTCTACCTTTACAAAAAAAAAGGGGGGGAAACGTATTTCGATTGCAAAGTTTCTGAATAAAAAGACCTGCTAATTTCATGCGTTTCCGAGCAAAAATGAATTAAAAAATATGTCATAAAGTAGCCAGTTTGTATTTGAGAACAGCCTTAAATCTAGAAAAGCACGTAATGTAAATAAAACTATTTCACTAGTAAAAAGACCAGGAACAAACAAATCAATAGGAGATTATTTTTTTTTTAGTATTACTACTGGGCATCTTTAAAAGATCCTTCGAAAACCGAAAATCAATAATCTTGCTTGACATTCACAAAAAAAAAATTCAGTTCGTACATTTGCTGATTTGACGATAATGGTTAATGTCACTGCGCACTAGTATACCTCCTTAGTCTTGGCATCATCTATGGAAGAGAGTTAAATATTCTTTAAATTAATTAAACTACTTCTAGATCTTGCCAATTGAGCATATTATACGTATTCAATTATCCACTAAAACATGTGTGGAACTGTTTTTCAGTCATTTCAAAATAGATTTTGTGGTCTCAAGTAATTTTGATTGCAGGACTGAGAGGCATATGGGGCTAACGAGAAAACAAATTCGTTGCGTGCCAGAAAATAAAACAAATTTATCTCAATAAGAAAGAAACAAAGTCACTTCTTTTATATCACTGCGACCACTTCGGTAGGGGAATGGAGCTGTTATCCCATAACGTCCACCCCTTGTGTACTAATATGGGAATAAAGAAAATAGAGTGTGTTGTCTATTGTATAACGAAAAAATAATTTTAATTTTATCTCAAACATAAAGAGAAAAATCGGCACTTTTTTCATTCCATTGTTTACCATTTTGGGAGGTTGGGGGATCTGTGCCCCATCAGCCCCTTCCCCCTCTTTGGATTAGCTGTGGTGTCACTCTGTACTAATATGGGAGTAAAGAGAAGAAAGTGGATAGTCTGTTGTATAACAAAAAAAATACAAATTTATTTCAAAGAAGAAAAAAACAGCATTATTTTCATGAGATGTTCGACTATTTCGGGAAGAGGGGGCGCTCTGTAACCCCATCAGTCCCTTCCCCTTTTAGATATGCTCTGATGTCAATGTGAACTAATATGGGGCTAAAAAGAAGAGAGTGGGTAATCTGTTGTATAACTAAAAAAAAAAAAAAATTACAAATTCATCTCAAAGAAAAGAAAACAGCACTCTTTCATGAGATTTTCGAATATTTCGAGAGGGGAGGGGGCATGTAACCCCATCAGCCACCTTTTCCTTTTTAGGTATGCTCTGATGTCAATGAGAACTAATATGGGACTAAACAGAAGAGAATGGATGGTCTGTTCTCTGACAAAAAAAAAAAAAAATACAAATTTATCTCAAAGAAGAAAAAAAGGGCACTATTTTGATGAGATGTTTAACTATTTGGGCAGAGGGGGGGGGGGGGGGCTGCACGCCATCAGCTCCCTTTTCCTTTTTAGGTATGCTCTGATAGCAATGTAGACTAATATGGGACTAAAAAGAAGAGAGTGGATACTCTGTTCTCTGACAAAAAAAAATACAAATTTATCTCAAAGAAGAAAAAAACAGCACTATTTTCATGAGACGTATGACTATTTCGGGAAGGGGGCTGCAACACAAACAGCCCCCTTCCCCTTTTTAGGGATGCTCCGATGTCAATGTGGACTAATATGGGACTAAAAAGAAGAGAGTGGATAGTCTGTAGTATAACAGAAAAAATACAAATTTATCTCAAAGAAGAAAAAAACAGCACTATTTTCATGAGATGTTCGACTATTTTGGGAAAAGGAGGGGCTGTAACCCCATCCAAAAAAAACAGCACTAATTTCATGAGATGTTCGACTATTTCAGGAAGAGGGGGGCTGTAACCCCATCAGCCCCCTTCGCTTTTTTGGGTATGCTCTGATGTCAATGTGGACTAATATGGGTTTAAAAAGAAGAGAGTGTGTGAGAAAATGTTTTCACACATGAAATTTATTTTAAATAACAACAGGAACAGCTTAACTACTGAAAATTCAGATGCTTGTATTCGTCTTAAGGTGACTAACTATAGACCAGACTTCAATGAATTGACGTCAAAAGTTCAGCATCATGGGAGCCATTGAAGAGAAAGTTAAGTTCATTCAGTTATGTTTCCTTTTATAATAATTATAATTTTATTTTTTGTGCTTAAAGTTTAAAAAAAGTATAATTATTTCCTAAATAAAATTTATCTTATTATTCACCCAAAAAAGACTGTTTTAAAATGAAAATACCACTAAACCGAAACGTCTTCTTAATACACATATTTTGGTTGATTGTGACCCGCAGCCGAAAAAGATTGCCGACATCTGCTCTCTGTCATCATATTTAACAATACACTATTCATCTATTTGAATATTTTCTACAGTTGCAGTAAATATATTCTCACTAGCCGCCACTGGCGACCAGTTTGGTCTCCCTTAAATGTACATTAAACACTGTAACACGTTACTTTTATTCATTATTTAATTTTTCTCTAAATTATTTTTTGTATTATTTTACTTTGATTTTATATTATTTACCATTTTTAATGATGGGTCCTTTTAGGTACAGTTGTCGCAGACGCACTGAATGTCATTTTGGCGATATAATTATTGGCTGAATAAATTAACCTTTGTGTGTGTTTTATAATAAAATTGTGTTTTTTAATATAAAATAAACTATTTCATAATAAAATAAAAGAATCATGCTGTTTTAGCAATCTATAACAGGTACCTGAAAATGAGGTTTTCTCGCCAAAATGGCGCAAAACAAAAATCGTGCCAACCCCAGTGCGTCTGCGACAGCTGTTAGAATTTAAAATACATGCCGTTCACACTTTTAGTTTAAAATTGAAAATAGAAAATAAAAAATAATATCATAAATAAAAGCATTTGATTTCAAAATCAAAGTATCGTTCCTAATTTGCAAACGCGAAAAATAAAAGCTGGTATTGGCGATTTTAAAAATGCTATTGGCGAGATTTGCGCCCAAATAACATAAAAGTACTTAAAAATATGTATTTCATAAATGTATATTAAATTACTGTCTTGAACGCGATTAGTCATTAACAATGATAAATATGATTGGCGATTAACAATCATTTTCGGTGATATCTCTTCCTGCCACATATAATACATAAATACCAAATTAACTGATCACTTCAAAATTTGATTCATTAAATATTATTACATGAGTTGTATTTGTTTATATTCAACTTACGTGAAAAAAAGATTTTGAAGGAAGTTAAGTTGTATAAGCACTTCATCAAACGAAATAATAGTAAACTCTAACTGTCTCACAGGTCCTGGTGCGAATTATTTTTTTGACACCAGGCAGCGCTCCAAAAAATCATACATGGAAAACTTACTTTACAAACGATTATCTCCATGGTTTAATACTTTAAACCTTCACGACGAATGAATCTTTTTTTATTTTTTGTTTACTTTCATGAATAGAGAATTTGAACTGCGAAGCTAATTTCAACTAAAGTTATTTCAGAAGAAATACATAATTGAACGTAAGTCATCTCTCAAATATTAATTTATTTTGAACGATCTTTCTAAAAATGTAACTTTTATGCAGTTTTATTCGAAAAATAATTTTGAATAAAAATGGCCATCTGGCATATGAAAAAGCGATGCGGGCATCCCGGAACTGTTGGTGACAGTCACATGACTTACAGTTTTATTATAGAGATAATAAGTTATTGTTAAATTTGGTACAGATTTATCATCCGTATCTGAAAGCCACAGTTAATTTTACCATTACACTACATACATTTTTTGGATACCGGAAATATTTTTAACATTTTCACAAGGACAATCTTCACTTAACTTAACAGAAATATTATCTTGACTTTAAAGTAATACATATTTTAATAGAAGGCATGAGGTTATTAAATTAAAAAAATCAGTTGATGACTGAACAATTACTTTGCTGGATTTATTCATTGTTTTTTTTTTTTGTCTTAGAAGAGTTGCCCTTCTTTCAATGCCACCAACAACCCCTTCACCATGTGAGCTTGCAAAATACTTCCAGTGCCATTCACCTCCATACTTATTTGATAATAAGTGAAGAACCTTTGCCATATATGTGTTTTTAAATTCTGAGGAAGGTCTATCGCTGTAAATCATTAAAGGAATTTTCTCTTTAGCGTTTTTCATTTACAAGAATTGTTTAGAAAAACAATTCCAAGAAAGCATATATTGTGTCTTTGCCTTTAGTGTTTGAGCATATCAAATATGTATGACATTTCCCATTATCAAAAAAGACTGTTGTAAATAGCTGAATACTTTCCCGAGACCATAGTGCAGATTGTATTTCATTTTGGTGCTCGCAACTGTCGGTACTCGCTTTTTTGAAACAGTAAAAATTATAGAGAATAATTTATGAAGTAGTTCAAAAAGGAGAATCACAAACTCAAGCAATTTGCTTTGCATAACCATCTAACATCTAGTCATAAAACATGTGCTTCCCACTTAGATGAATCTATTTATTTCACTTATTCTGAGGAACAAAACATAATTGTTGCCACATACAAATGTCATATAAGATAAATAGGTAGAATTACAATTTATAAGAAGTTAATTATCCAAGAAAAAGAAAAATAATTGAAAATATTTTTTCAGATACTTTTTATACAACTAATCTATAATTATTTTATAAATATTTTTTTATTATTGCACTACATTTAACATAGGTGATTCATACTAACTATTTACAATGTTTCTTATATTCCTAGTTCCATATTATATCAAAATAAGAAGGCATAGCTCAAATTTAACAAAAAAAATCTCATTAAAACCAGTGTTGAAATCAGGGGGTGGCCCAGGGGTGGGAAGGGGGCATCCTCCCCAGAGCATTAAAATCTCCCCCCCCCCCCCCCCCCCCTCCAGAAGATCTGAAATTTTATGTTTTCAATGGTCAAAAAGTGGAATTTCCCCCCGGAGCCACAGAAATCTCTCCCGGAGAAAAGTGTCTGAATTCTAGACTGATCAAAATGTTACGCATGTGACAATTTTTAAGTGGCCTGTTTATATACTTTATATGTATTCAGTTTATGTAAAAGTTATGTTGACCACCTATGTACAATGCTACTTTATAATCTCTAATATTTTCTTTTTATCAATTTCACTTTTCAAGAAAAAAAAAACTTTACTGCGTCAAGTGTTATGTGTGTGACTAAAATAAATGTTATTATATAATTTGCATAATTATCCGTTAATTAAATGACCTAATTAAATATATTTATAGCAGATAATTTAAGAAACTATTTATTTTATTGACATATAGCAAAAATTTTAAATTTACGTTTAATATTTAAGAGAAAATGACTTTGGAAATTATACTAACAAAACTTCCTCTATTATTGGTATTGTAAGAGTTAAAACTTCTGATTAAAATGTAGTAGAAATCTTTAGCTCTGAACTGACACTGGAATTAAAAAGAGCATACATTCTTTTATCAAAAACAACATTTCTTTCTATAATTTGTGAATTTATTTTTTCACTCTGCCAAGATCACTTTTCATGGAATCACCGAACAAAGGTATACATGTACGAAGAACAAAAATTCACAAATTACTAATCTTCATCAAATATGTTTATAATGTGTTCTATTGTGTAAAATATCTAAAACATTTTTTAAAAATATATTCTATAAAAAATGGACTGCTATATACCAAAAAAGGGACGTTTTCTGTAGAATGACCAATTAAACTAACCATACTCAACCTGCAGTCTGCATGTGGCCCACAGACCTGTTTGTGTGGCATTTTTTGGTGTTTGTGTTTGGTATAAAATGTATTTAACCCTACACTAAATGAATTTTTCATTTGGAAATTTTTTTTTTTTTTTTTTTTTTTTTTTTTTTTTTTTTTTTTACTCTTATTTATTATTATTACTCATTTTCATTTTATACTCATATATACCAGATATTTTAAAGAGAAATTCTTCGCTATATTCAATAGCAGACTTCTGTGATTACATAAAACCAATACTTTTATTTAAATATAGTGGTTGCTTTGAACTGTTGCCATAGTCAAAAGTTCTTTTAGGTAGCTTTCAATACAAAAAAGTATAAAGCTACCTATTGCAGCCATTCGGAGGAAAGCAGTTCCAGAAAATTTCGATATATTTTCACCGATCATGACCCCCAGACCCCAAAACCACCCTCCGTTCAAATGTTGATATATATATATATATATATATCCATATATATCTGACCTATGTCATACGATAACGCTCGTATTTATAAATCAATTTTGATGAAACTAATTGTGTGTATTAAGCTCACCAATGTCTCGACCGAGTTCGTTGGCCAGCTTGGTCTGCCATTTTGTTTCAAGATGGCGGCCAATTAAAAATTTAAAACTAAAATAAATATACAAAAAAGTTAAAAATTCAAATTTATTTTTTAATTCAGTGTTAGGCCTTGAAACGAGGATTCCAGAGCATTTTTTGTTTTACCTCTATCTTAAAAAACGGCTGAGATAGAGCAGTTTGAAATTCTAGGGTGGCTGACATTTTGAAACAAGACAGCACATTACAAAAATTTTCATTGTTGTAATAATTTTCCCAATCATACGCATAAAACTATATATTCATATCCGTTAGCGCCAAATTCTCGCCAAACTTGGCGACATTTGGCGACCAAAATAAGTCTTCATAAATGAAGCCAATTTGGCTATTGCTCAATAATTTGGTGAATTTCTTATTCAAATTCAGTATTAACGAATCTTTTGTAAACGTTTTATTTGCATTTTAAGTTGCTGTTTTCATGTAACATTAGCTAAAATTTTAAAACGAAGATATAGGAAAGCTACCTTTTCCTCCCGGTACAGGCCGGAAGGACTTTTTTCATATAGTCCTAATTGCATTACAGTGGCATATATATTTTTTAATCTTTAACTCTATATAATCATACATTATTTAAAATTTAATAATTTTTTCTCTTATATTTTACCTTTTTAAAAGACTTACATTTTGCATTGAGCAAAAGGCTTATTCAGTAAAGGAAATCTCCTGATTTTTTATCTTTAGAACTTTGAATTTCTGCATTATTGCATTGTGTTTTATACTTATGAAATAGTTAATACTAATTGCCGAAGCGTCAGTTGAGGCTCACTGTGGAGACCCGAAAAGTTTTTGGTTTCTGTCAGTCTGTTCCGCGATAACTGCTGTAAAAATTATCCGATTAGTTTGATTTTTGGTAGGTATGTTGGTGAGATACCCGGAATTAGCTGTATAGTTTTTAGTTACATTTGGTTCATTCGTTCGGAAAATATAGAACATTTCTTTTTTGATCATAATGCTTTCCTACGGGAATTCAGACGATTTTGAAATTTTTCAGTCGTTGAAAATAAAATGATGCATTTGATTAATGTATTTAAACGGTATGTTATGAAGGCTAAAATTTATCAAGTCGGGTGTTAAATTATTCAAAATAATTTGAAATTTTGTTTATACATTAGTCAGATTTTTTAAATTAGGTGTATAATTTTTGGTGTAATTTTATACATCTGTTCTAATAATATAATACATTTTATTTTATCATTTTTTGCAAATATTAAAATGCATTCATTTTTATTTTCCTTTTCAATTTAACCGTAACCTAGCAACCATATTTCAAAGAATATCCAAATGATAAAATTCAAGTAACTCAGACGATTTTGCTACAATATTTTATTAGCAAAATAAAATAGTTTTGAGTGATTTTAATATTTTATTGAAATAAATGATAATTTATTTTGAAACAAGTTACCTTTAACTACTATAGAATGATAACCGAAACATTTCTACATGAGATATTCATTTTCTGGAAGAGATGTGGATTTTTCGTGGTTGAAAATTAGCATTATTTTAAAAATAGAATATAATATCTCGTACAACGAGATAGTTGATCAAAAGAAATTAGCGTAGTAAAACGCATCCATACAGCCTGAAATAGCACAATTACTGGAAACTGAGATCATAAAAAGTTATCACAAAAAATACTTTATAGCGCCAAATCAAGGTTGCTATTTAGTGAATTGGCAGTGAGCACGATTATGAATGATTACACAATAGGTTTAAAAGTTTCCAAATAAGCCTATTTTGGGGAGATTTTAGTATGCTATTGCCAACGAATTAGATCAGGATGTACTTAGGTCAAATAAATATTGTACAATGACCATCAAAACTGTTTTTCCGAAACAAAAATTGTAATAATACTAGATTTCTGAAATAGATAAGTGAAATATATAGTAGATTCAGTTTACATTTCCATAAGTTACTTTTGTACACGATATATTATTCAACTTATCAATCAGATACAAGTGTTTCGTGGTTGGCAGGTAAGTAAATATTGCTATTTAGGTATTAGGATAACAGGAAATTATTTTCAAAATTTTTGCTTATCGTAATAAAATCACTGTGCAGAACGAAATGGAAGATATACTAGAATCATTCACACAAATAATAGGAAATCACGAATATAAATTTAATAAGATTACGGAGGTTTCAGCGGGGCAGAGCCCCCCCCCCCCCCCCCCCCCTGAAGAAATGTATTTCTTTAAACTCCAAAATAGAATAAGAAGTTCATAAGAATGTCAGAATATTATTGCATAAACCGTGTTTAATTTAACGTTTCTAAGTTCTGAAACCTTCGAATTAATTTATATGCATATAAATATGAATGTAGTAATTTAAATAATTTAATTTGCGGATTGTAAGATGTTAAATATTATGAAAAGTGAGTTTAAAAAACATTGACTTTCAGAGCTGACGTTGAGGCTCCTGATCTGTAGATTTACTAGTTATATTAATTTGGTTATTTTACTTTGTTATACTACTTTTGTTATTTTACTATTTTAGTTACCTTACTAAACGCCTTTATTACATAAGTATAGTGTGTTGTGGTCCATCTAACGTAACAAACATATGTTTGCAGCCCAGGAGTAAAATAGCTTCAGTATTGTTGTATTAGACTTAAAAATGGGGAATACTTTATACTCTACAACTAAGAGTGAAATTTTAAAAATCATTAAATTCTAAACATAAAAGAAATTCAAACAATAAAACGACCATAGGTAGTAAAGTATCCTAACTCTTTATGCGTATTTTTTTTTTTTTTTTTTTTTAATTATAGGTGTGACATGAGGCACTACTTTTAAAACTGATCACTAAATTACATATAAACGTTTATAGCTAATCAAGTGCCTTTACAAAATTCTGAGTACGAATAGGTTAACAGACAGAATTATTAAATTAAAAAAAAAAACTTTAAGTGCTATTACAGCTCATAAATTTAAAAATAACAAACCATCATTAAAATGAGCTGTACACAGACAATGTATTTCTTAATACAATTCTTTTACATAGTGGTACAAAAAACAAAAGTCATTTTCAAGAGAAAATATGATGTTTTGTAATCAATCTTAAAGACATGTTTGAATTTTAAGGCTATCCAATTTTTGTGGAAAAGTATAAGCAGACACAGATGATAAGCAAAATTAACATATGCTTTTTAGGGTTTCGTTCATCTCATGAAACCCTATTCATCTCACTTCTCTGTCTGTCTGTCCATCACAGTGTTCATACTCGAAAACTGTATAAGTTAGAGACTTGAAATTTTGTGTATTTACAGCTGTCACACGGCAAATAATAAAATTTTGAATACCAACACTCATTACTGAAGATATTAATTAAAACCCTAAAAACTCTTTAAAAATTGCACAGAAACAGAGAAAAACAAACATTTTTATCCAAACTGAACATACCTGCTTCAAGTTTGACGGAAGTTCAGGGTTGCCGTAAAGAGCTGGGCTTCCCCAGATTCTCATCGAAGTCCCCTTTTCGGAAATAATGTGTCTATCAACACGAAAATTTGGATACAGCGGTAAAAAAAAAAAATTACAATTTCAAATAAATCCATCCACAACTTTTAGAGATATGAATTAAAAAATTTTCATTCAAAAACGAATTTTTTTTATTTAATGACAGCTGCACATGTTCGATGAAAACTATTTCAATGCTTGGAGCAGACAAGATGTCTCCATAAAATGGCAGACTAGTCACTTTTCAGCCTATTTTTAAAAAAAAACATGGAAAAGATCGCTCAATCAACACGAAAATTTGGAAATGGGTGTAAAAAAGATGAATGGGTTTATTTATATTCATCTCAAGGACGACCAGCAGAATTTTAACAAAAAAATAAATATAACAAATTTTCTGTAGACAGAAAATAGAAATATGGAAACTTTTTCTTTCAGTAGTATAGTTACCAGTTTTCTTGGATTTTAAAAGACTTCAGGAGTTTAAAAAATTCAAGAAAATTGACAACTGTGTAATAATAAAGATCAGAGGAGCTAAGATGGCAAAAATTAATAAGGACTCGGAAGAAGAAAATGAAGAAAGAACTAGAGAAGGAAAAATGTAAAAGCAGTCATGTTATTACAATTAATTACAGAGTTTATGATGTCGTTGTCTAGTTCAAAAGAGGAGGGAAAAAGGGATAGAGGAAATTAGACGTGTTGCACATTGAATCTCCCCATTCTATCCCGCATAAGAAGTGCACATAATTATTATGCGTTTCAGACATGAAGCGACCTTTTTTTTTTTTTTTTTTTTTTTTTGGGGGGGGGGGGGGGGGGGGGGGAATCTGGGGAATTAATAATAAAAATGTATGAGCAAAAAAGTACTTTTAGATATTATATTTTATTAAATCTATAGCAAAACTTTTTATTTTGTATTTTTCAGTGCAAGAAAATTTTATTTTTAGTACATGCTGAAATTTGTTTTAAATTTTAAAGTTGATTGGCATTCTAATTAATGTGATTTCTTAACAAAGATATCTATCAGTCTAATAAAGAACGCTTTGAATGTATGCAAATACTGCTCTTTAGTGTTATGAATTCAGAATTTAAACATTCAGTAGTTTTAAATTCAAAATAACTAATCCAAAGACAGTATAATTAAAGGAATATTTATTTTAACTGAAGCAAGTACAGAAAATTAACTTGGATTCTGAACATTACATAAAAAGAAATAATTATTTTTTATATTTAAAAAGAGTAATTAAGAAAAAATATTTTTCTAGGTGGAAAAATTTTTTAAATGCAAAATTTTTTAACTGTAAAATATATTTAGAATTTTTTTTAATTTATTTCAAACAAGGCCATGTATAGCATATTAAAAATGTTTTAGTCTTGTTCGAATAATAATAAAAAAAAAATCATTTTATTCTTAAACATTTGTACATTTGTAAAAGAATTCCCCATGTTAAATAGTTCTAAAGATGACAGACTGCTTCAAGTCCACACTGCAACCTAAAGACTGGTGAGGAATTCTTGTAGCAGTGGCACAGAATTTCAGCCTTAAAGTCCATTTGATTATCTTCAACAAAAAGTACAAATAAAATATTCGATAAAATAGCCTCATTGGTTGCAAAACACCTGTGTGCAGTACTTAGAGAAAAAAATACAGAAAAATGTTACTTTTAATTTACAAAACTTGATTTTATAGCAAGCTTTAAAATAGAAATATGGAATTCATCCACATACTGTTAGATTATTATGAAATCTTATTTAATCAACCAAAAGTTTCTCATACTTTTTCATGCAAAAAATGTGCATCCCCCCATGATTTTTTTTCCAGTAGAGTGCAAAAAATACACAGGGCAATATTATACATAATACTGATTATAAGTAATGTAGTAAGTTTTAAAGTGGTTTTAATTGAACATGTTTTATCAACATAGGAGTCATTTGCCAGCTACTTCTAACGAACAACCTCAACCAGCTGCATTTGATACAGGAAATTTAGAACCTGATGCTGATGTCCTTTCAGGTGATTCTTGCACATTGAGCAGTCTTGATTCTCAGCCAATAGTCTCCAGAATGACAGCATGGATCATCCTTCCACATCCAATGTTGTTTTATCATCAGAAAAGAAAAGGTATTTCCAAGAAGAATGGGAAATCGTAAAAAATGATGAGAAAGCAACTAATGACAGGTTGTGCAATTTAGTAATAGACTCACAAGATTCATGGGGTATGTGGTGCAAAGTATGTACGGAATGGGCCCCTAAAATTGGTCCTAAATTCTAAACAAATCTTGTAAGAAACAGCTTTCCCTTTAAACCTCCACATCCAAAAAAAGAGGCTGTAAATAGTCATTTCTCCAGTGCTGCCCATGCAAAGTGCTTAGAAAAGGCTAAAGCATTTGTAAGATCTCCAACAGAAGCTCCTATTTACCAACAACTAATTCCGATAGATGAACATACCCTTAAAAAAAAATGACATGTTTAATGAGAATTGTTTGTTACTTTACCTGTTTGTTATATATAGACCTGCATTAGAACTCATTTCTGAATGTGCATTGCAAAAGTTAAATGGTGTGGATTTGGAAACCGTCCGTTTACCAGAATAGAATATCTTTTCTAATGCTTTTGCAATATGTTGCAAATTCCTTGCAAAATAGTGTTATCAAAACATTAAATAATGCAAAATTTATGGCAATTACGACTGATGGCAGCACCACAAAAAAAAAGTACTGAATATGAATGAAGCAGTTGCTGCTATTCTTTATGTTGACGAAGGCTATGCGAAGATTATAAATTCATTTGTAAGTCTATGTAAAGTTGAAAATGGGGATGCTGTAGAATTATGCAATATAATTTCGAAGCGTCTTCAAGATGCTGGCATACAGGAGTGGGAGAAAGAACTTATCTGGCAAAATATATTGTACTGCTCATGATTCAGGCTCGCAAAAAAACTAATCTGAAAATTTTTACTATGACTTATAAATCATTAAAACAACAATCATTATAGAAGGGATTTAACATTAATACATGACTAGGTATAAATAACTTATTTCATTAAAATGTGCAATTATAAAATAACTAAATATAAAAAACTGAAAATTTCAAATGTGCCAAAAAAATTTCATTAAAATGTTCAGTCATTAAAAATATGATACTCAAAAAATATAATCCAAATAATGAACTTCAAAATTTCTTTGGGGGAAAAAAAATAAATAAATCCAGCCATAAGTGGCCTTAACTTCTTTCAGACATTACTATATCGACCTTTTTCTTCTGTAAGGCTGGACTTTGGGGAAGTTTTCTTTCTTCATTTACTGGATGTGACAAATGCTTGTTGTAAGCATCTATTTTTTTAATTATTTTTTTTAATTTACAGGTAAAAAAAATCTCATATTTCTAACTTTTAATTTTTTTAATGATTCACAGAGGTTTCCTCTATACATTGATAAAATTTTATCTTTTGATAACAACGATTAGATATAGAGACCATTTAATAGAGAAAAAAGTGCCAAAACAGTGACTTTTAAAAAAAATTGTCGAAAATTCAAAAATGGGCTGTACAAACACATATAGTTTATTAAAGAGAGGACAAAGTTTACTACATTGGGCTAAAAGATTGAAACCGGATTCTTTTTACTAAAGCCAAAAAATTGCTACAGAACACACATAAAAGAGGGGAAAAAATTTGTTTTAAAAAAATTAGATTAAAAAAATTCAAAATCCATCAGGAACATTTAGACCTGTTTTCATATAATGAGGAACCAAAATTTGCAGACATCTATGAGGCATAGATTTCTCTAGCTTTCGCCAACAAACACACAAGCTCATACTGACAAAAACATTCTTTTATTAATATAGATTTTTTGTTTGACTATACAAAACAAAATAATAACTCAACATCTATATAATAAAAGCGTAAGTCATGTGACTGTCATCAACAGTTACGGGATGCCTGTATCGCTTTTTCATATGCCAGACGGTCATTTTTATTCAATTATTTTTTCGAATAAAACTGCATAAAAGTTCCATTTTCGGAAAGATAGTTTAAAAAAAAAATTTTATATTTGAGAGAAGAGTTACATTAAAATATGTATATATTCTTCAGTAGAAATTGGATTGACTGTCCAATATCTCATTCGATCAAAATAAACACAAGAGATTCGTTCATCGTCAATGATAGAAATATAATAGCATGAGAAGGTAATCAATTGCAAAGCAAGTTCTCTGCGAATGAATTTTTGGAGTGCTGTCTAGTGTCAAAAAAATAATTTGCACCAGGACCTCTGAGACAATCAAAGTTTACCATAATTCTATTTCATGAAGTGCTATACAACTCAACTTCCTTCCGAACCTTTTCTTGACGCAAGTTGAATGTAAACAAATACAACTCATGTAATAATATTTAATAAATCAAATTTCGAAACGAGTTGTTAATTAATTTGGTATTTATGTATTATACTTGCCAGGAAGAGAGATCACCGAAAATGATTGTTAATCGCCAATCATATTTACCATTGTTAATGGCCAATCACGTTCAAAACAGTAATTTAATATAACATTTATAAAATACATAACATCATTAAGTAATTTTACGTTATTTTTGTGCAAATCTCGCCAATAGCATTTTAAAAATTGCCAATACCCAGCTTTTATTTTTCGCGTGTGCAAATTAGAAACAACTTTGATTTTGAAATGAAATGTTTTGATTTATGATATCATTTCTTATTTATCTATTTTCTATTTTAAATGAAAAATGTGAACGGCATGTATTTTAAATTGGAACAGCTGTCATAGATACACAGAGGATGGCGCAATTTTTGTTTTATGCCATTTTGCCGAGAAAACCCCATTTTCAGGTACCTGTTAGAGATTGCTAAAACAGCATGTTACATTTATTTTATTATGAAATAGTTTATTTTATATTAAAAACACGCACAATTTTATTATAAAACGCACACAATGATTAATTTATTATAAAACATACAATATTTTATTTATTATAAAACATATGGAATCTGCTCTATTGGGTTGCCATACGAAACAAAATCTAGCCGAAACTGCCGGGTTGCCCAGGCATAAAATCGCCAATTTGGCAACAAAATGATAGTGCCCTGATGCATCTGCAACAGCTGTACCCAAAAGGAGTCATCATTAAAAATGGTAAATAAAATAGAATCAAGTAAAATAATACAAAAAATAATTTAGTATACATTTATAAACACATAAAATCATATTGGTAGCTTAGATATTTACAATGATAGTTTTATATATTCTAATCACTTACTATAAACCTATAAATATAATATACATATCTATATCTACTATATCAATAAAAGTGTCTTCAACTGTCTTTTATATTTCTACTACATAATATTAACTATAGAGTTACAATACAGAAAAAAAAATGGGTTGCTGTAATTAGAATTATAGGCGGCAATGTTGTAGTGGCGTATTTACCTGTTACGGATCTTAATAGTCAGTAGACATAGTAAGCAGAAATGTCAAAGTAAGGGAATTACGCAATTATGAAAACTCCTGAACTATCAAGAAAGGGGAGTAGAGAAAAATAAAGTCGAGCAGAGATCAGCATCTAGAAGGAAGTTCGTGAATTTTAATCAGATTGTACGCCATGGGTCAAAAGTGCTGACTGCAAATATGGTTTAAAGGAAATGTGATTATCAAAACTGGCTTCCAAAAGTTTTTCACCAATCCATACACGAAAATTACGTGTAATAATATGTGGACCAGACTTGTATAAAACCAAAAACTTTCTGCGAACATAAATATTGGGTCAAAAACTTTCTGCAAATTAATTTACTGTTTAATAAAATTATGTGTTATATTATTTTGACGATATGGATTAAAAACAGTAGTTTAAAATAATTGCCATTTAAAATTAATTAATATTAGTTAAAGAACAATTATTTTGGTTAAAAAAATAATAAAACTACAAATCCATGATAGCAAGAGCTGAATTCTTATCATATATTTTGTCAATGCATTTAGAAACAGCCCAATTCTTAACATTTTCGTACAAAGTTTTGCATCTTTAAACTTCGAATTTGACAGTAAATAAATCGTACATAAAATTGGGGAACATTTTTTAAAAATTTTTTAGTATCTTTAAAAAAAAAAAAAAAAAAAAAAAAAAAAAAAAAAAAAAAAAAAAAAAAACTGCAAAGATTTTGCAGGAAATTTTCCACGCACGCCGTGCGCGTGCGTCTATATTATACAACTCTGATGTAGACTGATTATGGCACATTATTCAAGACATTTTAGATGAGAATAATGATAGATTTTCTAATATTCCGTAATCGAGTCTACAGCCAAAATTATCGAGAAATAGAAAAAAATATTAGCAACAATATGGTTCAGTGTAAATGTGGATATCATTAAAGACTTTCACAAAATATTCATTGCATTAAATCCAGGGTTGGCAAGTTTTTGACAGTGTGACGGTTTTATCCGGTTATAACCATGGTTTTAACCGTCATGTCAAAAACCCCTTTTTGACATAGTTTTTGACAACGACTGTCAAAAACCTAAAATTGAGCCCAAAAACTGTTTATAGTTATTTTTAAAACAACATTAAATTTACAATATTTCATAATTTTTAGTGTTAGACACGTGGGTAAACTTTTTGACAGTTTTAGACAGTAAAAACCACATAGTTTAGACAGTATAAAACCAGTGGTCGATTCAGGAAAAAGTTGGGACCTATCTAGGGCCCCCGTCACAAAAATCGATTTAATAAATCAGACCCCTTCATAAAAATTGATTTACTAAATCAGGCCCCTTCACAAAATTCATCTTAATAAGACAGGTCACTTCACAAAATTCCTCTTAATAAAATAGGCCCTTTCACAAAATTCTATTCCATAAAAACATACTCTTCCATGGATTATTTTTATTTTGTTAGGTTTTCAAATGTATAATTTATAACGAAAACAAGTTCACAAGAAAGGAAAACTTTAGCAGAATAAAAAGTTAAAGAAGTTATTATTAAATGCTTGGTTTGAGTAGCTTTCATCTTTCATAACAAAATGATAATTTTCACAAAAATATAGTAAATTTCACAAAAATAAGTTTTATTTTTCACAAAATGGGCTCCAAGAAAAAAAACTTCATCGACCCATGAAAACTCAAAACATGACTTTAGTTTAACAAGTTGCTTAGAAAATAGAAAATAATTGTAAGCTATAAATATAGAATAAAAAATAATTAAAAGTATCGTTACATTAAAAATATAAACTAATCAAACTATTAAATACTTGTATAATTGAATGTATAAAATTTCATATAATTTTTTATATTGTTTTAATGTTTGTCCCAGGTTTATAGAATCCAAACAAAGAAAAAATGTTACACCTGTTTTTTGCTTGTAAATGCACATTCCACAAACAAATGATTAAGGCTAGACTTACGGCTACAAACTTGAAATAATATGCTCCAATAAATAAATAAATAAATAAATAGGCACTATTTTATAATGTATAAAAATTAAATTTAACATAAACAAATTATTCTAAATAATTAAGCTGAAACAAACATAATAAAATGAAGATATATATGTGTAAATATTGAAAATAACATCTTCTTTTAAGTTTTTGATTTAAAGAACGTTTAATTATACTGATTTCATATTATAATTCATTTAATAACTCAGAGAACATTTGTGTTGCAATTGTGGTTTATATCTAATGTTTATGTACAAAAACAAACATTTAGAATCATTAAAAGTCTAGCTAACTTATGATCAGTCATTGAATAGTAGTGACCACTTTAGCTTTACACAAGATTTTTAAGCATAAATTAGACTGCTAAAATTTTTTATAATAAACTGAACGCTTAATAGTACTTTGAAAAGTAGATAAAAAGTACTTTGAAAAATGCACTTACTAGTAGTTTCAATATTTTTAGCTATTTTTCCTAGCATGACGATTGGAGAAAAAAATTTAATTATGATTTTAATTATTACAACTTAATTATAGCATAACTAAATAAAAAATATTTCTATAACATAAAAATTATTATTTAATCAGTTTTTAGCTTGATTTAATATAAAATATCACTAATGACTGCTTAAAAAAAAATGTGCAAAAGGTTTTTGACACTTTTCGACAGGTTTTTGACATGTCATGTCAAAAACCACTTTTTGACATCAAAAACCCAACCTGATAAATCGTACACCAAATGGACCCAATTACAGAAAATTACTTAATATGTTTAAGAATCTCTGCAACAGCGAACATATTGCAACTGATAAGCAAGCGGACATGAAGCATAAATGCTAAGTGGGTTAAGCGGTTTTTGTCAAGAAAGATGAAATACATAACAAAAAATATGCGAAATGCTACCATGATCGCAAAAGTTCTTGATTTGTCCATTAGAATCTTCCGATTTAGCAAAGGATTAAGGAAAAAAATTGAATTATGAATAAAAATAACCTGTTACAATGCTTAAAATACATTTAAAAGAGACCAAACTGGTATTAATAAATGAACAAGAACGAAAAATCATGCATCAAGCATAGATTATGAAACACTTTCCAATGCATTCTGAAAACTGTAACGAAACTTCACCAATAAATAAGTTGAAAGAAGTATACAGTATAGGAAACAACACATTTAAATGTCCAGTTTTAACAATTACCATCCATAGTAAAAAATTTAGTTGATATATTTTGCGCAGCCCTGTATATGATCTACTGATTTGGATATGTACTACATAGCATGATAAAATTTAGTTCAGTTAGAAAATTCACTTTTAGCATTTTTCGCCAATCGATGGAAATGCACTGAAAATCTTTTGTATAACCCAGTACAGTCAGTATTGGCTATATGGTCAGTTTTCAAAAGTCCCATCTAACTTAATAGGGAAAATGTGTTAAAGCACACTGCTTGCTTATATAGTAATTTTATTTTCCCGGTTATCGGTTATATCAGCGGTTCCCAATCTGGGGTACGTGTTGAAACAGTTGGGGGTACGTGAAAATTATATTCGTAATGGCAGATAACAAGATAACAGAAAAATTAAAACAAACTGAAAATAAAAACTATTTTCGTTTATAAAGAGAAACTTGTGTAAAATTAAAATAGGCTATTCATATAAAATAAAGGAAAATGACTAAACGTAGTAATTGGTCGATCATATGTCACCATTATCTCCACCCATTACAAATAATATCTTGCGATTTCGCATGTGTCCAGCCTTTTCTTTTGTTGTTTTCTTTCTAGCAATTCTGGAAATACCCAGAAAAAATATAAATCCTATCAAGGTTTCTGTTATTTCATTTAAAACTCGTTGGAAAGTAGGCCATCATTTTAATCTACGACTGGTCAGCATTAACATAAACTCATTAACTTGTATTAACGGGTGTGCTTCATCTCTTTTACTTACCCATCATACGTAGTATAGGGTAAGTCTTGTAATCGTTTTGAAAATCGAAAAATTTTTTTTGACGGATTTACACGTTTCAGACACTGGAGATTCCGAAAAACATATTTTTAGAAAAAATTTTTTGCCGTCCGTCTGTGTGTGTGTGTGTCTGTAAACGCTCTATCTCCCGAAAAAATTGAGATAGAGACTTGCAATTTGGTATGTACTTAGTATGTAATAATGGGAAGAAGCCTATTTCATTTCAATAACCTCGATTAACCGGAGCAATTTTTTTCGGACTCTCGAAATATTCGTTCTGATGAAAGGTATATAAAAATTTTCGAAATTGTATATTTTAAGAAATGAATATAAAAGACAATAAAAAAACATAAATTTTGAATAAAGCATGAAGTCGATCGGATAATTAGTTGCCGAGATATTTGGAATCCTGTTTTCCACACTCTTCGATTTTTCATGACCCTGTATTTCATCCAAATTTCACTTCAAAGATATGTTTTAATTAGAAATTTGACGCCTAATCAGATGCAATAAACCGCTAGTTAATAGGATTATTATTTTTGGAGTTATAAGGAAAAACCTCTTTCAAGCAATTCAGTAATCGAGCCTTTAAAGTTTGTGACGTCATCAAGCCACGATTTTATTTGAATTGCAATGTATTTTATAAGTAGTTTACACATTTTTATTTTAATATTTTACATTATGCATATCCATGATGGGTAAGTATTACGGTGGCCCCCAACGACTAGTTTTTGTGAGTGCTTAATTTGAAATATTTGGTGTTTAGAGTGACTTAATGTTGATATTATGTTATGGTTCAAAATGGCATCTAACATTGGTAACTAGCATAAGAACATTACTAATGAATAAAAGCAAAAATATTTGGAATGTGTTTATGTGAGAAGGGGTACACATAAATGAAAAGACTAAGCAAGGGGTACGTGACAGAAAAAAGGTTGGGAACCGCTGGGTTATATGGTCGTTTTTTTTAAATCTTTTTCAATGAGGTTTTTGGCTATTTTTTAAAAAAATAGTAACTTTTGTAACATTTCTTGAGGTGGGGAGAAACAGGGAATAACTTAAAGAAAAAAAGTCCATGCGACGCCGGAGAGGACTTGAATTCATGCCTTTATTTCCTTCCCCTTCCCCATCAACCTCATTTCTCTTTTGCGTTGAATCATTGTTGACGGTACTCCTCCTTAATTATCTTCCTGCCCAAAGACAACAGGTGGATATCTGTTTATTGGTTGGAGTTATATCTCTGTTTGAAAAGTGCATTGAAATTGAGACAATGAGAATAAAGGAAAATTTTGTTTCATATAGATCAAGCGTGTCGAGTAAGAACATTCATTTTTTATACGTATTATAACTTTGAAAATAAAGAGTTTATCAATTGCTGGAAAAAAACGAACTGATTGAAAAATTTAAAAATTCTAATCTTTCAAAAGCTGCATTCGCCAAAGTAAATTTGATACCCCGGACAACATTTTAACAGTCAAACTTTACTCCACAAATGTTCAAATCTGTGATCAAGAAAGAAAAAACGTCAGCGCTTGTCACCTTATGGAAATGTGGATAAGGCTCTTTTGTCTTTTGTCATGGATTAAATATGCACAAACGCAAAATGCTCCTACATCCTGGAATGTTTTGAAAGAAAAATCCTTGGAATTTGCTAATGAAATTGGCAAGTCAAGTTTTTTTGCTAGCAATGGCTGGCTATAACGATTTAATTCAAGGCATATAACCTGTGCTTCAAAAAATTGTGCGGAAAAGCTGTTGATTTTGACAGGAGTTTCTTAAAAGAATGGAAAGATGTAATATTGCGGGACATTCTCAAAAGATACGAATATGCCACCAACGCCAATGCTGATGAATGCAGACCTTTTTTATAGGATCTTGCCAGACAGAACTCTTTGTTTTTAAGGTGAAAAATGTGTAAGGAGAAAGAAAAGTAAGGAACGCTTAATGCATCTCAGTAATACATATAATTTTCATTATGTTTGAAATTGTGAAACATCATTATATTACACTGCAAACGATTTTCCTTCGTAAAACAATGTGTAACAGAATTATTTTGTTTGACCCTGTAAATGAATAATAAATGCTTTGCACTCCATATTCTTCAAAAAGCATGCTTTAGCGCATTTCATAATAAATTGTATATCAATTTTGTCATTTTCTAATGGCGCAGCATCATCGAAATGCACTTCAAACGATTTTTTCCCATTGACTGTAATGTAACGGAATACTTTTGTCTGTCCCTGTAAAAAAACTATAAGCATTACACACATCATTTGCAATAGGGATCATGCTATAGTAAACGACAATAACATACAAAAATTTCAGGGCAATCCAAGTTTATTTACGCGAGTTAGAGCACGGACAGACAAACCGAAGTAATAAACACTTTTCAACTTGGTTGGAAAGTGATAAAAATAGCAATGATCTTCGGCTAGATTCAGTATTTGAAAACAATTAAAGAACTATTACGTTTGTTGTAAAATTTGAGCACACATGTCTGTCACAGTTAAATAGAAAAGTAAAGTCAAAAGTCTTTTAGCAATATTGCAAGAGCATTATGAAACCTTTTATTTAATAAAATGCTTCAGTGAAGATTTCAACAGTAAAATACACCAGCATTCAAAGGAGAAAAACAATTATAATGGAAGACAAATGTGTCATGTATCATGTACCTCTATGTCATTTACTTAGTATGATATTATAGAATGAGAAAACATTTTTACAATAAAATATTATTTTTATGTAAAAAATTAAACAAACTTAACAGAATATAAAAAGAGCACAGAAAAACCAAAGGATGACTCCTAAAACCCTTTTCTTAATCCCTCATAACAAAGGAAAGCTTTACTGTAAAAATCAATTATAAACTCACCTTTAATTTTTTTAAACTTTTTTGTGTGTGTGGGGGGGGGGGGGGGGGATTAAAATTTTTTTTCCCTATTCATTAAATTAGAAGTATTTTTATCATTAACTTAGAAATTTAAAAAAAAGTAAATACGAGAGTAAGAATCTTCTGAATTTCAACAACTTAAAACAACAACAAAAAGAATAATCTTAATCCCTCCTCCAAAAATTTCGTCCCACCCACAGCACAAAATTAAAAAAATCTTTTTCTTAAAATTTTTTTATTGTATTTGTTACTTTATTTTAATAATAAATAATCAAATTAATCTCCCCTCCCAAAATTACTGCTCTCCTCTCTGGTACCAAACCTGTAGAACTTTTAACTAATAAATTATTTTTTAACCTACTTAATTTAATACTTTATAGTAACTGTAAATAAATAATCTATAACCTAAATTATATCCTCACAAAATTGCTGCTGCTTTCCTTTTGTCCCTTCTCCCGTTCTGATGAAGTTTAAAATCTTTAATTTATTAAAATATTTATTATATATTTAAAATATTAAAATATTTTTCTGCTCTATTTCTGATTTTGTTGCAACAATAATTAAATAATCTGCTAAATTATCTCTCCCCCCCCCCCCAAATCCCAGCACACAGTTTAAAAGAATTATTTAATTATTTTTACTCTATTTATAACTTTATTGTAACAATAATTAAATAATCATTTAAATTACCTTCCACTCCCCACAAAACAAGAAAAAAAAAGCATGCTTCCCCCCCCCCCTTCCAGAACACAAACGTTAAAATCTTTAAAACTAGAGGAAAGGAGGGGGGGGGGAGCTTATTATTGGGGATTAAAAACAAAAAGAAAATCCAAATTGCTTAAAAGTAGGTGGGAAGCTTATTTTCAGATTTTACAGTAAGTGAAAATGAACAAGTTATGTAACAAAAATTAGCTATTTAAAAAATTAATCAAAATATAGAATTAACAATTCAAATACCTGCAACAGGACAGTAATAATCATTATCTACATCAAATGCACAGTCTGAATTATCAATGAGTGAATAGCCAGTTAAATGCACAGTACCTGTAAATTGAAAATGAAAAAAACACAATGGCATTTTTTGATAAATTTGCAAATTTATATTTACTATAATTTAAATATCATATTATAAATTAAATAACAAGTTTTAAAAGCAGAAAGATTTTCAGCTTGAAAACTTCAGTATTCTTTAACCACAGATTGATAGCAGTAAGGGGAAAAGAGGTATTTAACATGAATTTAAGAACCTGATATAAATTCTTTACAATAGAATTTAAATTACTACACTTCATTTGACATTATAGGCTATTTGTGAACACCATTGCAAATTAGTTATTTCACCTTCGTATACAAGTTAAAAATACGAAAACATTTAAAATTAATCACAATTTATTACTTATTACTAAAATAGGTGTAAAATGAAATAAAGGTTTTACAACATTAAAACCCTTTTATAAATGTTAAAAGTATCATTAGAGTCCCGAGCGCTTTCGACCTAAACCTGGCCATCATCAAGAGGGCTAAAATGAGAAAAAAATTCTGCAACTTCCGGAATGCAAGCTGGTTAAATATCAGATGGCAAAACCAAATATAAAAAAAAAAAACAGGAGGGGGATGGATGCCCAGTAGCAGAAACACTGTGACATGGCGAGATAGTTGCAAACAAAGAAACTATCTTGTTGACAATTTTTGTCTGCACTAATGAAATCAATTTTAAAAAATTGTCCACAACTTCCGGGCAGTTTTTGTCTGCACTAATAAATAAAATTCGCGTAAATCAAAACATTTGAAAATAACTAGTCGGTTGTGCCAATCTGAAAACTTTCTTCTATCTGACACAGGTTTCGCATACACTAAAAAGAATCAGCAACCAATTTATATCAAGGTCTAACTGAATCTAAAGTTTTATTAAATTCTGTGCATTAGTTCTTGAGATATGACTATTGCTAAAATCGTGTAAATCCTGCAAAATACAGGATAGCAGCACCACCTGTTTGGAGATTTAGACCAAAACCTAATCAACAATAACTTAGGACAATGTCTAACTGAATCTTAGGTTTGATGAAAATCCATGCATTAGTTCTTTAGATATAGTTATCATGATAATAATGAAAAAAGTTGCGTAGCAGCACCACCTGTCGGGCTATTTACACCAAAACGTAATCAGCATCTATTTATGTCAAGGTCTAACATAATATGAAGTTTGATGAAATTCCGTGCATTAGTTCTTGAGATATAATAGCCCCAGTGGCAGAACTATCTTCAAGTGTCTGCAATACGCAATATATCATATAAATCTATTCTTGCTGCTGGTAGTAGCGCTAATTAATTAAGGCATCAGCATTCATCTGCCTTTGAGTAAAAAAAAATTCTGAAATTAACAGCAAATATTCGGAAATGTTACAGGAGAGGGGGGAGGGGAGAAACTCCCCTCTCGGCAATAATTTTTCTTGTTGCAGGTCGGATTAACTCTGCTTTTGATTTGAGTCGATTTCAGGCTGAGTGTTGATTCTTACAAAATGGGTTTGGGTTAACCAGATTTTTCAAAAGTTAGTCCAGTATATTGTTTCAGATTAAAAACTATGCCTATATTAATAAGCATAGAACTTTGTGTGTCTGCTGTTTTCTAAAGGAATGCTGCATTTTATCCGGGACTATTTCACAAAATTCCCCTTTTTTTTTCGTAAACTTTTGACGAAATTAGCATTTCTTTTCCCCCCTGCGATCCTTTGATGAAATTCGTTTTTTTTTTGTGGCCCTTCGACGAAATTTGCACTTTTTCCGTGATCCTTTGATGAAATTAGCATTTTTTCCGCGGCCATTTGATGAAATTTACGTTTTCTCTGTGGCCCTTTGATGAAATTCGCATTTTTTCCACGATCCTTCAACGAAACTCGTGGTTTTTTTATAGTCTTTTGACGAAAATCAAGTTTTTCCGCGGCCTTTTGACAAAATTTGCATTTTTATCGCAATCTGTCGACAAAATTAGCCATTTTCCCAGATCCTTTGATGAATTTCACGATTTTTCTTTAGCCTTTGGACAAAATTTGCGTTTTTTCCGTGATCCTTCGAAGAAATTTACTGTTTTTGTGGCGATCCTCCGACGAAATCCTCCGCGATCTGTCGGCAGAATTCTCTGTTTTTTCGCGATCCGACAAAGAAATTAACAGTTTTTTCTACGATCTTTCGACGAACTTGGCATTTTCTCCGTAGCCCTTCGGCAAAATTCGCATTTTCCCGCGATCCTTCAAAGAATGTTTTTTTGACGGCCTTTCGACAAAATTCACATTTTTTTCACGGGCGTTTGACTAAATTTGCGTTTTTTTCGCGATCTATCAACGAAATTAGCCATTTTCGACGAACTTTAAATGAATTTCGCGTTTTTTTGTGATTCTTCAACGAAATTCGCCGTTTTAGTCGCGATTGTTCAACAAAGTTTGCCTTTTTTTGCGTAATTTACTCGCTATAGTGTGTCCGCGTTATCGCTGTATGATTTTAGTCTGCAGGTGTCCTAAAAAGTCTGCGTCGGCTATCGCAGCGTCGTGTACATTCTGCCACGGGGGATATAGCTATCGTAAAAATAATGAAAAAAGTGATATAGCAGCACCACCTGTTGGGATATCTACACCAAATTGTAATCAGCATCTATTTATGTCAAGGTCTCACTTAATCTGAATTTTGATAAAAATAACTGCAGAAATCGCAAAAAATACAGCATAGCAGCGCCACCTGCCGGGTGATTTTCACCAAAAACTAATTAGCACCAATTTATATTATAAACTAACTGAATATAAAGTTTTATTAAATTTCGCGCATTAGTTCTTGAGATAGAGCGCCCACAAAATTTTTATCACATACAGACGGACGGACGGAGTCATCGACAGACATTTTCTAAAAACATTCAAATTAAAATCCAGGACCTTCTAAAACGTATAAATCTGTCGAAAACCAGAAGTCAAAAATTTTCATTAATCCAATACTTTCTTCTTGTAAAGATAGAAAACAGTAAAAATGTTTAAAATTTGCATAAAACTTTCAGACATTTTTTCCCCTGCAGTAGTACACAGCCTTCTGCGCCTTTTACTGAGATGCCACAGGAAATGCTGTTTTTCTATAAAACGCAGATAAGCAGACATTTATCACGTGCATGCCAAATCCCTCACGTTCATTCCTGTTTTCTCCTTGCACCTTCCGAGCACGCAGGAAAGAATACGAGCTCTGTGTTCTGCGGCTGCTAAGAGCAACTCTCATTGCACTAAAAAAAAACACGGGCTTAGAATGGCATCCAGAGCAAGGGTGATTCTGTGCCGTTAAAGCAGTCAGTTCCGAAAATTTAAACAAAATCAGTCACCAGTCCGAAATAAAAGTGAAAATAAGCACTCGCCAGTCGTCGATTAAACTTGAAAAAGTGGCGATTAAAAATATGGAAAGAACCGGCCAAATGCAGGATTTTCCGATTTCCGTTTTTTCCTAAAGTTTGTGATTTTACCGTGACTGATCGACGAAATTCACTATTTCCCCCCGCCTTTGATTGATGATATTCGTGATTTTTATGCGAACGTTCGACGAAATTCATGATTTTTATGCGAACGTTTGATGAAATTCATGATTTTTAACATGCTTGTTCGACGAAATTCTTGATTTTCTTTATTTCTGTTTTGCATAATTTTAGTCAAATTTACAAGATTAATGAAAAGATTTTGTTTATTTGGAACAGCCTGCATCGAAGTATTTATGAAATAATATAAATTTTGTTTATTGTATGTCTTTTCGCCAGATGTTACCTTTATTTTGATATCGTTTGAGAAACAAAATGGTGGACTGCAGGCTAATACGCAAGCTGTTCCTAATAAAATAGGAATAATACACTAAATACTCATGCTGAAATTAAATATACATTACATATTAAAACACAATAAATTAAAATATAGTACACAATAGACACTTCCTAAAATTATTTATATTCATTAAAAAATACTCAAAAATGATAAATCTGACAAAGTATTTTTAAGTTGATTTTTTTTAAAAACATTTCAGTTATTGATAACTGTTTCATTGATTTTCGTTTGTGACTAATTAGTTTTTCTTTGATTTGCTTTTTACACATCATTTCTTGTTCATTTATAAAATCCCTTTGTTCAAGACCTTTGATAGCATTATCTAAGTTTTTGAACAATGTCATCAACAGTTATTTTTTCATATAATTGTTCATCATTTTCACTTTCTTCATCAGTTCCACTTACCTCTTCCAAGGCCATTTTGCGTATTTCGTCATCACTCAATTTATTGACGTGAAATGGTATTTTACCGATGGTGATTCATCATCGGCATGAATAACTTCATTTATGTCACCGGAAGTTAATGAAATTCCGGATGTATTTTCTTTGCAGTATGAAAGAAGATCAGAAATTATGTTTGAATACTTGGGAATCTGAAATCCTTCAAATTCCTGATCATCCTCATCATCATAAAAAAATATTGTTGGCATCAAGTTGTGCCATGCATGACGCAAAATGTCTTTGCATATATATTGTTCCATGAATTTGCAGCCCACCAAATATCTTTAATATTGAATTCTTTAACGAATTCAGTCATGTCCCTACCGCTATTTACGAAACTTAACATAAGATGAAAAAAATCATTTTTATAGTGGCATTTTAAAGCTCGTAATACTCCCATATCCACGGGTTTTATCAAGCATGTGTGATTGGGTGGGAGAAACACCACCTGGAAATTTTCTTTATTTAACATCTCCGGAGCTGGATGAGCAGAACAATTGTCCAAAACAAAAAGAATTTTTGCCTCATCAGCAACTCCATTAGCTCTGGCATGCGCACAAACTTCAAGGATGAAATTGTTATTAAACCAATCAATCAAAAGATCTTTTGTAATTCAAGCTCGCTTGCTTGATTTGTAAATGACTGGAAGCGATTTCACATTTTTGAGTGCTCGAGGTTGTGCATACATTCAGATCATCAACAATTTACACCTGTGAGAGCCTGCAGCAGTAGAGCAAGCCAGCACCGTTAACCGTGTCTTAGAATCTTTTACGCCAGATGGATTTTTTTTCATCGGCAGTAGTTAGTGTTTTCCTCAATAATGCCAGAAGAGTGGCGTCTCATCTATTGGTCAGCACAAATGTACTGACTGGGGTTTAAAAGAAATAGCAGATTAGTTTACAGCAGAAGCGTATATGGCTGATTTTAACAACCCCAAAAAGTTAATTTAAACTACAGTGAATTCTGTCTAAGGCGGACTCTGTGTAAGCCGGAATTTTGTCTAACGCGGAAATTTTTTCAAGTCCCGGCAAACACATAGGGAATAACATTAATTCATGCTCCATAAGCCGGAATTTGCCTAACGCGGAAACGGAAGGGTTTTTAAAGTCCCATCGAAATCAAAATTTTGAATAAGACGGAAAAAAGGTTAAAAAATGAAAGGCATTTGGTTTATGAAACTTCAAAACTGATATACATACATCAAATGCTCAACATTCGTAATAGATTAATAAAGTTGATTCATCAGAATGGAAAATGTTTAAATATTTAAGAAATAATTTTTTATTAGCTCACAGGCTATCAAAGCCTGAGAGCTTATGTGCCCGCCCGTTCTGTATGTATGTATGTATGTACGTACGTAACGCGATAACTCTTGACAGAAATAACCGTTTTGCTTCCAATTTTGTTTATAGGTTCCTTGTGATAAGGTTCTTCCCTGATTAGTTTTGGGGATTGATTGTTTAACTATAAAGGGGGGAACGGGGGGGCTAACCCCCTTAATTAAAATAAATGGTTTTTTCATGTAGAATTGTCCAATTTTCTTCAAATTTTGTATATAGGTTCATTGTGATAAGGTTCTTTCCTGATTAGTTTTGGGGGTTCATAGGTTAAGTATGAAGGGGCTAACGGGGAGGGGGGGGGGGAAATCCTCCCCCTTAATTTAGATAAATGAATTTTTCATGCAGAGTTATCCGATTTTCTTCCAATTTTGTTTATAGGTTCCTTGTGATAAGGCGCTTCCCTGATTAGTTTTGGGGATTGATTGGTTAACTATAAAGGGGGGGGGATGGGGGGCTAACCCCCCTTAATTTGGATAAATGGTTTTTTCATGCAGAATTATCCAATTTTCTTCAAATTTTGTATATAGGTTCATTGTGATAAGGTTCTTTCCTGATTAGTTTTGGGGGTTCATAGGTTAAGTATAAAGGGGGTAACGGGGGGTTAATCCTCCCCCTTTATTTTTGATAAATGATTTTTTTCATGCAGAGTTATCCGATTTTTTTCAAACTTTCTATATGGGCTCATTGTGGTAAGGGGCTTCCCTGATTAGTTTTGGGGGTTCATTGGTGAAGTGTAAAGGAGGGAAACGAGGGCTACCCCCCCCCCCCCCTTAATTTTGATAAATGGGTTTTTCATGCAGAATTATCCAATTTACTCCAAATTTTGTATATAGGCTCATTGTGGTAAGGCACTTCCCTGATTAGTTTTGGGGGTTCACTGGTAAAGTATAAAGGGGGGAACGGTGAGGACTAACCCCCCTTGATATAGATAAATGGGTTTTTTAAGCAGAATTATCCGATTTTCTTCAAATTTTATATATATGTTCATTGTGATAAGGCGCTTCTCTGATTAGTTTTGGGGGTTCTTTGGTTAAGTATAAAGGGGGGACAGGGGGCTAACCCCCCCCCCTTAATTTAGATAAATGGATTTTTCATGCAGAATTATCTGATTTTTTCAAATTTTGTATATAGGTTCATTGTGGTAAGGCGCTTCTCCGATTAGTTTTATGGGTTCATTGGTTAATTATAAGAAGGAGAAACGGGGGATGGTTCCCCCCTCTTAATATATTGTCGATTTCTTCATTTTTCGAGGGCTTATTTCAAATTCTTTGAAATAAGAATATAATTTACAGTTAGTGTGAATAGCCTGTGAGCTTAATGCCGTCAGTTTAACTGGGCAGTTTTCTTTTATTCCATTATTTCTCATATATAAGCAAAATGTTTTTCCTCTTAAAAAAAAGAAAGAAAAAGCATCATACCAAGTACATTTTTTACATTTATCTCAATTAATTATTCAAAAAAAGAAATTGATAAAATAAAATCCCTATACATTAACATTTCTCTCTTTTTCATTGTATTAACGAAAGAATATCACTTTTTTTTGCTTGCTTCGGATTTTGAGTTCTGATCATTGTGTAATCAGTCATTTGGTCGCCATAACTCTTTGTCTAATGTGAGAGGGAGAGGGCGGGGAGGGGGAAACTACAATCATTTACATTCTGTATGAGGTGTGGTTTCAGAGGGGGAAGGGGATGGAAGATGAATTCGAAGTGACGTATGTTTTATTTCAATAAATCACATGGTCAGAAAACGAGGTCGTTGCACGTGTTATTTGTTCTTCTCATTTTATATTGTCTACTGATATTACTAAGTGATAGTAAAAAATGGCTTCAAAATCTAAATTCAATACGCTATCTCTGCGGGATAAAATAGAAGTTATTAAATTAAAAGAAAAAAATTATTCTGTAAAAGATCTTTGTATTAAATTTAAATGCGGTAAAACACAAATTTATGATGCTATAAAAAGAAGAACAGAGTTGGAAAAGGAATTGGAAAGCAAATCATCCAACAGAAAGTGAAAAGGCGCTGTGAAAAATGAAGACATTGATGCATTAACACTTGAATGGTTTTCTAACGCTAGAGCTAAAAATTTGCCCATACCTGGAACACTGTTGCGTGAAAAGGCGAAAGAGATAGCCAAAAAATTAGGTAAAGCGGATTTCAAGGCTTCTACTGGATGGTTAATGAGTTTCCTTAATCGACACAATATTGCCATGAAGCAAGTTTGCGGAGAGTCGAAAGACGTCCCAGACCAAGAAATTCAGGGATGGAAAATAAATTTTCCTCTACTGATTGAAGGATATCAAGCTAAGGATATATACAATTACGACGAAACGGGACTATTTTATCGTGCGTTGCCCACTAAGTCCCTTGCAAAAAGAGGAAGTGAATGCCACGGTGGTAAAAACTCCAAAGAGCGTGTCACTGTTTTGCTTTGCGCGAATATGGAGGGCAGTTTAGAAAAGCCCTTAGTGATAGGAAAATCGCAAAAGCCGCGATGTTTTAAGAATGTGAACATTGATAAACTGCCTGTGATTTGGAGATCTCAAAAAAAATCTTGGATGTCGACTGCCATAATGGAGGGATGGCTGACTGAATTCAATAACCATATGATCAAAGAAAATCGAAAAATTTTGTTATTTCTCGACAATGCACCTTGTCACGCCAATTTCGAACTATCGAATATAAAATTACAATTTCTTCCCGCAAATACTACTGCAGTAACACAACCTATGGATCAAGGAGTTATAAAAATGATGAAAACCCATTACAAAAAATATCTCTTGCGGTCCATTATTGCGTCTTTAGATAATTGCTCTTCTGCCACTGAAATGGCAAAAAATATAAGTGTTTTAGATGCCGTCAAATGGATTGCCAAATCCTGTTCAGAAATGTCGCCTGAAAAAATTGTTCATTGTTTTAGAAAAGCTGGTTTTGTTTCAGAAAATGGCTATGAATCAGTTGACCAGTTGGAAGAAAATGAGTTACAAAATCTAATAGATGACTTAAAATGTGTTCACAGCAATGAAAAAATTAATGAAGAAGAATACGTATCAGCTGACAATATAGTGTGTACTACTGAAGCTAACACTTCTGTGGACATTTTGATTCAGCGATATCAAGATTTGGAAAGTGCTAGTGAAAATGAAGATGAGCACGATTATGAAAACCATAAAGACAATGGAGGAATCCAAACGTATCAAGACGCCTTGAGAAGCATTAGGTATCTCGAAAAAAATTTTCTTGCTCAAAAAAATGAAGAATTGATACCCATAATAACGGACTTGCAATGTGCTACTGAAAAATGCTTGGTAAAAAGAAAGACGAAACAAGCATCGATAAAAGATTATTTTTCGACTGTTTAAAACTACTATGCCACTATGTGAAGTATGAAGTAGTTGTTAAGGTAAATGATTTTCATTAACTTTTAAAATGGAAGAAATTTATCATTGATACTACTATTTATTTTATTATTCATATAATGTTTTTGAGATTAATAATAAATTTAATAAGACGTATAATTTCATTTAGAAAACTGTACTGAAGATTACGAACGTAAAAATAGGACTTGCGCATATATATTTTATTTATTTATTTTGGCTGTTTTGCATAAGGCGGAATGTTGTCTACGGCGGAAAATTTTCTCGGTCCCGTTTGACTCCGCCTTAGACAGAGTTTACTGTATTAAATTAAAACCCATTTTAAACATGAAATGTATATCCAGATATTATAACTAGCTATTAAACTGAATGTATGAATTCCATGGAGATTAGAATAGAATTAAAGACAATATATTTAAAACAACCAATATATTTATTCAAACTTAACACATATAAATACAATAAAATTAAATATATATACACTTACTTAATGTAGAAATAGACTTAATTAAATAAACAATAATCAGACATCATGACGTGTAACTAAAACTTCATTAAATACACAAATCATATTATTCCAGAACTCAAAGTAAAACCAAAATGTTCAGTTTCAACCTCTTTTGATTTATGAAGAACCTGAATAAGTAAAACTCGTTCTAACATTAAATAAACAGCAAATAAATCTCCAGCACATCTTCAATTAAAAACATCACTTGAAGGAAAAACTGATAAAGCACTTATTCCATTTGTTTAAGAAAAACCAAACGTCGAAAGCTGATCCGCATGCCTCTATGTTAATCATTTAGAACAATGAACATATCAACTAACACTTAGTCCAACACATCGATGAAGAAAATATCCAGCCAGATTGACTATGTATTTCACCTTAAAAACATACGGAGAAAATCAATAGGCTTCATTAACCATCAACATCGTTAAAATTCAGAAAAGTTCAGAGTTCCAAAAGAGATCACAAACAAAACAATACGATCTCATCTTGACAATTAAATTCCTCCATAAATGAAACTAGAACAATGTTTTAAAATGAAACTCAATTCAAGCTATAAATTATCGCATGATACCAGGAAGATTATCAAAGAAGTTTTCACACTACTCCAGACGTCTCACAGGATTAAAACACGACTAAAACGAACGTCCCGAATGCCAGTGGGCAGCACTATTTATCCTTACGACATTCTACTAGAAGAGCATCCATGCATGTCCAATCGCTTCTTACATCGGCTTCTCGAATGCCGTATGCAAATCTAAAAACATCGGCACGAGGCAAGGAACGAAATGTGACTGCGTTAGAAAACCTGGACAAGTAAGAGAAGCGTCATGAGTGGCAATAGACTCTGATTCGTCCAAAGCTCTTTTCAACCGCCGCAGGCTATCGACTGCAGCGCTACCATAGACTTTATACAGGGCGAAAATACAGAGTTTATAAATCCATATCATTCATAATATTTTCATGTTTGTTTAGATTTTTAACACCAATTTTCAGGTTCAGGGATGTTTATATTATGGATATAAACAAAAGTTTTTCTAGGAATTTCGCAATTTTCTGTAGAAAATATTTTTTTTCCTCCTGAAGTTTCGTTTTCACCCAGTCAGCACGAGCATTATCATTTCTTTTTCTCATTATATTTTAATATACATAAGAAAAACGTGGATTAGTTTTGTTTCTATAAGTATAGTGTATATATATCCTGCGTTATTTTTGTGGAATCGCAACACAAGTATTTTTTTATTAATATTTTTCCGCTGTCAGTGTTCAAAATTGGTGTTGGCGAAGATTGAGATCGCGCCAAATTCTCGTATGACTTGCTTTGAATCTAATACAGTAGTTTCGCTGTTTGTTGGTAAGATTATATGGTGTAGTGGTCAGAAGCATGCATTTGTCATGGCAGAGATTGCGGGTTCGATGCTCGTTTTTTTTTTTTTTTTTTTTTTTTTTTACATTTTAGAATTTTTTTTTTCGATTTTTATTCATTTCTTATGATTGCCTGCTCTGATTTTTTTCAATAGATTCTTGTTAATGAAACTAAATTATAATATTTTATTTTATTATTTTTTAAAATTATTATGAATTATTATTATTATATATTATTATTTATTTATTTATTATAAGTTACTTTGAATTGTTTAAATAGACTCTTGTTAATGAAACTAAGTTTTAATATTTAATATATAAGGGCTATATTATAATAATTAAAATGAAACATATATTTTAATGCAATTATAACATCAAATAAAATTACATTAAAAATATTTTTATGTTGTAACATTAATAGCATAAAATTATCCAATTACCAGAAAGAACTTATTAAAGTATTCATTTTTATAAAATAAAGTTTGATACTTCATACACAAAATACGCACACAAATTCAAAAGAATATGGGGAAGATGGGTATATATGTATATTAAATTAGGATTTTATAATTTTTAATTATAAGTGATGCTGGGGGAGTAGGGGGGTGTCTAAGAGGATTAAAGGTGGAAATTTTGGGGAGTGCTAATTTAAAAGAATATATATATTGTTACTGCACAATTCCAAATAGAGCATTTAAAAAAAAATGTTACAGCTAAAAAAAAAAAAGAAAATAATTGAATTTGTCCTCCTATTCAACAAATAAATCTCTGCATCAGCCGTCATTATAATTTAAAATGTAGTATATTTACAGGCAAACGAAAAACGCTATTCGATTGTAAAGAGCTGGAAAATAAAATTTCATGCATGCTCATTTGCAAATATCACGCATTTATGTATAAAAATAACATCGTGAAATATATTTATTTATATATTTTTAAATTTATTTATTAGATATGGAGATGAGCAATATACATACATAGATCTCTCTCTCTCTTTTTTTTTTTTTTTTTTTTTTTTTTCCATATGCATTTCAGGAATGTAGGAAATAAATTAAATTTTTTCAATTGTTTGGGAAAAAAGAAATTCAAATTTATTATATATTTAGATAATATTTATAGTATTGTTTTTATTAAGTGCTAAATTCAAAGTAAGCAATCGTATTTAGAATAAAGGTTAAAAGTTTCCTGAATAAAAATACCCCTCCATAAACACAAGGAATATTAGAAAATTGTTAGCATGAGCAAAGTTATATTTGGCTATTTCAAAATTTATTAAAAATTAATTTAATTGCAGAGTTTTCAAAAATGGTAAAAATAAAAATAATTGTCAAAATTGGTGTAATGTCTATTATGTATTTTTAAGTATTTTATTTTCAGTGAATTACTTGCCTCTCTCTTTGGTATGCTTAAGCCTAGGCTAAAAAAAAAAGCCTAGGCTTTTCTCAAATTCAAACTGGCTACTTTCTGACACATTTTTAAATTCATTTTTGTTTGCAAATTGGCAGGTTGTCTTATTCAGAAACTATGTAATCGAACTGATTTTTCGTTTTTCTGTAAAGGCAGAAGATTTTTAGAAAATGCTGTCAAAGTTCATGCATTGAACTGAATTTCCTGATGCGACATCGCAAAAAAGTAAAAACCTGTTGTGCTCCAGATGCACCTCATTTATCGGTAAATAAAAACTGTTCTATTACAAATCATTTCAATAACCATGCCTCCAAGTATAATGTTTTTATGTTTAAAAATGAGTCAGAAAATGTGTCAGGAAATTTTCGCGTTGTTCAGAGGTGAAAATATTTTTTTTGAGAGCCGAAAAAGTAATTTAATGGTGGAGACAACCAAAATAAATAAAATACAACTGCTCCCCCACCCCCCTCCCCAATTTTCTAAATATTTCAACTTTTATTAAATATTATAACTTTTCTTCCCCCCTCTAAGGAATTTTGAAGGTAGCTCTCAAATTCAAACTGATTACTTCCTAACATATTCTCGAAGTTAAATTCATCTGCAAATGCACAGTAATTTCAGCGGTGCAATGCAATGGGATAAGCGATTTCACCTCATTCGTTATTCTTTTACAAAAAAGTTTAATTAGAAAACTAATAAATAAATATTTATTGTTATATTCTAAATAACCAATTTAATTAAAATATTAAATGTGTTATATATAGGTAAATTGCACTTAGTGAAACTTTTGACATAATAGTGACAAAAACAGAAAATTATCCACTTTTTACAACAGATTTGTCCTAAAAAAGAAGAAAAATTGTTTTGTTTACCTTGTTTCGTTTCTAAAGAACGTGCATTAAAATAATAATAAAAATAGCCAAAGCGCGAATATGCGCCAAGCGTGGAAAATCGGGTTTGCTACAATTTGGACAAGATTTTCGTCCAGCCGCCATTTTTCTTCCACAGAGCATGCGTATTTAAACTCATGACGGTTCTCTTACTATGTCCAGGTTCTCTAGACTGCGTTGGTTCGCACTGCTATCTATGAGCGTTCGTAAGAACCACTCAGAAAAACAAGAGAAATGTGGTCGATGTGTCGCTACGAAGTTATCTGGAAACGTCGTGGGTTACAGATTGATATACCAAGTAAAAAAGCTTTAAACATTATAAATATGAAACAGTAGTTTAAAATAAAGTTTATTAAAGGTACCTATTAAAGTTATTTTAATAAAAACATTTATCAAAGATGTCTTTCAAAGATATTTATTAAGGACAGGTTAATTAAAGGTGAGCTTTAAAAGTAATTATATTTAGTTTATGTAATGTATTGTATTATATTTTATGACTAAAGAAAGAATATTATATTATATATTATGAATGACTCTTATGAAATGTAAATGAGGTAAGGGAAATAATAGGTATGGTGATAAGACCCAGTGACTGCTTTTTCCTAACATCATCTGTGTTATAAATTTGTTCTAATGTTAATTTTTCATCAGCTACAAGCTGACAAAACTGACTGACGAAAAATTCAGTAGCTTGTGCATCAACGCTTTTTTTTTCCTCTGCATATTCCAGAGGGTGCAGCAAATATTTTTTTAATTTTAGGGAGGATTTTTAGGGATTAGAAAATGAAATTTTAGGGATATTTTAGGGCTAATTTACGTCCACCATCCCCAGTAATTTTTCAATGCACTTGTACAGGGTTCCCAGCAAAACATGTCTGGCAATTTCCCTGACTTTCCATGATTTTCCCTGACCAAATACAAGAAAATTCCATGACCAAACGGGCATACACAAAATCTGCTTTAAATAACACAAAATAACAAGCAGCATAAAAAAATAAATAAAAATCAGAAATTTGTATCGTAATAACAGGGTTCATACTCTTTTCCCAGGAGAAAATTCAAGCACCTTTCAAGAAAATTGCAAAATGAAATTCTATAAAACATTATAATTCAAAAAAACTTCCTCTTTGCCAGTTTTCAAATGAATGCCATACGACAAAGTCTAGAATGCGAAATGTCATGAAAAAGTCTAAAAAATGTAGAAAACTTTTGTCCATATTATGGTTTTTCTGCATTGCATTTGGAGGAATTTCTTGATCTTGAAACCGACAAGAGTCGAGATATTTTTCAGAGGCGTCATGTCCATGTAGCGAGAAATATAGTAACACTTTTCGGAAAAAAAAATTATTTCAAATTAAAAAAAAAAAAAAAAAACATTTTCCCCAGATCTTTCCATGATTTTTTTAGGAAATATTTGTAAATTCCCTGACTTTTCCTATATATTTTTTAATTTCCATGACTTTCCCTGACTACTTTGCAATTCCCTGACTTTCCAGATTTTCCATGTCGCTGGGAACCCTGTTGTATTATAACACAAATAATTTCATTTAAGAAACACAGCAAATAAATTTTTGATTAAATTTTTTTGTCATGTTCAAAAATTTAAAATAAGCATTCTAATGTTCTAAAAATGTCTCAAATACAGAGCAAATAATAATAATAACAACAATAAAGTAAAGAAATCGTGTTACCTTAATTTTGCAATATCTAACAACTTTATACTATGTTTCTTTAATAAATCTTATATGGATTTCTTGCAATCTTGTTCGGTATTTTCACAAAAAACTTTTTTTTAAATACTTGAATTTTGTATATTTGAATGAAAAACAAAATTATTTAAATTTGGCTGAGGCTAAATGTATTCCCTGCTAAATTTTCAACATCTCAAAGGTATAGTTAAATAAAATACAAAAAATATTCAATTGTTAAAAAACAATGAAATATCCATAATATGCTGTATTGTATCACAGAGAATAAATTTCGAAATTTTATTTTGTTTAACATTTAATTCTCTTCATCAAAAGTTGGGCTTTCTCCATTTTACTTAGAGGATAAATGCTTGCTAAATTTTTAGCATTTCGAAGGTATAGTCAAATGTAACACAAAGGATATTCAATTGTTTAAAACTAAATAAATAAAAATGCTGTGATGTATCATAGAAAATATTTTTTTTAAATTTAGTTTCACATTTAATTTTCTTCTTTAAAATCTGAGCTTTCTCCATTTTAATCTCTGAGCTTTTCTTCCCTTTTTTTCTGTTTTCCCATGTATATTGCTGATAAGCTTTATGTGAATTCTTAATATCATTTAACTAGGAAGTTGAAATAGGTACTTTACTCACACCTCCATAATTTTTAACAGCATCTTTTACAAATCTCAAACTTTTTATCATATGTTGATTGAAACCACCTTTTAGCATACAATTGTTTATAGAAAATCCCCTCTCAGGATCAGCATTACCAAGAGGTAAAACAAGTGCAGTTTTAATTAAAATTAAAAGTTATGATACTTTATTTCTTTGTTGTTGTTTACCACTTACTTTTGAACAACCAATGAAAATGCCTAACAAGAATCAGCTTTGGCGATCACAGTACAAAACAAAACTAACTTTATCAGTAAACAAAAATAGTTATCAAAACAAATTTTATTGAAAGAAAAAAAATTTAGTAGAATTTTAGGGCTGTAAGAAAATTTTAGGAATTGTAGGAATGCAAATTTAGGAATTGCAGGGCGAATGCGATACCTGATATTCGGAGTTGCCGAATTCCATGGCGCTTTTTTCAATTTTTCGAGCCAACCATCTGAATACTCACAAGGTGTTTCCACTTTCATTACAGGGTGAAAAATTCTCACTTTAGCTGTTATCATTGCACCTGTTACAGGAACCTTTTCATTCCTTCTTTGGTAAACCCACGCAATTATAACTTTACCGATCTCATCATTACTCGAAGGCCGAATGGTTTTTATTTTCTTCATTGCCAGAGGTCACTGTCAGCAAAAAACCGAAATATTTTTGGTTTTTGCTTTTGCAAATCATATACGGTAGATTTCCCTACCCCATATTCATCACAAAGTTTCAGCACTGAAGTCCCTTTTTCTAATTTTCATAGCAATTCCACCTTTTTTCTATTGTAAGCGAATTATGTTTTCGCTTTGTTGAATCAGAATTGCTGCTAGAGCTAGATGATGAAACTAACGACAATTTTGAATTTATTTTTCAAAGAACAGAACAAAATCAAAGGTAGCAACTCGATCACGTGAAAAATAATAACACAGGCAAACAAACATGCACACTAGATTAAAGTATGAGCCTTTACATTGTCAATCGGAATGAAAATTTTCACATGACATTGAAATATTCCAAAATCCGGAATGATCCAGAAACTGGCATATTTTCAGAATCTCAACTAGTGACGAAAAAATAATTTAAAAAAAATTGTAAGTTTTAAAAATACTTCTTGCTCAGAATTTAGCCTTTCCTTTTATTCATCATAAAATTATTACTAAAAGAAAAATTCACGAATTCAACTAGAGTGGGGGAAAAAAACTCTTGTTATCTCTTTTTCCTGCTGCATTCAAAGCTCTTTTGAAAGTAACAAAACTGACAGATACGGGAAACGACCAAACAACACGTGTATCAAGGTTATAGGGCAATGGGTTACTAGGTCGATCACTCAGTTCAGTCAGACCATCTGGAGAGGAAGAATATCAAGTGTGTTATCTGTTAGTTGAGTCAAGTGATAACAAATTTGCATGCTTGTTTGTTTGTTTTTTAAGTTATAAGTATATACTTGAGAGATTTTATTAGAATTATAAGAAGCTTTCAGTCATCAGCGTATCAGGTTGAGTAAGTTCTCATGGGTCAATAAAGAGTGCAAAATTCTCTAGTGGGGGAACTTGTTTCTGTTTTTTTTAATGCCATATTTTAACATGCCAGTTTTTGTAATAATTAAACTCTTTAATTAACAGTCAGGTGGTATAAAAATATACTAGAATAAGTCCATATAGATTTATTTAGTGTTCAGTTAAAAAGGTTTAACTGCATTCCATAAGAAATATGGAAATTGCAGCTATTCTATTTTTTAAATTAATAAAACTGAAATCGCGAAAATATCTGGATTTTTGAGGTTCAACTGTATTCCACATTCTGATTATCTCTCAAAATCATCCAGCAGTAGTCTGCAAGCATAGACACAGACCATTTTCCTTGATAACATTGCTCAATCACAGACATATCCTGGTGGAAAAGTTCACCATGCTCGTCACTGAATTTTCCGCAGTTAGCAGGGAAGAAATCCAGGTGAGAATCTACTAAATATAGCTTTAAGCACATTCGACATCCAAATTTCTGATATAAAGACAGCATGTCGTTAACAAGATCTTCCTAATATTCGGATCGGACGTTTCCAAGGAAATTAGTACAAACTTGACAGACTGTTTTTCATCATGATTTAACAGGTTTTCAAATTTTGGATCCTTGAAAATATCTCTAATCTGTGAACCCACAAAAATTCCCTCTTTAATTTTTGCCTCACTCAGTCTGGGAAATTTCATACGCAAGTAAGCAAAAGCTGATTTATTTGTATCCATAGCTTTAACCAACTGCTTCACAATACCCAATTTTATGTGTAGAGCAAGTAAGATGATTTCTCTGGAGAAAGAAGCGGTGTGTTCTTGACATTCATTTTTCCAGGTATCAAACACAGCCTCGGAGGAATGTCGTTCTGGATATGTAAATATGTAGCACGACTGCTCCATTCACACAGAAAGCAACAAAACTTTGTAAATCCCAGTTGAAGACCCATCAAAAGCGAAACTACTTTCAAGTGAGCACAGACACACCATTCATTTTCAGTGTATTTAATTAGGTGTAAGAGCTGTTGCAGGTGTTCATAAGACTTTTTCATGTGCACAGAATATGCAATGAGAATGATGAAGCAAAATCATCTTTAAGCTTATTTTGGATGCATCTATAAATAGACGCCACTCGTTTACATCAAGTGTTAGTCCAAATTCATTCATAAAGCCTTTAACCCTTTCAGGGGCAGTGGTATGTTTATGAAACCACTTAATTTTAATTAAAAAACGCCACATTGGCACCAGAACTTTGCTAAAATCTTTTCCATTTAATATGTATGTGAAACATAGTCTTTTACTTATTTAAGAATAAATTTGTACGTAAATTCCGGTGCCAGTCATTTATTTCAACATTTTAGTACTGAAAGTACTTTGCCCCTGAAAGGATTAATATCCGAGCAGAACACAATACTATCATTTTTCTGAAAATAATGTAGATATTTTATATGACGGTTACGAAATGAAGATACTCTGACATGTTCTTCCAAAATATTCCATTGTTGTAATCTTGATGTGAGTAGTTCTGCTTTAGCTTTCGACAGATCTAAATCACGAACAAGATCGTTGAGATCATTCGATGTGATTTTATGTTAGCGAACATTGTTTTGGAACAGATTATAAATTTGTTAACCAATCACCCACTGCATATGACAAATTAAATGGTGTAGATAATGAAACTGGCGGGGATATTGCCATAGCATCATTACACATACTGCTGCAATGTTAAATGAATGACAACCCAATTAGTTGAGTTGGCTCCTGAGTCGTGGTAACAGAGTAATTAAGGGGGAGGGGGCAAATAGTACAACTTTTTAATATAGGACAAAATTAGCACTCGCCAATCGGCGAGTAATACGGAATATTTGGCAATTGACTTTATTACCACCACTGTCCAAATTTAATAGTCACACTCGCCAATTGCGATGATTGAATGGAAAAAGATCCCCCCCCCCCTCCCGCTTTCGCCCGACGAATTTTGAAACCATTTGGTGAATTGTGATTTTTTTCCTCAAAGCCATTTGATGATATTCACAATTTTTTTTTACCTGAGACCATTTGACGATATTCGCAATCCCCCCCCCCCCCCCCCGAGACAATTTGATGAATTTCGTGATTTTTCCGCCATCAACTGATGAATTTTGCGATTTTTCCACTATCCTTTCACAAATTTCGCAATTTTTTTTCATGACTTTTTCCATGAACGTTCAACGAATTGCACACTTTCTTTCCACTGACGTTCGACGAATTGCGCACTTTTTTCCAGCTATCGTTCGATGAATTTCGCAATTCTGTTCTGCGATTGTTAGACAAATTTCACAATTTTTTCTCACGAGATCATTTGACAAATTTCAGTATTTTCCCCCCTGAGACTATTTGACGTATTTCTTGAATTTTTTCACGACAGTTTGATGAAATTAATTTTTTCCAACAATAATTTTGCGAAATTCACTATATATTTCACGATTGATTGACAAAATCTGCTATTTATTTCCGCGATTCCTTGACAAAATTAGCTTTATTTTTTTGCAGTCATTTGCCGAATTTTGTGATTTTTCCTGCAATTGATTGACAAATTTCGCAATTTATTAACCGAGACAAATTGCCGAATTTCCTGATTTCTTTCCCGAGACCATTTGACAAATTTCGCTAGTTATTCCACAATCGTTTGACAAATTTCATGTTTTTTTTAATCAAGTATTTGTAAATTTGTTACTGGTCAGTGCTTAAAAAAAACTGATGAGTAAAAAAATCCATGCACTGGCCAGTGGCCAGTGAGTAAAAAAGTTAATTTTTACCTATACTTTTTAAAGTCATAAAAATAAATGATTTGGATGTTTTGTATTTCTCTTATTAAAATTATACGATCAGTTTTCAACATGTCAAACACTGTTTTTACTTTAAACTTTATGTAACTGTTATAATGATTGTCTGGTTTGAAATTTAAGAAGAATTGGAAAAAATTCCATAATCGTGTTAATAAAAGAAAACACATTCACAATTTCAATAACATAAAAAAAAGTTATTTGCATGTTTAGCAGTACTCTTATAAGAACATTGAATGAAAAATATAGCGTATCGACAAACAGCCTGAACTATAAATATTAAATAGAAAGATTTCAAAGTTATAAATTAAATGTCTTTTTTGGATAAATTATACAAAATAAATCTTACCGTATCCCCCTACGGTAAAAGTAATATCATCTCCTTTGTCAAATATCAGATTCAAATTCACCTGTTGAATCTCTACATGTTTTAAAACACAAAGCAGGAATACTTGTCCATGTTGAATCACACTTAAGGTTACTGTTCTATCATGTACAGACCTATCGTATGCTAAAATAAAATAAAAAACACTCCAATATAAGATTTATGATAAGACTCTAAAAACAAATACAAAACAATTCTAAAGAATTAAGAAAATAGAGAAATATAATAAAAGTCATAAAATAAAATACTTTGGAATTTTTATCATCAAAATATCAATTGTAATTTTTTACTGTTTAACAGAGTGCCAATGGTTTTAATCAGATGATACATAAAAAAAAAGTAAATTCAAATTATTACTCTTTTATGATGGGGGAAAAGTATTAAAAAATCTAAGATGGATATATAGAAGACTGCTGTCACTTGTACATTTGTCAGAATGTTTATATACAAGCTAGTTCTCTTATACGTAACAGATGAGATAACACACACTGTTGAGATATTTGAAAATGCTTTTTCCTCTCAAATATGCCAGTAGGTTACGTGACTTCTCTCGCACATCTTGAAACCTCCTTCACAAAGTCCTGGTCCTGTTTTTGTAATTTTTTTTTTTTTTTTTGTGAAAAATTTAGTCATAGTTTGGTGAATTTGAAAATATTGTTATATAACAGGCTCCTGTTATCTATTTTTAACAAGATCCTTTATGCATAATAAAGCTAACTGGCAGTATGAAGGTCAGATTTCATTTTTAAATGATTAAATTTGTGACAGATTCACTTTGGAGATGAAAAAGTTTGATGAAATATTTATTTAAAACAAATTTTGATTTTGTGAAGGATCCTATTTTAAGACGATAATTTTTGTGAAGGGTCTTTAAAGAACCCAAATTTTTCTTAAACAAATTTCTGAATAGCATCACAGTCTCAAAGAAAATATTCTCGGAGACACAATTATTATAGTTTAACATATTTTAATAACTAAATAAATAACAAAAGCTTAAAAAAAATATAGATTGCAGAAGATTAATATGTGAGCACTTGAAACAATGCATTTATTTCTGATCACTATTAGAAACTATAAAAAAATGAAAACTTCACTTAAAAAAAAAAAATAAATAAATAAATAAAACACAAGTTTCACCAAATTATGAGCTTAAACACTGAAATAATTAGAATAAAAAAAAGTTGCCATAATATTTAAATAACGTTTGTGCAAGTTTTATTTTTCTCATAAATATTTAAATCTTACACAAAGTTATTTAATAAAAAAAAACACTATTACACTATTTCTCACTATTAAAAACAGCATTATGAATAAAATATGCATTCTTATCCAGCCAATTCTGCTTTCAAATTTTGGACCATGAACATAGAAATAGATAAGGACTTCGGTACTTTTCAGTTAGCTGGGCGCCAGTGAAATATATATACAGTCGAACCTCCATATATCAAAATAGCAAATTTCCGGAAAAAAATTAGACATATAGAAATTTCGATATATAGAAGCGATCTGAGTTTTATAATAATTACTCCTAAAACATTAAAATTAAAGTTAATTTTTGTATACGGAACTTCATTTCTAATGCGAATTGCATTAACACTAGAACGCCGGACGGTGTCATTTGACACCGAAGCGTGAAAGTTTCTTTCTAAAATCTGTAAATTTTGAAGGATCCTTTTTATTTCGGTCGACTTTTATTAAATATGTAGGTAGAACCCACATAAAATTTTTTGGCGAACTAGGTTTATTCAAACTTAGTTTACGGATAGATTTACCTATAACGCCGGTTTGGTGTCAATTGGATACACTTCCACTATTTTAAATTTTGTTCTTCTGTGCGTTCATTGTGTAAAACAAGGGAGTCCTGTAATGTTTTTTTTTTTTACATCTGGTCATCACGTGATTTGTTTCAGCTGCAACAACACCTGTCGCTTAGATTTAATTTCTCACAAAGATAGTGCATGTGCGGTTACTTGTGAGTTATGATTAGAAGAATTTTTCTGGGGTTTTCTTTCGTTCTTGTTACTTTCTATGAGTAAAATTTAAAATGTCTTACTACGGAAGAAATTACCGCGCTTATGAGAGAACTGTCAGATAATGAATCAGAAGGTGGAGAATTATCAGACACGTATGATGAATCGGATGATGAAAATTTTATTTCTGTTATATCATCTGAATCGGAAAGCAATGAGGATGTTGAAATTGATAATTCTGGAAATCAAAAAGAATTTGTTGCTCGCGATGGCTCTCAGTGGAAAGAATGTGGTTCAGGAAGTGCAACCAGTAGATTAGCAATCCAAAATATTTTGCGAGAAAATAGTGGTCCAACTAGTTATGCAAAAAGAAATGTGAATAATGACAGTGTTTTGAGTGCTTGGTTGCTTTTTATAGACAGAACGGTTTTAGAGCATATAATAAAATGCACAAACACAGAAGCTCGTCGAGTATTAGAAAATGATGTTTGGTCTCTTTCAAAAGAGGAACTTTTTGCTTACATTTCGATTTTATATGCACGTGGAGTTTCAGGAGCTAGTAACCTAGAACTTCATTCATTATGGTCTACTTCATGGGGTATAAATTTTTGCAAAGAAACCATGTCCAGAGACAAGTTTTGTGAAATATCAAGATTTCTGAGATTTGATATCAAATCAACTCGTCGTAATCGACCTCAGCAGGATAAATTCGCAATAATGATTTCGGAAGTATGGAATTGTTTTATTGAAAATTGCATAAGCTGTTACAAGCCAGGCCAGAATATAACAATTGATGAACAATTATTTCCTAGTAAGACTCGTTGTCCATTTACTCAGTTTATAGCATCAAAACCTGATAAATACGGACAAAAATTTTGGATAGCTGCAGATTTAGAAAGTAAGTATATTTTGAACGCATTTCTCTACCTAGGAAAAAATTAAGAACGAGATCAAAGTCAGAGACTTTCTGAGTAGGTAGTTTTAAAGCTAATAGAACCCTTTAAAAATATGGGAAGAAATGTCACAGTTGACAATTTTTTTACTTCTCTTGAGTTGGCTAAGAAACTAAAGGAAAGACGAACGAGTTTAGTTGGCATGGTAAATAGGGCCAGACGAGAAATTCCAGATTGTATAAAGTCAGGAAAAGAAGTGTTATATTCAACAAAAATATTGAAAAATGAAGAATCGGGCACAACACTTACAGTTTACCGGTGTAAAAAAGAAAAAAAAATGTGATAATCTTGAGTTCTATGCATTCAAACATTGCAATTGCCAATAATTCAAAGAAAACACCTGAAACTGTCAGTTTTTATAATGAAACGAAATGTGGCGTAGATATTGTTGACCAAATGGCAAGGCAATATTCAGTCAAAGCAGGATCAAGAAGATGGCCAATTCACACATTCTACAATATGTTAGACTTTGCTGCCATAAACTCATGGATTATTTTCAAACAAGTGGCGGGGAAAAAATATCAAGGCGTACTTTTATACAAACATTAGCTGAAGAATTACGAGCAGAATATATTGAAAAATCTGCTAAAAGACGCAGTAGCCACGAAGATGAACTGCGAACTGAAAATCCTTCTAAGCGTAGGATATGTGAGGTTAAAAAGTGTCATGGAAATGTGACAAATAAAATGTGTTCCTCTTGTAAAAGAATGACATGCGGCAAATGCACAAAATATGTCAGCTATAAATGTATTGACTGTGAGTGATATAAGTAATGTAAGTAGTTATTTCTCTTGTTTATATTTTTATATCATCTTGAAAAAAATATTCTCATTTTACAGATATAATAATTATTCGTGTGTACCATGTATATGTTCATATCATCTTGCAATATTTTTCTTATTTTACAGATATAATTTTATTTGTGCGTAACATATATTTTTTCATATCATCTTGAAAAATTATTATTTTACAGATGTAATATTATTTGTGTGTACCATACATATTTTCATATAATCTTTCAAAATTATTCTTATTTTAAATATATAATATTATTTGTGTGTACCATATATATTTTCATATAATCTTTCAAAATTATTCTCATTCTAAATATATAATATTTTTTTGTGTGTACAATATATATTTTCATATAATCTTGTAAAATTATCCCTATTTTACAGATATAATAGTATTTATGTGTACAATATATGTATTTGTAAAAAGAATATTAAAATGTACATTTTCTTTGAAATTTTTGCTTACTTACCGACCGGTGTCAAAATGACACCTGGCCAGCGTTTCAGGGGGTAGTAAGATTTCAGGCGTTCTAGTATTAAATGAAAGTTAATAATGAAAAAAATGAATTAGTATGAAAGGTTTATTGAGTACTACATACCTTTTATAAAAACAATAATCCAGACAGTGGTTACAATGCTCACAGTTACATTCTGTTAAAAAAACTACGAATATCTATGGAAAGTTCATCAAAGAAATGTTCGCATTTATTCAGTCCACTAAAAACTTCATGAGGAACATTTTCCGTAAATTGAAGTCCACGACGTATTGTTTCAAACGCCTCTCGCATTTCTTTTTTCGATGGCTTGGAAATGTTTTCCGATTCATTTACTTCCCCTGGTTCTTCGATTTCTGTTTCAGATTCATGAAACGAATTCAGTATGTCTTCGTCTGTAGGATAATACGCAATAATTAACATATCATCAACTGTCAGAAATTCGTTAAGAAGAATACCGTCTGTAATGTGACCTTGCGAACGCAAATTTTCCCAAGACTGTTGAATTTGCAGGAACACGTCCTGTTCTTCGATTTCCGGTAATACACTGAACTCAGCTTTTTGCGAAACAGTTTTTTATTGTAGATTCAGAAACGTCATTTTCCCAAACTTTGGCTAATTCTGTCACACATATCCCCAAATCAATCACCTTATGTAAAGGTTTTTCATTTTCAAATGTCCAGATAAGTCGTCGGAGAATGCATTTTCTGTAATTAAGTTTCAGGTTTTTTATCACACCCTGGTCCATTAGTTGAAATTTTGAAGTGGTGTTCAGGGGAAGAAAAAGCAAATCGACATTTGATAATTTTGAAGACACATTAGGATAAGCTGGGCAATTGTCTACAAGTAAAGCAATTTTTCTATTTTGATCACTCATTTTTCTATCCAATTTCAAAATCCACTTTTCAAAAATTTCACCTGTCATCCATTGGAACAATAGTCAACCTCTAAAGATGTTACATTTTTTAATACTCTAGGGTTCTTACTTTTACCTACTACCAATAATCGAAGTTTTTCTTTGCCACTCATGTTAGCGCCTACCAGTACTGTTATTCTGTCCTTACTGTTATTGCCTCCATGACAATCATCGTCTTTGAAAGTCAGAGTTTTGTTGGGTAAACACTTATAAAAGAGTCCCATTTCATCAGCATTAAAAATATCATCAGGCTTATAATCTTTTAGAATTTTTTTCAAATTGTTGCTTTTCCAGTCATCACAGACTGCTTCAGATACACTTTTACTTTCTCCGGAAATAACCTTTTCCTTGATGCCATGCCTTTTCTTAAATTTGTCAAGCCACCCGGAACTTGCTTGAAATTCATCACATCCAAAATATTTAGCATACTCCAATGCAGCCATACTCAACCTTTTTTCCGCGCGGGAAACAAACATAAGTTTGCTTCGTTAGGCGGGCCGCAGCACACTATACTTATATAATAACTAGCTTACCCGCCCGGCGTTGCCCGTGCCAACAACCTTAAATGTACCTGAAATCAGTGTTGAACATTTTTTTATTTTTAAACAAATCTAATGTTGGGGGCCCCACTACCTTAGACAGCAAATACTGGGCGTGCCATACACACTCCCATATATTACCGTAAGTCGAGTCGAAAGAGCCATACCCCTTCATGATCCAGCGCATAGAACCAGAGATAGGAAAGCACCCCTGGTGGTGAAAATCCAAACTAAAATCAGTCAGCTCTATCGATGTCAAGTGGAAAGAACCATACCCCATTGTGATCCAGCCCATAGAAACAGAGATAGGAAAGCCCCCCTTGGTGGTGAAATTCAGAACTAAAATAGGTAAGCTCTATTGATGTTGTGTCGAATGAGCCAAACCGTGTCGTGATGTGACCCATAGAACCCGAGTTAGCTGCAAAATCCTTTAGTTACACCTTCCACCGCCAGGGGGCACAATATGTTCTATACGAACATAACTGAATTCATTAAGGTTATCTATGTCGAGTCGAATGAGGCATACCCCGTCATGATCCAGCCCATAGAACCAAAGATACGAAAGCACCCCCTGTGGTGAAAATCCGAACTAAAATCAGTAAGCTCTATTGATGTCGGGTGGAAAGAGCCATACTGTAATGACTTAACGAACTCCAGTGATCCAAGGGGATGATTAACATCCAGCACTTTTTATTAGGCATCGTTGATATACAAGTTAAAATAAGATGAACAATTAAAAAACATTACACTCTGCCATCAAAACCCCAGCGTACACAACCATCATATACTGTTCACGCGCACACATCATTTTCCGCTCACCATCGTTTGTTCAACTCTCTCTGCATCTCTCTTAGCGTAGCTCGGTTCACTTCGTTTTGACCTGCCAACTAACATCTCTTGCAGTCTCTCTGCATATCGAAAACTGTCCTTTCGATTCGATTACACGGCTTACACGGCAGTCAACCTCCGAAGCTAGGCGACAAAACCATGGACAAAAACTGGACAACTCTATTCCAACAACTCACGAGTCAGGCTAGGCCATAGATTTCTTCGGTCGTTACACTGCTCTCATTGGCTGGCTGCTTCGTTGCCACGGATGGTGTTGCCGAGGCTATTTCATGGGAGGAGCTTGAAATAGCTTCGAACCCAAAATTCCATATACACATTTTAATTTTTAAAAAAATCTAAATTAAAATTTAAAAATCCGGCCCCGAGGTATACTGTCCGGTGACAACATCTACACATGACAAAAATTTTAGAGTCCTAGGTGTTATAATTACGGAGAAATCCGTGGGCAGGCAGGCAGACAGACACTTACTCTTTTATAGAGATAGAGATGTAAAAATAATTAGTTAAAATAGAAACATAACAAAGTAGCATAACAAAGCAGTGTAACAAAATAATTAGCTTACTATACTACTTATTATATACCTTCAGCTATATAATAAGTATAAAACAAGGTAATAAAATACTGCAAAATTTCTATATTCTAAAGATACAAAAAAACGATTTTATTTAATAAATTCGATTTTGCTCAATACAAAAGCTTCATACCTTTTCAAAATGTGGAAATATATAGTTGAAATTTAGTTAATTTGAAATAGTATTTGATTAGGGGTGAAGATTAAAAAATATATACATCTCTGTCATGCAAATAGGACAATGTAAGAAGGTTTTCACTAAGCAAATGACGTACTTTTAAATTATAAATGACTAGGAAGATTTTTTCTTCCCATTAAAACATATAAAACAACGACGATCTTAAATACCTTTCTTCTCTTTTATAAATATGGATTAATGATTACATGTCTCGGGCCGCAAGTAAAAGGTCGCTGGGCCGCAAGTAAAAGGTCGCCGGGCCGCAAGTTGAGTACGGCTGCTCCAATGCCTTCTCTTTTATGAGAGGACCAGAGATCAGCAAGTTTTGGTCTCAAACACCCTTTATCCATTTTAAAATGGCCTCGTCCACTGTATCGTAAGTACATGTTTTCGAACGCTTTCTGTTAGGTTCAATACATTCATAGGATTTCATTACGGCATTCCGATTTTTTATAATAGTCGACAATGTGCTTGCAGGAATACCAAATTTAGAAGAAATGTCTTTTTTGCGCATTCCGCTAGCTGCATCCTTCAGCAATTCAACTTTACCCACAACACTAAGGGATTTTCTTTTTGACACTGTGATCGAGAGAAAAAGTAAAAGTTCAAAATGAATTTATAAAACACTACTTAAATTTTCACTGAAACTAAGCAGACTTAGGAGTGGGGGCCAACCATCAGACAAAAGGGAATGCTAGAAACTGGTTTCACGACAGAGACCCAGATTTGGTAACCTTTTCTTGAAGCATGACGGAGGACAGAGATGCGCGCCAAACTGGCTTTTCTCCCGGCAAAAGCTCCTCGGAATCTCTCGCCGGATCATGAGTTGACCCAGAATGAAATCCGAAAGTTGCCAATAAAGCGATCACCGCCAAAAAAGACATCCTTTTGGCGATGAAAGAGCGAAAACATGTTGAATTCAAGTTCTGGCTGAAAGAACAATGGGGCTCGCGTTTCTCTACTGGACAGGTCACCACCGAAATTCGAAAACGAGTTGGGGGAACAACAGCCTGTTTGTCCACCCCTCATCCCCAGCTGGAATGTGGGGTTCGTAGTGACCTTCAATAAACTTCCTTTATCCCCCTGACCTTCATTTTTCGTGAGACAACAGGTCTAAAGTGGAATAAAATCTCTCAATATGTCTTGAAAAAAGTTTCGATGTATAGAGGTTTTTTCGATATACAGAAACAGTTTTTCTATGTAATGAACATGGAGATTTGCTAAAACTTTGATATATAGAAAATTTCGATATGTGGAAGTTTGATATATGGAGGTTCGACTGTATATATTATATATACACACATACATATAGACACTCATATATGTATACATACAGTGGTGGACAAAAAAACTGCATCATCTAGAAAAATTAACATTTTGTAATGCTAATGAGTTATTTCGTTCAAATAATTTAATCTTACTTGCTACAAAGCAAGATAAGATATCATTCTACATTCCTATTGGATAATATACCCCTTACAAAGTATTGTGTCATCAAATTTTTAAAAAGCGTGCGGCAAAAGGAAAAAAACACTCATTTTTCTCATTCTTTAAGTGGTCAAAGAATGTTTTCATATGTTCAATTGACACAAGAAAAAACTGTGTGATACTTGCTTTTGTTATAGAAGGATATTCGATATGTGTGATCGCTAAAAAAATTGGTTGCAATCAATCGACTGTATGGAGGACAATTAAAATAGAACGTGAAACTGGTAATGTTGAGGGAAAGCCCAGATCGGGCCGAAGGAGGGTGACCAAAAATTCTGATGATCGATATCTGAAACGGATATCTCTAAGTAATTGTCATACAAGTGTTCCTGACTTAAAAGTCAAATTTGAGAAAGTCTGTGATGTTAATTTAAGCGCAAAAACTGTCCAAAAGCGCCTTGTGGAATGCGGTTTACATGTGTATTGCCCAAAGAAAAAGCCTTTACTTACAAAAAAAAAAAAAAAAAGAAAAAAAAAAAGATGCAGAAATGACTTTCTTGGGCAAAAGAGCAGGTCTCATGGACAATGGCTCAGAGGGATTCAGTAATTTTTTCGGACGAATCTAAGTTTAACTTACTGTATTTTCGGGAGTAAGCGCCGCGGCACATACGTGTTTAAAAGTTCAAAATATCGGCGATGCGGCGCATACGCAAGGGTGGCGGGTACAATGATTTTTTTTTTTTCTCTACATAGCAAAATTTGGATATTGTGAAAAACAAGCCTTCATTTCATTTTTTTTTAGTCTTACTGCCTCAAATACACTTTTAAACATATGGATTCATTAACATTCATTCATATTTCACCTTTATTTACATTCATTTAATCTCAGTATAAAGTTCATAAACAGTACATATCACAATATATTTTTATTATAAAAACGTAATTACTATAGTCAAAATATATTTAACTTACCCATGTTTCTCTATTTTCTGTTCAATATTAATAGCTCACTCTTTAAAAGTATTTATTGTATAGGGGAGACCGGTACACACTGGACCTATAGACACAGTGGACCACCCCCTAATATTTTATTTATTTAAATTTTTTTTAAGCTTCTCTTCTATCCTTATAAACAACAGCACTGCAATGATTATTTATAGCCTTCAGAAAATGTGTTTAGCTCAGATTGAACTATTTTATCCTGCTTTGTTGTTTTTAGCTTCTAAAAGTAAAGTTTTTCATCATCATATATTTATTTTTTTTAGTAATTAAAGGTTGTAGATAAATAAAATAAAACAGCTTTTTGGCAAAGCTAAGATACTTGTTTTATTTTAAATTAAAGTTAATATGTTTAAAAGAAAGCTATAAACAATATTAATATGATTATTTATTGAACTTCAACATGGGGTAAAGTGGACCACCCACTCCTGGGGCACAGTGGTCCACAATCCACTCTGCTCCTCTAATGCAGAATGTTCAAAATATTTAATAATTTGCTTATTTTCTATAAAGAAAGATTGTTTTAAAGTAGATTTAACTGTAAAATAAAGTAAACAAATAAAAATAACAATTTATTTAACATAGTAAGAAATATTTTGTTTTGTATTTACTGCCTTTGATAAATATAACTGTAGTCTAATTGTTGATGATTCTATTCAAGTAAGATTCATGAGATGCAAATTGAATGGAAATCAGTTTATTTCTCCTGAAACTGTAGATGAATCTGCTGTTGATGTTAATGATTTCATAATGTTGCTCTCAGACCCAAAATTATTTCTTGAAAATTCCAGGCTCAATCTTACTCATAAGTATTTTGGAATTTCATTTGCAAATTTTAATGTGCGCTGATTTTTTTGTACTTAAGTAATAACTTCAATTAAATTGCAATTGTTCCTGTATTAATCTGCTATTATTTTCAAAATATAATTAATTTTTTGTTTTTGTTTCAAAATTTATATTACTATGTTATTTTGCGGGTGAAGGGGCAACAAAAAAGAATTAGATTAATGAAAAATAGATTTATATTGTATTTTAGATAATACCTAATAGTGGTCCACTGTACCCCGGTGGGTGGACCAGTGTATATAATTTTTTTTTTTTTTTTGAAAAATGTATTGAAAACTATGTCGTAAGAAAATTATGATGGATGTAAGAAGGTTTAAGGAATATTCAAAAATATTTTCATACAGATCGGTCAGTCTGTTAAAGAGAAAAAAATGTTAACTGAAAAAGTGGTCCACTGTGTACCGGTCTCCCGTACTTTACAATAGTTGATAAATTATATTCATTTCATAAGCACACAGCATATGGCCATGTTCGATTAAAACTATAATCGATTGGCGTAGTACATATACTTTTCCTATTGCATTTTAAGATAACCTGTGTTTTATTGTTAATTCATATATCTTGTAAGATTTTATCGCTATTCTTGTTACTTTTAATCCAATTTTGCCGATCGCTTTTTATCGTGACTATTTCATTTTTACCGATTTTTCAATGATGCGGCGCTTACGTGTATATTTGTTTTGTTTTTTTTGTACCGATTTTTCAATGATGCGGCGCATATTTCCGAAAATACGGTACATGGATCACACGGTAAAAACAAATATACTTCATTTTTCAGTTAGAATCAAAAAAGGAAAAAAAAATGCTAACGCTGATAATGTTACTAAAAGACTAATTTTATGTACAAAGAAAATCTAAATATTTTCATAGAATATTTGTAAAGAGGAAAAAAAAATAGGAAAAAAAATCTTACATTTGGGATCCAATACAGCCATTGTCAAATGAAATCTATAATTTACAACTTGCTTATAGGCTTTGCCACCTACACAAGACACACCTAAGAGAATAAATTAAAAATGTTAAAAGTTTTCTCAAATGACAAATAGGTACTTTTCGGTTAGCCGGGCGCCAGTGATATATATACATGTAATATACACATATATATAAACACATATACATACATACATATATGTATGAATATATATCTATATGTATATACATATATAGTTATATATGTACATATATCACTGGCGCCTGGCTAACCGAAAAGTACCCAAAAATACACATTTAAGTAAATACTTTTTCACATGTGTAAAACTAGTGAAATACTTTTTTTATGCAAAATCTCACATAGATAGTTGGTAGCACATCTCATACTTTAAATAGCCCAATTAAATTATTCTAAACATACTTCTAATTATTGTCTGTCCAAGTGAAATCCAAGCAATATGCAACACCAATTAATTCAAATCTAACTAAATAAATGTCAAGGTTGGCATTGGCAGGTATTTACCATGTGATGACTTTTACTGTCTTCGATATACCATTCTAAGATGGTTCAACTTGTACAGCATTCAAATATTTATATTACACATAAAGAAAATGTCTTAAGTACATCCATTAAAAGTAACATCATAAAATATATTCCAAAAAACCTTCAATTATATATACTAAAACGTTAATTACTAATTAAAAACGTCAAATTCCAATAAAAAACATTAAAATATTGACATGTTTCGATTGATTCGCTCAATCATCATCAAAATACATAAGAAACACAAATACAATGTACACCAAAATTGGAATGCAAGATCAGTGATCAGTCCCTATAATAAAGTGAGGAAGTAAAACGCTCTGTAATTTTAACACTGCTCGTTGCTCCATCTGTAGTCAGCCTCCCAATGTTGTTCAACCACTCAACCCAAATTTCCTCACTTTATTATAGGGACTGATCTTACATTCCAATTTTTTTGTACAGTAGAGTACCACAAAACATCTTTCTTCCGTTGCGCTAAATGAATAAAGTTGGGAGAAAATGATGATGTCATTGCAAAGCGAATGATCGATTCAGGACGTTTTCATATTGGTTTGCAAAGAACCTAACGAAAATTGGGACTGAAGTGAAGAGAAGACGACTGAGTACGCACATGCGTGTTAATTGGTTTGAGAAATATATTTGGGTATTTCAGTGCCGTTGACTCTACTATCTGTTTATCTGTATCTAATCATGTGCAAGACGATGTTTTTATTCATCATTTAAGTCATTTTTCGATATTTTTTTTTTTTGGTGAAGTATCTGAAATATGTAAAAGCGAAAGCATGTTGCACTCACACACAGAAAGTTGAAATTATAAAAAAAATGACTGATGGAACAACACCTAAATATATAGTGGATACATATGACATTGCAGTAAGAACAGTTTACGATATTCATAAACAGAAAAAAAATATATTGGAATTCTACACAAAAAGTGATTTCAATGCTGGAATCCAAAATCAGAAATCCTTGCATGAATCAAAATCAAAAGATTTAGATTCCATTGTGTATGAGTGGTTCAGGCAACAGCGTGGCGATGGAATACCAATTTCAGGACCACTTCTTAGAGCGAGAGTCAAAAAATTTCATGCCGATTTGAAAATGAAAGAACCACGTGATTTTAGTTCAGGTTAGTTGAAGTTGAAACCCTTTAAGAAAAGGCATGGTATTCGCTATGTGAAAGCATATGGAGATAAGCTCTTTGCAGACAAAGTTTGAATCGGCCACTTTAAAAAGTGGTCAATAATGAAACAACCTACCAGCCACTGACTACTAACCGATTTCCCAGTTTTCACCTATAGCTTCTGGAAAGTTATCAAACGGGTAGAATGCCTTTATAAATAACAATGGTGAAGTACGCACAATGTATATGCACACTTTTTGTCTAAACAATGGCAACCCACATTCCCAAACTTAACAATATTTGCCCTCCTGAGTTAGAATAGACAAGTGAGGATGGATACACAAGTATTGTTAACTTGAGATGAAGGAGTAAACCCTTTTAATGTTTTAATCCTCGTGAAGAAGTAAAAGTTTACCTTGCAAAAGAAAAAGAGGCTGCAGCACACTAAAACGAAAAAAAATCTAAATTCAGAAATTCATTTAACACCCTAATTGTTGTAACTGAAAAGATCTTGTAGTGACACGAAAAAAGTTTTTCCAAACTCCAAGGAAATTTATTTAGAAACATCAAACTAGTTGATCCTGGCAATTCACATAAATTAGGACTTTGGCAATTTAAAATGAACTGTGTAAGAAATGAATCGACGGTTTCCCTTTCAAACTTTGGACATGGGTTTAAAAATTTAAGGTGGTTCTCAAATTATCTGTTCACAACGTAAAACTTTCTGGCACATTTTTAAATGCAAAGGCATAAAATTAACAAACCTGACTATTGAAGAGATTTGGAATCGAAATGAGTTTTCAATTTTCTTATAAGTAAATCACTTATCAAGTAATAAGTGATTTGTGTGATGTAACAACACGTTTTTGCCTTACTCACAGAGCCGCGGCGAGAATTTGGTTCAAAATGTCGACTTTGACAGCATTTTCTAAAATATCTCCTACCTTTATAAAAAAATGGAAAACGTGTTTGAATTATAAAGTTTCTGAATAAGAACACTTGCCAATTTCATTCCTTTCCGATCAAAGATTAATTTAAAAATCTGTCGTAAAGTAGCCCCTTTTGAGAACAGCCTTAATGCATAGAACCTAGTTCAGTCAATATACAGGGTGTCCAAAAAGTCTGGAAACGGTCAAATAACTCGAGAAATATACATCGGATTGAAAAACGGCAAAATGCATGTTCAATATTTTTGAAGAATCTATTTAGGGATATGAAAGTTGCCCCCCGGAGGAGAAAGGGGGGCAACTTTGAAATCTTAAATTAGGGGTGCACAACCTGTGGCCCGCGGATCAATTTCGCCGATCAGACGTGAAAAAAATCACGAATTTCGCTAATCAGGTGCGTAGAAATCACGAATTTTGCTAAATTTCGCCCATCGGGTGCGTAAAAATCGCAAATTCTGTCGAGCGAGTGCATATAAATCGCGAATTTTGCCGATCGGGTGCATATAAATCGTAAATTTCGCCGATCGCCTGCGTAAAAATCATGAATTTTGCTGATCGCCTGCATAAAAAGCACAAATTTTGCCGATAGGGTGCATATAAATCGCGAATTTTGCCGATCAGGTGCATATAAATCGTAAATTTCGTCGATCGTATGCGTAAAAATCACAAATTTTGTCGATCGGGCTCATAAAAATCGCGAATTTTGCCGATCGGGCCTGTAAAAATCGCTAATTTTGTCGATCGGGTGCATATAAATCGTGAATTTTGCCGATCGGGTGCATGTAAATTGTAAACTTCGCCGATCATCTGCATAAAAAACGCAAATTTTGCCAATCAGACGCATAAATATCGCAAATTTTGCCGATTAGGCACGTAAATATCGCGAATTCTGCCGATTGGTAGACTTGTATAAAACCAAAAACTTTCTGCGCACATAAATATTGAATAAAAAACTTTCTGCAAATTAATTTAATGTTTAATAAAATTACATGTTCTATTATTTTGACGATATAATTAAAAACAGTAGTTTAAAATAATTACCATTTAAAATTAATTAATATTAATTAAAGAATAATTATTTTGGTTAAAAATAATAAAGCTAAAAATCAAGGATAGGAAGAGCTGAATTCTTATCAATTATTTTGTCAATGCATTTAGAAACAACCCAATCCTTAATAATTTGACCTCTTTGCAAGCGTCTGTAATGTCACAATGTTTTGGATCTTTAAATTTTGAATTGTGCGCAAACAGTAAATAAATCTTACATAAAATTGGGAAATATTTTAAATTTTTTGGTATAACAAAAAAAAAAAAAAAAAAAAAAAAAAAAAAAAAAAATTATTTTTTTTTTCCTAAAAAAAAATTTCTGCAAAATTCCGAATTTTGCAGAAAATTTTCCGCGCACGCCGTGCGTCTATATTATACAACTCTGCCGATTGGGTGCGTAAAAATCCTGAATTTTGCCATTAGGGTGCATATAAATCACTAATTTTGCCGATCAGGTGCGTATAAATCGTAAATTTCGTCGATCGTATGTGTAAAAAGCGCGAATGTATCCGATTGGGCCTGTAAAAATTGCAAATGTTCGCGATCTTTCGACGTAATTCACATTATTCTCGTTATCTTTTGACGTAATTCGCGTTATTTTTGCAATCTTTCGACATAATTAGTGTTATTTTCGCGATCTTTTGACGTAATTCGCATTATTTTCGTGATCTTTTGACGTAATTCTCAGTTTTTTCTCGATATTTTGACGAAATTCGCAGTCTTTCGCGATCTTTTGACAAAACTTGCAGGTTTTTTTGCGATCTTTTGACGGAATTTGCGTTTTTATCATGATCTTTTGACGAAATCCGTGTTATTTTCTCAATCCTTTGACGAAATTCATGGTTTTTTAGTGATCTTTTGACAAAATTCATGGTTTTTTAGCGATCTTTTGACGAAATTTGCAGTTTTTCGCGATCTTTTGTTGACGAAAATTCCCATTGTTTTTGTGATTCTTTGACAAAATTTGTGTTTTTTCGCGATCTTTTGACGTAATCCATGTTATTTTCTGAATCTTTTGCGAAATTTGTGGGGTTTTTTAATCAATCTTTTGACGAAATTCACGTGTTATTTTGCGATCTCTTGACAAAATTCGTGGTTTTTTACAATCTTTTGACGAAATTCGTGCTTTTTTCGCGATTTATTGACGAAATTAGTGATGTTTTCCCGATCCTCGAAACGCACAATTTTCCCGCGTGACTTGGTAAAATACCGAACATCAATAAAATTTAAAATAAAGGTCGGTTAACAACAGTATCGAAAAATGGACTTTATGGACCTAATAATGAAAAAACGGACCAATACGGACTTGAAGCAAACAAAAGGAACAATTCCCTAAAAACGGACCTAGTGGGAGCCCTGTGTAGGGAGCTAACCCTCCTTTTAAAATTAGCATTTTTATGAACTTTTAGGCCTACCACCCCCCCCCCTCCCCCTCCTTGCCCAAAACAAAATTTTGTCCACCGTATGGATGTTGGCTCTCGACAATCCAGTCATTTTTGTGACTGCCCCTCCTCTTATAAAGGTTGTGCACCCCTTTGATATCCACATTTTATGACTGAATATGTGAAGAAGTACAATTTAGAATAATATATTATATGTTTCTCCTCCTCTCCAGCTTCATTCATGAAAGCAGAATTTTTTTTCAACACTGGCAATCTTTAAAGCTAATTTTATTCCTTCAAATAAAGTCGAGGAGTATTTTCACTCTTTGAAAATAATCATAGCTATATCTCTTATATAAATACAAACGTAAACTGTTGATATATCATTGCCAACAGAACTGAATACGTTGACTGGAAGGAAGGAACCTAGGGGGCTAAATCTACCCTTCCGAAATTTATGTTTTTCCGAAATTTATGTTTTTCCGAAAATTATGATCTGTAAGTTGCCCCCCTTTCCCCCCCCGGGGGGCAACTTTCATATCCCTAAATAGATTTTTCAAAAATATTGAACATGCATTTTGCCGTTTTTCAATCCGATGTATATTTCTCAAGTTATTTGACCGTTTCCAAACTTTTCAGACACCCTGTATATACACACTATAATATATACCAGGCATTTTGGTTTTGGTTATAATTCCATTAAGGATACAATAAAACAATTTTGTTCAGAAATGGACATTGATAATGCCATCACTGAATATGCACTGTCCATGTAAGTAGTTAAAAATCAAGGCACATCAATTTTATAAAATCTTCTGAAATCTTTTTATGAAAGTATAACTATATATTAAAGATAATTTTTAAAGCTATAAAAGCTTTTCTTGTGCTGCTTGTCATGAATGTACCTTGTAAAAGAGACTTCAGTGCCCAAAATCTACTAAAATCTAAATTCAGAAATTCCTTTAACAACCCAATTGTTAAGGACCCATAACATTTGGTGAAAATTGCAGCATTTTGTGAAAGAGGCTTCAGCACTCAAAATTGAATCGTCCAATTACATTTGATGAAAGCTGAAAAATAGACATTATATATACAGTAGAGTCCCGCTATTCTGAACTAACTGGAATCAATCACTGTTCGGTTTAGCGGGAATTCGAAATAGGCGGGTTTTATTAATAATAATCAATGTATTGACTTGTTAAGGCGTAAATTAAGTGCGGGAACATCTGCGAGTGACACCTCCATGCCTGTTTGTAACACTTGATGAAATCCCCTGAAAAAATAAATCTCCATTTTTGAAATAGGATGCAACTTACGAAAGTATATAACTCATAATTATCAATTAAGTTCGTAAGTATCCCATGAGTCGCTACATAGAATTGTCTTTAAAATGCAAATCTTTTATTCTTTTGTGGATTCCTCCCCCCCCCCCCCATAATAGTTATGAACTATAAAAACATCAAAAAACTTTAACCTTTTTTCCACCTTGCACATTTATTCTTATCCACCAAAAATGAAAAGGCTCCATAAATCTGATACAATCATTCCGTCATTAGTTCATTACTTTGGTCGGATGTAAGCACAATTATCATAATAATGTTTTTATGAAATGCAAAACATGCAGCATTTGATTAAAATTTGCCACAAGAAGTAAATAATGAAATGTGTACTGTTTGTAATCAGAAATTTTTAAAAATGTAAAATTATACTTTATGAATAATCTTAAGAAAATATTTTACAGTTGCCTTAAAAATAAATTGCACATTAAAGTAGAGTCGACCACCAAATCTCCATTGCAGCAAAAGTAATAAATCAAAATTTTGACATGGTTTAAATTTTCTTATCTCAATTATGGTTTCAATAATAATTTTTAAAAAATGTAGAATTAACTATTTCATTTCAGGATTAACATAAAATCCAAAGAAAATAGTTTAGAAGATTTCTTGAAGCCTAGATTTTAAATCCAAATTTCATTTATATAAAGTACAACTTGAAAGTAAATATTCAAAGAAATAAATGAAAAATTACACTAATTACTTTATGGATAATCTTAAGAAAATATTTTACAGTTGCCTTAAAAATAAATTGCGAAATTAAAGTAGAGTCACTTCCACAAAATCTCCATTGCAGCTAAAGTAATAAATCAAAATTTTGACATGGTTTAAATTTTCTTATCTCAATTATGGTTTCAATAATAATTTAAAAAATGTTGAATTAACTATTTCATTTCAGGATTAACATGTCTTTTTATTAAGGGATGATCTTACTCATGAAGAAAAATATCCCATTTTAGGGAAACTAGTAAAAGCCTGCCTAAGTTGTTTCCATGGTCCTTCAGTTGAAGGTGCTTTTTGCCTGATGGATAGGGTGGTAACAGATAACAGCACATCGCTTAAAATTGATTCTTTGGATGCTATCCAGACAGTAAAATATGATTTGATGGCAACTAAAGAAATATGTCAAAGATATGCAACAAAAAATCCTGTAACTTGCAGGGGCGCCATTTCAGAACTTTCTTGGGGGGGGGGGGGGGGGGGCAAAGTTTTTTTTAAGGTAGTGGAGTTCGGGCGGTTGCCCCCCCGCAACCTCTCCGAACAAGAACCGTTTACTGAATCATATATACAGAGACAGCAATACTTCTAATATGGAATCTCAAGACACCTCTGAAAAATTCCGTTTTAGACAGGTTTTCGTCTTTGCAAGTAGAATTTTAAAATATTATAAAAGTTTTCAGTTATAGACAGGTACTGTTTTTTTTTTTCAGGTATCCTTTAAGACTGTTAAAACCTCCTTTTTATAAAGCACTTCTGGAGAGCATAGGTGTAGTACAGTGAAACGTGTCTAAGCGAAACCTGTCTATAACATAATTCTTTATCAAACGGGTAAAAAAAATCAAGTTTCGACGAAAAAAATGCCATACAATTATACTTGCTAAGATGGAGATCTGTTTAAAATGGAGCTTTTTTACAGTCTTTTTCCATTCCTTCTTTGCAGGTTTTACTGCAGGGGCGCCATTTCATGAGTTTCTTGAGGAGGGGGTGGGGGAACAAAGTTTTTTTTTAGAGACAGGGATTGAAATACCGTGCAGGACTGCCCAAATCGTGCACAAAATAGAAATAGGCCCCATAATAAAAAATGCAGTGTGAGATTTTGCCTTCTTATCTTAACTTCTTTCACAAACATGTGATTCTTTAGTAAATATATTTTTTATTTTAGTGGTAGTCCGCAAACTTTTCTTCTTTTTTTTACGCAAAAGCAATTCGTCAACCGATCGCGGTAAACATCGCGAATTTTACGAATTAGAATTAGAAAAAATAGTTAATTTGGCAAAATTGGTCACGGAAAAAATCGTTAATTTTTTCAAATGACCATGGAAAAATAATGCCAATTTCGCCAAAGATCACTGAAACAAATAGAGATTTTCGTCAATCGGCCGCGGAAAAAAATCACGAATTTAGTATAACTATTGCGGAAAAATATCGCAAAATTCGTCAAAAGATTGAACAAAAAATAAATAGCGAATTTAGTCAAACAATTGCGCAAAAAAGGGGAATTTCGTCAAAGATCGCGAAAAAAAATATCTACTTTTGTCAGTCGGTTGCGGAAAATGACTTCCGAATTTCAACAAACGATCGTAGAAAAGTCACGAATTGCGAAAACAAATAGCGAATTTCGTCGATCAGTTGCCGAAAAAAAAATGTCGTGAATTTCGACAAATGGTGGAAAAAAATTCGTCAACGATTGGAATTTCGTCCAAGATTGTGCAAAAAAAGAGCAATTTTTGAAAGTCGGCTGCGGAAAAAGACTCCCGAATTTCCACAAACGAGCATAGAAAAGAATCGTGAATTTCGTCAAAAGATGGCGAAAACAAATAGCGAACTTCTTCGATCGGTTGAAAAAAATGTCGCGAATTTAGACAAATGGTCGATAAAATCAATTCCGTCAATGATTCACAGAAAATAGCAAATTTGGGAAAATTATCACAAAAAGAAAAAAAATGAAACAATCACAAAAAAGTCATGAAATTCAATCGATCACGAGATAATCAGCACACGAACACCACCAAGAAGTTACGAAATTTGCAAATGTTGTAATCCATAGGTATAAGAAAATTTTTATTATGATTTTTTTGTCAGTAAAAATTTTACGCAATCATTTTCTGCCTTCCTCTTCAGACTATGATCTAAATTCCATACAATTCAGAAATCTGCAAAATCCTTGGTCTCATGTCATTTGAATTGGCTGGGGCAACACGACCCAATCTGCAGTACGAATCGAGCCGGGTTGACGCGGCTTATTTTCGTTGCGGGTCAGGTTTACTTGGAACATTTGTCTACGGTTGGGACACATATGTCCCAGTGGAGTATTTTTTATTCTACTAGTACGACTTTTTGAAATCTGTCATACACTTATATTAGGGTATTTTCAAGAGAAATCTGTCATAAGGAATTTTTTTGGAAATTGTAGAACGATTGAATGCAAAATTAGTAGTCAATTCTGGCCCGTTATTAAATGGTTAATTGTTTCGGGTTCAAGTTGGGTTTTCACTACTTTGAGTTGGGTTCGTGTTGTCCGAGTTTTCAAAGAAATCCTAAATATTTGCAGATGAAAAAAAAAATAATTTTCTACATAAAAGATAAAATTGTTATTAGATATATAATTGTAATGCACTTTTCGAAATCATATTGAAATATGGATTAATTTTCTTTAATTTCGGGTGGGTTTGCGGTCAATGAAATTTTTTTGGACGTTTCTGGGTTTACTGGAAATTACAGTCCTGCATCGGCTACCCGAAATGCAATTTCGGTTTCGGTTTAGTTGATTCATTTTTATTTTTATTTTTATTTTTATTTTTTTGCGGGTCGAGTAAATTTTTTACGCTTTGGGTTATGCTTTGACTCTTTCCAATCGGTTTCGAGATGAACCGATTATACAAAAGGAGGTTCTGAATACTTTTCAAATGAAAAAACTATAGTATTTTTCAATATTAATAGGTGTATATATGTGTTATTTTTTGTACTTAAGCGGTAAACTTGTAGATTACTTTTCCATAAATGTATTAAAATATACATTAATTTTTTTTTTCACTTCGGGTTCAGGTATGAATATTTCGGATTTGTCTTGAAGTCTGTCGAGTTAACGTCAGGATTCGGGTCGGTTTCAACCAAATTTGGACAGGACTCTAGTGACAGGCTGTCGAGATTTTTAAGAGCATACTGTATATATAATATCATTTAATAAAGCAGATGATTTAATAGCATTATAAAGATTGGAGTAAATATAATGTGACACTAATAAAACAAAATTAACAAATCATATAATTAGGAGATTGAGTACTCCTCCCCCATCCCCCCCCCCACCCCCGAAAAAAAAATTTCTCCGTAAATTTTTGGCTAAAGAGAGATTTTATCACTAAAATTCTAGCCTTGAGGGTGACGATTTTTCTTTTAATCATGCTGTACACAGCTCAGAAGCAATTTATAGAGTTTTTTCTCACATATATTTCTAAAACTAGCCAAAATACTCATTAATGATAAATGTCTCACCTACAGAATGTTTCAATAGCAAGGCTTTAGAAAACATTTCAATGTTTAAAGTGTTCATTAAATGTTTATTACTTTCTTCTATCTTTACAAGAAAAAGGTATTGGATTTATGAAAATTACAACTTCCGGTTTTTGACGGATTTATACGTTTTAGAAGGTCCTGAACACAATTGGACTATTTTTAGAAAATGCCTGTCTGCGAGTCTGTCTGTGTGTCTCAGTGTCTGTATGTAACAAAAATTTTGTGGGCGCTGTATCTCAAGAACTAATGCACGGAATTTGATAAAACTTTATATTCAGTTAGACATTGATATAAATGGGTGGTGATTAGTTTCTGATGAAAATCGCCAAACAGAAGGCGCTGTTATGTTACATTTTTCCTGATTTTTACGATAGCTATATCTCAAGAACTAATGCACAGAATTTCACCAAACTTCAGCTTCGGTTAGACCTTGACAAAAATAGACGTTGATTACGATTTGATATAAATAGCCCAACAGGTGGCGCTGCTATGCTACATTTTGCACGATTTTCACGATGGCTATATCTTCAGAACTAACGCACAAAATTTAATAAAACTTTAGATTCAGTTAGACCTTAATATTAATTGGTGCTGTTATGTTTTTGGTGTTTGTGAAACCTGTATGAGACAGAAGAAAGTTTTGAGATTGGCACATCAGACAAGTTTTTTTTATTGTAATCAAATTTGTGAAATCTGACGTTATTTTAGCTTTTGATCATATTTTGATTTTTTTTGTCTAACCTGTAATAACTGCTAAATTTTCTGAAATTTGAAATTCCTTGGGGGGGGGCGGTTGCCCCCCCCCAGCCCCCCCGAAATGGCACCCCTGGTAACTTGTGGATTGAATAAAGATTTACTGTCTAATATTAATAGAAGTTGGCAAGCATATCAAAATGATTTAAAAGCTGAAAAATCAGCTATTTCAAGCAGCTTAACTCCTATTCCTACTGAACAGAAACAATTTCCATCCAGCAGCTCAAATAATTCAGTAATAAATATAAATGATACTAGCAGAATTACTGTAATTATACCAGATAAGTCTTCTGATCTGGTTAATGGCAATTGCACGTACTGCAGTTCCACTTTAAAATATGGTGGAGAAGGCGTAAAAGCTTTATCAAATCATGCAGATACTGGAGCGCACAAAAAACATTCGAAATTAATAAAAAAATCTATGTCTTTGAGCCATTATGGCAGTGTAAAAAATGTCGACGAACTCGTGCAATATGCTTGCCTCGCAGTAACAGTTTTTTACACCATTTGGCAATGCCATCATCATTGCAATAAATGCGTTCTAGCCAATTCCAACGAAAAGCATTCCTCACCCCTTCTTCTAATTCATTCAAATCGAAAATAATATCAAGAAATTTCATGTTATATTCACTAAAATCTTGGCACATAAAAATTTTCCAACATGTGCTTATGTCAAGCAGACAACATGATGGCAGGTATCACTGCAAAGCTAACACAGCGACAGCAGCACAGCGCAAGAAATCGAACTGGACTGTGGACCGGCATTTCCGTTCTCCTCTACCTCTGCGCTCTGGAAGATCCTCTCCTGCCTGCTATTGGCTGACGTGCGGAGAACGATAGCCCCACCCTTTCAGTGGGAGAACACAAATTGAGACTTTGACGCAATCTTTCGGAACAAAAGCTACTAGACCTTAGCAGCTAGGAAACTTGGTTTCCGAGTAACCAATCAGAATCCGTTAGTGGTGAAAATGCCTTTCGACACTTTGACGTAGCTTATCCACTCGTTCGCTGCGATTTGTTGCTTTCGAATCACACTTCTCAGCTATTAACGTCTGAATGAAAGTTTCATAGAAAAGTTTAAAAAAAAAAAGCATGATGATCAGCTGCATTGTAACTCTGGAATTTCCGGGGCACTTTTTGTCAAATCCCCGGAATACAAACAGGCATGCACCTCTATGCAGAGTTGATCGGCTCATGGTGAACAGGTTCAGTGAAAGTGGAAACGGAAGGACAGTGACCTTCAACCACTCATCACCCCACCCTCCCTACCTATGACTCTGGCTTACATTGGAATTTGTTAAAACAACTTTTACACCAGTAAAAGACTGTCACCTTCTTCCACTAGTCAAGAAAATCCCTGGCTGTGAAGACGCTGAAGAAAGCTGTGTTGAGGAGTGTACTGCTACTGACAAGAATGGCCACAGCAGTACGGAGACGAAGACATCGTCGCAATGGTCCAGGACTCATCAACTGAGATCGACTCTGAGGTGAACGCTCAAACTGAACTCATATCACACACAGACGCAGAAAATGCTCTTGACCTCGCCTTACGCTACGTCGAAGAACACGCTTAACACCAAATGATGTTATGTTCATGCGGCGATGGCGGAACATTGCATCCTCAATTCAATTCAGTGCTCTTCGTTAGAAAAAAAAATCACTGACTTTACTTCTTAAGTGTGTATAAATTAGTTATTTTTTGTGTTTAGCAGTGATTAAAAATGATTCTACAGAATAAACGCTTTCAGTCATGATGTTTTGCTTGGAAACCGACTCCAAACAAACGGTTGCTTGTATTTTCTAATATGTTTGTATATTATAGCTATATATTGTAGATATATTTCATGGCAAAGTGTTTTAATAAATTATATGCAGTGGTAACATTTTCTACGATTTATGTTTAATAAGAAATGAAACATAGCAACCGTTTGTTTGGAGTCAGTATCCAACAAAAACGTCATGACTGACGCCACACTGAAATCGTCTATTGTATAAATAGGGCCGACATGTACTGTAAGTAACCAGCTTTCATTTCAATTTGGTTTCAGGCGTTTTCATCAAGCTTAGGCTCTATATATGTCCCTATTTAACTTCTTTGTATAACAATAAATGTATGTTTTTTCACGTACGTCGTTTTAATTTTTCCTGTTTTTAAGTTTAAAAAAAATCGGTAATTTTATGATCTCTGCTCGGAATAAGTGTATTTTCAGAATAGCAGGGTTCGAAAAAACGGGACTCTACTGTATAAAATTTGACTTTCTTCCCTTTTTAAATAAAAATAAATATTTTGCCTAATTATTTTGAGTTGACTTAATTTTTTTTCAATGGTATTTTGTCTTGCTTGTATTAATGTAAATTTTTAAATAACACATAAAATAATAGTGGGATTTAAAGTTTTTTTTTTTCTCCCTTCTGAATAGTTAACTCCCCTCCATTTAAAAATGTTAGGAGGGAGACTCTCCTCCTTGGAAAAATTTAATTTCAAACCCTGTATTATACCGGGCTAGGCTAAATAGTTTTTGTACGACCCGGGTCGAACTTTTAGATTTCATAACAGATCGGACCAATAAATAAATTGCTTTTGTACGGACCAGGCCGATCCCGGAAATTTCGTCACGTGCAGACGTTTACCATGGAGTACGATGAAAAAAAAAAATTAAAAAAGAAAGAAGTAATGGTTAAAAATAAATAAAATTTTATGCGGATGATTTAATCACACATATAAAAGAAACAATATGAAAATCTAAAAATTAAAATAAAAAGCGATAAACAGATTTATTTTAGTTTCACGTTTTTTTTTTTTTTTTTCCAGAAATTTCGGAGCAGCATTCATAATATACACGAGGGATATTTTGGTAAAAACCAGTAATGATTTCAAAAATGCATACCCCAAAACTTCATTCTTTCTCGACCGTGAGTATTGGTTACTTCGGAATGTTGATAACTGCTGTTTATTACTCCAGTCATTTTAAAATAATTCACAGTTAAAACATTATAAAATTAACAACTTAAATAAACTCAATTCAGATCAGAACACAAACAAATTCACATGCCGTAAAGCGCAAACTTTCTGCTCAAGACGTTGCCAGAAAATACCAAGCAAATTTCTTTCGTTGCTATGGGCAGGCATTCAGATGTCCGCCCGTTAAGGATATCTAAATAGCGATTCTTAACTTAAATTTAGTGATCACTAATTAAGAATCCTTAAAACGCTATTCAGACTGGTCTTCCTAAACTAGCTTCGGTTTTCCTTATTCCCCGATCTGGCTTCGGCTGTTCTCGGAAGATAAACCAATCAGCATTCAGAATCGCTTCGCTGCAGATCAATCAATCAATCATGCGCATTATTTGCCGTTCTCAGCTTTGCGCGTTTTTTGAAATTTGATTTTTCTACTTTTCATCATCATTTGAGAAAAAAGACAGCATGTAAAAAAAGAAAAAGAAAGACAGAACGATATAGCGATGAAGAATTAAATGCTCTGTTTGTTTTTTAAATATTATTAAATAATGTTAATAATAGCTAAGCTATATTTACATTTACATGCACTTTTTTCGTTTTATTTCCTGGAATAATTCTTCTTTAAATATTCATTTTATGCATTTGAGTACATGTTTAAAATTTCAAACCAAAAGGTTTTGATTCTTATAAGCCACGGCTAAAAAATATTTAAGAATCAAATTTATATACACACATAATCAGGATTTTCATTAGCGCACGGGGGGGGGGGGGGGGGCATTACTCTCTAGAATTGGAAGTTTAAAGGACTATTTTTTTTTAATCTCTGTTTATTTAAAAAAGATTAATTAAGAAAAAATATGACAAATTAGAATAATAAAAAAACAAAAGAAAAAAGAACTAAGAATTTTTGTCAGCATCAGGCGGGGCTTCTGAACACCCAGTGGAAGGCAGTTTATTTCTTAATTGTTACATTTCTGTATTGCTTTTAGAGTTAATATGTTTAAATTGTCTTACACAAGGAGTTCTGGTTCGAGGAAATCTTAATTTAGCTTTTCATGTTTATACCCTGCATTTAAAAAAACAGACTAGAAGCTGTGGATCACAGACTTTTTTTTTTTTTTGGAAAATTTTGCCCTTTACTATACAATCACATAACTGGGATTTTATCCAATTTAGGAAATTATTTTTTTATAATTCAGCATATGGAAAAATACCGTGGCTGTTTATTTTATGAACATTTATATTATTACTTTCATAATGCAAATTTTTTAATATATAAAATTAAAATCAGCAATGATGAATTCTTAAAGATTTACAATTTTTTAAAGGGGAGGGGGTTTAAAATATTTTTTTTATTATAAAAAAATGCATACTTATTTATAAACAAATTTTTTTGAATGAATCCTGTGAATAATATTTAACATAACATAGTAGTTAATAATTAATTGCCCAAATTTAGCATGAGCTCATTTTCATTTCATCAGTATTTTTAATTACAATATAATTGTAATAACAGGACAAAAAACAGCCAAACTGCAAAAAAAAAGAGAAATCTTTTTGCTTTGCCCCCCCCCCCCCAAATGCCTAAACATTTCCACACTCCTATTTAGAATCATGAAATTTTTCAACTTCCATTATTTGATGAATTGGCACATTTTAGGATGCTTGAATATGATTTTATTTTTTTAGGAAAATGTCTATCTGTCTATGTTGCGAATTTTGTGGATTCTATAGCTCAAGAACTAACACACAGAATTTCACTGTTTCAGTTAGAATTAGACTAAAATTGTTGCTGACTAAATTTCAGTGTATATCGCTCAACAGGCAGAACTGCTATGCTGACTTTCTTGATGAAAGTGGCAAAAGAAAAGAGATATACTCAGTGAACCTGATTTCAAGATTTACATATTCCTTAATAACTCTTGTATCTATCAAAAATCAATTTGATAAAATGGGCCCCTTCACAAAAATCAATTTGATAAAATGGGCCCCTTCATAAAAATCAATTTGATAAAATGGGCTCTTTCACAAAATTCTATTCCATAAAAACTTACTATTTATTATTTATATATTATTCAGTGATGTTTTAAAATGTGTAATTTGTAAACAAGCAAGTTCACCAGAGAGGAAAACTTCAGCAAAAGGATTTAAAAAAGCTTTTGTTTATAAATGCTTGGTTTAAATTTGATTAACTGGATATCAACTTTCGTTACAAAATGTTATTTTTCACAAAAATATAATAAATTTCGCAAAAATAAACTTTACTTTTTACAAAATGGGCCCCAAGAAAAAAAACCTGCATCGACCCTAATATACACACCGTGAACTAATATACACAATTGGCAATTACTAAATTCCCTTAAAAATTAATCAGTCTTAAATCAGAAAACATTAAATTGAATTTACTCTTACATTATATATTATACAAGAGAAACACAAATAATTTCTAAAAAGCAGTAAATGACTTACTTTTCATAAACAGCAAAGTATAATCCTTGGCAAAAAAAATTCTTCCATGCTGCGTACAAAATGTGATTTGGCCTGCAAGTTTGCATCTAAGAGACTAAAGATTATTTCTAACCTATAGCCACCTAGGCGCATTCCAACGGGCCAACACAGATGTAAACGATGCAGCAACAACTTTAGTGACAAAAAGTTCGCTTCTTTCTGCACTGACCATCATCTTATTTATATCAATAACTGACGCTGCTGATGAACAAAGTATCCAGCTAAATATCTACGGACATCAGCCTTGTTGTATCTCTGTCATCAACTGTAGCAGCTATAGCAACTAGAAAAACTAAGAGAAAAAATTCAACTAACACATGCATACATATGCACAGAAACTAGTTTTAGAAATACATAATATTGAAAAACAAACATTATTTACTAATGAATAATTAACTATTAATTAGCCAAGAAATGTGTGTGCTTGTTTGAAACAATGCGAGAAAAAAGAATTCATAGCTATACTACTGTATTATGTAAATATTTATCATAGGATGCTAATTATGAAATAATAAATAATATTTAAAAATGCTATAAATATATAAATACATTTATTGCATATTTTATAAAATTATACGATACATGCAAGGTAGATGTACCTTTATAGTGGTTATAAAAATTACTTTATCAATAATTATTTCAAGAAAAAAATATTATTTATGTGTGTTATTCATGCCAGAAAACTATTATCAGTCATTATTTGTGTTTAAAAGAGTAAATTAAGTGCATGACATTGTTAAAAATGACCAATATAACTTGCAACCTAAATTAATACAAAAAAGTAATGATGTATACATTTATTAAATACATATCAACATGTTAGAGGCGATAAAATATATTTTTACCTCCAGTGGGACATTATGCTCGCCAAAATGAAAATAGCATTATACATCCTATACAGATACTATACCATTTGTTTATTATGAACCAATACAAATATTGCGGAATGTGTAAACAATTTAACCTCCGCTAAATACATTGAAAGAAAATAAACACAGGATAAAATAAATACTTAATATAAGTAAGTAGAGAGTAGATTATTACTAAGCAATACATTATAGTTTTATAAAAAGGAAAATCCAGCTTTCTAAATATTGGAAAATACAATATTCATTAAAACTGAATAAAGGATTCAATAATTTTAAGATATTTCTTTTGCTCTTTGCTCAAAAATTAGTTAAACACAGAAGGGAAAAAATGGCAGGGAAGGGGTGGGGGAGGGGGGGGGGGAAGAAAGAAATTAAAGCAAAAAAATTTCTTGGAGAAATTCTACTCCTATAGCTATAGATTAAAAAAATATTATTTATAATAAAATTGAATTTCTTGAATGTTAACTTTTTTATTTAGCTGAGCAACAATAGCTTCAAACAATATTTTCTCTTTTATTGGACAATGTTGTGATTAACCATATTAATTAATTACTTTACTCCATGATTGCAACTAGAAAATATATGGATGCATATAACTTTTTTTTTTTTTTTTTAAATTGATGTCAGAAAATTGATACTATATATTTTTACAGCAAGTAGAAAAACATCCTGGAAGTTTAGAGCATATTTTTACCTATATATTACCTATTTGAAATAAATACTTTCCATGAAAGGAGGAATTTCATTTCTATATGTAGTAACAAAATAAAAGATCCCTCAGACTCCCCATTCTCCTCAGGCACCCATTGATTCCATCATTGGATAATACAACAGAACAACCGACATTGAAGAATTATAATTTAGATGCATTTTCAATTTTAACATTTAGAAATAAAAAATAAGTATTTCTTGTGTATATAAATATATATGTGTGTGTACATAATGATAGGTTTTTTTTTAAAGGCGAGATAGGTGTTTATATAATTATTTTTTAAGCAAAAAATGTGTTAGTGTAATCTTAACAGAAATGTAAAAACTAATCGAGCCAAAATAAGTTATCTGAACATTTTAGTGCACATAATACTACAGTTTATGTGTAATGGGGATATGGGGCATTTATAAACTATCATCGAAAGAAAATACAAATTGATCTAAAATAATTTATTTTAACATTTCAGTGCACATTTAAAGTTTATGTATAATGGGAATATGCATTTTTACAACTATCGACAAAATTAAATAAAATATCCTAAAATCAGGATATCATCATGCATTGAAAACTGTACTTAAAAAATAAATAAAATAAGATGTTTAATGTATACGATTGTCGCAATTCTATAACATTAATTTATTTATTTAATTCAGAACATAACTTGTTTGCTTGACGTTATTTTAACAGGTGTCATGCATATAAAGTAGGTATAAGAAATTCGGAATAATTGCCGATAATACAAAATAAAATAATCTAACAGTATTTATAACATAAAATACCTTAATTGAATGTATACAACCATCGCAATTTGGTTTATTTTGACAAATACTTGCATGAGCATCAGTACATAAAATTCGAAATAATTACAGAAAAAAAAATATATAAATGTTTCAGCATCATAATAAGTTGAATAATATAAACTGTATGTAAAAATGAAAAATTTGTAAACTTACAATCGTCAATATAAGAAAGGAAGAAAACAAGAACACGATATCAAAATAGTAATGGCGTCCGAAATACCACCAACCTTATTTTTAGGACGGCGTTTTAGCTATCTTTAAATCGGAGTGCTTTTAACGCTAGGATTCTTATTTAAGAATCGTTAAACGGACATCTGAATAGCGATTTTGAGATTTCACTCGGGAATAAGGTTTTCCTACCCGTTTAAAGATCCTTAACGGACATCTGAATCCCTGCCCATGGTCTTTTGAGTTTGTGGTTATATTCCCACTTTTAATAACCAACAGATGGCGCATTTAAATTAAGACATACGATCACGTGATCAAAGATCCAGTTTCGTTATGAAAATCTATTTGGCTAACTTTTAGCGAGTTTTCAAGACCATAAAACCAACTTTAGCAAATAATTTGTTTAAAATTCTCTTCTAACGTAACATTGAACGGGTGCACAGTAGCTATGTGATATGTCGTTTATCACCTTTCACGAGAAGAGACCTGTCAATCATTCGTGACGTATCGGAAGACGATCCTAACGGGAAGGTTACGATATTTCCCAGCTTTGCGACATTTTGGCATCATTGGCAAAATACGTCTTTTAATTGGTAAAAGGCGCAAAATAAAAACTTTACAAACAGTAAATAACTTTTATTAGGCTGTTGACAATATTTTGCCTCAATCGGAGCCATTATCAAATAGAAATTGCGAATTCCAGCTCTCTCAATCCAAACAATATTCTTACTTGTTTTGATAATGGCTCCGACGAATCGGCTCCGATGAAGCCGAGACTTTTTACTTGAAAAAAAAAATCATCAGTGTTTCATACATTTTATCTTCAAGTTACATAAAACATTCAACTGCACTAGGATCTAGGCTCTATATTATTTATTACTAGCCGCCACTGGCGACCAGTTTGGTCTCCCTTAAATGTATGTTAAGCATTGTAACACGTTACTTTTATTCATAATTTAATTTTTTTTCTTAATCCTTCGCCGAACCGGAAGGTTCTAATAGACAAATGAAGAACTTTTTGCGATCATGGTAGCATTTCATATATTTTTTGTTGTTATGTATTTCATTTTTCTTGACAAAAACAGCTTAACCAACTTAAGCAATTATGCTTCATGTCCGTTTGCTTATCAGTTGCAATATGTTCGCTATTGCGGAGATTCTTAAACACATTAAGTAATTTTCCGTAATTGGGTCCATTGCCAATTGGCGTATTTCAGTTAATACGATTTGATGCAATGAAGTCTGTTTTGTGAAAGTCTTTAATGATATCCGCATTTACACTGAATCATATTGTAGCTAATATTTTTTTTCGTTTCTCGCCAACTTTGGCTGTAGACTCGATTACGGAAGATTAGAAAATCTAACATTATTCTCATCTAAAACGTCTTGAATAATGCGCCATAATCGAACTGCATATTATTACACGTAATTTTCGAGTATGGTTTGGTGAAACATTGAACTTTTGGAAGATAATGGGAGTGGTCACCAGGTGGCGGTGCTCCCACCGCATACAGAAACTCTCCTGGTCGTGTGCGCTAAAAGTCCCTCAGGACTTGGGTAAGGCAGTTGATGTGCCTAACGGGCGCCCTCATACGCCTAGCGGCGCAGCTAAATTTTAATAACATTCCCTTTAAACTCCTATTTGATGTCAGAACTTTTGACCCGTGACGTACAATCTGATTAAAATTCACGAACTTCCTTCTATATGCCGATCTCTGTTTTTCTCTGCTGTCCTTTTTTGATATAGTTTAGGAGTTTTCATAATTGCGTAATTCTCTTACTTTGGCATTTCTGCTTAATGTCTACTGATTATTAGGTCTGTAACAGGTAAATACGCCACGCCAACATTGGCGCCTTTAATTCTAATTACAGAAACCCGTTTTTTCTCTCTATTTTGTAACTATAGTTAATATTATGTAGTAGAAATATAAAAGACAATTAAAGACGTTTCTATTGCTATATATAGTAGATATAGATATATATATTATATTCATGGGTATATAGTATGTGATTAGAATACATCTCATATTCATTCCGATAGATATAACATACAGCTAATAAAACTACCATCGTAAATATGTAGAAAAAGCCATCGACATGATTTAAAAGTGGTAAATAATATAGAATCAAAGTAAAATAATACAAAAAATAATTTAGTATACATTTATTAAGCACATAAAATCATAACGACGGCTTTTAGCATAAAATATTTTATGCTAAAAGCCGTCGTTATGATTTTATGTGCTTAATAAATGTATACTAAATTATTTTTTGTATTATTTTACTTAATTAATTTCCCTATGCGTCTACGCGTCTCGCGTGGCCGGAGCAGACGACAAGTGATAAATGACGTCACACTTCGATAGCGTATTAGGATAACATGAAATTATTTTCGAAATTTTTGCTTATTCTAATAAAACCACTGTGTAGAACGAAATCCAAGATATACTAGAATCATTCACACAATCAGTAGTAAATCACGAATATAAATTTGTTAAGATTAGGGGGGGGGGGGGTTCAGGGGGGCTCTGCCCCACTGAAGAAATGTATTTTTTTAATCTAAAACATAGAATAAGAAGTTCATAAGAATGTCAGAATATTATTGCATAAACCGTGTTTAATTAAACGTTTCTAATTTCTTAAACCTTCAAATTATTTTAAAAGCGTATAAATATGTATGTAGTAATTAAAAAAAATAATTTGCGGATTGTAAGATGTTAAATATTATGAAAAGTGAGATAAAAAAACATTGACTTTCAGAGCTGACGTTGAGGCTCCTGATCTGTAGATTTACTAGTTAATATTATTACATGAGTTTTATTTGTTTACATTCAGCATACGTCAAGAAAAGATACTTAAGGAAGTGAGTTGTAATAGCACATAATTATGGTAAACTTTGATTGTCTCACTGGTGCGAATTATTTTTTGACACCAGGCAGCGGTCCAAAAAATCATTTACGGAGAACATGCTTTACGAAACGATTACCTCCATGATTTAATATTTTAAACGTTCACGATGAATGAATGTTTTTTTTCTTTGTTGTTGTTTACTTTCATGGATAGAGAATTTGAACTGCGAACCTAATTTTAACTGAAATTATTGCAGAATATATACATAATTGAACGTAAGTCATCTCTCAAATATTAATTTATTTTGAACGATCTTTCTAAAAATGTAACTTTCATGCAATTTTATTCGAAAAAATAATTTTGAATAAAAATGGCCGCCTGGTATATGAAAAAGGGAAGCGGACATCCCGAGGAGCGTCTAGGTATAGCGATTCCTCCTTTAAACAGTGCATGCGTCACCTGATTTCTTGGGTTGCTTTCTGCCGTCGTCTTGGCGATGAAATGCCAAGCATTTTGGGGAAGTGTGTATAGCAGGCACGTGCTTTGTTGATAGAATCGGTTTGTGGATAATCTGGCTCAGTGGTTAAAGCAAGGGTGTTTTAAGGCTGTATTAGAGTTGTAATCCTAAGGTTGCGTGTTATGTACTCGCTGAAGCTTTTAGTGTTTTGTTTTAATTTTTACCAAATCAGTTAATAAATTCAGCCGATCTTTATTACTTTTATTGTCAATTAGATAATTAAATTAAATTTGAACTAGATGAAACCCGTCAAAACTTGACGAAAAAAATATTATAACAATATCATTAAAATAAGCTTCTTTATTATTTAAGAAGAGTGCAAATGAAACAGTCTTTCAAATATTTTATTTTAAAAGTTTTTTTCCTCAGTGAAATACAGTACGATTTCCAATGTAAACTTCAAACAAACAATCCGTAAACAACTGTGTAATGCAAATCAGTTTGACATTACCGCCATATTCCCTACGGCAAGAAAGAAAATTTCATGGACCTGTGAAGTATCATACAAAAAAGTATATTTCTACGTTCATCTCATATTCAGTAAATAAAAGAACATAGTAAATAAAGCACACATCTCCCCCCTCCCCCCCTGTGATAATGCAACCGAATGAGCTCCTATGAGCATGTGCATTGCATCTGCCCAAAAGCACCGTCGAGATTCGAGGTTAATTTTTTTTAAATGTTTAAATTAAAATTTTTTAAATGTCTTCCTTAATCATTGTTCATTTCAAATCCATATCTTCTAAAACGCATCCATTGTTTTAAGGTAATCAGATGAAGAATTTTTTTTACAATAATAAATCAATCTTCAAATGAGGGAGATTTTTAATGTTTTCAAGTGTAATTTATTTGTATAGTTTCCTCCGTCCCTTTACATAATCAGGATGATTATCCTTTTTCCATCACAGTCGGGGATCTTTTACCTCTTGTACAGTTAAGTACCCAATAGATCTTTTAAAAAAATACAATTCGTAGCATATTCTGATGCAACATATGCATCAGCGGATTCAACATATCAATTTTATGTTAAACAAAAACTCAAAATAATTTTTTTTTTTGACAGATTTCAGTTTAGCGCCAAAATGCTCTATCTTATGGGTAATCTGATCTTATGATTTATCAGGGTTTATTATTATTTTTTTTTTCACTTTTTATGATGGCTAGAGAAATCTATTTTCAATTGTGGCAACTTTCCCAGGGGCTATTTTACGTTACTGTTAAGATAGAAATGAAAAACATTTCATGCTTGAAAATTATTTAAAAAGTCGTTAAATTAAGCGGCAGTTTTCAAATAAATTTCAATCGAAAGCTAATTTTTTCTTTCTAATTCATGATGTAAGAATTAAGATTATAAAATGTAGTAAAAAATTGAAATTTGTAGTATTTAAAAGTGATGTAAGCGCGATGAAAGCTAAAGCGATAGCGTCGTTTGTTGTCATAACCGTTATACATTTCTACAAATTGCCACTGTGTTTTCGCTGGCGTCCAAAAGTAGACTACCAGATTTTGACATCGAAAGAGAAATTCATAGTGAAAGAAATATGACTTTGCCGCTAATATGGAACTGTTAAATGAACTCATAATAAACCTACCAAAATAATTCCTATAAAATATTAGCCTTGCACTATTTATTCTAGCTAAAAAGACAATCATTATTTCAAGTTATTTTTTTCTACCATAGCACTATTTTTAATAATTTTAATTTTCCTGAAATCCTTTACTTTTGGGAATTTTTTATATTAAAAAAGGAAATCTTCTAACCTATAATTTAAAAAAAAGTAATTGGTAACATGCAATCAAGATGAAGCAATCAATAAAGACTCCAATTCTAATCTTTATAATTAAGAATGGAAAAATCAGTTAAAATTACGTCATGCTGACACAATCATATAAATTTTTCTCTTTAGTTTTATCAATGTTAAAATGCATTTCAAGCTAAACATAACGTCATTTTCAACGGCGCAAACTTTTCACACTTACTTTGTATATGTTACTTTTATGCGTAAATACCATGTATACAAATCCAAATATATTTGTATTTAACTGTAATGAAAAATGGCATCAACAAAGTTATAGTGCATAATAATAGACGCTTTCAGTCGTGACGTCAATCATGACGTTTTGCTTGGAAACTGACTCCAAACAAACCTTTGCTATGTTGTATTTTCTATTATATTTTATATATGTAGCTATATCTTATAGCTATATCTCACGGTAAAGTGTTTCAATACATTATATGCAGCGGTAACATTTTTTTTACGATTTATATTTAATAAGAAATGAAACATAGCAACCGTTTGTTCGGAGGATCCAACCAAAACGTCATCACTGACGTCACACTGAAAGCGTCTATAAAATAAACCCAATGAACAATATTCCCGTGACACCACAATAAATATTAATTTTTATTCGCTTATAAAACACGTGGATAAATATTTTTACCTAAATTTAACTTGCAAATTAAAAAATTCGGTCTAAAAGCCACGTGCTTTTAATATTACTTCTCTATTATCTCGCAACCACAGAGTTCAGAAAATAAACTATGTATTTCGCAACAGTGGTGCGTTAATCCGATTGCCGACTTTATGACGTCATAAGCAGAAGAAAAAGTTTAATTGAAAATTACGACTAATTAATTAAATTTTCGAACAAACGAATGCACGATAACAAATCTGTGTCCAAATGTCTTTCATTTAAAAAAAGAATGATGTAATTTGATGCAGTAGTTTGTTCTCACGGATTGTCGAAAGAAATCGCTTAGCGTTTTAAATATATAGATTATAATTACGTTTAATTTTTTTTATTTATTATTTATTAAATTTAAATTGTATTACATTAAATAGAATTTAATTTTAAATAAATTTCAGTAATTAAATTTTAAAATTAATTTAAGCTATTTTTTGATAATTAAAATGAACATTTATTAAAATGCAATAATAAATCTCCTAAGCTTACGTTAAAAATATTTTTATGGTAGAAGTTTAGTAACAGAAAAATATAAAATTTGCAGAATTAATGTATTAAAGTTTTCATCTTTTAAAATTATCCTTGATTATTATCACAATTATTGTCATTATGAAGATTTTTAATTTTTTCTATCTTTACTTATAAATTTGTTATCAGTTTTCTTGTAATTTGTATTTAAAATCAACTATTTTAAATGAAATTTTAATATTTAGTACTATTTATGAGATATTGTTAAATAATTAAAATAAAATATCCATTTAAATGCTATAATAGTATCTCTTAAAATGATATAGAAAACTGTTTTCATATAAAAGCATCAAAAACTTATTTTTAGTTATACTGCTAGAAACTTAGCATTTATTATACACATCTGTGAAAACATTTAAAAAACTTTATACATCTTGTGATAGCAATCTCATTATTTTCTCATAACTTAACTAATTATGTCATATCAAATATTATATTCTTTTGGAATTTTTGATCATTTTTTGACTAAAAGTAAAAGTCTATTCACCAAAACAAGCGATAAATTACCAAACTAGTCGACTTCACAGAGATAAGATTATCGCCAAGCTGTGACGCATGCGCTGTTTAACTGAGGAATAGCTATACCTAGTCGCTCCTGACATCCCGGAACTGTTGATGACAGTCACATGACATAGGCTTTTATTATAGAGATTATTGTTCACTAGGGGAATTTCATAAAGATACAACCAGTGGCGCAGCCAGAATTCCGCTCTAAGGGGGGAGTTATTGGTAGCTAGTCCAGTACTCGCCTCTTATTAGAATCACTGGTTAATAGAATCAGACGCTATATTAGGCATGATTCATTTAAACAGCATTTACAATTTTAGAAATACAAAACGTAAAATATATCAATGAAATAAAATAAAGTTGATGTTACATTTATACAAATTGTTTCAACAAAAATGAGAAATTTTAAATTGGAAGGACACATTATAGGAAATAGTTTTTATGTAGCGAATCGGGATTGCAAACCATTTGTTGAATCAAAAATCCGGGGTGTTTCACTCAGGGCCAAACACGAATTTTTGTTCATCAATTTAACAATAATGAAGCTAATTCAACAAAATTTTCAATAAACTTTATGTCAAATGTAACGATATCACAAAAACTGATGGAAGTTATCATCATCCACGTCCATACAGCGCTTAACTAGGCGCTCCATATGTCGAAATGAAGTTGAAATTCCCTGCGATGTCATTGATCGAATTACTGAGCATTTCCAGCATTCTTCGTGGTATCGTGAGCAAGGTAAATCCATTGAAAATTCCATGAAAATATGTTGTGCGGAGGTTTCGTACTAGTTGTGCGAATACTTAGAACAAAGTGGACTGTATCAAATGCTATAGTATTTATTTAGTTAATAAATACGATGAAGAGAAGACAGCAACGGCGGCTTGTCGCCACCGAGTTACGAGCACACCTGCTTCACACACACAAGGTTACATTAACGGGTTGCCAGAAACAAAAAAGAGGGGGGGATGTTCCATCGCCAATAGATACGGAACATCCCGCCCGGCGTTGAAATATTACAATTATTTCAATATATAACAAATGTAACACAGATAATAAAGAAAACAACATGATACAATTATAAGCAATTAAAACCATCACAATAATTATACAATTAAGAATAATAATAATAAAAAATATTAAATAGTTACTGAGAATTAATTTCATTATCTATCATGGGCAAAATATTAATTTTAGATACAGATCTTTTAAAAATGCCCTTCGCGGTTCGTACCTCTACTACTCTGACATGTCCGTCAGCACCTGGGATTACTTTAGTAATACGGCCTAGAGACCAAGTGCAAATAGGAAGTTGTGATTCCTTTACTAATACCAACATACCTGGCAAAATATTTGGCTTTTTGAATAGCCATTTGTTTCGTTGTTGTAAGTAACTAAGATAATTATTCTGCCAACGCCTCCATATAATTTGCATCATTTTTTGTGTTCTTTGCCATTTGTTTAATAAGTTATCCTTTACCTCAATTAAATTTGGTTCTGAAAGCGCATTAAGCGGTCTTCCTATGAGGAAGTGACCAGGAGTCAATACTTCAAAACTATCGGCATCTGTCGACAAAAGAGAAAGTGGCCGCGAATTTAATGTGCCCTCGATTTGCGCAATTACCGTTAGAAATTCCTCTAACGTTAAATGAGCTGAACCCACTACTCTCTTAAAATGATATTTAAATGCTTTAACTCCCGCCTCCCAAAGGCCACCGAAGTTGGGTGCTCTAGGAGGAGAAAATTTCCAGCAGATGCCCTCTGATGCCAAAAGGTTAGAGATTTCTTTGCTATTCATAAGTTTTCGTAGACGCTTAAGTTCTGCTGAAGCCCCAACAAAATTTGCAGCGTTGTCGCTAAAAATTGTTGAACTTTTTCCACGACGAGAGAAAAATCGCTTTAAAGTAGCAATTATTGCTTCAGATGTTAAGTCTGAAACGAAATCCAAGTGTACAGCCTTAGTGACCATACATACAAATATAGTTACATAGATTTTTTGGAGGGTACCCTTTCTCTGGCCCTTGTATTTTATTTCAAAGGGTCCACATAGATCTAATCCGACATTAGAAAAGGGAGAGCTAGGTATTACTCTCTCAGGAGGGAGATCCCCCATCAGCTGGTTAGCCATTATGGGCTTAACTTTGAAGCATTGTACACATTCATGCACAACCTTACGTGCAATGTTTCTGCCGCTAAGTGGCCAATATTTTAGACGTACAGCATTCAAAAGAGCCTGGGGTCCTACATGAAAATCACGAAGATGATAGTATTGAAAAATAAGTTTAGTTAACTTATCCTTTGCTGGCAAAACTATGGGATATTTGCTTTTATAATTTATGTTCGCATGTGAGAGTCTCCCACCTACTCTGATTAGTTCATTACAATCTAAAAAAGGATTCAGAAATTTTAACTTACTTGCAGGAGGGACTGAAGAACCTTTCTTCAAGGCATCAATTTCATGTGTAAAATACTTTACCTGAATGTATTTCAATAAGTAAATTTCCGATTTCTGGATCTCGTTGGCAGAAAGAGGACCCTTTAATTTATCGCGCTCCTTACAATTTCTAATAAATCTATAAATAAAGGCTAGAATTCTAATTAATTTCAAAAAATTATTAGTTAAATTAAATAAATCATTCATAAAATTAGAGTCATTAATGTTAAAAAGAGTCATTATAGCAGGAGGTTTCAGTTCATTCACATATAAATTGTCACACAGAATATCTGGATTACGAATAGTCTCTAAAGATTGTTCACTAACAGTTGAAAGTTGTGGACCTTGCCACCACAGTTCTCTAGCAGCAAGAGCTTTTACGTCAAGTCCTCTAGAAACCATGTCAGCTGGATTGCTCTCGGATGGAATGTAAGACCACTTATAGTTTTTTGATAACTGCTGAATTTGCGACACTCTGTTGCACACAAATGTCTTTAACAAATTTGGAGGAGTTTCAATCCAAGCTAGTGCTATAGTTGAATCAGAAAACAACTGGACGGAGTCGAGAGGTTGTTTTAAGGCCTTTAAGACCTTGTTAGTCAATTTTGTCAGAAGAAGACATGCAGCTAATTCCAATCTAGGAATTGTCATTACTTTCGTCGGAGCAACACGGGACTTGCTGCAAAGAAGTTGACTAGATAGTTCATTAGTGTTAGAGATAGTTTGAATATATATGACTGCACCGTACGCCTTAGAAGAAGCATCTGTGTAACCGTTCAGCACCACAGATTTAAAGTTCACTTTGAAGAAACACCTTGGCACTTTAATTGCCTCTAATTCTGGTAATGTTGCGATGAAGTTTTCCCATTGCTGAAAAACGTGTGGAGGTAGTTTTTCGTTCCAATCCACATTGAGTAGCCACAGTTGTTGCATGAAGATTTTTGCCTTTGCTATCACCGGTCCAAGTAGACCAAGGGGGTCATAGATACGAGCTATTTGTGAAAGGACATCTCTTTTAGTAAAGTTTTGTTTTTCACTTATGTTTACCTTGTAGGTAAATGTATCACTGAAGCTATTCCATAGCATTCCTAGAGTTTTTGTCACAATTTCCTCGGAATTTCTGTCAAGGGGAAATATTTCCTGATCCTTAGACTGTACTCCATTGGAGCACCATTTGTGCAAGCTCATGCCTCCTCTTAGGAGAAGTTGCGTTAATTCTCGCTGAATTAATTGCATCTGGGTTAAATCTGAAGCACCAGACAAGCAATCGTCCATATAGAAATCATTTAATAAAATATTCGAAGCCAATGGGAAGTCCCTTTTTTCATCCAAAGCAAGTTGTTGCAAAGTTTTGGTTGCTAGATATGGGGCGCAGGCGGTCCCGTAGGTAGCGGTTGAGAGTTGGAAAACTTTGACAGGCGATGACTTACTGTCCTTCCAGAGAATTTTTAGGAATTTATGCTGTGACGGGTTAATTTCTATCATTCTAAACATTTTTTTAATATCTGCCGTGAATGCGTAAATGTGCTTTCTAAATCTTACTAATATTGAAAAGAGATCTTCCTGAAGCACCCCTCCCTTATATAACATATCATTTAAAGATTTTCCAGTTGTTGATTTTGCACTTGCGTCAAAAACGACGCGCAGTTTGGTAGTTTTGTTTGATGGTCGCAGGATTCCGTGATGAGGTAAATAAAAACCGTCTTCAAAATCACTATTTTCCTCCATTTCATGCATATGATTCAAATACTTATATTCATTTAGAAAATCTATGTACAAATTTTTCATTGTTGGATCACGCTCTAAACGTTGCCACAAATAATCTAATCTTTCAGATGCGATTTTTTTTTAATTTCCTAAATTAGTTTCAGAAATTTCTGGTTTGAACGGCATTTCAACTACGTATCTCCCATCCTCCTTTCTAAAATGCGTTTTATCAAAATGTTGATTACAATATGTTAAATCATCACTGCTGATCAGCATTTAAAAATTCGAAAAACAATTTCGTACCCAGAAGTAAATCTATTTTTTGCGGAATGAAGAATTCAGGGTCCGCCAATTTTATGTTTTGTGGAATGCTCAAATTAGAAATGCTTATCTTTCTAGACGGACTGAAATTTGTTATTTTCGGAGTGATCAGACAATCAATATTCCATTGAGAATCCCCGCTTTTATTAGATAAGCAAACTGCAGTTTTTGCCTTTATATTTATTGTTGAATCATTCAAACCCGCAATCGGTATATGAATTTTTTCTTTCTTTAATCCCAACAAAGTTGCTGCGTGAAATGAGATAAAATTAGTTTCTGACGTCCAAAATGCCACGTAACGGTCTTTTAACGCCATTAGAATCTGTAATATAAATTATCGCCCTGTTTATCAAAACGGATTTATTGTTTCCATGAGAAAAAAACGAATGTTTGGGAGTATCATCGTTTTCAGAATTCTCTCTTTGCATAAAAGCCGTCGCCGCTGTGTCTGCGACGTTTGATCTGGCCTCGTAATGATCAGTTTGCGGCGCTGAATATTTATGTAGGGAAGTATGATGAAATTTTGATTTGCAAACAAAGCAAGTATTTTTTGAATCACAGGATGATAATAAATGTGAAGAATTTAGGCAGTTAAAACAAAGTTTGTTTTTCTTGACAATATTTATTCTATCTGCTAATTTCATAATCTTATATATTTTCGCAATGGTACAATGGGTGGATTTCAGAGCATAGACTGCACTTTCTATTCTGTGTTTTATCAGATTTCATGAATAAAGATTTAGAACGGTCAGAGTTAGAATTGAATTTTGAAGAAGAACTAGCACTGATGCTATTTAAGATTTGACATCTTCGTTCTAAGAATTCGAGAAATTCGTCAAAGTTAGGAACTTCGTTATCTTTTAACGTGAGCTCATATTGTTTACGAGTGTCCCGATCAAGTTTGTCTAAAAGTATATTTAATAATATGGCGTTAGAGAATGTATATCTTTCAAAGTCTAAAACTTTAAGGGCTCTTAAGTTCTTTCTAACACTATCTAATAAATTTCGAAGATCTTTTGCGGATTCATGTTTGATTGGGTACAAGTTGAGAATATTTTTTATATGACAATCTACTATTCTTCTTTTGTTCTCATACCGTTGTTCTAATGCACTAAAAAGAGACGTATAACTATCGTCTGGGGTTTGTGTGCTTTTGGGTTCCCCCAATAAAGCGCCGCGAAGATAGAAAAGCTTTTCATTGTCGTTCAAATCAGAATTTTCCTTAATGAGCGTATTAAAGACAGTTTTAAAAATGCTCCACTCCTCAATTTTTCCAGTAAAAACCGGTAATGGAATTTTGGGCAGTTTTATAATTGCTTTATGATTATTAACACTTACATCATTACTATAAGAAGCGCTAACATTAGATTCACAATAAAATTTCTTAATAGAGGTTTTAAGACTTACCTCTATTGTTCTAATGTCCTCATCCAGTAGAGACAGTTGCTCCTCTGTTTGTTCAAATTCGTCCTCTTTCACGATTTTATAATAATCCTCCTTGATAACTTCGAACCTTTCTTGTATTCTAGTTAAACACTCCAAATGAGACTGCCATTCAAATATTTCGAATGTATTTTCGTTAATAGCTTTGGATATTTTGGTGAGCTGAGACTTGAAGTTGCCGCGCTTTCGATTTAGAGTCGTAACTGCTGCCTCCGACATACTGTTGATCTTCTTGTTGAAGATAAAGAAATCACAAGTTTTTCGTTAAACACTTAAGATGCACTGATTACCTCCGGGTCGCTTAGGACCAAAAATGTGCGGAGGTTTCGTACTAGTTGTGCGAATACTTAGAACAAAGTGGACTGTATCAAATGCTATAGTATTTATTTAGTTAATAAATACGATGAAGAGAAGACAGCAACTGCGGCTTGTCGCCACCGAGTTCCGAGCACACCTGCTTCACACACACAAGGTTACATTAACGGGTTGCCAGAAACAAAAAAGAGGGGGGGGAATGTTCCATCGCCAATAGATACGGAACATATGTTCATTACTGTTAAACGTCTACATAAATATTAGGGCTCGGCTTGAAGTAGGTACCCTATATTTTTGTTTGATTAAATTGTTTGCGACCCTTTTTTTTCCGAGGTAAAAATTGTTTTTATTTTCCTTAGAAAAAATAAAATAGAATATTTGCGATTCTCTGACTGCATATTTAATGGAACACACCGTACCATTTTATGACTGCACAATGCCATTTTTGTGTGTGCTTTTAAGTTTTTAAGTACACTGTACTTTATTTTTTCAGAATAAACACTAAATATTTGTAGTTGGCCGGGGAAAAGATTTGCCTCTGCACGACCCGAGATTTCTAAGGTAAGGTCTGACTCGTCTCAGTCCGTTATATAAGCTAAAAGTTTAGCTCGGACTCCTACGAAAGCTTTATTAGCCGTTCTCGGCCCGTACCAAAAGTTAAATCCTCGACCAGGTTCCAGTTCAACCTGTTTATTTTTTTGCGTCCATGGGTCCAGTCCGACCCAATTTCTGCAAAACATGCTGATATATTTATTAGCCAATATTATCCTATATAATTAAAGTTATTTTAACAGAATATTGCATACAAAAATGTATGTAAACATTTTAAGGTACAGTAGATTATATGTCCGCAATCTATGAAATAAATACGGAATAACAATATTAATGATAACGAGTAGGGAAGACCGAGCTATGCTCGGTCAAAATTAGCTTTGAGTTCAAATATCCTGACGCATGACCAAAATGACCCACTAATCAAATTTTCTCAAACCTAGCCCAACAGTCTTCCCGTGCTCAAAAACCATAGGAGACAAAATTTAGTTTAAATAGTCTGAGCCGTTTTTAAGATAAATAGCTTGACCCATAATCACCCATGACGAAAATGACCCACTAATCGAATTTTCTCGAACACGTGACTTAGCTCAACAGTCTTCTCGTGCCCGAAAAACATAGGATGCAAAATTTAGTGTAAATAGTCTGAGCCGTTTTTAAGATAAAATAGCTTGACCCATAATGACCCATGACCAAAATGACCCACTAATTGAATTTTCTCGGAAATGAGACCTAGCCCAACAGTCTTCTCGTGCTCAAAAACCATAGGAGCAAAATTTAGTCTAAATAGTCTGAGCCGTTTTTAAGATAAATAGCTTGACCCATAATGACCCATGACCAAAATGACCCACTAATTGAAGTTTCTCGAACATGTGACCTAGCCCAACAGTCTTCTCGTGCCCGAAAACCATAGGATGCAAAATTTAGTGTAAATAGTCTGAGCCGTTTTTTAGATAACTTAGCTTGACCTACAGTGACCCAAAAATGACCCACTATTCGAATTTTCTCGGACATGTGACCTAGCCCAATCATTTTGTCGTGCCTGAAACTCGTAGGATTCAAAATCGTTAGAGCCGTTTTTTAGATAAAATTAACTTGACCCGGGTTGACCCAAAAATGACCCACTAATCGAAAGTTCTCGAACATGTGAGCCAGCCCAATAGTCTTCTCTTGCCCGAAAATGGTAAGATACAAAATTTAGTCAAAATCGTTTGGTTTTTCAGATAGAATTAGCTTGACCCTGACCCTCGATGACCCAAAATGACCCACTAATCGAATTTTCTCGAACACGTGACCTAGCCCAATGGTTTTTTGGTGCCCCAGAACGGTAAGATACAAAATTTCGTCAAAATCGTTAGAACCGTTTTTAAGATAAAATTTGCATATATATATATATATAACCACACACAAGATTTGCTCGTATTAGAATATACGAGCAGGGAAGACCGAGCTATGCTCGGTCAAAATTAAATTTGAGTTCAAATATCATGACCAAAATGACTCACTAATTGAATTTTCTCGAACATGTGACTTATCCCAACAGTCTTCTCGTGCCCGAAAACCATAGGATGCAAAATTTAGTGTAAATAGTCTGAGCCGTTTTTAATATAAAATAGCTATGACCCATAATGACCCATGACCAAAATGACCCACTAATCGAAATTTCTTGAACATGTGACCTAGCCTAATAGTCTTCTTGTTCCCTAAACCTGTAGGGTGCTAAATTTATTTCAAATCCTCTGAACCGTTTTTAAGACAAAATAGCATGACCCATAATGACCCATGACCAAAATGACCCACTAATTGAATTTTCTCGAACATGTGACCTAGCCCAACACTCTTCTCGTGCTCGAAAACCATTGGATGCAAAATTTAGTGTAAATTGAGCCGCTTTTTATATCTTGACCCACAATGACCCAGAAATGACGCACTAATCGATTTTTCTCGAACATGTGATCTAGCCCAGTGATTTTCGCGTGCCCGAAACTCGTAGGATACCAAATTTAATCAAAATCGTTAGAGCCGTTTTTTAGATAAAATTAATTTGACCCGCTTTGACCCAAAAATGACCCACTAATCGAAAGTTCTCGAACATGTGACCCAGCCCAATAGTATTCTTGTGCCCGAAAATAGACGGATACAAAATTTCATCAAAATCGTTTGAACCGTTTTTTAGATACAATTAGCTTGACCATGACCCAAAATGACCCACCAATTGAATTTTCTCGAACATGTGACCTAGCCCAACAGTCTTCTCGTGCCCGTAAACCATTGGATGCAAATTTTAGTTTAAATTGAGCCGCTTTTTAGATCTTGACCTACAATGACCCAGAAATGACCCACTAATCGAATTTTCTTGGACTTGTGACCTAGTCCAATGATTTTATCGTGCTCGAAACTCGTAGGACACAAAATTTAATCAAAATCGTTGGAGCCGTTTTTTAGATAAAATTAATTTGACCCGCGTTGACCCAAAAATGACCCACTAATCGAAAGTTCTCGAACATGTGACCCAGCCCAATAGTCTTCTCGTGCCCGAAAATGGTCGGATACAAAATTTTGTCAAAATTGTTTGAACCGTTTTTTAGATACAGTTAGCTTGACCCTGACCCTTGATGACCCAAAATGACCTACTAAACGAATTTTCTCGAACACGTGACCTAGCCCAATGGTTTTCTGGTGCCCCAAAACGGTAGGGTACCAAATTTCGTCAAAATCGTTAGAGCCGTTTTTAAGATAAAATTTGCATATATATATATATATGTTATATAAAAAATTTATTTCCTTCGTATCCTTCCATTTTATTCGCATTAATCTTTTAAAACTAGCTGGCTTCGCCCGCCAGCGGGCCCCTAATTTACATCGGTGCCTCGAAACTTTTGTATTCTCCGGCTCGCATCCCCCTCGAACCGAACGAACCTCCGACCCGGGTCGCCGCTGCCTTCGGCACCGTACACCGGTCGTGCTACGCACGCACCGGATAATCCCATAATTTGCATAATCCCTTAATTTGCACATCGAATAGTATAAACCTCTAACTGAACTAATCTCCGACCCTGGTCCCCGCTGCCTTCGGCACCGGATAATCCCTTAAATTGCACATAGAATAGTATAAACCTGTCACTGAACGAACCTCCGGCTCGGGTCCCCGCTGCCTGCGGCACCGTAGAGCAGTCGTTCCGACCCTGGTCCCCGCTGCCTTCGGCACCGTATACCGGCCGTGCTACGCACGCACCGGATAATCCCTTAAATTGCACATAGAATAGTATAAACCTGTCACTGAACGAACCTCCGGCTCGGTGTGCTATCAAGTTGTCCTAGTTTTTAATTAATATTAATGTTCAGACTCGTTTAATGGGTCATTTGACTTTTAAAACTTAATTATAAAGGTCTGGAGATTGTTTTTGTTAGGTTTTTTCATTGTTTAAGTACTTAAAATGTATCCTAGTACAGGCTTCTGAGATTTACATTGCCGAGATTGGCCACTGTTTACTTTTTTGAAAATGCTTCTATTTAATAATTAATTACTTTAAATCTCATAAAAACTATTCTCTTTCATTAAATAGACATACAAGGTGTTCTCCGTCACCTTTTTCAAAAATTTTATGTTTATTTTAGTGGTTTTATGAATATAATTTGTAAACTGTGCTATCGTAAATCTTAAGTATGTGTCATAATGCTATTCACCCATAGACTTTTTCATAACAAATGGAATTTTGTATTTTTCAATTGGAATTAGTAAAATTATTTAAGATTTGACGTTGAATTTTAATGTAGGATTAAATGTTGTACATAAAAAAAGTCTTCATTTTTGAAATTGGTTGGATATGAAGTGTATTATAAATATTTAAAGTTAAAAATTCTTTATGAAATTCTGTGGTATCCAAGATGGATGCCTTTAAAATATCATCACGCCATTTCTCTTTGGCTGCTACTTTCGGTTCTTTTATAAAGTTCCGTAGTGTTGAGTTGTCACTCAGTATTCAATTGTAAATATCTCTAGTGATTAGCTCCAGACCTTAGTGTAGAGTTAGTTTGCCTTATGGTATTAGGGAGTTTAGTTATTAAAATACAGCATTGTTTACAGACCCAAGGTGCATCTAAATAAAGTTAGGATTCTGGGTAAATATAGCAAAGTTTCAAAACAGAGATTGGTTTTCAAGGTGGAATTGTGGGAAATATATATTAAAGGAATACAAATAAACATTTGATCAATAAGAAATAATGAATTTTAAGTTCTAGGGTGGACATGGGGTCTAGATTACAGTAGTTACACATTGGTTAATTTGGTGTAGACCAATTGGGACTCATTATAAGGGATTATGGGATTTTAAAGGTTTCTGTTAATATGTTAAGGTCTAGGATCAGTATTTAGTAATAAATATACAATGTTATGGATTAATATATTTAATTACTGGAGTAACATGGAGTTTGATTAAGAGTATAAACATGGTTGTTATATATTACAAGGGTTCTTGAATAATATGTTTATTAAGGGGGCATTGAATATTTCTTGAAAGGAAAGGGAAAGAAAAAACTTTGTTTATGTAAAACTTTTGGATAGCAAGGGGGTCTATGAGAAATACTCTATCATCAAGAAATGTAGTAATCATAATCTGATTTAACCCTCGGTTTGCCCACAGTATTTTAGGTTTAACATCGTTTTAATAGTATTTCTCTTTTTTACCTATTTTGAATTTGTGTTTTTTTTTTTTTTTCAATTTTCTCCCTTCCTATGGGAGATAGAGCTTAGATATTTTTCCAAAATTAGCTCCTCAGCGCCTTGGGAACTTTTTACGCTGCATCTTTTGGCATCATCGGTTTTTCTCTATCTCATATAGGGGACCGGCTATGGGGGCAGGGAGGGGCACTTTATTATTTTCATAAACTTTTCACTGTTCTTAAGTAATAATAGAGTTTTTTTTGCACATTCCTTCTAGTGACTCCCCCTTACACTGTCCCCGCAGGCAGCAGTTCCCTGCTCCCATTTTTATTTCCCTCTAACATTTACAGCTTTTTTACTTTAATTTCTGTTCTAGTGTTGTAATATATCATTCTTCTAGTCATAATGTTTAGAATTAGTCCTACCAGCTGTTTATTAGCCATTTGGTTTCTTAAAGTTTTAACCCTTGTTGCACAGGTAGCCCATCACTGACTCATTCAATAGTAAACATATAGCAAAATAGAAATACAATGGGGGGCTTATGTGAGGTACTTTATCATTAAGAAATGTAGTACTCATAATCTGTTTTAACCCTTGGTTTGCTCGCAGTAACTTGGGTCTTACATCCAATTATCAGCATTTTTCTTTTTTTTTTTTTTTTACCAACATCGAAATTTGGTTTTCTCCACTTTTCTCCCTTCCTAAGGGAGATAGAGCTTAGATATTTTTCCAAAATTAGCTCCTCAGCGCCTTGGGAACTTTTTACGCTGCATCTTTTGGCATCATCGGTTTTTCTCTATCTCATATAGGGGACCGGCTATGGGGGCAGGGAGGGGCACTTTATTATTTTCATAAACTTTTCACTGTTCTTAAGTAATAATAGAGTTTTTTTTGCACATTCCTTCTAGTGACTCCCCCTTACACTGTCCCCGCAGGCAGCAGTTCCCTGCTCCCATTTTTATTTCCCTCTAACATTTACAGCTTTTTTACTTTAATTTCTGTTCTAGTGTTGTAATATATCATTCTTCTAGTCATAATGTTTAGAATTAGTCCTACCAGCTGTTTATTAGCCATTTGGTTTCTTAAAGTTTTAACCCTTGTTGCACAGGTAGCCCATCACTGACTCATTCAATAGTAAACATATAGCAAAATAGAAATACAATGGGGGGCTTATGTGAGGTACTTTATCATTAAGAAATGTAGTACTCATAATCTGTTTTAACCCTTGGTTTGCTCGCAGTAACTTGGGTCTTACATCCAATTATCAGCATTTTTCTTTTTTTTTTTTTTTTACCAACATCGAAATTTGGTTTTCTCCACTTTTCTCCCTTCCTAAGGGAGATAGAGCTTAGAAATTTTTCCAAATTAGCTCCACGGCGCCTAGGGAACTTTTTACGCTGCATCTTTTGGCATCATCGGTTTTTCTCTATCTCATATAGGGGACCGGCTATGGGGGCAGGGAGGGGCACATTATTATTTTCATTAAACTTTTCACTGTTCTTAAGTAAATAACAGAGTTTCTTTCTGCACATTCCTTCTAGTGACTCCCCCTTACACTGTCCCCGCAAGCAGCAGTTCCCTCCCCCCATTTTTATTTCCCTCTAACATTAACAGCTTTTTTACTTTAATTTCTGTCCTAGTGTTGTAATATATCATTCCTCTAGTCATAATGTTTAGAATTAGTCCTACCAGTTGTTTATTAGCCATTTGGTTTTATTAAAGTTTTAACCCTTGTGGCACCGGTAGCCCATCACTGAACTCATTCAATAGTAAACATTGCAAAATAGTAATACCATATTTCGTAGGTCCGGTTGTAAGCACTACACTGATATTTTCACTTCCGGCTTAGGCGGGCGTGTTTTTTTTTTTTTTTTTTTTTTTTTTTTTTTTTTTTTTTTTTTTGGGGGGGGGGGTTGTCAGTGCCATACTCTATTTTATAGCTCTATGTAGTTCAAGCGCAGCGAGGAGTATCTATAGCATAGGTCCACGTAGGTAAGTTGTGACCCTGTGTGATTCTTTGGTCTGGAGCAATCATTTTTACTTTTAGTTTAGGGCATTTTGATAACTCTTTATAACAAATAATGTAAATAATTATATATAAAAAGTCCAACATTATAACAACAATAATACATCTCAATTTCTCAATTATTGTTATAGGGGTAATTCTTATTATACAGTTTTGCATATCATAGCAATTTGTAATTCATGTATAGAATAATTGTACAAACACCTATAGCGTTGTCCTTCCTTATTATTGTAAATTATTGAATATTATTTCTGGCATGAAAATTCCTGGTATGAGCACGGGGAGTTCTTTCCGGTTTGGACGTGGGGGTACCATTTTTCTTTGGCTTATTCTTTTGGCTTTTATTTTGAACTTTCTTCTTCAAAATTTTCTTCAAAATTCAAAATTCTTCCTCATATGTGGGGTGCCCGTATTCCTGGTTCTAGATTGATTAGAGGTATAAGTAGTTAAAAGTTTAGTGTTTAGTGATAAGTGTGAAGAGAAGTTAAGTAATAAATCATTGAACTGGTTATATGTCTGACATTGATACATCAGACATTTCACTTCAGGAGTTCCCGGAAAGGGAAATAAAAATAGTTATAAGATAGTCATAGTTTTATAATCATAGAAAGAGGTATATTAATCAGTTTGCAAATAAAAGTTAGAATGGTGGATTCAGATAGACAACAATCCCATGCTGAGATAAAAATGAACTCATATGTCGACACCTCTCATACTTATGCATATGTTGACGTCGTCCCAATCAGTTCAATCTCTAGAACTGTAGACAAAAATCAGACTGAAAAGTTGACTTTCAATGATGCATTCACTAAGAATTTAAATCTTAGCGATATAGCACAACAATACTATATTCATATAAAGAAAAGCAAAAAAAATGCTATCCAACCAATGGCATTTTTGGAATGGTTTATATTAAAACTAGAAAAATATACAAGCTATATAAGCTACTACATCAACTCAAAAGAAATCAAAAACAAACTCTCATGCCTAGAAATAGACCTAAAATCAATTTCAAAATATTATGCCACAGAGGACGACCATCTGTCAAAAGGTATAGTCAACATGATAATCGATGAAATTACCGACAAAGGAGAATTTCAAGAATATGACAGCCAAGAGACAAGTTGTTCACAAGATGTTATCGATCTAATTACGCAGTTGACAAGGGGTGTAAGAAAACGCACTAAAGGAACATCTGCAATAGTCCACCTATAATTAGACGAATTAAAAAGACGACTTAAACTAATACAGACAGATTTCACCAATATCTATATACTAAAGGTACCATCCTCAGAGATATCCCCAAAAATGGCATTAAATATAACTGAATTACAAAATGCCTCTTACAGTCTAACACATATTGAAGATGAAAAACTGATACACAGTGGAAAATCCATACAAGATAAAGACAAAGGAAATGAAGATGGTGATAAAAATGTTTTAAGTAAGGAAGACTGTGGAAAAGAAATGATTCAGGAAGAGTTGGAAACAGCCCATCTGAATTTACAGATACTTTCTGGAGAGAGTTCCACTCTTAGTATATCAATGACATTGCAAGAACTAACGAGTTTAACACAAGAGAAATCTCCACTACATCAATTGGAAGATATCCTAAATCAAATTGAAAGTAATTCAAAAATTTATGATGAAGACATCCGAACACAAATAGCGAACTCAATACAGCAGATAAAAGAATATCTATACTTTGAACAAGAAGAAAATAACGTCCTGAAAACTACGACAAACGAACAAGAGCATCAAATAAAGGAAATGAAAACTCAAATCACTCAACAATCAAAAATAATTGACAAAATGGAAAAAGAACTTCAGAGCAAAGTGATTGAAATAACCGAAAAAATTAAACAAACATCACTTATAGAAGAAATGTTTCATACCATAAAAAATTAACAAAACTTACTTAATAATCAAGACCATCCGGAAGATGGAATCGATTCCGAAATATCGAAAAGAGCACAACTCAAGAGTTATGCTGCTGCAATTACATCCGATCAACCTATAAAAACACCTTGCTTTAAGTACTCTAAATCAGCAATAATAATAAGAAGAAGTCAATCAACGAATATTCCCATTAATGTAATACGAAACATGTTAAATGACAAAATAAAAGGGAATAAAAAATTTAAATACATCTCATGTTCGTTAGGAAGAGATAAAAACTCGCTCATAGTCCAAACAGAATCGGACGAAAAAACAGCGGTTTTAATTGATTTTATAAATCAAATAGAAGGTTTCAGAGACTTGGCCGAAGCAAATCTTAGAGATGCTAAAAGAAAAAAATCATTATACTGGGAATTCCAGTAGATGTGACTGAGACTGAAATAATTGATAAGATACATCAAGAACTGGGACAGAATTTTCCTCGAGGAATAGCAAAGTTCTCAAAAAACAAAAAATGAAAACATACCAAATAGTACTTGATGCAGAAGAACATTACGCGAAGGCATTATTTTCAAGAAGAAAATTACCTATTCATTTTAATTTATGCCGTATAGAATATTACAATCCAGTGGTTAGGTGTAATAAATGTCAACGTTATGGCCATACAACTGATAATTGTAGAAGTTATTATTTAACATGCGCATATTGCACAGGTAACCACAAAACAGACACATGCAAAATAAAAGAAAATTATGAACGTCGTCGTTTCATCAAATGTGAAAGAGAATATAAAACCGCAGTAAAACCTGAAAAGATTGAAAGGCATAGTGCAAATTCTAGATTCTGCCCAATTTTTCAAAGATTGTTGTAACGAAAACAAAATATTACTATCTCCTATGATCCTTCAAAAGTATGTTCTCAGAACTAAAATCACTCAATATCTCTGATGACTCTATAGAAGATTCAACTGTAGAACCTCCAACCAATGCTACATATGTAATAAATCAGACTATCCCATTGGACAATAGATATTATTTCGGAGAATCCATGACCCCACCAAATCATTTAAAAATAGTTCAAATAAACCTTAATAATTGTAAGGCTGCAAATCTCCAATTGCTGAAGTACATACATGAAAATAAAGTAGATTTAGCTTTAGTTCAGGATTATCACAAAAGTAATAACACCTTCACGGGAATCCCAATTTCATGTTCCTTCTACCATTCAATAAATCAGACGTCGGGAATACTCGTATCCAATCCCTTATTAATTCATATTCAGACTCTACAGACAAATAACAGTGTATTTATAAACCTATCACTGTCATCAAAATTCATTAAAGTCGGATCACAATATTCAAAACCGAGTGGAAATCTTGATGAAGACTTCCGAGAATGGACCAGAGTCATAGAAGATACATCGAACCTTATCCTTGGGGGTGATTTCAATGCACACCTCCAGGCGTGGGGTTATAAAAGAAATAATGCTAGAGGATATATGCTACTTGACTATCTAGCAATGAGCAGATTAACTATTATTAATGATCCTGATTCAGAATGTTCTTTTGCGCGAGACAAGTTTAAAGGCAAACCAGATTTGACCCTCTGCGGTGAACATTCAAAAAATATTATAGATTCATGGAAAATAAACTCGACATTTAAATCACTAAGTGACCATCGATATATTACTTTTACTCTGAATGTCACACCCACAATAAGAAATTTATACCGTTTCAAAACCAAATATGAAACGTTTAAAAAATTCAATAAACTGTTTCAAAAACATGAAGAAACATTACTTTCAACACTTAAAGCAGTCAATTCTGTTCCAGAGTTAGAGAAGTGGACAGAGGAATTTAATGTTATCCTTTTAAACATCATGCAAAAATCACTTAAAAATAAAAAGTTGTCTCATGAAATTAATGTATCCTGGTATACTGACAAACTTAAAGTACAGCGAAGCCACCTAAATGCTATATATAAACTACATAAAAGAAATCCAGATTCTGTAGAACTCAAGATTAAATATAAAAAAGCCAAAGCAAAATACAAATTAGATATTAAAAAAGCTAAAATTGATTCTTGGATAACATTTTGTTCGGAAACAAACAGTAAGTATGGTACTGCTTTTAAAATTCTGAAGCAGAAATATTTAAAAAATACAGATCTCATCCACTCTGTCATGGAATCTTCAACTCAAAATGATACATACAAAGAGATTCAAGAAACGTTACTTCATTGCTATTACAATACAAGCCCAGAATTCGAATCATCATTTCAAAACACAAACACACTATCAATAAAAGAATATAACAATTTTAAATTTACCCATAGAGAAATACAATATGCAATTAATCAACAAAATAAAAAGAAAGCCCCAGGATATGATCAGGTAGATGGCAGAATTTTAGAAAATTTGATAAAAAATAATATGAAGCTTATAAAGTTATTATATAACAAATGTCTCTACCTTGGCCACTTTCCTGAAACGTGGAAGAAAGGAGTAGTCATCTATTTTAGAAAGAAAAACAAAGATCCATCAAAACCTGATTCATACCGTCCAATTACACTACTACCCATGATTGGTAAAATCCTAGAAAGATTAATAAAAAATAGAACTTTAACTTATCTTGAAGCAATAAACTATCTAAAAGATGAACAGTTCGGCTTCCGTGAAAACAGAAGCACTATATCAGCTCTGGAGAGACTTAAAGAGAAAATTGCACAATTATTACAAAAACATACTTATGTGGGCATCATATCATTTGATATTACAGGTGCTTTCGATTCAATAAACTGGCACCAATTATCAGAAATAATTGATGACTCACCGTTACCCAGATACCTCAAAACCTTACGAAAAAATTATATAAGCAAAAGAAGTATAGGCTTAAATCAATATGAATATATAGAGTGGTTCAGGGTATTTAAAGGATGCTCTCAGGGATCCTGTCTTGGACCACTCTTATGGCTTCTTATAGCTAACTACATAATAAAAAATTATAAAAATCTATATGAAGATATTATTGTTTACGCAGATGATTTTTTGATTCCAATAGAGGGAAATACCGTAATAGACCTGGAAGTTACAACCAACAACAAAATAGTCCATTTTAAGAATATCTGTGATGAACTCGGTTTAAAAATATCAACTCAGAAAACGCAATCAATGCTTTTCGGTAGCAATCTCCTCGAAAGAAGACTTCCGAGATTTAAATTAGAAAATATAAAAATAAAAGTAGTAAAAAATATTAAATATCTTGGCGTATTGTTAGATTCTAAATTCTATTTTACAGATCACATGAAAGACCTTCGAACAAAGATTGCAAACTTTGTAAACGGATTTAGAGGATTTCGATTCTTTAATAAAAGTATCAAACCAGACATCCTGAAAATATGGTATCAAACAGTCATAGAACGCCAAATACTATATGCTTACAAAATTTGGTATCCAAACTTGAATACTGATGGCCGCAAATTACTACGTTCAACTCAGCGTTTGGCATTATTAAACTTAATACGGACCTATAGGACTATCTCTCACGAAGCTCTGTATCTTCTTACAGGAACTCCACCAATCCTAATAAAAATACAGAATGAATTTCAGTACTACCAACTGAAAATAGGAAATAGAAATTCGTTAATCAATAACACACAGCTAAACATTAACAATATAATGCAGAAAGAAAAATCGTATCGATTCCTCAATTACTACAGAGTCCAAAATATCAGAATTATAGAAGATAGAAAATCCATCCATCCAAAAGAATACGATGTGGAAGCCTACACAGATGGTTCTGTCATGCCAGGGGGTGTAGTCAGTGCTTTCACCATATATAAAGAAGGAAATAATATACATGATGAAGCAATACGACATCATCCACTGAATAACATATATCAAGCAGAATTAATGGCAATATATAAATCAATAAAATGGTTCTCTACCTCCGACTACAATAAACTACTAATTATTACAGATAGTTACTCTTCTATGGAAGTATTAAAAGTTGCTTTTCCTAGAAACTACATTATCAAAAACATTTACAATCAATTACTTCAAATTCCTGATAAATCCATTATAATAACATGGACTAAATCTCATGTGGGTGATACTGGCAACGAAACAGCTGATCTCCTAGCAAAGCAAGCCATCTTACAAGACCAATATCAATCAAGAAAAGATCTGTTGTTCCCCATTTCAATAGCAAAATTGTGTTTTAAAAAGAAAACCATCTCTGACTGGCAAGTCATTTGGGACTCATGTAATAAGGGCAGAGATACCTATAAAATTATAAATAAAGTCGATCCAAATTATCTCTGCAAACAGCCAACACTGCCGTATTATCTGAGTAACCATGGCAGTTTCCCACAATACTTACATAAAATAAGAAAAAGAGCCTCACCTAGATGTCCATGCGATAAAGGAGAAGGAGATGCAGTTCACTACATATTCGGATGCTCCCCTCTTATGATCCATCACTTCCCTTTTGATAAGAACGAAACTCTCAGATATAACCTTCGTAATATCATTTTCAATCCTTCAAACTCTCAAAAGTTAAAACAGAATTATAATATTCTCAATAAAAATTTCTCATTCATTACGAAAGAATTTAAAAAAAAAATTGACTGAACTGACCATTGACTTTCTGAACTAAAATACCATAAATTTAGGACATCATGAACTTATAGTACTTCGAAAATCTTTTATATTTAACTTTCAATTTGCAAAAAATTGTTATTTTTTACCTTTTATATTTTATTATTGTTATGTAATTATATTCATTGTTTCAAATCTAATAAACAGGCGCCTCCTGCGGTGGGGGTTGGAACGGATGGGTGCTATCGGTGTCGGGTAGCGTTTATTTTTCCCCTCGTGGACTTATTGTTCCTATACCTCACGGGTGGCTGTCCACGAGTGGGTGATTTCGGTCCCCGCTGCCTGCGGCATCGTATAGCAGTCGTTCCGACCCTGGTCCCCGCTGCCTTCGGCACCGAATGCCGGCCGTGCTACGCACGCACCGGATAATCCCTTAAATTGCACATAGAATAGTATAAACCTCTAACTGAACGAACCTCCGGCTCGGGTCCCCGCTTCCTGCGGCACCGTATAGCAGTCGTGCTGCGCACGCGCTGCAGTATACGTTAGTTCCACCTTCCGCCACCAGGTGGCGCAAATAGAAAAAATAAACCTCGAATAAAATAAACCTCGAACTGAACGAACCTCTAGAACCCCACAGTTAAGATAAAAAACTTGAAGGGGGGGGGGAGGACACTGCTTTTCCTTAAACAACTGAATTAGACTGCCAGAAAAAAAAATCTGATTTCAAACAACTTATTTAGACTACCGGACTTCTTGTTCAAAGACAGGGACCTGTAGGAAAACATAAAACTGAAAAAAAAAAATCGATAACGGGCGAAGCCCGCTTTTCCCTATCATAATATCTAGTTGCCACTCTAAATCAAAAACTTAAGATACTCGTTATGGCAGTTTTTAGACGCGGCCTACTTCTTAAAATCGTAATATCTAGCCGGCACTGTAATAGAAATCTTTCTTTAGCTTTAATTATACAAATAACGATGATTAATTATACAATAAAATAATATATCGGCTCCTAATGAAGATATGAGAATAATTTTTAGATATTCTGAAAGCAGAATCCATTTTGAGTCGCCCTGTCAAAGTTTGGAATTAATGCGCCCCTTAGATTCGGAAATGGCCCCCCCCTCTGAAAAAACGCAGTTGAAAGTCACGTGACTATTTTATCTCTTTCAGAAATGACTTATCCACAGACGATTTGTCTCCGTTGAATGTTGAAATAAAAAAGAAGCTGTCTCTTCGGAATAGAAATAAATTCATTTGCCGTGTCATTAATGAGTTTTAATTGATATCTTGAAAAATTACTGGTCGATTTTTACGAATTTTTTTTGTTGAATTTGCGATTTTTTATACACGTGTTAGCAAATTTTCGCGAATGTAGAGTCATTATTTCCACTTGTTTCAAAAAGGAATGGGGCGATTTGATCTCGGATCTGTCGACCCTGCATTCTTTACGGCAACCCCTTTTTACGTCTGGGGTCGATGTTGGATGTCTGGTCAGTTTTTGGCCGAAATAAAGAAAAGTTACGGTCCGAATTTCAAAAAATTTGACATTTATTAAAGACAAAAATCGGCCGCGTGTGTACCCCGATTTTCGGATCGATACCTCCGGTACATTTTTTTTATTCGATGATGCGTTAAAAAGCGACGATTTGGATGTCTGCGATTATCAAAACAGAAATTTTTTTCGATTCTTTTTCCAGTTCGGTTTCGGTCGGTAATTAAAACACTTTCGTTCATTAATAACTCCCCGGGTCCGGGTCGGAATCCCGACCCGATCGAAACTTGAGCGTCGCGCCTTTTTTGCGAATTTTTCGGTCCGCGTCCGCCGTCCGTGCGTCGCGTGGTCCCGGAGCCTTTGCGTGTACAAAGGTGGAGTGCACAGACAGAAACACACACACACACACACACAGACGTTAACCGTGCTTAATATTAGGGACTAGCTGGCTTCGCCCGCCAGCGGGCCCCTAATTTACATCGGTGCCTCGAAACTTTTGTATTCTCCGGCTCGCATCCCCCTCGAACCGAACGAACCTCCGACCCGGGTCCCCGCTGCCTTCGGCACCGGATAATCCCATAATTTGCATAATTCCTTAATTTGCACATCGAATAGTATAAACCTCTAACTGAACTAATCTCCGACCCTGGTCCACGCTGCCTTCGGCACCGTATACCGGTCGTGCTACGCACGCACCGGATAATCCCTTAAATTGCACATAGAATAGTATAAACCTGTCACTGAACGAACCTCCGGCTCGGGTCCCCGCTGCCTGCGGCACCGTATAGCAGTCGTTCCGACCCTGGTCCCCGCTGCCTTCGGCACCGTATACCGGTCGTGCTACGCACGCACCGGATAATCCCTTAAATTGCACATAGAATAGTATAAACCTCTAACTGAACGAACCTCCGGCTCGGGTCCGCGCTGTCTGCGGCACCGTATAGCAGTCGTGGCGCTGCAGTATACGTTAGTTCCACCTTCCGCCACCAGGTGGCGCAAATAGAAAAAATAAATCTCGAATAACATAAACCTCGAACTGAACGAACCTCTAGAACCCCACAGTTAAGATAAAAAAAACTTGAAGGGGGGGGGGAGGACACTGTTTTTCCTTAAACAACTGAATTAGACTGCCGAAAAAAAAATTCTGATGTCAAACAACTTATTTAGACTACCGGACTTCTTGTTCAAAGACAGGGACCTGTAGGAAAACTTAAAACTGAAAAAAAAAAATCGATAACGGGCGAAGCCCGCTTTTCCCTATCATAATATCTGGTTGCCACTCTAAAACAAAAACTTAAGATACTCGTTATGGCAGTTTTTAGACGCGGCCTACTTCTTAAAATCGTAATATCTAGCCGGCACTGTAATAGAAATCTTTCTTTTGCTTTAATTATACAAATAACGATGATTACTTATACAATAAAATAATATATAGGCTCCTAATGAAGATATGAGAATAATTTTTAGATATTCTGAAAGCAGAATCCATTTTGAGTCGCCCTGTCGAAGTTTGGAATTAATGCGCCCCTTAGATTCGGAAATGGGGCCACCCTCTGAAAAGACGCAGTTGAAATTCACCTGACTATTTTATCTCTTTCAGAAATGACTTATCCACAGACGATTTTCTCCGTTGAATGTTGAAATAAAAAAGAAGCTGTCTCTTCGGAATAGAAATAAATTCATTTGCCGTGTCATTAATGAGTTTTAATTGATATCTTCAAAAATTACTGATCGATTTTTACGAATTTTTTTTTTGTTGAATTCGCGATTTTTTTATACACTTGTTAGCAAATTTTCGCGAATGTAGAGTCATTATTTCCACTTGTTCCAAAAAGGAATGGGGCGATTTGATCTCGGATCTGTCGACCCTGCATTCTTTACGGCTACCGTTTTCCCGTCTGGGGTCGATGTTGGATGTCTGGTCAGTTTTTGGCCGAAATAAAGAAAAGTTACGGTCCGAATTTCAAAAAATTTGACATTTTGGAACGACAAAAATCGGCCGCGTGTGTACCCCGATTTTCGGATCGATACCTCCGGTAGATTTTTTTTTATTCGATGATGCGTTAAAAAGCGACGATTTGGATGTCGGCGATTATCAAAACGGAAATTTTTTTCGATTCTTTTTCAAGTTCGGTTTCGGTCCGTAATTAAAACACTTTCGTCGATTAATAACTCCCCGGGTCCGGGTCGGAATCCCGACCCGATCGAAACTTGAGCACCGCGCCATTTTTCCGAATTTTTCGGTCCGCGTCCGCCGCCGGTGCGTCGATTCGTCCCGGAGCCTTTGCGTGTACAGCGGGGAGTGCACAGACAGACAGAAACACACACAGACGTTTACCGCGCTTAATCTTAATATTAGGGATTAATCTAACTTCTGTCATAGTCAGTATTTCCTTAATTCTTAATAATATCTATTCCTATTTAAAGTCCTTTTAAAAGTAAATATCCGTATATTAATAATTATTTTATTCCAAATCTTAATCTAAAATTTAAGATCATTCGTAATTTTTATCAGTTCCCCAATCTATAAAATTCTGAGACGCGTTCGCATTTCGAATGTTTTTTAAAGCCATTTTCTTTTTATTATTATTATTATTATTGCTCTGAATTTTTCGCGCGCTTGGGATTTTAACTTCAAAATTGGTCCGCACCAAAGTAAGGGATTCTTTACTGTTTTAGCCTCGCCCTCTAGCCTCATTCGTTGGGCTGGAGCTAGCTTCTCACTCATTGGGTTGTGCGCTCGTGACGTAATTCTGTGTATGTTTCCGCGGAGAGAACAAAACTCGCCCGCACCGGTCGGAGCGGCAGATTTTTGACGTTTTCGGAAGCTAAACAAATATGTGTCTGGTATTTTTAATTCCGTAGAATATTCATCTGGCCCAGTATCATCTTAATTCAATGAAGTGAAGCAACGTTAGCCCGAGGGCTATAAGTTTTAGACCGTTGGGAATTGTTTCTGTGTTGTTCGTCTTCTAATAAAATTATTTGTCTGGAGATTGGCTGGATTTATTGGAAAACTTTGGTGGAATCATTTCATTGCCTTCTACTTCGCCATACTTGCTAATATCGACTGCAACTTGCTATATCGTTGAAGGACTGCCATCTTTCCATCGAATATTATTCATCGTAATATCTCAACCTCGTCAAAATGCTACAAAAAGCCCGTTAGGATTCCATGAACTTGCGCTGAGCTATGCCAATGTTCTGATGGACGGATGAGCTGCGAATGTATTGCCGGCTACTGTTGTACATCTTCATAGCGAAGAGTGTGCGTCTAGTACTCGCGAAGAGTATGTTGATTAGTGTTCTTCTGATCGTCTGATAAACGGAGAAGCTGTGATATGTTGCCGAATGCGGTTGCTGTACATTTTCCATTGTGGTGTGTGCAACTGATTCTCACCAAAATACGCATCGAATTTTTCAAAAAGTGTTGGAATAATTTATCCCTGGAAATACCAGATGCAGACCAGTGTGAATGTTCTACAAAACAACTTCTCAATCATGACGGAATGATATAAATAATATTTTCTTTTACAGAAAAAAAATGAAAAAGTATCATTATACAAAAAAATAAATAAATTAATCGGTCTCAAAAATTTCAAAAAGTAAACAGGCAGACAACTTGTGAACGGAATTACGTAAGTTTGAAAAGATTTATTATTGTATGTATTATTTATTATTTAATTTATTTTTATGTTATTTAAGTTTCGCTCAGATTTTCTTATTTGTTGTATTATTATTATTATTATCATTATTTATTAGAGATGGAGGTATTTACATTTGTTATTTAATTTAAATTTTATTTTACATCTGTTGTGTTAATTCTCTTTAATTTTTATATTAATATTATTGCGATCTGGTCTGGTAAAAGTCCTTGGTGATCACAAAATGAGTGAAAACGAAATAAACATCATTCCTTTTGATTTCGAATCTGGAATGAACATTCAATCTTGGTTAAACCATTTTGACAAAACATGCCTTTCTGAAAAGAAAGATGAAAATGGAAGATTAAAAATATTTCAAAATATTTGAAAGGAGAGGCTCTGAAGGTATTTATCAATGAATGTTTAGAATGTAAAGCTTTTGACAAAATAACTGATATTCTTACTGAAAAATTCATAACTGTTCATGTTCCTCGATTTTCAGAATTTGCTTCTATGAAATTAAATGATCTCAATGATTTGGATAAGTACTTTCGAAAAAAGGTTGAAATAGGTAGACAACTTTGTTTATGTGAAACTATAATAGTACAGGGATTAACAGACGGTCTCAAACCTGAGTACCAGAATTATATGATTAGTAATCCTCCAAAAAATACAATAGACTGGTACCTAATGGCTAAACAGTTAGTAGTAATTCCTACTTCCCATGTCAACAATAGTAATTCTAGGAGTAATTTTCAGAATTATAGATCATTGCCACAATATGATCAGGCACCTAGACATTGGGTTCGCCCAAGTCGAAATTTTCACATGCCAAATTCCAATTTTCATTCACAGAGCAATTTTAATGCTCCAAATTCTAGATTTATCAATCCTAGGTTGCCTACTACCCATTTTCAGAGAAATTATCCAAGTAGACCATGTCGAATGTGTTTAAATAGACGTATCCAAAATGCTTACCACTGGGAGAGGGATTGTGTATTCAATGTTAGGCCTCTGCAATCTTCTGCACCCCCTCTTAGTCAACCACAACCATATACTGATAATATATGACAGTTAATTGTATCAGAATATGTAAATAACAGGGCACTACCTTGTGTGATTGACTCTGGCTCAACCATAAGTATTTTACCTTTTAAATTTGTTAAATTGTTAAATGCTAAAGTTATAAATATTCCACCTGTTATTATTGGCCAAGCCAAAGGAACTGTTGTAATAGATAAAGCTTGTAATTTATTGTTTAAATTAGATAATGTGCAACAAAATATTAGATTTTTGATATGTAATACAAATTTAGATTATGCTATATTAGGTTTACAAGAATGCTGTAAGTTTAATTTAATTATTGATTGTGCTACATGTCGAGTATTATAAGGAGACCTTGTTTTAAATGAATCTAAGAGCATATCCAGTGATAAATTAAGATTACTTCATTTTAATGTTAACTGTGATTATCAGAGAGTGCAACCCGATTATGGAAATATCATATCTCCTCAATCCTTTGTTCCATCTAATGTTGATAATTCTAAATTAATTGGGGACATAAATTCTATAGAAAATGAAACTTTAAGGGAAAGTATAAGGGATTATTTAGACATTTTTTCTAAAAATCAATTTGATGTCGGGAGAATTAATATTGAACCGCAACGTATTTTTCTTAATTCTGACCTACCAATATCTCTGAGGCCATACAGAACTTCCCCTTTAGAAGAAAAAGAGATTTCGGATCAAATTCAATCACTATTAGATGCTGGTTTAATTAAAGAGAGCAATAGTCCCTATTCTGCCCCTGTTACATTAGTAATGAAAAGAGAAGAAGGTAAGAAAACTAGATTATGTGTTCACTATAGAAAATTAAATGCAATAATGAAAAATGACGCCGAACCCCTACCTCGTATCGATGGAATTTTAGATAAACTGAGTAGTGCACAGTATTTTTCAACTTTAGATTTAGCCTCTGGCTACTGGCACATACCCATACATCCATCCGATACTGAAAAATTGGCTTTTGCTACCAACTTTGGGCTCTTTGAATGGTTAGTTCTGCCCTTCGGGATTAAATTAGGCCCCCCCGATATTTAATAGAACCCTTAGAAGAATACTTACTAAATACAAAATAGACTTTGCTTGCCATTATTTTGATGATATCATTATTTTTTCTTCCTCATTAGAAGAACACATGCAACATTTAAACCAAATATTTGAATTATGTAGACGTGAAAACATTAAACTTAAACTATCTAAATGCAATTTTGTTCAAAATAAAATTAACTTCTTAGGATATACCATCCAGAATGGCACATTAACTCCTGCTAATGCTAATATTGAAGTAATAAAAAAACTAAAACCCCCTTCAAATGTAAAGGAACTTCAGAGATTCTTAGGATCTATCAATGTTTATCACAAGTTTATAGATAAATATGCCGAAATTCGAGTCCCTCTTAACAGATTACTCAGGAAAAATACATTATGGGAATGGAATACAGATTGTCAAAATTCTTTTCAAAAATTAAAAGATGCCTTAATAGCCAAACCTATCTTAAAAATTTATGACCCTAAGTTACCCCTCCATATGTTTGTTGATGTCTCACAGGTGGCAGTAGGTGCAGTCTTAAAACAACCTGATAGTAATAATTTTTTACATCCAATTGCTTATTACTCTAGAGGATTGAGAAGTTATGAGAAAAATTATTTTATTACCGAGTTAGAGTGTCTTGCCATCATTGACACGTTAGACAAATTCTATCATTATTTTCATGGTGTAAACTTTACCATTCATACTGATCATGCATCTCTTGTATGGTTAAAAAATACTAAACATTTGAGAGGCAGGTTATTTAGATGGTCTTTGAAGTTGAGCATGTTTGAATATAATATAGTTTACGAAAAGGGATCCACAAATGTCGAAGCCGACATGTTGTCGAGAAACCCAGTTTCACATTTTATTCAACCACTTACTTTTCTTCTGGACGTTAAAGAAATTATAGAGAGGCAGGAAAAAGATAATGTGTGTGGTAAAAATTATCTAAATGAAAATGGACTTATGATTATTAAAAGGAAAGGATTTCGAAAAATAGTAGTCCCCATGTCTTTAAGGAGAAAAATACTAAATGTTGCTCATGAAAAATTTGGTCATCCTGGTATCCAAAAAATGTTAAATTTAATCTCCCCTAATTATTATTGGCCTGACATGACGCAAGATATAACCAATTTTGTAAAACATTGTGATATTTGTCAAAAAAAATAAAAAAACCCAGACAGAAAAAATTTTGCTTATTACAAGCTATGCCCACCACAGATCAACCTTTTGAATGTCTTTCTATTGATACTGTGGGAGGATTCAATTATTATAACTCCACCAAAAAATATCTACACATCATCATCGACCATGCAACCAGATATGTTTGGGCATTTCCTTCCAAAAGTGTTACCACAGAAACATACACAAATTGCTTAAAACAAGTCTTCAATATTCAATTCCCTCAACAATTATTCTGTTTCAACAAAATTTTCGATATACAGGGTCCTCAAAAGGTATTAAGTGATAGGAATGCAGCCTTTACTTCATCTAGATTAAAAAAATTTTTGCGGAATCACAATATTAAGCAACGTTTAACCACATCACATCACCCTCAAACGAATGGCAAGTGTGAGAGAGTATCAATCAATAGTTACAAGATTAAAGTGTAAAGTTAATTCTACTACCTCCAAAATTCCTTGGACCAAACTTATGACTGAAGTAGTTAATGAATACAATAATACACCCCATTCCATAACCAAATTCCCTCCTGCTTATTTACTTTTTGGCAAATTACCCTATGATTCCCCTCTTAAGCAAAATTATTACCCTCCTGTCCAGGAAGCCCTCAACATTGCTAAAAAACGCACGGATGAATTTTACTGGAAAAGTAAAAAATATTATGATAGAAATTATGTGGAGCCAAAATTTGAGATAGGAGATCTTGTTATCTATGAAGAATTCCATTATCCCAATACCAGAAAGCTCTCACAAGTTTTTAGTGGTCCCTATCAAATCCTTAAAAAATTATCTGATGTAACTGTTGAAATTAATAGACAGACTCAAAATAAATTTACTGAAATAGTCCATGTATCAAAATTACTCCCTTATTACCATCCTGACAAATTAAAGTTATCCCATGAGCAACAACAAACTAATGTTAAATCAATAGCTTAATATTAAACTTAGTAAAGCAAAAATTAACTAAATTTAATGAAATCAAATTATAATTGACTAATCAATTCTCTTCTGTATAACAGTATGTTCTTGAATATAGGAATTCCCAAGAATATTACTGCCAATATTTTTGCTTGAGTTAACTTTTTATGCAGGCGTAAATTAGTTGATTTGAGTTAAAAGGTTCTTATATTGGATTGAATTGAATTAGAACAATAAAGTAAATTGGAATAGCAAATTAAATTAGAATAATACATTAAATTAAAATAATTGAATAAAAATTCACTGGATTAAATTAAATTATAATAATAGAATAAAATTCTCTACTAATAGTAATAGTTAAACTTATCGTACACTTCAAGGTCTTATTTTCATTGAACAGCTTATGTTTCTCTTGTTTGACTGAAAACAGAATGAGCACATTATCTTACTGAATTGTTGATAATTTTCCACAGATATTTCTTATTTTACTATTTATTATTTTTGTTTTCTTTTATTAAGTATATTTTCATTCCTCACTGATATTGAAAAAGAATGAGGAATAAAATTATATGCAGATGAATTATTGATTTAGTATTATTTTGAAGTTGTTTGTTATTGTTGATATTATTATGTCGTTATTATAATTGTTGTTGTTATTTATTATGTGATAAGATTATAAAAGAGAGTATTCTTGAGAATTGTGATAAAAGAGAACCACTGATAGTATATTAGTTGATGATAAAAAGTCACATTTTGCTAGCAAAATATCTAATACTCATATCTAATTGACTGAACTTTATTAAATTACTGGACTTTATTTGATAAGTGCACTAACAAGGCACAAAACTTATCAAGCATCACAAACAAGCACTTTTATTGTTTATTGAACTTAGTAGTGATGGAACTTTCTTATGTTTTTAAACTTTATGATTAACTGGAATTATCCTACTACAGAATCAATACACTGTATTGCCGTAAACTGTATTACTGGCTAATACTTGACATATCTGTGCCTTCCAACTTTATTGGAAATGAGAGGTCTAGGACTCAGACTGTTACTGATTAAGAGGACTATTAGACATTTATACTTTTCACTGCTTAGACAAAAATGCTTTGTTTACTTCATTTTCATCCTTTTCACTATTTATGTTTGAAGAGTGAAAAAAAAATTATTTGTTACTAATTTATTTATATTGTAATTGTATGTATTTCTGTATTTAAACAATTCCCACAGGTTCGCGTTTACAAAAATAACTATTGAATTAACTTTAATAAAATCAAAGAATTTTTGGCATTAACTAGAATGCCAGATAAATATTTTGTAATCCAAATTCTTGCTTGCCTTAATGAACTTCATTCGGATTTTTAGGGGGGGGGGATAATGTTATATAAAAAATTTATTTCTTTCGTATCCTTCCATTTTATTCGCATTAATCTTTTAAAATTAATCTAACTTCTGTCATAGTCAGTATTTCCTTAATTCTTGATAATATCTATTCCTATTTAAAGTCCTTTTAAAAGTAAATATCCGTATATTAATAATTATTTTATTCCAAATCTTAATCTAAAATTTAAGATCATTCGTAACTTTTATCAGTTCCCCAATCTATAAAATTCTGAGACGCGTTCTCATTTCGAATGTTTTTTAAAGCAATTTTCTTTTTATTATTATTATTATTATTGCTCTGAATTTTTCGCGCGCTTGGGATTTTAACTTCAAAATTGGTCCGCACCAAAGTAAGGGATTCTTTACTGTTTTAGCCTCGCCCTCTAGCCTCATTCGTTGGGCTGGAGCTAGCTTCTCACTCATTGGGTTGTGCGCTCGTGACGTAATTCTGTGTATGTTTCCGCGGAGAGAACAAAACTCGCCCGCACCGGTCGGAGCGGCATATTTTTGACGTTTTCGGAAGCTAAACAAATATGTGTCTGGTATTTTTAATTCCGTAGAATATTCATCTGGCCCAGTAACATCTTAATTCAATGAAGTGAAGCAACGTTAGCCCGAGGGCTATAAGTTTTAGACCGCTGGGAATTGTTTCTGTGTTGTTCGTCTTCTAATAAAATTATTTGTCTGGAGATTGGCTGGATTTATTGGAAAACTTTGGTGGAATCATTTCATTGCCTTCTACTTCGCCATACTTGCTAATATCGACTGCAACTTGCTATATCGTTGAAGGACTGCCATCTTTCCATCGAATATTATTCATCGTAATATCTCAACCTCGTCAAAATGCTACATATATATTGTTGTGAGCTCGGGGTTCGTAAGGACTGATGCCAATATATAAGAAGAATAAAAAGGCTTTATTCACTATAAACAGTGCAATACGATCACAAATATCTTCTGAAAATTACAAGATATTCAGTAATCTTCAAATCCAATAAAAGCGCAGCAAAATTTCACACAGAAACAATGCGTTCAATACGACGTATCAACGACAAAATCGATCCGAGTTACACAGTTCTCAATGCAAAGCCTCTCGTATGAATTCAATCGCAGTTGACAGACAACTAACTGAACTGAACTGGTCGGAGGCCCTTATATAGGCTTTAAAGATAACTGTAGAATTTTCCAGAGCCTTCAGATGCTAGAAATTACCAGAAACTGCTTTAACTTTCGATAGAGAACCTAAGCGAGAAAGGATCCCAATGTACAGGTATAAGGGGGGGTGGTTGCACAAAAAGTCGCCAAATCCGTCGCCAACTTGGTGACATTTGGCGATATATCGCCAAATTTGGCGACAAAAATAAGTCGCCAAAACCATCGCCAACTTGGCGCTTAACCCATTCCTTGGCGATTTTTCCATAGACTTCCATTATAAAGATGAGGGTGTAAGGTTGTTTTCCTTGCAAACCATCTGAGGCCTTTAGCATTGAGTTACATGATGCTCAATAGGAAATACATTAATAATACTGCAATTTTCACAATAATAAAATAAAATAAATTTAAACAAATGGAATATTTACAGATATATACAAAATTCATAACATTGACCCCCTCTCAAGGACTGCACGTCCCGGGCAGTTCAACCTTTGATCGGAAAGCAAACCCGTTGCCAACAAATGCTATACTGTTCAAAACACTTAAAGCAAACATGCAAAATAACCATTAAACACATTCATAATGCTGAATTATACACAATATACATACAAGTATTTAAATAATAATAACATTAATAATGATAATGCTAAGCAAAAGAAATTTTTACATTAACTTATATACAAGACCATGGTCATACTAATTTACATTATTTACATTACACTATTTACAATTAATGAACTAAGTACTATGGCCATAGTATGGAGCCAGCCTGTCGTAATGAACGACTCTAGGCTTCGAACTTGGTGACTTTCGGTTCCGAATTACGACATCGTTCAGTCTGTTTAGGACTGTATAAGGACCGTCCCAGTGCGATTGCAGTTTGGGAGAAAGTCCTTTACGTCGAGTCGGATTATAAAACCAAACCTTGTCACCTTCTTTGAATTGATGTCCCGTGGCTCTCGAGTCGTACCTGGCCTTCATCTTCTCCGTCTGTATATTGATCCGCTCTCGAGCCAAGTTGTGGACGTCTTCAAATCGTGCCTGGAGATTCTGCACGTATCCCTCTGGCGATGAAGGCGCATCTGGAGGGCGACCAAAAATCAGATCACAAGGTAGACGAAGATCACGACCGAAAAGCATCTGAGACGGGGAATAGCCGGTTGTTTCATGGACGGCTCTGCAATAGGCGAGAAGAAACAAGGGAAGTTTTTGGTCCCAGTCTTGTTGGTTTATTGATACTAGCAGTGAGAGATTGTTGAGGATGGTACGATTAAATCTCTCAACCATGCCATCCGATTGTGGATGTAAAGGCGTCGTCCTAGTTTTGTCCATTCCGAGAAGTTGACAGAGACCCTCAATCACAGCAGAGATGAAATTTCTCCCCTGGTCAGAATGCATTTGAAGGGGGACTCCATACCATGATATCCACTGGTGTACCAAGGCATCCGCAACCGTAGAAGCTTCTTGATCAGGGATGGCATAAACTTCAGGCCATTTCGTGAAGTAGTCCATGACAACAAGGAGGTATTTGTTGCCATCAGCACTTCTTGGCAGAGGGCCTAGGATGTCAAGGGCGATGCGATCGAAAGGTGCTCCTACATTGTAGAGATGTAGTCTTCCTCGGCTACGTTTCTTTGGTCCTTTTCGAGCTGCACATGCATCGCAAGATTTGCACCATCGCTCGACGTCAGCTCTCGCTTTTCCCCAGAAGAAGCGCTCTATGACTCTATGTAATGTTTTCATGACTCCAAAATGGCCACCAGTGGGACTGCCATGTAATTCTTCGAGGACCTCTGGGATTCGAGATCGAGGAAGTACCAACTGCCACCGAGATGTCTTCCCATCTTCCGATTCGAATTTTCGGTACAGGACACCATTCCTGACGTGGAGGGAGTTCCAAAGAGCCCAATATTGCTTCGTCGTAGGACTATAAGTCGAGATGTCTTTCCAACTGAGCTTCGTGCTAGAAGATTCTAATAACTCCAAAATTGGTTTGATGTCAGAGTCTGCCATTTGATCTTCTCGAATCTTCTCATCACTCCAGGGATCTGGTGGCGTTGATAGTGAAGTCTTCGTCTGGCGTATGACATGTTCGGGATTATACTTGTTCTCCGCTCTGGAACAATAGCGACAACTTTCGGGACACGGTCTTCTTGATAAGGCATCAGCATTTCCATGCGATGAACCTTTACGATGCCTGATGTCAAAGTCGTATTCCTGGAGTCGTTGTATCCATCTGGCTACTTGGCCCTCTGGGTTCTTAAAATTCATCAGCCATGTTAAGGATGCGTGATCAGTACGAAGGAGAAATTTCCTGCCATAGAGATAGTGATGGAAGTGTTCTATGGCTTTCACTATAGCTAATAACTCCTTACGAGTGACGCAATAATTCCGCTCCGGTTTCGATAAACATTTGCTCCTGTATGCTACGACTCGTTCTTGGCCATCTATTTCTTGGGAAAGTACAGCGCCGACACTTTCATGACTGGCATCCGTGTCCACAATGAACTGTTTCTCGGGGTGCGGATAGGTAAGGACTGGAGAGGATGTGAGAGCTTCTTTCAGCCGCTGGAAGGAATTGTCGCATTCTTGTGGCCATAGAAACTTCTGCTTGCTTTCAGTGAGCCTATGCAAGGGTCTTGCGATGTTGGAGAACCCCTGTACAAACTTTCTGTAATAAGTACATAGTCCCAGAAAGCTTCGCAACTGCTGGACATTTTCCGGACGTTTCCAGTGCTTTGCTGCAGACACTTTTTCAGGATCTGTTCGAACACCTTCAGCTGAGATGATGTGTCCTAAATAGTTTACTTCTCGTTGGAAGAACTTGCATTTCAAAGGGTTCAGCTTTAAATTCGCCGCTCTTAGTTTCGTTAACACTTTCCGAATATTCTCTAGATGTTCTTCAAAAGTGCGGCCACCAATGATGACGTCATCTAGGTAGATGAGACAAGCTTCAAAAGTCAGACCTTTTAACACTGTCTCCATGAGGCGCTCGAACGTTGCTGGAGCATTGCAGAGCCCGAACGGCATAACTTTAAATTGCCAAAGTCCTTGTCCAGTAGTAAATGCGGTCTTCTCTTTGTCATCAGGATGGATCTCTACTTGCCAATATCCACTCTTCAAATCCAGTGTGGAAAACCATTTATGTCCTGAAAGAGTATCTAGCGTGTCGTCTATTCTTGGTGGAGGATAGCTGTCCTTCTTCGTGATATCGTTAAGTTTACGATAATCCACACAAAATCTTGTGGAGCCATCTTTCTTTCGGACCAACACGATGGGAGAGGCCCACGGACTTGATGAAGGTTCGATGATGTCACTATCCTGCATCTCTCGTAAGAGCTTAGAAACCTCTTCTTGTTTTGCAAACGGCAAGCGTCTTGGATGCTGTTTAATCGGTGGATGGTCGGCAGTATCAATTCTATGACGTGTCAGAGAAGTGCGACCTATATCATTCTCGTTTTGTGAAAACACATCCGTAAATTCCTGGAACAGCCTTTCTGCGGCATGTCTCTGCTCAGGAAATAAATTCTCATTTCGTCCAATTTCAGGTGTTAAACTTGTAGTCGGCTCCGACAACGTCAAGCTCGGGTCTTTGCAAACACAGGTGACTGGAGCACAGGTAGCAAGCACTTCACCCTTCTGGATAATTCTAGACTTTTCACTTACATTCGCCATCCTCACGGGTATCACATCTCTCGACAGATCTACCAGCGCTGATGCTATTAGCACTCCTTTTGGGCTCTTCTCAGGATATCCAACCAAGCCACATTGAAAACTGCTTTCGTTCTCAGTTAATCCAGGTATCATCATTTCGGTCCGAGGAGGGATGATAACATCTGCCTTGGCTGTGATCCGTTGAATAGACCCGGACTCATTTCCAAGTTTGAAAATAGTGACATCTTCTTGAGCAGAGCGTAACTCATTCTTCTTAAAATCCAGTGTAAATCCATGCTCTTTTAAAAAGTCCAGTCCGAGTATGAAAGGGTCTGAAATATCGGCCACATAGACTGTATGATGGTAAGCGGCGTTCCCAAACTTAATTTTCAGTGTCATTCTTCCATGTATATCGATATTATCTCCGGTCACAGTTTGAAGAATAACACGCGGCGGGGTCCAGAAGAGTTTTTCTTTCAGCCGCTGAGCTAGATCTTTCTGATTGATGGTCACATTGGCTCCTGTATCGATTATCATATTACAGGGCAAATCATTCACACTTCCGACTAGAAAAACTCCGTTCTCGCCGCAACTTCTTGCAGAAATTTCACATACTTAATAATGGGGCTTCTGAAAATCTGACAACCTCCGCCCCGCAAGATGGCCATTAATCAGTTTTCCTGCTCCTCCTTTAGCGGGAGAGATATTACCTTCGGTGCTGGGTCGTCTTAGGCAGTCGATTTGGATATGGCCTTCTCCACCGCATTTCCAGCACTTGATCTTCCTGTAAGGTTTGTTGGCCATTACGGAGTTCATCTTTCTCATTATGTCATTCATCTGCTGCTGTAAGCGCTCCACAGCTGTATCTGACGTCTCAGGCATGTTGGCTACTCGCACAAAGTGCCGATCTTTCCTTGTAGCTTGCTGGGCTGCCTCAAATTTTAGGGCATAAACTAAAGCCCCTTTTAAGTCATTGAGATCTGCAATCCGGAGTTGTTTCTGGATCTCAGAGTCACGCACACCATCGATAAAATGCTGTAGAGCTAAGCTTTCTCTAATTTCAGTCGGACAGTCAGGATAAGCAAGATGTGAAAATCTCTCGACATACGTAGCAAGCTCTTGCAGGGATTCAGTGGATTTCTGCTGTCGAGATTTGAGCTGGAGTCTGCTATATTCCTTCATGCATTTCTCGTCAAAGCGCAATTCTAAGGCACTGACGAGCGTTTCAAAATCCAGCGGTTCATTTGCAGGCAAAGTCTGTAGGACGTCGGCAGCATCAGTTCGTAGAAAAGCAGCTAACTGGCAAGCCTTTGTCTGGGAATCCCATCCATTGGCGTCCGCTACGATCCCAAATTGTGTCTTAAAAACTGGCCATGAGGATTTTCCGTCATAGATCGAGAGTTTAATAGAGGCCCAAGGAAGCATAGCTAGATACTTGACATCTTCGGGATAGTTTTCGGCAGTTATCTTTTGTTTCTTCACATTTTCCAACTCCTTTTCTACACTGTCAATCCTTTCTTGTACGGTTTTGGAGATCTTTTGAACTTTTTCTTCAACTCTTTTTTTCTACGGTATTGGCTGTCTTTTGAACTTTTTCTTCTATTTCCTGAAATCTTCCTTCAAATTTGTTTTCCACGCTGTCAATTCTTTTATTTAAAGATGTAATTTTATTATCTATTAATTCTTTCAACTCACCAAGGTTTGTTGACATATCTTTCTTCATTTCTTCCGACATCTCCTTCATTTCAGCCTGGTTTGCAGTCATTTTCTCATCTATCGCTGACACTTCCTTCGTCATTTATTCCGACATTTCCTTCATTTCAGCCTGATTCTCAGTCATTTCCTTCTTCATTTCTTCTTTCAACTCAGCAAGGTTGGTTGACATCTCAGCCTGATTCGCAGTCATTTTCTCATCCATCGCTGACATATCTTTCTTCATTTCTTCTTTCAACTCACCAAGGTTTGCAGCTAATTTCTCCAATAATTGTTTCAGTTCACCCTCCATTGCTCTGGTGATCGGCATTCAACCCCACTCCTGACACCAAATGTTGTGAGCTCGGGGTTCGAAAGGACTGATGCCAATATATAAGAACAATAAAAAGGCTTTATTCACTATAAACAGTGCAATACGATCACAAATATCTTCTGAAAATTACAAGATATTCAGTAATCTTCAAATCCGATAAAAGCGCAGCAAAATTTCACACAGAAACAATGCGTTCAATACGACGTATCAACGACAAAATCGATCCGAGTAACACAGTTCTCAATGCAAAGCCTCTCGTATGAATTCAATCGCAGTTGACAGACAACTAACTGAACTGAACTGGTCGGAGGCCCTTATATAGGCTTTAAAGATAACTGTAGAATTTTCCAGAGCCTTCAGATGCTAGAAATTACCAGAAAGTGCTTTAACTTAGAGAACCTAAGCGAGAAAGGATCCCAATGTACAGGTATAAGGGGGGGTGGTTGCACAAAAAGTCGCCAAATCGGCGACATTTGGCGATATATCGCCAAATTTGGCGACAAAAATATGTCGCCAAAACCATCGCCAACTTGGCGATAAACCCATTCCTTGGCGATTTTGCCATAGACTTCCATTATAAAGATGAGGGTGTAAGGTTGTTTTCCTTGCAAACCATCTGAGGCCTTTAGCATTGAGTTACATGATGCTCAATAGGAAATACATTAATAATACTGCAATTTTCACAATAATAAAATAAAATAAATTTAAACAAATGGAATATTTACAGATATATACAAAATTCATAACAATATATATAACCACACGCAAGATTTGCTCGTATAATGATATAAGAATATATGATGATTTAGAGACAATGACTTACATGAACACGCATTGAAAAATTAATGTAGTTTGGAATGAAAGAAAAAATTGGTTCATAAATTTAAATCACAATTTTAAAGTTTTATGGGGAAAAAGGGACACTTGTCACCTGCTTTTTAAATATTTCTCTGTTATTTATTAAACCAAACTAAATTTCTAACGATTTTTTAAACAAATGTACAAGAACCCTATTATTTTTCCAAGAAAACTGCCACCACAATGCAAGATCGCGCTAATTTTCCTTCTTTAGATTCTTTCCGGGCCTGAAAGGAATGAGATCCAGTTTCGGACCAGACCGAGACTCCAGAAAAAAAAATCCCTGACGGCTCGGCCTACAGGCACAGGTAGATTTCGAAGACGCAGACCGTGGGGCGCCTGTTTGTCGGGAATTGCGGAAGAAATGACCTTTTTGCGATGATGTGGAAGTTGGAACCGCCTACTTCGAAACCTAACTTGTTAGCAGGCGGAGCCAGCAGGGATTTTTTTTTTTTTTTTTTTTTTTTTTTTGCTATAAGAGTTGGTCCTATAAAAAACTTGTCAATATAAAAGTTTTAGATAATATTAAGAGGATTTATAATAAATTTAAGCAGATTTGAAATCTTAGGAATTGACGAAGTTATGAATTTTTTCTTCTAAAACCACTTTTTCCCTCCCCCCCTTAAGGCAATTTTTAATTATATCAAAAATCTGTCATACATAAATTTTCGGCCCTTCTCCTAGAAGTAATAATAACTTCAAACGGATTCGATACGTATCATAATTAAGAAATTATGGGTTTTTTTCTGTTTTCACAAAAAGCCCCCCACCATCCCCCCCCCCTGGTTCGATTTTGCCCATTAACGAACTTGACCGAGATTTTATGCCCCTTGATTTTATGCCCCAAGCCGGCAGGGATTTTTTTGTTTTTATTTTTTTTGCTATAACGGTTGGTCCTATAAAAAACTTGTCAATATAAAAGTTTTAGATAATATTAAGAGGATTAATAATAAATTTACGCGGATTTGATATCTTGTGAATTGACGAAGCTATGATTTTTTTCTTCTAAACCCCCCCTTTTTTTCCCCCTTGGGGCCATTTTTAATTATATAAAAAATCTGTCATACATACATTTTCGGCCCTTTTCCTAGAAGTAATAATAACTTTAAACGGATTCGACACGTATAATAATTAAGAAATTAATGGGATTTTTCTGTTTTCACAAAAAGCCCCCCCCCCCCCCCCCCCATTTCCCTCCTTGGTTCGATTTTGCCCATTAACGAACTTGACCGAAATTTTATGCCCCTTGATTTTATGTATCAGTTTGGAAGAGATTTATGCAGAATTTTCCCAGTTATGTGTCCATAAAAAAGTGACATAGATAGATAGATAGATAGATAGATAGAGATAAAGTTTCGAACTGGGGGTGGTTTAAGTTCTGGGAGTCATGATCGGCGTAGATCTGCAAAAATTTTTCAAAATTTCCAACTTAGGTGAGAATGTAATAGGTAGTATTTCTTACGAAATCTACCTAAAATTAAGAGCCAGTCCCGTTCCAAACTCTATAGAAGAAAAAGTAAGCCGAGACCCCACTGAGCGAGTTTAATGGAAGATGCCTAACTATAAGGCTTCTTTATTCTTTCTGTTAGGACCCAGGCCTAACTATAATATCGGTTGATAGTTTTTTTAAGCCTGTGGAAACGGAATCGATAGAAATTGAGGGGAAAATGTGTTTTTAAAAAGTTTCCGTCTTTGCGCGTAGAATAGTATGTTTTTTTCCTCTCGAGATCATAAATAATTTCAACGAGGGGCAGTCAAAAAGTTCCAGGGATTTCGTTGTAATCTTTATTACATCAATATAGGTACACATTTATTTAATCGCCTTCAAAGTAGGCTCCGTCAGAACACACACACATGCTCCATCGCTCCTGCCATTGCTGGAAACAACGATGAAATTCCTGTTTCGGTATCTTCCCAAGTTCGGCCGTTGCGTTTGTTTTGATGTCTTATATGGTGTCGAAACGGTTTTCTTTGAAGACCATTTTGATCTTGCTGAAGAACCAGAAATCTGATGGTGTTAAATCCGGTGAGTAGGGAGGCTGGTGAAGAAGTGGAATGTTCTTTTCTGCGAGTCATGTCTGTACAACAATAAGGAAAGGGCAACTGACGTCACTGTTGGTTAAATTACTGTTGGTGTGGGAGAAAAACCTGTTCGATCTTTACGACTCCTACAGTACACATGAGATGGAGCGATTTGATTGGTCTACGTTAAACTGGTCTGTGATATGATTGGCCTACACCGCCATGACGATTCCTGCAATGATAGCTGCGACAAAAATGCAGTGGTAGACTGGTTGATGGAACTGTTTGTTTGTAAACATGCCCTTTCTTTATCGAGGTGTGGGAGAGAGCAGGACGTTTTCTTCGGATTGCCTCCCTCAGTCTTTTCAAAACTTGCACGTACAAAGGGCCTTTAACAGTTTGTGCAGCTGGTACAAATTCATAGTGCACCACACCTTCGCTGTCAAAAAACGCAATGAGCATAACTTTTGTTTTGGATTTGACATGACATGACATGATTTCTTTGTTCGAGGAGAGGACGTTGTGTGTAAACAAGTAAATTAATAATATTCTGGTATTAAAGAGTTGCAACGAAATTCCATGAGCCTTTTGACTGACCGTAGTATTTAAGAGTCCAGTTCACTCACGCGAAAACACCCGCTTGCTAATGTTAATGAATTTTCTTTAAATTTCTCGTTTGCATTTCAATAATTTTAAACGATTATTTTTTTTTATATTGGACAACTGAGGTCGATCTCCACAAAGGCCGTTTTTTTAAGGTTTCGTTCATTTCTCGAAACCCTATTACTCCGTTGTCTGTCCGTCACAGAGCTGTTCTCAGAAACTATATAACTTACAAACATGAAAATTTATCTACTTATAGCTAAATACCTACTATGAAACTCAAAATATTAAAATTTGAAAAAATCGTTTTATTTGAATATAGAGAGATAAAAAACCAAAATTCTAACAGCCTTTTCCTACATTTTTCGTTATAGCAGTTGCCAACAATTAAAAATCCACAATAAACTTCTTTCTACAATAATTAATTTTCTATTGAAAGATTTCCACGTGAAAAATGAAAATGAAATAAAAAGTTTCACCAATTGAAAAAAAAAAGGTTAATATTACGTCATATTGGTACCAAAACGGAAATTTTCAAACATTTTTCAATATTACAAGGAGTATGAGTATGTGTAAATACAGAAAACAGCTTAATATGACGTCATTAGAGAATTAAAAAGAAAATTAATCTGACGACCTAACGGATTTTTTAAATGTTTGAGAATAATACAAAGTTGGCACTCAAACCCGTCAAACTGGATCGAATCCCGGTTGGTAGGGGCCTGGTCAGCGGTCTCCGAGAATAATACAAAGAGAGTATCAGTATGAGTAATAGAGAATAGTATATATATAAGTTTGAGGAACGTATTGAATCGTGATAAAAACCCGATTATGGAAATATTGGCATATTTTAACATTTTGTAGGTCTCCATACAACATGTTTAATTTTGAAATTGATTTTTTTTTAAATATCGCATTTAGTCCACATGACGGATATTATTATGACAGAGCATAATAGCGGGCTTCGCCTGCTATCGTGCCGGTTCAGATTTTCCAAAAACGAGAAAAATAGACCGGTAAATTTTTACTTTATAAAAAAACATGACTTTTTTTTTTTCTTTTTTTTTTTTTGGAAAATGAAATTCATTTGGATTTATTAAAGGAAGGATAAAGTGTTTTGAAAGGAATATTAAACGAAACCCATTGTGCGATCTTCGATCACACTTACCCACTTGTTACTTTTTTGATTTTGGCTACAGGTTTTTTTATTAGGATATTTTCACTTTCGGAACCGGTTTAGAAAGAGAAAGTATCCTCATAAAAAAACCTTCAAACAAAGTCGAAAAAGTAAAAAAAACGGCTTTTGTGAAGATCGACCTCAGCTGTCCAATGCAGAAAAAAAAATCGTTTGAAAATATCGAAATGCAAACGAGATATTTAAAAAAAATTTCTCCCGTAGGATTAACATTAGCGAGAGCCTCTCGCTAATGTTTTTAAAATCGTTTGAAAATATCGAAATGCAAACGAGATATTTAAAAAAATTTCTCCCGTAGGATTAACATTAGCGAGAGCCTCTCGCTAATGTTTTTATTATTGCTCACATGAAAACACCGTCTCGCCAAGAGGGTGTTTTCATGTGAGTGAAGTAGCCCCTTAAGACCGAATTCGCTATAGACAGGTTCTGTTTCGACAGGGTTTTTTGTATTTAGAGCAACTTTCACCCAGTTTTAACAAGTAAAACAGTTCAAATTCCATTTCTATACGTTCAAATTTTATCATGCGTTTTTTCTTTTCTTTCCTCCCTCCGTGGAATTTGATGGTTTAGTTTTGGAAAAAGAAGCAAAGAAATAAAATCTGTTAAAGATTCGTAACTGTACATCAATGCGACAGGATGCGAACACTGCTATTTAATGAAATGAGTGACGAGTTTTACCGAGGCCTTCGAGATGTCGCTGTGTGTCCTACACCGGGCCTGCTACAAGTATTAGTGACGTCACAATAGTGATCCACTTTGGTCAATGTATCGCAGCAGAAAGATGTAATAAAAAGAGCATTTTCGCTCTTATAATTTGTGATTACATAAATAATATTAAATTTCATAATCGTGAAATAAAAGGGAAATAATATACTTGTTTTATTAAAGGAAATTAAAAGTTTTAAATTAAAAAAATGCTAAGATTAATAAATCAGATTGAACCCATTGACTTACCTTTTCTTAAACACATTATTTTACAATAAATATACGTACAAAAAATATAATAATTCTACCAAAAACTTTACAAAATCAATCCCATTCTTCCCTTTTACAACTACATACCATAATTTAACCATCAAAACACAATAAATGTCAATTTAAATACAGAAATCGACATTTTTTAAATAGAGACCTTGGCACTTTTTTTTAACGCTTTGGCGTAATCCGGGCTTCAGAAAGTTAGATATGTTTTAAAATTATATACACAATTATGGAAACAAACCTAATGTACTTTTATGTTTATTTATTGTTAGTGTTATTTTCTCGGTAGTCAGTAATTTTGCGCTTTCTAAAGCAATATAAATTATAATTCAACTTTCGGAACAAAAGATAGGTAAGATATTTGCTTACCTCTATTTTCCAGCAATCGTCCTCTCTATACCGCTAGGCCATGATCACCAGAATTTGTATTAATCCTTTTTGTTTAGCATACACTCACTATATAATCCTTGGTATTCCATGAGACTGATTAAGTAATGTTAAAAATATTATTAATTAATAAAACATATTCATAATACTGTTAAATTATTTAATTTACATAGCTTACATTTAATAGTTACATAAAATTTAGTTTTAAACATTATTTCAATTTAAGTTTAAGGGAAAACGACATAATGTCCGTTTCCATCGCGAATTAAAAAGAATCTCTCAAAGTTCTATAAAACAGAGATGCAACAGTCTTAGTCCTTATATAGTGACATCATTTTTAAGTTTTTTCATTGGATGGTAATGACGTAAAGTCAATTTACGTCACTAATACGTATTTTAGTCTTTCACTTCCTTGTTCAGAGCACGTGCTGTAAAAACCTCTTCATCTTGCATTAGGCACTTTCATTTCCTGTTTGAAATTCTAGATAATTACTTTTTATCGGGATGAGTTTTTAAATGATGTAAATAAACTGTCATAGAAATTAATTCCGGATATTAATCTTTTGATATATTACCAACAATCTCCTCCTTAATCTCTGGAATTTGATTTCTTAAGTTTAAGTTATTTCTGTGAATTTCAAAGATAGGTTTGGGAGTGGGCTTGGTTAGGATGTCCGCTATCATGTTCTTTGATTCACAGTAATTTAGATTAATTGTGCCATTGTCCTTTAGGTGTTTAATGGAATGATACCTTATATCAATGTGTTTCGTGCGACGGGTGTATTTTTCTGATTCGATCATTTTTATGCAGGACTGGTTGTCCTCATGCATAGTTATGGGTAATGTCTGTTCTAAGTTAAAATCTTCTAAGAGTCTAATTAACCATAAAATTTCTTGTGATGCATTTGCTGCTGAAATATACTCGGCTTCAGCACTTGACATGGCTATGCATGATTGCTTTTTGCTGATCCATAAAATTGGGTTTTTCCCTAATAAAAATAGGTTTCCGCTGGTGGACTTTCTAGTTTGTACGTCTCCAGCCCAGTCTGAGTCACAGTATACTTCAAGAGTTGGTTGCTTTGTTGTATTTATTTCTAATTTAAAGTTTTTAGTGTGATTTAAATAGGAAATCACTCTTTTAGTTGCTTTCCAATCCTTCTGTGAAGGGTTTTCGTTTTTTCTACTTAGGATGTTAATCGCAGCTGAAATATCTGGTCTTGTGACAGTTGAGATATATAAAAGTGCGCCAATTGCCTTTCTATAATCGATGTTGTTTGGCAATGGTATTTCTTCGTTATCAAAATTTAAATAGCCTGTTTCCATGGGCGTTTTGTATGGTTTCGCATCTTCTAATTTAAATTTTCTAACTAATTCTTCAATTTTACCTTTTTGATTCAGTTTATATCCTTCGTTTGTTTTTTCAATTTTAATCCCTAGGTAGTAGTTTAATTGACCTAAATCCTTTAATTCATATTCAATCTTAAGTTTTTGTATAATTTCTTTAATTTCATTTTCTTTTGCTGATATTAATAAATCGTCTACATAGACGATAATATATGCTTTACTGTTTTTAGTATTACGTATGAATAAACACGTGTCTGATGTTGATGGTTTGAAATTTAACTTTTCTAATGATTCTGAAATTTTTATGTGCCAGGCTCTAGCTGCCTGTTTTAAGCCGTATATAGCCTTATTTAATTTGCACACTTTGTTTTCATGATTAGGTTTGACATAGCCTTCCGGCTGAGTGATGTATATATCCTCATCTAAATTTCCATACAAAAATGCTGTTTTTACATCGACATGATTTACGTCTAGTTTATGATAGGCGGCGGCTGCTAAAAAAGTTCTAATTGTAGTATGTGAAACCACTGGAGCAAAAGTTTCATAGTAATCAATACCAAAATTTTGCGAATAGCCTTTCGCCACTAAACGCGCTTTATATTTTTGTATTTTTCCTTTATCGTCTAATTTTGTTTTGAAGAGCCATTTCGAACCTATTATTTTTGTATTTGGCGGGGGGTCAACTAATGTCCAAGTTTTATTTTGGTTGTGAGATTCTATCTCCTCCTGTGTCGCTTTGATCCAGTTTTCTTTTTCTACTGGGTTTTCCATGTTTATTATTTCCTGCCAATTTTTCGGTTCATTAATATTTTCATCTTTAACCATATAAATTAGTCTATCTGGGGGAACCCCTTTATTTACTCTATCTGATCTTCTTGGTTCGGTTTGGTTTAGTTCAGATTCATTCTGATTATCATTTTCATTTGAAATTTCGATTTTTATCAGATTTGGGTTTTCCGATTTTTCGTTTTCGGCATTAGTGTTTTCATCTAAATTTAGTTCTAGCCGTTTTTCTTTATTTGAATTTATCGGATAGTTTTCTAAGAACTTCACCGTTCTGGCTATAGTGATATCTTTGCCGCTCGTATAGATACGATATCCTTTGGAATAATTATCGTATCCCACGAAGATCCCTTCTACTGCTTTATTATCTAATTTCTGTCTTTTTTGCTTGTTAATATATGCATAAGCTTTGCAGCCAAAGACTCTTAAATATTTTAGATTTGGTCTTCTGTTTGTCCATAATTCATATGGAGTTTTTTCGTTGGCTTTAGTCGGCAGTCGATTTTGTAGGTGATTTGCGGTGCATATCGCCTCTCCCCAGAAATGTAATGGTAAATTAGAGTCACTTAACAATGTTCTTGTCATTTCAATTAATGATCTATTCTTTCGTTCAGCAATACCATTCTGGCTGGGAGAATATGGTACTGTTAGCTGTCGCTTAATTCCATTTTCTTTTAGAAAATTATCAATATTAGAATTTTTAAATTCTTTGCCATTATCAGTTCTGAGTTCTGTAGGCTTTTTGCCAAACTTATTGTTGACCAGTGCAACATATTCCTTTAATTTTTCAAATACCTCACCTTTATTTTGTAGTAGATAAATTATAGTAAATCTAGAGTAATCGTCTATGAAGGTTAAAAAGTAATTTTTTCCCCCTATTGTTGGAGTTTGAATAGGACCACACACGTCAGAGTGCACTAATTGCAGAATTTTATTTGCTCTCAATTCCGTTTTCTTTGGGTAAGGTGCGTCAGTTAATTTTGCTTTAATGCAAGGCTCACATTCGGTGCTATGGGAACAATTATTTATGTTTATTCCGCATGCTAATTCCTTCGTCATTAATTCTTTAATCGACGCGACATTTTTATGTCCTAATCTTCTATGCCACAGTTCTATGCAATTTTTATTTTTGCAATTAGTTATCATGTTTACAAAATTTTCATCTGTGTTTATGTTTGTTTGCTGAATTTCATACAGATTATTTTTTCTTATCCCTTCTAAGCGTATTGATCCTTCATATTCTAGAAAACATTGATTATTTTCAAATGTAATTTTGCATCCGTTTTTCGTAGCTTTAGCTACCGAAAATAAATTTGTTTCAATTTCCGGTACTAGTAGAACATCTTTTAATGTTATTTCATGTGTTCTACCGTCGGATGTTATTGTGGTAATATTTACATTACCTGAACCATAGGATTTTAATTTATTGCCGTTGGCAATTACGACGTTGGTATGTTCTTTATTTGTAAATTCATAAAATAAATTTTCATTATTTGAAATATGGGAGGATGAGCCAGAATCGATAATCCATGCGTTATTTTTCGATTTGTTCGTTAAAAATGCGCAATTTTTCTTTTCTTCGGTTCCGAAATAAGCTGTGCTTTTTTCTTTCGGTTTATTTGAGTCCGCGCTTCTTAAATTATTTTCGTCTTTTTGAAAGACTAGCGAAGAAGAGAAATGTTTTTTGTTGTTTTGTTTAAAATTATTTGTTTTATGTTTGTTATGCCAGCAATTAACTGTGTTGTGATTTTTTAGTCTACAAATCGTGCAGTATTTTTCTTCTTTTTTAAAACCTGTGGTTTTAAATTTTCTTTCAGCTCTAAAGGCTTTGTTCGAATTATCACTGTTATTAGAATGCTCGTTTCTTTTATTAAATTCGTCTGTTAATTTACTCTTTATAAATTCTGGAGTTAATTCGTCTTCCTGTCTGGCTTCTAATGCGGTTATGAGGGTGTCGTATGAAGGAGGTAAAGAGCAGAGCAATAATGCTGAAATATGATTTGCTTTAATTTCTTCGCCTATGGCTGATAACTTATCAATAATTTCTAATATCTTTGTTATATGAGTTATCATGTTGCCTCCTTCTGATAATTTCGTTCCGTAAAGTCTCCTGAGGAGAAAGAGTTTGCTAGAGAGATTTGATCTCTCATGGATGTTTTTAAGCGTGTTCCATGTGTCCCGTGCATTCTGTAAATGCTTAATATGGATGATTTGATTATCCTCAATACTTAAATTAATCAAGGCTCTTGCCTTTCTATCTTTCTTCGACCATTCCGGGGTTATTGGATTAGGTGGGTCGTCTGTGACAACTTCAAAGAGCTCTTCTCTTATCAAGAGCATCTCCACCTTGAATTTCCAGTTTGCATAGTTACTGGAATTTAATTTTTCAATTATACTTCCTTCTTTGAAGGTTGCCATTTTTCTAATTTAGAATATATCTAAAATTAATTAATTTCTTTTAAGTATTCGAGGATTCTAGGACACTTTTTTTTTATTTTTATTTTTTATATACTTTAGAATTTTTCACGTCTCAGAATCTTTGTTAGTGTTATTTTCTCGGTAGTCAGTAATTTTGCGCTTTCTAAAGCAATATAAATTATAATTCAACTTTCGGAACAAAATATAGGTAAGATATTTGCTTACCTCTATTTTCCAGCAATCGTCCTCACTATACCGCTAGGCCATGATCACCAGAATTTGTATTAATCCTTTTTGTTTAGCATACACTCACTATATAATCCTTGGTATTCCATGAGACTGATTAAGTAATGTTAAAAATATTATTAATTAATAAAACATATTCATAATACTGTTAAATTATTTAATTTACATAGCTTACATTTAATAGTTACATAAAATTTAGTTTTAAACATTATTTCAATTTAAGTTTAAGGGAAAACGACATAATGTCCGTTTCCATCGCGAATTAAAAAGAATCTCTCAAAGTTCTATAAAACAGAGATGCAACAGTCTTAGTCCTTATATAGTGACATCATTTTTAAGTTTTTTCATTGGATGGTAATGACGTAAAGTCAATTTACGTCACTAATACGTATTTTAGTCTTTCACTTCCTTGTTCAGAGCACGTGCTGTAAAAACCTCTTCATCTTGCATTAGGCACTTTCATTTCCTGTTTGAAATTCTAGATAATTACTTTTTATCGGGATGAGTTTTTAAATGATGTAAATAAACTGTCATAGAAATTAATTCCGGATATTAATCTTTTGATATATTACCAACATTTATATGTGTATAAAATTATTTATATATACAATTCTGTTCTACCTGCATATAAAAAGAGATAAATGGCTTCTTTATATTAAATAAATTTTCTAAAATAAAAGCGTAAGTCATGTGACTGTCATCAACAGTTCCGGGACGGCCGTTTCACTTTTTCATATGCCAGGCGGCCATTTTTATTCAAAATTATTTTTTCGAATAAAACTGCATAAAAGTTCCATTTCAAGAAAGATCGTTCAAAATAAATTAATATTTGAGAGATGACTTACGTTCAATTATGTATATATTCTGCAATAACTTCAGTCAAAATTAGGTTCCCAGTTAAAGTTCTCTATTCATGAAAGTAAACAAAAAAAAGATTGATTCGTCGTGAACATTTAAAATATTAAATCATGGAGGTAATCATTCGCAAAGCAAGTTCTCCGCGAATGAATTTTTGGACCGCTGCCTCGCGTCAAAAAAATAATTCGCACCAGTGAGACAATCAAAGTTTACCATAATTATGTGCTATACAATGAACTTCCTTCCGAACCTTTTCTTGACGTAAATTGAACTCATGTAATAATATTTAATGAATCAAATTTTTAGCATTTTTAAAATCGCTAATACAGCTTTTATTTATCGCGTGTACAAATTAGAAACGATACTTTGGTTTTGAAATCAAATGTTTTGATTTATGATATTATTTCTTATTTATTTATTTATTTTCTATTTAAATGAAAAGTGTGAAGTATTTTAAATTTATGTAATATAAGCATTTTAGATTAAAGTTAAGTATTTTAAATGAAATGAGTGACAGGTTTATAATTTAAAATTAAATTAATTTAGTATGAATGATGGTGATGGGAACAATATTTGGCGATTTATCATCTGCTCCCGGCTAACAAAAATACTCATAATTAAAAAAGGAAATAAAAATAAATAAATGATAGTTTGATGTAAATAAATATTGATATACATATCAAAAATAATTTATAGAACTAAAAAAAAAATAATAGTAAATAAACAACAATTTCCATAAAAAAATTTCGTCAAATTGGCGCGGGGGGGGGGGGGGGGGGATCGCGCCAACGTGTGTATGTGACACCTGTGCCTCAAAAATATGCGAAATGCTACCATGATCGCAAAAGTTCATGATTTGTCCATTATAGAATCTTCCGATTTGGCGAAGGATTAAGGGAAAATTAAATTATGAATAAATGTAACGTGTTGCAATGTTTAACATACATTTAAGGGAGACCAAACTGGTCGCCAGTGGCGGCTAGTTATATAAATATTGAAAAAAAACCTATTTATATGAAACTACGAATAGGTTGCCAGAAAATATGTTGCAACTTTCCTTCTCTCGCCATAAGCCTTTTTCGGTACTTTTCGGTTAGCCGGGCGCCAGTGATACATGTACATATATAAATATATATATTAATTCATACATATATGTGTGTGTAGATATGTGTATATATATATATATGTGTGTGTAGATATCTGTGTATGTATATGTGTGTGTATATATGTATATATATCACTGGCGCCCGGCTAACCGAAAAGTACCCAATTTTCTATCTTGACTTTGTAACTGATTTGTAATATTTTAAAAATTGTCTATTTATTGTACTTTTTTAGGACCTAATAACCACTCAAATTAACTTATCAAAAGATTTATTTTCATAATATATTTGTACACTTAAGTTAGCTAAAATGTTAAATTGAACTACGTAGAATTACTAAGTTGTGTAAATCAGTTACTTTTAATTTTATAAACAAAGCACATCACTCACTTCTAACTAAATGTATCCAGATATTAGTCAATTTATTACAGTATTTCTTTCAAAATCATTTTTTAAACTGTTTATCGTCTGCTTCTTTTATTTATTTATTTATTTTCTAAAGATCATTTGACTCTTTTCGATTTGGAAGTACAAATTCAATCAAATATGCCAGAATATTTCCATTACAGTAGGCCAGACATTTGTTGTTAGGTTTTTTTTCTCTGCACAAGTTCAATACCATCATATTAATTCTAGCTTCACGAATTATGAAAAGTATATCGAAACATTTAATGGAGACCACTTCTGTTGAAATGTAAAAATAATTATCACAAGGTAATTTTCGTAGCTAAAATTTCTTCTTTTCATTATCAGTAGCGAATTTGAAGACTTAGATTAGAAACTAGGAGCACAACATTTTCTTCTCATTATTTTATAGATATAATCTACACTTTCTTTAATAATTATAATCAATAATTATTGATAGCATTATCATAGTAAACGCGGTAGCGTTTGCTATAATATGTTTAAGAAATAGAAAATGCAAACGTTTTTCTGAAATATCTGGCGAACCAGTGGACATACGACAGTGATTTTTTTTTTAAAGATAGAACTCGACAAGACGAATAAAATGATAGGATTGAAAAAATTACTGTAGCTTACTGTAGTTTTTTATTTAACTTCGAACGAAAAAATGAAGACGCAAAGTTCAACAAAGTCTAGCTAACGTTTACCTGGAAGGATTAACTTCGTTTTTGTTTTATTTTTTTCCTCTTGGTAAAACTTAGAATAGGTTTTTTTTTTTTATCTTTGTATGTTTGAGGGTCGCTGAGGAAATCGAATTTATGTTGTAAAGCTCCGGTTGAACATTGGTTTTTCTTTTCTTTCTTTATTATCATAGCAAACGCGCGCGTTTGCACGAAAATTTAAATAAATATTATTATTATGGATGCAACAGAATTCATTCAAATTAAATAAATCACGTGTCAAACTTGCTTATTTGTTTTTATTTTCTTACTAGCGTAAATGCCCGCTATAGGACGGTGGGTAGAAATCGTGGTTTTCACATTATATTTGAAAAAATTGATAAATATTATACTCATATACACAAATGACAATAATGAGGAATCAATCGACAATGAGGAAATACATATATTGGAAAATTGTATCGCCTAACATGCTCCTGCTATTCACGTTCAAACTCACTAAGAATTTTATATGCTTGTGTAAAAGAATTGTGTCTTATAATTTCATCTAATTCACGTAAAATATGCGGCAAATAGTTTTCAATATCGTCGTTATTAAGTTGTTCCTGTACAGCTGGTGCTGTATCTTTCATTTTGGTACTTTCCTGTTATACCAACACCATGCCAAAATGTTTGCTAATGCGCCAATTATTTCAACCCTGGCCGAGCAGATGTTGTCTACAAATCGTGTTGTCATTCAAACCGTGCCAAACATTTAGATTTGTTATTTATTGAATGTAAAACATTTTTCGGTACTTTTTCGTTATAGAAAAACCATTGTCGCCAAGCGTTGAAGCGGCAGCGCTCAATTTACTCAATGCACTTGTTTCAAATTTAGAAGATTCTGAAAATAAAAACTGGAAATTTGGCTACTATTATGCACTAGGTTTACTTCTAACTACTTTTTTAGGATCTCTGTTCAGCACTCACTATAATTATTTAATCAATAAAATCAGTTTAAAGATTAAAGCTGCTATTATAATAATGATCTATCAAAAAACTTTGTTCACTAGCAGAATAATGCTATCTTCCATGACTAGTGGTGAAATTTTAAATTTTATTAGTACTGATACAGATAGGATTGTAAATTTTTGTCAATTTTTGTCAACTTGGCGGCAGCGCCCAGCTGCCAGTGAAGTATATATATACACACATATATATACATACATATATATATATTTCACTGACTCCCGGCTAGCCGAAAAGTACCTCATTTTTTTGTTTCTCGCCAACATTGTCTGTAGACTCGATTACTAGAAAATCTATCATTATTATCATCTAAACGGTCATGAATAATGCGCCATAATCAGGCTGCATATTATTACACATAATTTTCATGTATGGTTTGGTGAAACATTGAACTTTAAATTCTGTTAACGAACATTTGGTACATAAACATTTGGTAAGCGCAAAATGAAATTCCCGTGAATCAAAACACTTGAAAAAAAACAACAATTATGAATTGAAAGTAAGCATTTGAAAATTACAGACTTTTAAGCACTATTTTATTAAAATTAGAACACAAATGTATACTTAAAATAAGAAAACAAATAATTGTTATACAATAAAGGGAAAAATCCTGTGCCGGTAGATTTAGTGAGCTCTTATTGGCGATAAATGTTTGATGTGGTTGTTGCGATCTTGTGAAAAATCTTCAATCATATCCACATTTACACTGTATCCATATTGTTGCGATAATATCTTTTAGTACTTTTTGGTTAACCAGCTGCCAGTAAAGTATATATATACACACATATATATACATACATATATATATATATTTCACTGACTCCCGGCTAGCCGAAAAGTACCTCATTTTTTTGTTTCTCGCCAACATTGTCTGTAGACTCGATTACTAGAAAATCTATCATTATTATCATCTAAACGGTCATGAATAATGCGCCATAATCAGGCTGCATATTATTACACATAATTTTCATGTATGGTTTGGTGAAACATTGAACTTTAAATTCTGTTAACGACTGCATTTTATCTCGAAAATGTGGACACCATGTTACAAAGTTATGTTGTTTGAAATGATCAGAAAAACAAACTTGGATCAATGATTATAATCCCGCGATTTTGTTCATGTGAGCCGCCAATATTGACATCCAGTTTGTTGGAGAACCCGGTTTGGTGTTAAATCGTTACATTACGCGTTATATAACCAAACCGGAAAAAAAATCGTAAGGAAGAGATTTGGAAGACCATTGACAAAAACAAAAGTCTCGGTGCCAGATTACGCGTTTTTGCCAGATAAAACTTGATTAGTCGAGAAACTGGAAGTTACGAAGCCGTAGACAAAATTCTTGGCCTTAAATGTTTCTATTCATGGGATGCTGTGCAATACTTAAGTACCAGCATGAAAAACGACCGACGAAGAAAACTGAAAGTCACCATGATTTGGTTTTATTGGCAAAAGAGGATGAACGATCTACTGAAATTTACTGTCGGAATTTTATTGATGATTATTACCCGACATGACAAATTGGAAAACATGTGTTTATACGAATTGGCCACTAGGTACTAATACGAACGAAATAAACCAAAGTCTGTAGAATATTACTAATTAAAAAAGAACCTCAGTTGGTTCAGAAAACGTTTGAAACCAGTTGTTTTGAAAACGTCCTATCATAACACGAAAACGGACGCTGGAATTGAGTTGTACTATCATCATTCTTTGCTGATGTTGTTCAAGCCTTGGCGAAACGAAGAAGACCTATTGGGAGAATTTAAACTCTACCGTGAATCCTTTGAGCACAATGTGAAAAAATTTTCAGAGATGGAAGAATGTCGCGAAACAAAACAACGATTACAAGCTGCAATCGACTTGGCTGAAAATTTGCAACAACCAGCTTTAAAATATCGAAGAACCAAATGAAGACGTTGATAAGATAGCCGCAGATTCTGATAACACTGAAACTCACCAATTGTTATTAATGAAGATAAATTGAACAAAAAAAAATGAATGCTTACCAAAGGAAAATATTCTAATCAATTATAAAGCACATAGAAGAACAAAAGAAAGACCCGTCTATTCCACCCATAAATCTGATTGTACGCGTAGTTGCTGGTAGAGGAAAAAGCTTTCTAATTTAATTACTCAGTCAAAAAGTTCGTTTAATGAGTAATCACAATAATGATGCTGCTGTAGTACTAGCACCAACGAAGAAGTACAATTCACACGTTTTTCAAATTGCCCATCCAACATACGAATGAAGCAGAATAATTCAAGCTTGATTCTGACGATTTGAAATTATTTAAGCAGCAATGGAAATCATTGGATTTAGTAATTATCGATGAGTGCAGTATGGTTTCGAATGTACTTTAGCGATGATCAGCTAACGATATGGCGAATGTTGTAAAAACAAGCGCGATTACTGTTTTGGTGGCAAAAACATTATTTTGTTTGGTGATTTATTGCAGCTAGCACCCGTAAAGGCCCAATTTTGATTTCAGGAACTGCCTTTAAACAAAGTGAAACAATGGTTTGGTGGTGTTGGTACATTCAACTTTTGGTACGAATTTGAATACAGTGAGCTGACAATGAACATTGTGTTATATACATAAAAAAATATATATCGCGGCATAACTTTCTTAAATAAGTCTCATGCACCAAATAACGATGCAAAATCAAAACTCAATTTTTATAGCATCATCACTGAACTGATCGTTAGTATAATTATCAGAACCTAATATTCGGCCCCATTCAGCGATTTTAAGAAAGACTAAGAAGAGTAGTAAGGAAAGATACCACTGAAAGAACAACTCAGCTATAGCAGGCGGCTTCAGTGCAGCAGAAACAGTCCATGGATACGACCGAGACAATTATAGAATCCAGTTTCTTTATGAGGTAATAGCTATGGAAAACCACCATTTAATTATTGATGTGACGGTCCCCTGACATTTGAGAGAGCAGGTAGACATGAAAAAATGCTACTTTGGCGATGAACAGTCAACGATTTGGCGAGTGTTGTAAAAAGAATGTAACAATAAAATTTTGACAATAGCAAAATTTTTTGCTTTTCAATATATTAAAAAACTTTAGTTTTTATCAAAAAATTTAAATGACTAGTATTAAAAAATGCTCTGAAGAGCACCAAAAAAGTTAATATTAAACATATTAACTTTTTTGGTGCTCTTCAGAGCATTTTTAACACTTTCCAACCTAGTTGAAAAGTGTTTATGACTTCGGTTTGTCTGGCCGTCTGGCCGTCTGCCGTCTGGCCGTCTGGCCGTCTGCCGTCTGCCGTCTGCCGTCTGTCCGTGCTCTAACTCCCGTAAATATGCTCGGATTGCCCTGCAAATTTTATATGTTATAATCGTTATCTATAGCATGTTCCCTATTTCAACGGAAGTGTGTAGCACTTATAGTTTTTTTACAGGGACACTCAAAAGAATTCCGTTACATTGCGGTCTATGGGGAAAAATCATTTGCGGTTTATTTAAATAATGTTTCAATACTTTAAACGCATTGAAATTTATATATATCACTAAGGTGCATTAGAAGAAGCTTAATATGGAATAGGGTGTGCATAGCACTTATACTTACTTTACAGGGACAGTCAAAAGAATTCCGTTACATTACGTCTATGGAGAAAAATCGTCTGCGGTTTATTTAAATAATGTTTCACTATTTTAAACGCATTGAAATTTATATAAGGTTCATTACAAGAGACTTACTACAGAATATTGTGTGTATAGCAGCCATCGTTCATTTACAGGGACACACAAAAGAATTCTCTACTGTATGTTAACAATAATTCCTGGAAGTGCGTTTTAAGTTACTGAATGCGATTTTAATTTTAAATCGCTTTTTGTATATTACGTGGTGTGTATAAATTCTGTAGATCCTATACAGGGAAGTACAAAAGTTCGGGAACACATTTCCGTATTATTTAACTCCAGACGGAGAATTTTAAACTGTGCTACGTGTTTCCTAACTGAACTAAAATTTAGCATCCTATGTAGTATATATACAAATCTATAGATCCTATACAGGGCTGAATAAAGTATTCGGATTACTTAGATGTTATCTTTTAGCTTATAAAAGAGTATGATTCGTAAAATTATTTTGGAAGCGTTGGAAAGTGTTACATAATCTATGCTTGACGCATGATTTTTCGTTCTTGTTTAAGTATGAAAAAGGATTGGACAAGTGCTTCTAATTGAGCATGAGAAAGGAAAGGGGTTCCTTCTTGGCTGCAGCTCACTGTCAATGCCAACTTTAGAAAAAATCATATTCGCGCTTTTTCCATATAAATGAAATCACTCACAGTTACGATAAAAATGTATAGTTTAAAGACGTAGTTATTAAAGACGCAGCTTGATTAGACATGAATGTAAGGCGACATAGTACCAAAAACCTTAGTTTCTGCAGCGTATCACACTCATGCAGTGCTACCAAGTATGCCTGCAGTGTAGGACTGCGCAGAAAATTGATTTGTATTGCAGTGCAGAATGTTGCAGCATTCTGAACAGGAACAATTTCACATATGCACGCATTACAGTATAATGCATTCATTGATTGAAATTATATGCAAGTGACTGTGGCTCCACAATGCAATATGCAGTACAGCAATGCATATGTAAGCTATAAACGAACATTAGGCGCATATACCTTTAATACGGAAGTACAAAAGAACAGTGCGGATGTACACCGAGGCTCAAAAGTATAATAGGAGTGTACAGTGTAGTATAGTCTGTAGAGCAATAATAGCACAGTGTGCACTGTACAAAGTTGCATTGCAGACGCACGCCCAGTACAACAGCAGAACAGTGCAGTTGACATATAAAGCACGTTGGAAAGTTTTACTACAGTACCGCAAATTTCTTTTATATGAAAAAGCGCGAATATGATTTTTTCAAAAGTTGGCATTGACAGTGAGCTGCAGCCAAGAAGGAACCCCTTTCCTTTCTCATGCTCAATTAGAAGCACTTCTCCAACCCTTTTTCATACTTAAACATATTAACCTTTTTTGGTGCTCTTCAGAGCATTTTTTAATACTAGTAATCTAAATATACTGAAAAATATTATCAATTACTATATAAAACAATAAATAAAATCAAAATACTGCCGTAAACAATCCGTACAAACGAACGAAGTACATGAAAATTTTTAAGTTATTATGGATCACTGTTTTGACGTCAGCAGGTTGTGACGTCACTTGTAGCAGGCCCGGTGTAGCAGGCTCCTATAATACAGGCTGACGCATCCTCGCAGATATGTGTCTCAAAGTCGAAAAACCAAGCTAATTTTCCGCCATTTAACATCCAGCCTCTTTCAGAAGGTGGAGGAACGAGGCCTTAGGCAACCCCAGCTCCGACAGCGGTAGATTGAGATGCTGAACTGAGACCCGAATAATGCGAAACAAAATGGATATGCGTCAGCTCCTATTATAGGAGCCTTAGCCCGGTGTAGGACACACAGCGACATCTCGGAGGCCCCGGTTTTACCAGGTATCTATTATGCGTTTTGTCCATTTTTAAGTATGATAACCACCATTTAAATTAATCACGTTTTTTGAAAAGAAATTTATTCAGTAACTTGGGGGATTCCGACTAAGCTAAAATACTAATGTTTTTAGATTTTCTTGATTCTTAAAAGAGGCTTATTTGATAAACCAGTGATTCATATAAGCGGCAATAACGCCATCTTTTAGCTCTGGGAGGGGTTTTAACCTCGAAAACCCCTTCTTCGCTGCGCCACTGACACAACTAAATGTAAATATATTGCTTGAAGGTGCGTAAAAACATACATAAAAACATTTAAAAGCACATTAAAGCTTTTAAAAAATCAAAACGTTTTCAAACGAACTTACTCGGTCATCATCAGTGAAAAACTAATAGTTAAGTTGAGTTGTTGCTCTTCGCGTTTTCTAGCTTGCCCGGAACAAACCATTTTACTTCAAGGGTGTGGAATATAAGGTGGGATGGGAAAAATCATTCAACATTTCAAAAATAGGTACAGGTTAATCAATAATGTATGATGTATTAATTCATTCCAGACTGCGTGGATATCATATGATAATACACCGTTGCAGACTATCGCTTTTTTAGATATTATTTCCAGAGACTCTCTTATGATAGCTTCCTGGTGATTACTTGTGCGGAATATAATTTTGGATCAATTGAAATCTACTTTTATAGATTCAGTTTGTGCTAATCTTGCTAACGCAGAGTGGGGTCTATTTAATATCAGATCTGATTTAGTTCTTTTATTCTGTCCCAAAATTTCCTCAGTGTCATGGCCCGGCCCGAGTGCCGTGAAGAAAAATAGGCTCGAGCCCGGACCACGGGCCGGGTTCGGGCTTCGTGCCTTGACCCCGCCTGTGCAGATCACTAATGAGAAGTCCATTGGACTGTGTCACATGTTCGAGAAAATTTAATTGTGGGTCATTTTTGGGTCACTATGGGTCAAGCTAATTTTATCTAAAAAACGCGCTCTAACGATTTTGACTAAATTTTGTATCTTGTCATTTTGGGTACGAGAAGACCATTGGGCTGGGTCACATGTTCGAGAAAATTCGATTAGTATATCATTTTAAGGTTACTACAGGTCAATGCATTTCAAAGGGAATGACGGTTGAAACAGTTATTAAGTTGTTGAACAGTTGACAACTAGTATTAAAAAATGCTCTGAAGAGCACCAAAAAAGGTTAATATGTTTAAGTATGAAAAAGGATTGGACAAGTGCTTCTAATTGAGCATGAGAAAGAAAAGGGGTTCCTTCTTGGCTGCAGCTCACTGTCAATGCCAACTTTTGAAAAAATCATATTCGCGCTTTTTCATATAAAAGAAATTTGCGGTACTGTAGTAAAAGTTTCCATTGTGCTTTACATATTAACTGCATTGTTCTACTGTTGTACTGTGCTTGCGTCTGCAATGCAACTTTGTACAGTGCACTGTGTACCATTATTGCTCTACAGACTGTACTACATTGTACACTCCTATTATACTTTTGAGCCTCAGTGCACATCCGCACTGGTCTTTTGTACTTCCGTATTAAAGGTTCCGTATACTCGCGCTTTTTCCATACAAATGAAATCACTCACAGTTACGATAAAAATGTATAGTGTAAAGACGTAGCCAGTAAAGACCCAGGTTGATTATACATGAATGTAAGGCGACATAGTAGCAAAAACCTTAGTTCCTGCAGCGTATCACACTCATGCAGTGCTACCAAGCATGCCCGCAGTGTAGAACTGCGCAGAAAATTGATTTGTATTGCAGTGCAGAGTGTTGCAGCATTCTGAACATTAACAATTCCACATATGCACACATGACATAGTATAACGCATTCATTGATTGTTGATATTATATGCAAGTGGCTGTGGCTCCACAATGCAATATGCAGTACAGCAATGCATATGTAAGTTATAAACAAACATTAGACGCATATACCTTTAATACGGAAGTACAAAAGACCAGTGCGGATGTGCACTGAGGCTCAAAAGTATAATAGGAGTGTACAATGTAGTACAGTCTGTAGAGCAATAATGGTACACAGTGCACTGTACAAAGTTGCATTGCAGACGCAAGCACAGTACAACAGTAGAACAATGCAGTTAATATGTAAAGCACAATGGAAACTTTTACTACAGTACCGCAAATTTCTTTTATATGAAAAAGCGCGAATATGATTTTTTCAAAAGTTGGCATTGACAGTGAGCTGCAGCCAAGAAGGAACCCCTTTTCTTTCTCATGCTCAATTAGAAGCACTTGTCCAATCCTTTTTCATACTTAAACATATTAACCTTTTTTGGTGCTCTTCAGAGCATTTTTTAATACTAGTCATTTAAATTTTTTGATAAAAACTGACGATTTTTTAATATCTTGAAAAGAAAAAATTTGCTGCTGTCAAAATTTTATTATTACATTGTTTTTACAGCACTCGCCAAATCGTTGACTGTTCATCGCCAAAGTAGCATTTTTGCACCTCTACCTGCTCTTTCAAATATCACGGGACCGTCCACATCAATAATTAAATGTTGGTTTTCCATAGCTATCACCTCATAAAGAAACTGGATTCGATTCTATCATTGTCTCAATCGTATCCATGGACTGTTTCTGCTGCGCTGAAGTCGTCTGATATAGGCTGAGTTGTTCTTTCAGTGGTACCTTTCCTTACTACTATTCTTAGTCTTTCTTAAAATCGCGTAATGGGGCCGAATATTAAATTCTGATAATTATACTAACGAACAGTTCAGTGATGATGCTATAAAAAATGAGTTTTGATTTTGCATCGTTATTTGGTGTATGGGTGTATAATTTAAGAAAGTTATGCCGCAATATACAGTCCCTGGCCAAATTATTAGACGCAGTTGTTTTTTATTATAATTTGTTAAATATCTGGAAAGATACATGAGGAATTATCTTGAAACTTTAGGAGTGTAAACAACATGATCAACGTCATATATTTCCGAGAAGATTTTTTCTTGAAACCCCATAAGGGGCCGTCAACAAATTGAAGAAAAAAGAATACGTTTTTGATAACCCTGTAAAAACCAATATCACAAAAGCGTTGAAACGGTATCATACGCTTAGGAAGCTTATTGTAATAATTTGGGTTCATTTTTATGAGGATAGCATGTATACTCGAAGAGAAATTCAGGTTTTTATAAAAAACAGTCCCAAATTTTACTAAGTTTTTTGCTTATAATTTGCAGAGTTTTTAATATAAAAACAAGTTATTTTCAGAAAATATGACAAGCAAAATTATACACAATACCCTGCAATCAGAATTAAAAAATAATAAAAATTGCATGAAAAATGAGCAGGTTTACTAAATGTTTTTTCACTGAGCATGCGCGAATTCAATCAAAATATACTGTGCATAATATATTAGCTAAATATATAGACCAACTTTTATGAAAGTCTCAAAAACATAGCTTGAAAATTCTAATAGTGATCGTCGATAGAATAAGCTCGAAATTCGCTGTTCCCAAAAGGAAGCAAAAAGATGAGGGGTTGTATCAAATATAGAATGAGAGACACTTCATTCTTATTATGTCAACTTTCATAATTTAGTATATTGGCTCGAAATTCGCTGTTCCCAAAAGGAAGCAAAAAGATGAGAGGGGTTGTATCAAATATAGAATGAGAGACACTTCATTCTTATTATGTCAACTTTCATAATCTAGTATATTTGGATACAACCCCTCATCTTTTTTGCCTCCTTTTGGGAACAGCGAATTTCGAGCTTATTCTATCGACGATCACTATCAGAATTTTCAAGCTATGTTTTTGAGACTTTCATAAAAGTTGGTCTATATATTTAGCTAATATATTATGCACAGTATATTTTGATTGAATTCGCGCATGCGCAGTGAAAAAATATTTAGTAAACCTGCTCATTTTTCATGCAATTATTATTATTTTTTAATTTTGATTGCAGGGTATTGTGTATAATTTTGTTTGTCATATTTTCTGAAAATAACTTGTTTTTATATTAAAAACTCTGCAAATTATAAGAAAAAAACTTCGTAAAATTTGGGACTGTTTTTATAAAAACCTGAATTTCTCTTCGAGTATACATGCTATCTTCATAAAAATGAACCCAAATTATTACAATAAGCCTCCTAAGCGTGTGATACCGTTTCAACGCTTTTGTGATATTGGTTTTTACAGGGTTATCAAAAACGTATTCGTTTTTCTTCAATTTGTTGACGGCCCCTTATGGGGTTTCAAGAAAAAATCTCCTCGGAAATATATGACGTTTATCATGTTGTTTACACTCTTAAAGTTTCAAGATAAAACCTCATGTGTCTTTCCAGATATTTAACAAATTATAATAAAAACAACTGCGTCTAATAATTTGGCCAGGGACTGTATATATTTTTTATGTATATAACACGATGTTCATTGTTAGATCGCTGTATTCAAATTCGTACCAAAAGTTGCATGTACCAACACCACCAAACAATTGTTTCACTTTTTTCAAAGAAAGTTCCAAAAATCAAAATTGGGCATTTACAAATGCTAGCTGCAATAAATCCACAAACAAAATAATGTTTTTGCCACCAAAACTATAATCTCGCTTGTTTTTACAACATTCGCCAAATCGTAAGCTGATCATCGCCAAAGTAGCATTCGAAACTATACTGCACTTATCGATAATTACTAAATTACTAAATTCAATGATTTCCATTGTTGCTTAAATAATTTCAGACCGTCAGAATTAAGCTTAAATTATTCTGCTTCATTCGTATGTTGGACGGGCAATTTGAAAAACGTATGAATTGTACTTCTTCCAATGCTGAAGGCAGCAATTCCCGTTGGTGCTAGTACTGCAGCAGCATCATTATTGTGATTACTCATTAAACAAACTTTCTGACTGAATAATTAAATTAGAAAGCTTTTTCCTGTACCAGCAACTCCACTTACAATCAGATTTTTGGGTGGAATAGACGGGTCTTTCTTTTGTTCTTCTATGTGCTTTATAATTGATTCAAATATTTTCCTTTGGTCAGCATTCATTTTTCTTGTTCAATTTATCTTCATTAATAACAAATTCTTGGTGAGTTTCAAAGTTATCAAACTCGTCTCATCATATCAACGTCATAGCAACGTCATCAATATCATATCAACGTCTTCATTTGGTTCTCCGATATTTTCAAGCTGGTAGTGCAAATCACTTTCTTGTTGCAGCTTTCAGCCAAGTCCATTGCAGCTTGTAGTCGTTGTTTTGTTTCGCGACATTTTTCCATCTCTGGAAAATTTTTCACATTGGGCTCAAAGGATTCACGGTAGAGTATAAATTCTCCCAATAGATCTTATTCGTTTCGCCAAGGCTTGAACAACATCAGCAATGAATTAAAGTACACTCAATTCCAGCGTCCGTTTTCGTGTTATGATTGGGCGTTTTCAAAACAACTGGTTTCAAACGTTTTCTGAACCAACTGAGGTTTTTTTTTTATTATTCGAAATATTCTACAGACTTTTGGTTTATTTCGTTCGTATTAGTACCTAGTGGTCAATTCGTAAAAATACATGTTTTCCAATTTGTCATCTCGATTCGTGTAATAATCATCAATAAAATTCCGACAGTAAATTTCAGTAGATCGTTCATCCTCTTTTGCCAATAAAACCAAATCACGGTGACTTTCAGCTTTCTTTGTCGGTCTTTTTTCATGCTGGTACTTAAGTATTGCACAGCATAAGCAATGAATTAAAATAAAACTCAATTCCAGCGTCCGTTTTCGTGTTATGATTGGACGTTTTCAAAACAACTAGTTTCAAACGTTTTCTGAACCGACTGAGGTTTTTTTTTTTTTAATTCGTAATATTCTACAGACTTTTGGTTTCTTTCGTTCGTATTAGTACCTAGTGGTCAATTCGTAAAAATACATGTTTTCCAATTTGTCATCTCGATTCGGGTAATAATCATCAATCAAATACCGACAGTAAATTTCAGTAGATCGTTCATCTTCTTTTGCCAATAAAACCAAATCACGGTGACTTTCAGCTTTCTTCGTCGGTCTTTTTCCATGTTGGTACTTAAGTATTGCACAGCATCCCATGAATAGAAACATTTATGGCCAAGAATTTTGTCTACGGCTTTGTAACTTCCAATTTCTCGACTAATCATGTTTAATCTGGCAGAAGCGCGTAATTTGGCATCAAGAATTTAGATTTCGTCAATGGACTTCCAAATCTCTTCACTACGATTTTTTTCCGGTTTGGTTATATAACGCATAATGTAACGATTTAACACCAAACCGGACAATATGGATACAGTGTAAATGTGAATATGATTGAAGGTTTTTCACAAGATCGCAACAACCACATCAAACATTTATCGCCAATAAGAGCCCACTAAATCTACCGGCACAGGATTTTTCCTTTTATTGTATAACAATTATTTGTTTTCTTATTTTAAGGATATATTTGTGTTTTAATTTTAATAAAATAGTGCTTAAAAGTCTGTATTATTCAAACGTTATATTTTTTAAATGCCCACTTTCGTTTCAACATTGTTTTTTTTTTTTTCAAAATGTTTTGATTTACGGGAATTTCATTTTGCGCCAACTATTACACTTAGCGACAGTGGTTTTAGCATAATGGAAAAGTACAAAAAAAAATGATATACATTCAATACATAACAAATCACAATGTTTGGCACGGTTTGCATGACAACATGGTTTGTAGACAACATCTGCTAAAGTTGAGGGTTGAAATAATTGGCGCATTAGCAAACATTTTGGCATGGTGTTGGTATAACAGAAAAGTACCAAAATGAAAGATACAGCACAAGCTGTACAGGAGCGACTTAATAACGACGATATTGAAAACTATTTGACGCATATTTTACGTGAATTAGATGGAAATATGAGACACAATTCTTTTACACAAGCATATAAAATGCTTAGTGAGTTTGAACGTGAATAGCAGGAGCATGTTAGGCGATACAATTTTCCAATATATGTATTTCCTCATTGTCGATGAATAGTATATGAGTATATTTATCAATTATTTCAAATGTAATGTGAAAACCACGATTTTTACCCACCGTCCTATAACGGGCATTTACGCTGGTAAAAGAAAATAAAAACAAATAAGCATGTTTGACACGTGATTTATTTAATTTGAATGAATTCTGTTGCATCATCATCTATATAATAAAACCGTAAGTCATGTGACTTCATCTATATAATAAAACCATAAGTCATGTGACTGTCATCAACAGTTCCGGGATGCCCGCTTCACTTTTTCATATGCCAGGCGGCCATTTTTATTCAATTTTTTTTTCAAATGAAACTGCATAAAAGTTACATTTTTAGAAAGATCGTTCAAAATAAATTAATATTTGAGAGATGACTTACGTTCAATTATGTATACATTCTGCAATAACTTCAGTTTAAATTAGGTTCGCAGTTCAAATTCTCTATCTATGAAAGTAAAAAAAAAAAAAAAAAAAAAAAAAGATTCATTCGTTGTGAACGTTTAAAATATTAAACCATGAATTTTTGGACCGCTGCCTGGTGTAAAAAAAATAATCTGCACCAGTGAGACAGTCAAAGTTTGCCATAATTCTGTTCCATACAACTCAACTCCCTTCCAGATCTTTTCTTGACGTAAGTTGAACTCATGTAATAATATTTAATGGATCAAATTCCGAAACGAATTGTCAGCTTTTATTTTTTGCGTGTGAAAATTAGAAACGATACTTTAATTTTTAAATCAAATGTTTTGATTTATGATATTATTTCTTATTTATCTATTTTCTATTTTAAATGAAAAATGTGAACGTCATGTATTTTAAATTGGAACAGCTGTCACGGACGCACCGGGGTTGGCGCGATTTTTGTTTTGCGCCAAATATGTTTAAGAACCTCCGCATTAGCGAACATATTGCAACTGATAAGCAAACGAACATGAAGCATAAATGCTTAAGTGGGTTAAGCGGTTTTTGTCAAGAAATATGAAATACATAACAACAAAAAATATGCAAAATGCTGCCACGATCGCAAAAGTTCTTGATTTGTCTATTAGATTTTTCCGGTTTGGCGAGGGATTAAAGAAAAAAATAAATTATGAATAAAAATAATTTGTTACAATGCTTAACATACATTTAAGGGCAACCAAACTGGTCACCAGTGGCGGCTAGTCCTCTAAAATAAAAGCGTAATGTGACTGTCATCAACAGTTCCGGGAGGCTGTTTCACTTTTTCATATGCCAGGCGGCCATTTTTATTCAAAATTATTTTTTCGAATAAAACTGCATAAAAGTTACATTTTAAGAAAGATCGTTCAAAATAAATTAATATTTGAGAGGTGACTTACGTTCAATTATGTATATATTCTGCAATAACTTCAGTCAAAATTAGGTTCCCAGTTCAAGTTCTCTATTCATGAAAGTAAACAAAAAAAAGATTGATTCGTCGTCAACATTTAAAATATTAAATCATGGAGGTAATCATTCGCAAAGCAAGTTCTCCGCAAATGAATTTTTGGACCGCTGCCTCGCGTCAAAAAAATAATTCGCACCAGTGAGACAATCAAAGTTTACCATAATTATGTGCTATACAACTCAACTTCCTTCTGGACCTTTTCTTGACGTAAATTGAACTCATGTAATAATATTTAATGAATCAAATTTTAACATTTTTAAAATCGCTAATACAGCTTTTATTTATCGCGTGTACATATTAGAAACAATACTTCGACTTTGAAATCAAATGTTTTGATTTATTTTATGATATTATTTCTTTTTTTTTTCTATTTAAATGAAAAGTGTGAAGTATTTTAAATTTATGTAATATAAGCATTTCGGATTAAAGTTAAGTATTTTAAATGAAATGAGTGACAGGTTTATAATTTAAAATTAAATTAATGTAGTATGAATGATGGTGATGGGAACAATATTTGGCGATTTATCATCTGCTCCCGGCTAACAAAAATACTCATAATTAAAAAAGGAAATAAAAATAAATAAATGATAGTTTGATGTAAATAAATATTGATATACATATCAAAAATAATTTACAGAACTAAAAAAAAATAAAAGTAAATAAACAACAATTTCCATAAAAAAATTTTCGCCAAATTCGCGGGGGGAAAAATCGCGCCAACGTGCGTATGTGACACCTGTGCCCAAAAAATATGCGAAATTCTACCATGATCGCAAAAGTTCATGACTTGTCTATTAGAATCTTCCGATTTGGCGAATAATTAAGGAAAAATTAAATTATGAATAAATGTAACGTGTTGCAATGTTTAACATACATTTAAGGGAGACCAAACTGGTCGCCAGTGGCGGCTAGTACATAATAATAATATTTATTTAAACTTTCGTGCAAACGCTCGCGTTTGCTATGATGAAAAAGGAAAAGAAAAAACCAATGTTCAACCGGAGCTTTACAACATAAATTCGATTTTCTCAGCGACCCTCAAACATACAAAGATAAAAAAAAATCTATTTTAAGTTTTACCAAGAGGAAAAAAATAAAACAAAAACGAAGTTAATCCGCCCAGTGGATCGCTAGCTATACTTTGTTGAACTTTTCGTCTTCATTTTTTCGTTTAAAGTTCTCTAAAAAACTACATTAAGCTACAATACTTGTTTTAATACTGTCATTTTATTCGTCTCGTCGAGTTCTGTCTTTAAAAAAAAAATCACTGTCGTATGTCAACTGCTTGCCAGAAATTTCAGAAAAACGTTTGCATTTTCTATTTCTTAAACATATTATAGCAAACGCTACCGTGTTTACATGATAATTTTTATCAATTATTTCAAATATAATGTGAAAACCACGATTTCTACCCACCGTCCTATAGCGGGCATTTACGCTAGTAAGAAAATAAAAACAAATAAGCATGTTTGACACGTGATTTATTTAATTTGAATGAATTCTGTTGCATACATAATAATAATATTTATTTAAATTTTCGTGCAAACGCGCGCGTTTGCTATGATAAAGAAAGAAAAGAAAAACCAATGTTCAACCGGAGCTTTACAACATAAATTCGATTTCCTCAGCGACCCTCAAACATACAAAGATAAAAAAAACCTATTCTAAGTTTTACCAAGAGGAAAAAAATAAAACAAAAACGAAGTTAATCCTTCCAGGTAAACGTTAGCTAGACTTTGTTGAAATTTGCGTCTTCATTTTTTCGTTCGAAGTTAAATAAAAACTACAGTAAGCTACAGTAATTTTTTCAATCCTATCATTTTATTCGTCTCGTCGAGTTCTATCTTTTAAAAAAAAATCACTGTCGTATGTCAACTGGTTCGCCAGATATTTCAGAAAAACGTTTGCATTTTCTATTTCTTAAACATATTATAGCAAACGCTACCGCGTTTACTATGATAAACGAAATCGCAAAGTTGACAACGTTTCGCCAAATTTGGCGATATTTAGCGAAATGTTGACGTCTTTGGAAAAAAAAAATCGACTTTCAAGATTGCCAATGCCAAAATACCTGCTTGGCGCTAAATGAAAGAATTTTGCCAAATTCGACGAGATGTGGTGACCTCTTTTGGCGAAAAAATTGGCTTTAAGAATCTGAAGGATTTTTTTAGACATTCCCAGTAGGACCAGTAGGAGCCAAGATACATGATTCAACCAATCAGAGTCCATAGAACGCTCTAGAAAACAGAATTCAACCAAATCAGGGTACATAGAACTGATTGTTATATGTTGTATAGAGAGTTTGTTATATCGCGTTGCACACAAAGCTAATTTTAACCTAGCATAGCTCGGTTTCCCCAGCTGGTTTTATAATTATATTACGAATCTAGTAAGAGCTATAATCTATAGAATAATCTATAGGCCAAAATATTTATTTTTCATCTACGTATATTTCAACTAGCAAGCTACGCCCGCTGCGCTGGTCGGTTTCTACAAATGAACCTTGAATCAAACGAAATATATCGTTTAATTTGACCTTGTATTTGAAAGCAATCTATATATTTACCTGGAATATCCTTCCACATTACTGAAAAATGACGTGATTAAGCTATTATATTTTCTAAAGTGCAGTCAAAATTTTAGCTGTTAAGCACAAACTCTTTTATTTGGTCATTTACAGTTAAGGTTTGCTAAAGAATGATAAAACTATATGCAATATACTAAAACCATCACTAAAAATTGTCGAACTAACAATGCAAACAAATTAACTAACAAAATCCATTCAGTAGAAAATTTTTATAAAGGCTAATCTTTGATAATCGGGTTCATCTGATTATAGAACTTTTCCACATAATTCTAAAACTAACAGAATGATATAAAATATACTAAAACCATCCTTACAAATTATCTACTTAACAATGCAACTCGCAAAAAATACTCCCAGTAAAAACTTTCAAAAAGGCTAATCTTTGGGAATCGGGTTCACCTGACTATATAACCTTCACACATAACTTTGACTAAGCAACGTAGAACAATATGTAGTACATTAAAACCATTCCTGAAATAGAATCTAACTAACAATACAATTCTCATCAAAATCCGTCCAGTAGAACTTTTTCAGAAGGCTAATCTTTCATAATCGGAATCAAATATTGAAAAGGCTAATATTTGATTTAAAAAAAATGCTCACCCGATTTTGGAATTTCACCCTATAATTCTAGAACTAAGCAACGTAGAATGATATCCTTCTATCCTTCTATATTAAAAAAAAGTAATCTGGAACTGAACCAAAAACGAAATGGACCAATCAAATTCTGCGTAGATATTCCGGGTTATACTCATCGCTTTTTTACTACGGACTTTTTTGAGGAGTTATCACTTTTTTCTAGCCATCCTACGGATTCGAAAATCATACCACCAGACGCGAAATATAACAAGCTTTCAGAAATTTAAAAAATTATCACGGTCGGACAATAAAAACTCAAAAAATCCTTAAAAATCGAGTAAAAAATCTTTTATTAAAAAAGTAATTTTTTATATTGTTGCCAATTTCTAAATAAGCGCAAAGGATTACGTTTTATCTCAAATAAAAAATGTATTTGCGCGAGACTATTAAAAACAATAATGAAAGTTTAAAATAATAATTAAATGATCACGTGTTGAAAGCAGGAAATAAAGAAAATTACGTCATAAAAATTGTGTTTACACATGAATATTAAAAGTAAAAAAGATGAATTAATTGAAAAAGCATTATAACCAGTTAAATGAAAAAGTACTATAACCTGATTACAGAAGAAAGTCGCCGTTCGTAATATCATCATCATCCTCTTTTTAAAACAGGATACATTACCAGGTTTTAAGAAGCTGTGAAATTAGAACGGGGGTTGGTGAGCGTAGCGAGCAGGGGGCAGAGCCCCCTAGTATATATAAAAAAAGTTTTGGCTTAAAAATGGACCAATGAAAATCTGCGTAGATATTCCGGGTTAGTCTCATCGCTTTTTTATTAGGGACTGTTTGAGGAGCGATTACTTCTTTTCTAGCCATCCTACGGATTCGAAAATCATACCACCAGACGCGAAATATAACAAGCTTTCAGAAATTCAAAAAATTATCACGGTCGGACAATAAAAACTCAAAAAATCCTTAAAAATGGAGTAAAAAATCTTTTATTGAAAAAAGTCATTTTTTATATTGTTGCCAAAAAAGTGCAAATGATTATATTGTTATGAATTTTGTAAATATTTCATTCTTTTTAATTTATTTTATTTTATTATTGTGAAAATTGCAGTATTATTAATGTATTTCCTATTGAGCATCATGTAACTCAATGCTAAAGGCCTCAGGTGCTTTGCAAGAAAAACAACCTTACACCCTCATCTTTATAATGGAAGTCAATGGAAAAATCGCCAAGGAATGGGTTTATCGCCAAGTTGGCGATGGTTTTGGCGACTTATTTTTATCGCCAAATTTGGCGATATATCGCCAAATGTCGCCAAGTTGGAGACGGATTTGGCGACTTTTTGTGCAACCCCCCCCTTATACCTGTACATTGGGATCCTTTCTCGCTTAGGTTCTCTATCGAAAGTTAAAGCACTTTCTGGTAATTTCTGGCATCTGAAGGCTCTGGAAAATTCTACAGTTATCTTTAAAGCCTATATAAGCGGGGCCTCCGAGATGTCGCTGTGTGTCCTACACCGGGCCTGCTACAAGTGACGTCACAACCTGCTGACGTCAAAACAGTGATCCATAATAACTTAAAAATTTTCATGTACTTTGTTCGTTTGTACGTATTGTTTACGATAGTATTTTGATTTTATTTATAGTTTTATATAGCAATTAATAATATTTTTCAGTGTATTTAGATTATAATGCTATCAATAATTATTGATTATAATTATTAAAGAAAGTGTATATTATATCTATAAAATAATGAGAAGAAAATGTTGTGCTCCTAGTTTCTAATCTAAGTCTTCAAATTCGCTACTGATAATGAAAAGAAGAAATTTTAGCTACGAAAATTACCTTGTGATAATTATTTTTACATTTCAACAGAAGTGGTCTGCATTAAATGTTTCGATATATAATTTTCATAATTCGTGAAGCTAGAATTAATATGATGGTATTGAACTTGTGCAGAGAAAAAAAACCTAACAACAAATGTCTAGCCTACTGTAATGGAAATATTCTGGCATATTTGATTGAATTTGTACTTCCAAATCGAAAAGAGTCAAATGATCTTTAGAAAATAAATAAATAAATAAAAGAAGCAGACGATAAACAGTTTAAAAAATGATTTTGAAAGAAATACTGTAATAAATTGACTAATATCTGGATACATTTAGTTAGAAGTGAGTGATGTGCTTTGTTTATAAAATTAAAAGTAACTGATTTACACAACTTAGTAATTCTACGTAGTTCAATTTAACATTTTAGCTAACTTAAGTGTACAAATATATTATGAAAATAAATCTTTTGATAAGTTAATTTGAGTGGTTATTAGGTCCTAGACCCAAGTACAATAAATAGACAATTTTTAAAATATTACAAATCAGTTACAAAGTCAAGATAGAAAATTGGGTACTTTTCGGTTAGCCGGGCGCCAGTGATATATATACATATATACACACACATATATATACACATATATCTACATACATATATATATATATATATATATACACATATCTACACACACATATATGTATGAATTAATATATATATTTATATATGTACATGTATCACTGGCGCCCGGCTAACCGAAAAGTACCGAAAAAGGCTTATGGCGAGAGAAGGAAAGTTGCAACATATTTTCTGGTAACCTATTCGTAGTTTCATATATATAAGTATTTTTTTTTTCAATATTTATATAATTTATTTAATATAAAGAAGCCATTTATCTCTTTTTATATGCAGGTAGAACAGAATTGTATATATAAATAATTTTATATATATATAAATAAACATAAAAGTACATTAAGTTTGTTTTCATAATTGTGTATATAATTTTAAAACATATCTAACTTTCTGAAGCCCGGATTACGCCAAAGCGTTAAAAAAAAGTGCCAAGGTCTCTATAGTTAAAAAATGTTTATTTCTCTATTTAAATTGACATTTATTGTGTTTTGATGGTTAAATTATGGTATGTAGTTGTAAAAGGAAGGAATGGGATTGATTTTGTAAAGTTTTTGGTAGATTTATTATATTTTTTGTACGTATATTTATTGTAAAATAATGTTTTTAGGAAAAGGTAAGTCAATGGGTTCAATCTGATCTATTAATCTTAGCAATTTTTTTAATTTAAAACTTTTAATTTCCTTTAATAAAACAAGAATATTAATTCCCTTTTATTTCACGATTATGAAATTTAATATTATTTATGTAATCACAAATTATAAGAGCGAAAATGCTCTTTTTATTACATCTTTCTGCTGCGATACATTGACCAAAGTGGATCACTATTGTGACGTCACTAATACTTACAGCAGGCCCGGTGTAGGACACACAGCGACATCTCGGAAGCCCCGATATAAGGGACCTCCACCAGTCCAGTTCAGTTAGTTGTCTGTCAACTGCGATTGAATTCATACGAGAGGCTTTGCATTGAGAACTGTGTTACTCGGATCGATTTTGTCGTTGATACGTCGTATTGAACGCATTGTTTCTGTGTGAAATTTTGCTGCGCTTTTATTGGATTTGAAGATTACTGAATATCTTGTAATTTTCAGAAGATATTTGTGTTCGTATTGCACTGTTTGGAGTAAATAAAACCTGTTGATTGTTCTTATATATTGGCATCAATCCTTACGAACCCCGAGCTCACAACATTTGGTGTCAGAAGTGGGATTGAATGCTGATCACCAGAGCATTGGAGGAGCAACTGAAACAATTATTGGAGAAATTAGCTGCGAATCAGGCTGAGATGTCAACCAACCTTGGCGAGATGAAAGAAGAAATGAAGAAGGATATGTCAGCGATGGATGAGAAATTGACTGCGAATCAGGCTGAGATGTCAACCAACCTTGGCGAGTTGAAAGAAGAAATGAAGAAGGAAATGACTGCGAACCAGGCTGAGATGAAGCAGGAGATGTCAGCGATGGATGAGAAAATGACTGCGAACCAGGCTGAAATGAAGGAAATGTCGGAAGAAATAAAAAAGGATATGTCAACCAACCTTGGTGAGTTGAAAGATCTGATAGAGGATAAAATAACATCTTTAAATGAAAGAATTGACTCCGTGGAAAATAAATTTGAAGGAAGGTTTCAAGAAATAGAAGAAAATGTTCAAATGACAGCCAAAACCATAGAAGAAGTTCAAATGACAGCCAAAACCGTAGAAGAAAGAGTAGAAGAAAAAGTTCAAAAGATCGCCAAGACCGTTGAAGAAAGCATAGAGAATGTAAAAAAAGATTTGGAAAAAGTCAAGAAACAGAAGATAACTGCCGTAAACTTTTCCGAAGATTTCAAGTATCCAGATATGCTTCCTCGGGCCTTTATTAAACTTTCGACCTATGACGGCAAATCCTCCTGGCCAGTTTTCAAGACACAATTTGGGATCGTAGCGGACGCCAATGGATGGGATTCCCAGACCAAGGCTTGCCAGTTAGCTGCTTCTCTACGAGCTGATGCTGCCGACGTCTTACAGACTTTGCCTGCAAATGAACCGCTGGATTTTGAAACGCTCGTCAGTGCCTTAGAATTGGGCTTTGGCGAGAAATGCATGAAGGAATATAGCAGACTCCAGCTCAAATCTCGACAGCAGAAATCCACTGAATCCCTGCAAGATCTTGCTACGGATGTCGAGAGACTTTCACATCTTGCTTATCCTGACTGTCCGACTGAAATTAGAGAAAGCTTAGCTCTACAGCATTTTATCGATGGTGTGCGTGACTCTGACATCCAGAAACAACTCCGGATTGCAGATCTCAATGACTTAAAAGGGGCTTTAGTTTATGCCCTAAAATTCGAGGCAGCCCAGCAAGCTACAAGGAAAGATCGGCACTTTGTGCGAGTAGCCAACATGCCTGAGACGTCGGATACAGCTGTGGAGCGTTTACAGCAGCAGGTAAAGAACATAATGAGACAGATGACCTTAATGGCCAACAAACCTCACTGAAATATCAAGTGCTGGTAATGCGGTGGAGAAGGCCATATCCAAATCGACTGCCCAAGACGACCCAGCACCGAGGGTAATAGCTCACCCGCTAACGGAAGAGCAGGAAAACTGATTAATGGCCATCTTGCGGGGCGGAGGTTTCCAGATCTTAAGAAGCCCCATTTTCAAGTATGTGAAATTTCTGCAAGAAGTTGCGGCGAGAACGGAGTTTTCCTAGTCGGAAGTGTGAATGATTTGCCCTGTAAGATGATCATCGATACAGGAGCCAATGTGACCATCGTTCGGAAAGATCTAGCTCTGCGGCTAAAAGAAAAACTCCTCTGGACTCCGCCCCGTGTTATCCTTCAAACCGTGACCGGGGATATGATCGACATACATGGAAGAATGAAACTGAAAATAAAGTTTGGGAACGCCGCTTACCATCATACAGTCTATGTGGCCGATATTTCAGACCCTTTCATACTCGGACTGGACTTTTTAAAAGAGCATAGATTTACACTGGATTTTAAGAAGAATGAGTTACGCTCTGCTCAAGAAGATGTCACTATTTTCAAACTTGGAAATGAGTCCGGGTCTATTCAACGGATCACAGCCAAGGCAGATGTTATCATCCCTCCTCGGACCGAAATGATGATACCTGGATTAACTGAGAACGAAAGTAGTTTTCAATGTGGCTTGGTTGGATATCCTGAGAAGAGCCCAAAAGGAGTGCTAATAGCATCAGCGCTGGTAGATCTGTCGAGAGATGTCATACCTGTGAGAATTGTGAACGTAAGTGAAAAATCTAGAATTATCCAGAAGGGTGAAGTGCTTGCTACCTGTGCTCCAGTCACCTGTGTTTGCAAAGACCCGAGCTTGAAGTTGTCGGAGCCGTCTACAAGTTTAACACCTGAAATTGGACGAAATGAGAATTTATCTCCTGAGCAGAGACATGCCGCAGAAAGACTGTTCCAGGAATTTAAGGATGTGTTTTCACAAAACGAGAATGATATAGGTCGCACTTCTCTGACACGTCATAGAATTGATACTGCCGACCATCCACCGATTAAACAGCATCCAAGACGCTTGCCGTTCGCAAAACAAGAAGAGGTTTCTAAGCTCTTACGAGAGATGCAGGATAGTGACATCAGTGAACCGTCATCAAGTCCGTGGGCCTCTCCCATCGTGTTGGTCCGAAAGAAAGATAGCTCCACAAGATTTTGTGTGGATTATCGTAAACTTAACGATATCACGAAGAAGGACAGCTATCCTCTACCAAGAATAGACGACACGCTAGATACTCTTTCAGGACATAAATGGTTTTCCACACTGGATTTGAAGAGTGGATATTGGCAAGTAGAGATCCATCCTGATGACAAAGAAAAGACCGCATTTACTACTCGACAAGGACTTTGGCAATTTAAAGTTATGCCGTTCGGGCTCTGCAATGCCCCAGCAACGTTCGAGCGCCTCATGGAGATAGTGTTAAAAGGCCTGACTTTTGAAGCTTGTCTCATCTACTTAGACGACGTCATCATTGGTGGCCGCACGTTTGAAGAACATCTAGAAAATATTCGAAAAGTGTTAACGAAGCTAAGAGCGGCGAATTTAAAGCTGAACCCTTTGAAATGCAAGTTCTTCCAACGGGAAGTAAATTATCTAGGACACATCATTTCAGCTGAAGGTGTTCGAACAGATCCTGAAAAAGTGTCCGCAGTAGAGAACTGGAAGCGTCCGGAAAATGTCCATCAGTTGCGAAGCTTTCTGGGACTATGCACTTATTACAGAAAGTTTGTCCAGGGGTTCTCCAACATCGCAAGACCATTGCATAGGCTCACTGAAAGCAAGCAGAAGTTTCTATGGACACAAGAATGCGAGAATTCCTTCCAGCGGCTAAAAGAAGCTCTCACATCCTCTCCAGTCCTTACCTATCCGCACCCCGAGAAACAGTTCATTGTGGACACGATGCCAGTCATGAAAGTGTCGGCGCTGTACTTTCCCAAGAAATAGATGGCCAAGAACGAGTCGTAGCATACTGGAGCAAATGTTTATCGAAACCAGAGCGGAATTATTGCGTCACTCGTAAGGAGTTATTAGCTATAGTGAAAGCCGTAGAACACTTCCATCACTATCTCTATGGCAGGAAATTTCTCCTTCGTACTGATCACGCATCCCTAACATGGCTGATGAATTTTAAGAACCCAGAGGGCCAAGTAGCCAGATGGATACAACGGCTCCAGGAATACGACTTTGACATCAGGCATCGCAAAGGCTCATCGCATGGAAACGCCGATGCCCTATCAAGAAGACCGTGTCCCGAGAGCTGTCGCTATTGTTCCAGAGCGGAGAGCAAGTATAATCCCGAATATGTCATACGCCAGACGAAGACTTCACTATTGACGCCACCAGATCCCTGGAGTGATGAGAAGATTCGAGAAGATCAAATGGCAGACTCTGAGATCAAACCAATCTTGGAGTTATTAGAATCTTCTAGCACGAAGCCCAGTTGGAAAGACATCTCGACTTACAGTCCTACGACGAAGCAATATTGGGCTATTTGGAACTCCCTCCACGTCAAGAATGGTGTCCTGTTCCGAAAAATCGAATCGGAAGATGGGAAAACATCTCGGTGGCAGTTGGTACTTCCTCGATCTCGAATCCCAGAGGTCCTCGAAGAATTACATGGCAGTCCCACTGGTGGCCATTTTGGAGTCATGAAAACATTACACAGAGTCCAAGAGCGCTTCTTCTGGGGAAAAGCGAGAGCTGATGTCGAACAATGGTGCAAATCTTGCGATGCATGTGCAGCTCGGAAAGGACCAAAGAAACGTAGCCGAGGAAGACTACATCTCTACAATGTAGGAGCACCTTTTGAACGCATCGCCCTTGACATCCTAGGTCCTCTGCCAAGAAGTGCTGATGGCAACAAATACCTCCTTGTTGTCATGGACTATTTCACGAAATGGCCTGAAGTTTATGCCATCCCTGATCAAGAAGCTTCTACGGTTGCGGATGCCTTGGTACACCAGTGGATATCAAGGTATGGAGTTCCCCTTCAAATGCATTCTGACCAAGGGAGAAATTTCATATCTGCTTGTGACGGAAATATATTTGATGGGAATATTAATGTGTGAGCAATGACCCAATGCAAAAAAATTGCATGACGTTCTTTAGGTCGATATTCTTTGAGAAGAGAATCAAAATAATAAAATGAAATAAATTAAACGGTCTTACTTGATCTTTGTTGAAAAATGAGAGACTCATGCTACTTGAAATAAGAACTCGTATAGGTTAGGATCCAATAATGTTTATTACATTTTCTTGAAGGAGGAAGGATGAGATGAAAGCTGCACATCAAGTCTTTAAAAAGTACTGGCTCAAATTTCGTAAAATTCGAAGAATCTTTAAAATATTCCTTCTGGGAGAATCCAATAAGGGATGTAGAATTAATGCAGAATTAAATTACCAGTTGATTTAAAACTTTTAAAATATTAAACTTAAAATTTACAACAGCATTTTTATAGAATAATTAAAAACTGAAAACGCGAAATAGATCTCCAAAGAATCAGCGCTACGGCGATTCTAGGATACGAGCGCTGGCACAGACCAGGCCTCCAGACCATACGACGTTTAGCATAAAATTACAGCATCATTTTTATTAAAATTCTGTTGGAAAAATGCGCAACATTAATATTTATACCCATAACAGGGGTGCACAAATGTGAGAGCAAGATTAATTTAAACTAATTTGATGATTAGGAATTACCTGAAAATTAAACGAGCAAATCAGAAACAAATTAACATTTAATAATTAAAAGAACGTTTCTAATTTGTATTTGAAAGACACGCCCCGTTTCGGCCGCAGCGCCAAAACAAAACAGCTCCCGAAAACATACCGAACAAGAGTGGCGGTGACGCATGCGCACAACACACGCGTGCGGAGTGAGAGCCGCTGAATGACGATGACGTCACAGCTCGGCGCCGACTGAAATGAACTCAAAGGCCTCGCAGAGAAAACAACATCGCCGATTCAACGAACGCAAAGCACAATGAGGGGGGAGACGGCCTTGCCAAAAAAACAACGTACAAGGCGCGCGAATGCTGATAAATAGCTATTAAGGAATGGCAAATTAAACTGGAAAGGCTATAAAAATAGAAATACGTTGAGCTGAAAAAAAAAATACTTAAAAAAGATAAAACTGTGATATATCTTTATCACAATACCCCCATTCACCAACAAAAATTTTGACTGACCAGAAGGAGAATAAGGGTTAAAAACAGTAAAAGCCTTTTTCGACAAAGGGAAGACAAAATTTTTAAATGCCAAAGTAAAAATGACACAATTACATAAATTTAGAGCCATGAAAAGTAAATTAATTAAAATTTGATGTGATGTGCAGCGACCAAAAAGAAAAAGAGAAAGAATATACATCATTTAGTACATTCAAAAATCTCATCACAAATTATACAAAATGTATACAGAAGCCCCATTGCATTTTTTAGCAAAGAAAGGCATACCTTCCATTAATCTTGATCTCTAAACAAATACCATCATGTACATAAAAAAAACAAGCTAATATTTTCTTTAAATTAGCAATGAGATCATATCAAAGTAGTTGCAACAGTAAAGCAACATAAAAAGAGTCGGCAATATCTTTCTTCTTCCGACTTGTCTAGACATAAATATTTATAATAATAATAAGTTGCAATTTTAAAGCAACAAAAAGTCAAGAATACCTTAAATTCTGACTGATGCCTAGGACTTTTAAAATATAGAGCATATAAAATTAACTCTTAAATAACATATATGTACACAAAAACAATCCATTGTAAGGATTTTAAATTCATTCAAAAGGCCTTGCATTAGTAATAATTCAAATCATATAAAATTAAGTATTTAACATAATGCACAAAATACTGATATTAATTCTAACCAAGTATATATAAGTGCATAACAATTATTACCCCAAAATTATATGAAATTTGCACAAAATTATGTTGCAACAAAATTCAAATTCATTTGTCATAAATAAGTAAAATCATCAAAATAGTTGGATTTATAAAAACTTTTCAAAATATAACAAAATAATGCATAAGTTTTAACCAACAACTAATGACACATTTCTTTAGTAAAACTTCATACTTAATGTACTTGATAAAATTTTTCTGTAAATATTCAGTAGAAATAATTTTTCATGAAATACTCAATAAAACTCTTTCTGAAATATTCAACAAAATTCTTTCAATTATACTCAATATATTTTTCAATAAAATTTCTCTTAATATTCAATAAATTTTCTTTAATATACCATAGTTTTTTTGCAAAAATGAGAGAAAAAAATAAGAAAAGATGATGAGGATCCTCAAAAAAAAATTTTAACCATTAACTTTCATAAAGAAAGACAAGTTAAAAACAAATGACACATTTTATGAGAATTATGAAAACAAACACAGTGCACCGTTATGTAAAGCATGTTATAATAAATTTATATAACATTAATGAAAAGGATAATATATCCTATAGAAAAATCAGCTATTGACAATAAATGAATTATTTGGGTGGTATTTACAACACTTACCAAAAGTGTTAATAGCCTCCCTTCGGTCATGAGACCATTATCAAATCAGTAAATCAAATAAATATAAACTATTAATATGTATATTCGTATCAATTCACAAAACACTAATAGCCCCCTTATAAACGATTAGTAGATCTGTAAACTGAACAAACACCAAAACTTACAACACTGTCAAAGGCGATCTCCAGAACCGATGACGAATCTGTAAATCAAATAAGCATAAAACATAATATAAATTCATCAAAACTTACAAAAATGCTAATAGTGATCCGTTAAACTATTAACAAGTATGTAAACCAGACAAAAATATACAACATTCTTGCTAAAACTATTGTAAAGAAACAGATGAATATTGCTAATAAAATGCTTGAAGGAAAAAAAAAATTGTTTGTTTACAGATGAAGGATATAAACGTTCTGCTTTTACATAACAAATAATCAGATGTAATACCTTTAAAAGTTCTAAAATCAGTCTGATTTTAAAAAGATAATCACATTCAGAAAAAAGTAACTACTTGCTGAAAAGTTTGCAAGTTAAGTGGCACACTGGTTGGTTGATTGACACAATGGCAGTGTAGCAGCAAATTGGCCTTTTTGCCTGAAACACATACCACTAAAATAAAATTGAAGACTTTATCAGGAGATTTTAGCACTAAACAATGATGAGCATTTGAAGACACATCACGTAAGAGCATTTGAAGACACAGCAGGTAAGAGCATTTGAAGACACATCAGGTAATTAGCAGACATAAATCATGAACTGTGGTTCCATGATGTTGAGGAATAATATGACGAAGTGGCACTTAGAATAAAATAATACAAAGAGCACAAGACTCTTGTTGAGAGGCGCTGGAAAGTCTAAGTTGGCCATATACATTTTTTGTATAGGTGTATTCAAGCAGGCAGAAATTGCAGATTTGAGGCAATACAACACTACTTGCACACTTTAGAGACAAAATTGGGATTGGTGACATTTGAAGTCACTAAGACTATAAAAGCATTTTAGATTCTTAGAAGAAAATAATATTCACCAAAATCATTTCACAGTGGTAGAATATTTCTTTATAATGCGCTGGAAAGTTCTAAGAATAATATTGCTTTGCATGTAAATTTGCAATATAATTTAATGCAACAAAAAAATTTCTTCATTTATAAATTTTCTTCATTTATAAAATAATTTTCTTCAAGTGAGGCATATGGTAAAAATGATTTAGAAAACATTTGGGTTATGAAATATTACTAGAATAAAAAGAAAAGGCACTATAATTTAAGCATACTAAAAATTTTCAAATAATCATAATAATTTTTCCAAATTTGAGAAGTTCCATTGAGGAAGCAGCAATTTCTGTCGGGTTTTGCAACAGAGGATAGAAAAAGATAGAAAACTATTGCAAATACGCACAGGTGTAAATTTGTAACACCTTAGATCCATAAAAATGAGTAATATTGATGAGGGAGAAACAAGTTCTACAAGATGAAGAGGACTGACGAGGAGCAATCATACGGATATATTTGCCTTATATGAATGGCGACCATCAACAGTCACTTCAACTCGCAAAAGAGTGCAGGTAAGTAATTATTGTACTATCAGGAACCATCATATTTGCAGACAGCGGAGAAAATCAGCCAACAATGGATATAACACATTCTGAAGATTTTTCCACCAGGTAAGCAAAGTCAGATGATAAAAATAACCAGTTTATTGAAGTTGTTAGTATAATATTCAGATTGTAGAATGTTAAAAATGTAGCATGAGTAGACATTAACTATTTCAGGAACAGGAATATGCAACAGTTGGGTAATGGCTATAACTTCTCAAAAAAGAAAAAAATAATAATACCAGTCTCCTTTTTTTGATTATGGTAGGAGAATTCCAATAAAAAGATGCAGATGCTGTGTAATGTAAAATTGATATTAGGATGAAGCAACAATTCTTTGAAATTCAAATAACAGAGTTCTCAAAATGTAGAACAGAAAATGCAAATTATTGTGTAATATTTTCAAAATATAAATAAAGTTGTAGAATTTAATTTCTGGAAAGAACACAGACTGCTTGCACATCATAATCATACTAAATATTTGTAGAAAAATGGCGAGAGTCAATGAACTTGTAGTGTTATTGCAATAAGTAATTTAACTTTTGTAGAAGCAACCAAGAACTCAAAAAATTTATGTTTGATAAAACAACTACAAAATCACATGAAAACTTGAGCTTCTATGAGGCATTTCATACTCAGAATAAGTGCAGCAAAATTAGTAATATGATGAGAACATAGCTTCAATAAATTTAATTCCAATAAAATTTGCTTCAATAAATTTTTTTTTAATATTCATAAAATATATCAATTTCATTTAAAAGTGCCAATAAATTAATAAAAAATTAACCCAAAATAAGAATAAGAACAACCATAGCCTCTTTAAATTTTTGTTCTCAAAAACTTAGAACAAGAACAATTTTCACATTTTTCAAAAATATTTGAATTCACATGAATTATATATATATATATATATATTTTTTACTTTATATATATAAAAAGCACCATATTTTTTTCATTTGTTAAAAAGAATAAATTCATTTTTTTTTTTTTTTTTTTTTTTTAATTTCAGCAGCACAAGAATATTTATTTTTAACTTCTGAATAAATACAATAAAAATCACTAAATCTTCAAATTATATTCCATTTTTAATATAAATTAATTAAGAGCATCAAATCTTCAAATATATTCTATTTTATAAGTTTCAAAATTTGAGAATAATTTTTAAGAACAAAAAATTTTCAACATTTCTCTTCATAAAAGAATAAACGGCTCCAATTGTGACGGAAATATATTTGATGGGAATATTAATGTGTGAGCAATAACCCAATGCAAAAAAATTGCATGACGTTCTTTAGGTCGATATTCTTTGAGAAGAGAATCAAAATAATAAAATGAAATAAATTAAACGGTCTTACTTGATCTTTGTTGAAAAATAAGAGACTCATACTACTTGAAATAAGAACTCGTATAGGTTAGGATCCAATAATGTTTATTACATTTTCTTGAAGGAGGAAGGATGAGATGAAAGCTGCACATCAAGTCTTTAAAAAGTACTGGCTCAAATTTCGTAAAATTCGAAGAATCTTTAAAATATTCCTTCTGGGAGAATCCAATAAGGGATGTAGAATTAATGCAGAATTAAATTACCAGTTGATTTAAAACTTTTAAAATATTAAACTTACAATTTACAACAGCATTTTTATAGAATAATTAAAAACTGAAAACGCGAAATAGATCTCCAAAGAATCAGCGCTACGGCGATTCTAGGATACGAGCGCTGGCACAGGCCAGGCCTCCAGACCATACGACGTTTAGCATAAAATTACAGCATCATTTTTATTAAAATTCTGTTGGAAAAATGCGCAACATTAATATTTATACCCATAACAGGGGTGCACAAATGTGAGAGCAAGATTAATTTAAACTAATTTGATGATTAGGAATTACGTGAAAATTAAACGAGCAAATCAGAAACAAATTAACATTTAATAATTAAAAGAACGATTCTAATTTGTATTTGAAAGACACGCCCCTTTTCGGCCGCAGCGCCAAAACAAAACAGCTCCCGAAAACATACCGAATAAGAGTGGCGGTGACGCATGCGCACAACACACGCGTGCGGAGTGAGAGCCGCTGAATGACGATGACGTCACAGCTCGGCGCCGACTGAAATGAACTCAAAGGCCTCGCAGAGAAAACAACATCGCCGATTCAACGAACGCAAAGCACAATGAGGGGGGAGACGACCTTGCCAAAAAAAACAACGTACAAGGCGCGCGAATGCTGATAAATAGCTATTAACGAATGGCAAATTAAACTGGAAAGGCTATAAAAATAGAAATACGTTGAGCTGAAAAATAAAATACTTAAAAAAGATAAAACTGTGATATATCTTTATCACACTGGTGTGATTGAGGGTCTCTGTCAACTTCTCGGAATGGACAAAACTAGGACGACGCCTTTACATCCACAGTCGGAAGGCATGGTTGAGAGATTTAATCGTACCATCCTCAAAAATCTCTCACTGCTAGTCTCAAGAAACCAACAAGACTGGGACCAAAAACTTCCCTTGTTTCTTCTCGCCTATCGCAGCGCCGTCCATGAAACAACCGGCTATTCCCCGTCTCAGATGCTTTTCAGTCGTGATCTTCGTCTACCTTGTGATCTGCTTTTTGGTCGCCCTCCAGATGCGCCTTCATCGCCAGAGGGATACGTGCAGAATCTCCAGGCACGATTTGAAGACGTACACAACTTGGCTCGAGAGCGGATCAATATACAGACGGAGAAGATGAAAACCGGGTACGACACGAAAGCCACGGGACATCAATTCAAAGAAGGTGACAATGTTTGGTTTTATAATCCGACTCGACGTAAAGGACTTTCTCCCAAACTGCAATCGCACTGGGACGGTCCTTATACAGTCCTGAACAGACTGAACGATTTCGTAATTCGGATCCGAAAGTCACCAAGTTCGAAGCCTAGAGTCGTTCATTACGACAGGCTGGCTCCATACTATGGCCATAGTACTTAGTTCATTGATTGTAAATAGTGTAATTTAAATAATGTAAATTAGTATGACCATGGTCTTGTATATAAGTTAATGTAATAATTTCTTTTGCTTAGCATTATCATTATTAATGTTATTATTATTTAAATACTTGTATGTAATGATGTCTATGCTTTAATTTAATTTAATTTTTTTAAATAAGTGTATATTTTGTATAATTCAGCATTATGAATGTGTTTAATTGTTATTTTCCATGTTTGCTTTAAGTGCTTTGAATAGTATAGCATTTGTTGGTAACGGGTTTGCTTTCCGATCAAAGGTTGAACTGCCCGGGACGTGCAGTCCTTGAGAGGGGGGCAATGTTATGAATTTTGTAAATATTTCATTCTTTTTAATTTATTTTATTTTATTATTGTGAAAATTGCAGTATTATTAATGTATTTCCTATTGAGCATCATGTAACTCAATGCTAAAGGCCTCAGGTGCTTTGCAAGAAAAACAACCTTACACCCTCATCTTTATAATGGAAGTCTATGGTAAAATCGCCAAGGAATGGGTTTATCGCCAAATTGGCGATGGTTTTGGCGACTTATTTTTATCGCCAAATTTGGCGATATATCGCCAAATGTCGCCAAGTTGGCGACGGATTTGGTGACTTTTTGTGCAACCCGCCCTTATACCTGTACATTGGGATCCTTTCTCGCTTAGGTTCTCTATCGAAAGTTAAAGCACTTTCTGGTAATTTCTGGCATCTGAAGGCTCTGGAAAATTCTACAGTTATCTTTAAAGCCTATATAAGGGACCTCCACCAGTCCAGTTCAGTTAGTTGTCTGTCAACTGCGATTGAATTCATACGAGAGGCTTTGCATTTAGAACTGTGTTACTCGGATCGATTTTGTCGTTGATACGTCGTATTGAACGCATTGTTTCTGTGTGAAATTTTGCTGCGCTTTTATTGGATTTGAAGATTACTGAATATCTTGTAATTTTCAGAAGATATTTGTGTTCGTATTGCACTGTTTGGAGTAAATAAAACCTGTTGATTGTTCTTATATATTGGCATCAATCCTTACGAACCCCGAGCTCACAACAATATTTTATCTCAAATAAAAAATGTATTTGCGCGAGACTATTAAAAACAATAATGAAAGTTTAAAATAATAATTAAATGATCACGTGTTGAAAGCAGGAAATAAAGAAAATTACGTCATAAAAATTGTGTTTACACATGAATCCTTCTAGTACCTCGAAACGTATCTGATTGGTCAGAGCTTTCTGACTTTTCTTAGGGGGAATTAACATGAAAGTAGAGAATTTAGATAGGATGGACGCTATCAGAGGGGTTATCAAGAGGAAGAGACCCGAGTCTGTCGCTAATTCTTGCACCAACTTGGCGATATATCGCCAAATTTGGCGGCCAAAATTAGCTGCCAAAAGTGGCGCCAACTTGAAGCTATTTCCAATATTTCGCCAAATTTCCATAGACTCCTATTGAAATCCAATAGCGTTTACTCGCTTACAAAAAATCACCAAATTAAGATATTGCAATGCAACAAAAATTAATATTAGGTTATGAATAGAGCTTAATTGAACTATTTACATTATTTTTAAGCACAAACACTAGCTATTTGCAATATTCGTAACACTATATATACAATTGGTTCTTGTTAGTTATCCTGTCGACCAAATTACTGTCGCCAAATTCATATATATTAAACGAGCAAGAGATTTTCCCGATTATTCATATACTAGCAAGCTACGCCCGCTACGCTGGTCAATTTCTCTTAACGAACCTTTAATCAAACGAAATATTGACCTTGAAATTGACCCTGTGTTTTAAAACCATACGGACCTTTACTTGGAATGTCCTTCCGCATTTCAGAAAACGATACTGAAAAATCATTTCCGTTGGATTTTAATGAAGTTACAATACTTCAAATATAATGAAATTGATATGCCTCACTGAGGTGGACTAAAATATGCTATTTGCCAAGAATTAAATAAAATTAATGCACTCGTGACATCATAATTCATTTTTATATTTTAACAGAATTATAAGGCTTACTAATAATTTTTGGCTCGTGGTTAGTATACAGGCTGCCGTTATCATGATCTTTTTATGCGTGAAGCTTTCGCTTGGTACTCCATTGTGAAATTTGGTAATTTTTGAAATTCAATATTTGAAAAACGGCATGATCATTAGATTTTAAATTTATATCAAGAAAAATACAATTTATTACCTTTCTAACACAGTTTTTCTAACAATTTTCGGACAAATACTTTTCGAGCAATTTATTTTTTCAGTAACTTCAAATGTTTCATTTTCCGAGATTAATCTGTGGCAACGATTAGCGAAAATCCCAGTCGTCAGCAACGCATATCTTTTTATTAAAGAGGATATTAAACGAGCAAGAGATTTTCCTGATTATGAATGATATCGTAAACGACGTGGAAGATTTTCACGAAAATTGTCCCCTGTACTAAATCGAGCACGAGAAAAAGATCTAGCGTTCCGAATACAAGAAAATTCGTTTTTACAGGGTAAAACAAACTCAGCCCTGAAAATGTTTTTTGTTATAAATGGAAAAATACTCAAACGATTTACACGAAACGTGTTGCCTATACTAATTCGAGCACGAGAAATCAATCTAGCTAGGTTTCGAATTCGGGAAAGGTCAATTTGATCTATTAAAAGGAACTCAGCACTAAGAATGCTGCTATATATCGAAAACGGCACTAACGATTTTCACAAAAATTAATGACTACACTAATTCGAGCACAAGAAATCGATCTAGCTAGGTCACTAATTCGAGCAAACTCGTTTTCTTTGTTTAAAACTCGACGTGGTATAAAAAACAAGTGTTGAAACAAAATCGAAAAAGTACAGAAAGTTCTTTGTCCAGATCGACTTTAGCTATACAGTGCCAAAAAAAGTGGGTGCTTTTCGAACCAAAATGTACAAAAAAAAAAAAAAAAGAAATAAAGGAAAAAAACATTCATAAATATTGAAATGCAAACGATATATTAAAACAAATATATCCCACAGGACTAAAGTAAGCCAGCGAGTATTTTTGTGTGAGTGTAGTATATCCTCTTTAACTAACAATTGTGTTTTTAAACGGCCTCGACAAAATTTTAAAAGCGGTAAAAGAATTGAAAAAATTTAGGGATGCATAGTTACATAGATTAGATCAGTTTCTACTGACGTCACAAACATTCACCTGTCGAGAGGGATAATTATGAAAAATATTGTAAATAAATAAATATCCAATATTATTTTTTTTCTGTTTTCCTTAATACATTTTAAAATTTATTTTAATAAAATATTGATAGTTGACACTTGAGTGAATGCAACATTTCCGATTTTTTTTTTTTTTTAATTTCCAATGCCAACATTCACCCATTTGTTTATTTGGCGTTAGAGTCTGGGTCTGGCGATTACTTTGGCGATAGTTTATTTTATGGAAAATGGTTGACGAGATAATGCGGAAATACCAAAAATAGTTTTTTAAAAACTCTCTTTTATAAGCAACCAATGGTCATCTTGAAAATACCGCGGATTTTTTTTAACCGCAATTCATATTTTTTACGTAAAATATCTATTACAATGGATTAATTTGGCCTGGGCAAAGACCTCTATTATGCAAAATTCACTTCTTTTTTATACGTTTGCCAGGAAGCTCAAAATAATGAATTTATTTGAAATATATACTTTTTGCTCTGTTTATTTATCAACAAAAGAGAATCAGAAAGAAAAATGAAACATTATTTAAATTATCTTTTTACGCTTTTTAATTTATTTGTCATCGTGTAATCGTAAATTTATTGATATTTAATTATTAATTGATGAAAGCGTATTCTGTATGTTACATTTTTTTTTAACAATTTATTTTTTACTTTTAACTCTTTAAAATATTGACTTTTGCCATTTCACAGCGCTTTGGCCTATTTTGGCGAGCATTTTACTGTCACATAATTAAATCCGTTGTTTTTCAACTTCCATACAATTGCACGAGTTACAGAGATATTTGGCAATTTATCACCTGTGACCGCCTAATTGAAAAAGAACAATCAATTTCAAGTGAATGTATCATATATATTATTTCTCCTGTCAACATCCCTTTTTTTCTGAAAATACGAAACGCAGAACGACGAATGAGATAGCATATGAAAGGATTTTGAAAACGCTTCTGACATAGCACACTTAACATTTCGTTAAAGCATGTTTTCGATTAAAAAATGCTGATAATTAAAAATTAAATCGGCATTGTTTTCCTAAATGAAATGAAAGGTTTTTCTCAAAACATTGTTGCCAAAAAAAAAAAAAAAAAAAAAAAATACCACATTATATGATGCTCAGCAATTATTATAAAAAACACCGCACGGGTTTATTTTATATTTATGATTAAAAAGCGAAATTTAAATTGAAATGTTTAGATTTATATTTCTATGTCCCATGTTTTTCCCGAAGCGGATGACGTCATCCTCTAATGCAGTTAAAATTCGATTGTTAATTTTTTTTTACTCGCGCGTGCCTTTAGCAATCTTGGATCAGTTTTTGCTCTAACTTTGATGGAATAAATAAGATGATATTCTGGATTGACTAACAACTAAATGTTGTTTACAGATATTTTTATCCTTGCTTTTTCTTTAGAAGTTTGAACCTGCATCTAATAACTATTACATATTGATAAAAAATGGTACTTCTCTTTTATCCCGTCGATCACTTTTCATAACAAAAAACTATCGCCAAATAAACGTGAGAACGTTGCCATTGGAATATCAAAATAAATAAATAAAATATAAGAATTTAAAGACACAATTGTTATTTTAATTAATGAAATAACTAATAAACCAGTAAAACATAATGAAAAATACACGCAAATGTCGAATTAAAAACCACTTGATGATTTAACAAACACGTATGCTTCTGACATCAAGTAAATGGGACTGCATTTTTGGCGTTTAATCTTACAATTTGGCGATAGTTTTTTGTTATGAAAAGTCGTCGACAGTATAATAGAGAAGTACCTAAAAAATATTAGATTTCAGTGCGAAATCCTCGCACGGGCCCTCTGGTTAATTTATACTTAAGTTGTAAAAATATTAAAATGTTGTATTGTCATAGGCAAAACACTTTTCAACATAATTTATGTAATTCTTGCCTATCAGGAATTGTGTTAAAAATCGATTGGAAAATTCCATGAATAAAAAAAAGTAATTAAAATAAGCTAGCAAAAAAATAAAATAAAATAAAAAAATACCTGTTGAAAAAAATTACCGAGCGAGGATTGGTCTACTAGGTACTTGTAAGATTAAATGCCAATAATGGTTGATCGAAAATGTCACATTCACTTGACAACACGCGTTTACGTCATCAAGTTATTTTTATTTCGACGTTTTATTTATATTTTTATTAATGTTATACTAATTTATTTGTTTTTTCGTTATTTAAAATAAAAATTATGTCAGTTTGTATAATTTGGTGAGTGAGCAGGAAAAAAAGAAAATTACGTCATAAAAATCGGGTTTACACATGAATATTAAAAATAAAAAAGATGAATTAAATGAAAAAGCATTATAACCAGTTAAACGAAAAAACATTATAACCTGATTACAGAAGAAAGTCGCCGTTCGTGATATCATCATCATCATCTTTTTAAAACAGGATACATTACCAGGTTTTAAGAGGCTGTGAAATCAGAACGGGGGTTGGTGAGCGTAGTGAGCAGGGGGCAGAGCCCCCTAGTGTTATATAATAAAACTTTCCCTAAAAAAATATTTAACAGTGTAGGTTCCATCGAAATCCATTCGGCAAAATCTTTTAAAAAAGGCTAATATTTCATAATCGGATTGATCTGATTATAGAACTTCCCAGAATAATTCTATAACTAAGCTACGTAGAACGATTTGTTATACAATAAAACCTTCCCTGAAAAATTATCTTACAGTTTAAGTTCTACGAAAATCCATTCAGCAGAACTCGAGTTATAAGCAGCCAGAACGAAATTTCTTATATGTAAATAGAAGTATATTGCCTTTAATTATAGTTTGCATTTGAATAAAAAAAAAAAGGTACATTTCGGTTAGCCGGGCGCCAGTGATATATGTACATATATATTCATACATATAAGTGTATATATATGTATGTGTATGCATGTATTTGTGTAAATATATGTATGTATATACCTGTATTTGTGTAGATATATGTATATATATATATATATATATATATATATATATATATATATATATATATATATACATGTATATTATATCACTGGCGCCCGGCTAACCGAAAAGTACCCCAAAAAATACTGCAAAAATGCAGTCGTACACTTTAAAAAAAAAAAAAAAAACCTTTTGGCTTAAAATCTCTCATCAAAACTGTTTTTCTTTTTTTTCTTTACTTTCTTTTTTTTTAAAATAAAATTAGTAAAAGTTTTTTCTTTTATTTTTCCAGATGTATAGCCATTTCAATTCTTTCTGCAACAAAAAAAAGACACCTTTTGGCTTAAAATCAAATTGCTTGGAGTCAAAAGTAAAATCAAAATCGCCAAAAACAAAAGATACATCGCCAAATATTGTTTCAATATAGAAATCTTGCCCCTTGAATAATTTTTTAAGCATTACGAACATTCTCAATCATGTTTTTATTTAATATTTTCGTTTTATAGTATTCTCTCATCAAAACTCTTTTTTTTTCTCTTTCTTTTTTTTTTCTTTAAAAAAAAAAATAGTAATAGTTTTTCGTTTATTTTTCGACATGTATAAGCCTTTTCATTTCTTTCTGCAACAGTAATGATCGCCAAAAAATTAGCAGTGGTAACCTTTTCGGCCAAAATAACAGAACTTTCTATCATAATTCTATAACTAATCTACGTTAGAACATTGTGTTATATACTAAACCCTTCCCTGAAAAATTATCTCTCGAACAGTGTAACTTCCATCAAAATCCATTCGGCAGAACTCGAGTTATAAAGGAACGGAACAAAATTTCCGTTTGTGTTTTGTATATATAGTAGATTTATAAACATTAGTCTGTTTTATTTATTTTTTTAATGTTGTATATTTATTAAAAGAAATAACACTAAAAAATTGACGTTTCATAATATATATATATATATATATATATATATATATATATATATATATATATATATATATATATATGTATGTATGTATTTATTTATGTATTTATTTATTTATTTATTATTTCAACAAGATTAGCAAAATAATAAGATGATTGATCCTTTTACAAAAATCTTCCTGTAAGCAAAAATATTTCAAACTCTTAACAAAAACTGTAACCCAATCTGTTAATGTTGGTTTTTCAGTCCTTGCAGTCTTCTAGCTTGAAGGATATGTTATCTATTGCCACTAAAGTTCCACCGAGTTCAGGATTAATGTGAGCTTCAAATATGAACTGTGGAGAGAAGAAACAAATATATAGAGTCATCATCAAGACAGACAAAAAGTAAATTATTCTGTTACGGAATATTATTACATTATCCGAAATCACATTGTCAGACTTAGAATAACCAAAGCACAGGATGAATTTAAATTACCTGGGCAAAAAGAACGGTTTATTATGCGTAGCGATACAGCTAAACAGCGTTTAATTTTCACCATTGCTCACCGGAGCTCTTTGATTTTAGTGAATATTTATATATTGGTCGGAATTGACCAGAGCTCAATACTACGTTCTGGAACCCACCGGAACAGCACTGTATGCTGTGTTTTGTTAGGTGATACAAAAAATTCTTTGTCGAGTAGGATTTTCTGAAAATTCCCCACTCCTGATTTCAATATTTTTGCTCAGTTCATTTATTAAATTTTATTATATATAAATCATATAGTAAATATATTGAAATTTTTCTTTTGCTGAAGACGAAATTGCTTTAAATTTTGCAAATAATATATGAAAAATAAATATGCGTTTGAAGGGGACGGAGATAATAATAATATAGATATTGAAAAGAAAAAAGAAGGGACAACCTTGGGACAATCTATATTGTTTGAACTTGAGAGAGTTAAAAGAGCAATTAAGAAATTAAAAAATCAAAGAACAAGTGTTCTCGAAGGAATATCAGCAGAGCTGATCAAAAATGGAACCAATAAATTTTCATATTAATTACACAATTATTCGAAAAATGCTTAAACGGAGAAGAAACACCACAGGAATAGAGAATTGTATATTTAACATCAATATATAAGAAAGGAGACCGACGAAAATGTGAAAATTATCGTGGCATTACTGTAAGAGCAACGTTTAGTAGACTATATAGACGAATCTTAAAAGATTCCATTGAGGAAGAAATTAGAACGAAGGAGAGTGAAGAGCAAAGTGGATTTAGAGCAGGAAGATCATGTATGAATAATATATTTTGTCTTAACCAAATTGTTGAAAAAGAAATAGCGGTGGGAAATCAAACTCATCTTCTATTTATTGATCTTACCAAGGCATATGATAACGTTTCAATCGCAAAATTATGGAATGTATTAAATGAAATGAATATAAATCCAAATATTATTAGAGCAATTCAAGAACTTTACAGACAATCAAAAACAAATGTTAAAATAGGCCAAAGATTGTCAAAAGGTTTTATAACAGATAAAAGGACTCAGACAGTGACTCCCCAACACTTTTAAAAATTTATGTTGAAGAAGCATTGACAATTTGGAAAGAAAACTGCAGAGGAGAGTTAATGTGAATGGGACGTCTATTTTTACTCTGCACTTCGCAGATGACCAAGTTATAATTGCAAAAGTAAAAATGATTTAGAGAAAATGACGATAAAAATCATGGAAGAATATGAGAAATGGGGACTTTACATGAACGTTAGTAAGACCAAATACCTATGTATAGGAGAAAATGAGACAGAACTAAATGTAAATCCTAATAATATTATAAATCTGATTGTGTGCAAATGTTAGGCTGAAGCAAGCGTCAAAATGAAGCATTTAATTATCCTGTATCTTTGCATATAAGTTGATTATAACCCTCAAATGAACATAGAATGGCTTTTGTTTATTTTATTTCAATATTTTTCTTAATAATTCAAAATTTCATTATTTTCATTTTTTCGTATATTTTAAAATGGTTGGTTGGTTTGGCCTAAAGGGCCCGGTTTTGCAGCTTTTTTAAAAATGGTTAAATTTATTTTTACCGTTGCTAATACTTTATCGTTGCCAATATAAAATAAAACCCCTGAGTAATAATTTTTAATCAACAATTTATTTTCAAGTGAAAAATTTCCACGTGAAAAATGAAAAGGAAATGAATTATTTAAGAATTAAACAGAATATGAAATGATGTCATATTAGAAACAAAACGTGCGTTTTCAAATATTTGATAATAATACAAAGTGCATAAATACGAGTAAGTATGGAAAGCAAGCGAATATGATGTCATATATAGAAAAATAAAACATTTGTTTTGATGTTGAAATAAATCTTGGGTTATCTTATGATCTTGGGTTATCAAATTATTTGTGATTAATTTTTCTTTTTCTTTTTGACATGAAAGGAATTATTTTAAATATACGTAATATATGTATTTTAAATGTATGTGTTGTAAATTAAAGTTATGTGTTTTAAATGAAATGAGTGAAAGATTTATATTTTTAATGAATTCAATACGAATGATGGGATAGGTTGGCGATTTATCGTCTGCACACGGTTAACATAAAGATACCATATTTTCAATTTAAATTTTAAAAAGTAAAAAATAAAATAAAATAAATAATAAAAAAATATATATTGGATGGCAAATGTCAATGATATGCATCGCAAAATTATCCGTATCGAAAATCAGAAAATCTTAATAAAAATAACTATATTTTTTAAAAGAAAGTTGCTTTTCTCATAAAAGCTAAAGATTTAATATGATTGTGTCGAAGTAACAGCATTTTTCCTCTATCATTTTCCCACAATCGAAACACATTTGTAAATCGTCGTTTCGAACCGGAATTTAATTTTAAATTTCTTTTAGTTTTAAAATAGGAAAAACTTTGTTGTCGTTTTTAAATATAGCTTTTTTAAAAGTTGTTTCATAATAGATTTTTGTAAAGTCTTATAGGATAAGAAAAATTGCATAGATTTTAAAGGAATGTTTAAGTAAAATTACAATATTTTTTAAACTTAAAAAACAACAATGTTATCGAAAAGAAAATCGATTTTACCAACAAATTCGCGTAATGCAAAAGCAAAGAAGAAATCAAAAAGTAATGAATCTTTTCTTCCAGCCGAATTGTGTAAACTTGAACAAGCCGATCGTGCCAATTCATAACATTATAAACGTGAAAGCGAGTTCTATATAGTAGAATTTTTTTTACATATAGGTAGAAAATTTCCGAGAATAACAAGGTTAGAGGTCTGTAATTAAGTCCATAGTCAATTTGCTTTTTTTTTTTTATCAAGTGAAATTTGGCGCAAAATTAAATACATTGTTGTAACCAGATTTGTTTTTTGCGTGGTAAACACTTAATGGTATTTTAGTTGATCATTTCCCCGCTCACTTTTGATGCCAACTATGACTGTAAAACATATTAAAAACTATTAGCCGATAATTTTCTAATTTTCTTATTGCTTCATGATGGTTCATACTTCAAACCTGAATCGGTCATGCCATTGTCGTTCAATTTTTATTCCTAATCCTAACCCTAATCGTATCCTATCCTAATCCTGATAATAACTTTAAAGCATATTCTTTGACACGAATATGTAAATTAAATCAATATCCATAAATGGAATGAATGGAAAATAGAATAAATAGAAATGGCAAAATAAAATAACAAGAAGGTACATTTATTCGACACCTAACCCTAGAGAGAGCGTAAAAAATTTCAAGCGCATGAAATAAATTAAAATAATCCTATATATACTAACAAAAATATGTAAATTTAGATAATCAGATTTGTGTCGTCGGTATTTATTTGCTAATAGTGTTCTTGACGCGATAGAGAAAATATCGAGGTTAAATTGGGCAGAATTTAAAGTACTTTCTAGCAACCTTTATTTACATTTTAGAATAGCATCAGATTATTATATCTTTGTGAAATATCTATCAATGTATAAAATCCACAAGCAGTTTGTTCACTATTTACACCACTTAGCGTGAAACACTTAATTTAATATATACATAAACAAAGATAATGTAGTAAGAAATATATAACATATGTCTATGCAAATAAAAAATATAATAATGCCCATTTAACAATGCACACATATACAAATTGTACACCAAATACCACCTAAAATGCACTGTTGTATAGAAGAATTCTGCCAGTGTTGTTTTTCGTTTTACGAAAAGGAATTCCTCAATTTTCACGATTTTACTGGGTCTTCCTTTTTTCATTAGTTGCAGTTTCATTTTCGCGACTGTTTATATTATTTGGCATGAAATTTCACTTTTTTAAGACTGGGTTATGTCAAGGCCCCTATAGCAAAGAAATACCGTATGGTCTCCTATAAAATGTGATAAAGCTTTGGTTAATTATATATGTTGTTAATTATAAAGTGAAATGTTTTGCTAAATTAATGCATTTATTCTTTTTTTAATGTTACGTGAACGAAGTCACGGGTAACAGCTAGTAATAACATAAAAATAGGAATTTTTAAAGATACTTTGGTGTAGACATTAATAGAGAAGGCAGAGACTCACAGAAAATTAAATACATAATCTGTCAAGGTAGAAAGGCTGTAAAACTATTAAATTATATTTGGTGGAATGAGGAGATCTCCAGGAAAAGAAAGTATAATACATACATATATACAATTCTATTGTAAAGAGCATATTCTTATATAGAGCAGGGGGATGGAGAATTATGGAGACAGAAAGAAAGAAATTAGCAGCAGTGGAAATGGATGCCCTAAGAAGATCATGCAATATATCATGAAGTAAAAGAATCAAAGAATTGATGAAAATAAAGGGAACCATATTAGATGATCATGAAAAGAAGCAATTAATCTGGTATGGTCATGTTAAAAGAATGAGTGATGAAAGACTACCCAAAGTCTAAAGCACCGGAAAAAAACTTCATACCATTGACACACTTTGTACTCAATCGAGAAAGTTTAGAGCTGTATTTTAAATTTTCAGCGTTTGCTATAGATGCTATTTGTGATGCCGAAGTTAGACAGTCGGTGTTTAGACGCTAGTCTAAAAGAGTAATGCCATTTGTTTTGAAAAGAACGTCGCGAGTACAGAAATTATAGTGTAATGTGAACAAAAACAAAAGCTATTAGGTTAATATGAATAATATATGCAAATAATTTGGCTCAAATGTACGAAAGAAATCGATGTACTCCATAACGGTACTTCAATTTATGACAACAAATCAATCAAGTATAAAAAATAAGTGTGGGCCATCATTGCTGCGCTCATGAAAGAGCGACACAAGTAATGGCCCTCCGTACTAGCTGTCTTAATAAGCTTATTTTGAAAATACCAATATGTTTACATGTTCCTTACACTTTATTGAATTCATTACAACCCACCTTTATTAGTTTATTTTTCTCGAATCTTTCGTACACCGCATGAGAACCAACTTTGCTTATTAAAAGTCCTGCTAGCAAATCACTGCTGAAAGAGGAGTAAAAGATAAGCTTCGGGAAGAGAAACGTCTGCTCACGTGACGTGCGATGATTTGCTGAAACAAACGCATCACGTGACAGTCGAAGGGCTATTTTATCACTCATGATAGGCGATCAGTTCGAATGTTAAGCGTTTGGCCTTTATCGTCGTCGTAATATTAAATGGGCCATCACTGGTATATGGACTATCATTAGTGATCTTACCCTATCCGGAATTTCACAAAGGACGTACAGTTACAGTATAGGACGGACTCAGTTACCTTTTATTTCCCCTTAAAGGTACTCATTAAATCTGTTTTGTTTGATATCTCAGACAGTACGCATGGCTGCATTACATCTGTATTTAGTTGATTCGACAAATTTGTCATTGAAAACACCTTTGGTAACATATAATATGGAGGTTATATATCTATATATATAATAGGGAGAAAAATTATTGAAATTAGAGATTTCTTTATTTGTTTAGTGTTCATTTTACAGCTTCGGTTTTATTTTCAATAATCAAATTTCTTTATGTACTCTAAGATACTAATTATAAACCTACATTTCGAAGTTTTCTATAAAATGGTAAATGAATGAATTGAATATCTCCAGAAATCAAGAGCCAAAAGTAGAAACAAATACCATTGTCGCAATTAAAAATATTCATATATCCAGACTTACACTTGAAATATGTATTACATCAACTGGAGTTCGTTAACACAGAAATCAAGTGGGTTGGGTTGGGTTGATTATTGACGGCCAATTATCGACACTAGGGATATAGGCCCAGGGGGAGTGCCCTTCGTGGGGGTCTTTCTAAGGGAACCTAATCCGTATTTACGCATGGAGAAAATCCACGGCTCGAAAGAAAACCACGAAAACTCCGAGCGATTAGGCCGACGGGCGGCAGAAATCAAGTGGAGTTGTTTAATACTTGAGACATTGAGAACATTATATCACATTAAACGAGATATTCAATTAGTGGGATTGGCAGCACATTTATGGGACAGTTAAGGAAAATTTTTGGAAAATTGTTGTATCAGATTTTTAATCTACTTCCAGTGAGTGAAAAGTGATCCATATAAAAAAATTGAGGACCCAACTCTGGTCAACGTGCTGTAATGTTCACATTTCGCAAAAGTGTCATATGAAACCAATTTTGGAGGAGGCATGGAAATTTTTCAGCATCAAAAATGATATATATACAGTACAACCTCCATAACGGACATTCCCGAATAGCGAAAATCTCTATTTAGTGGACACTTTTTCAATCCCCAGCACATATATTGTTTGCATTTTTTACCTCCGAAAAGCGACGAATAGCGGACATCTAATCTACCAATAGCGGACAAATTCCTTGCTCTTGAGCTGTCCGCTATTCGAAGGTTTTCCTGTATATATTTTCTGAATGCTTGATATTTAATAAATGTTATTTTGAAGGCCATTTAAAAAAAATAGACACACATAGAAGATACAGCGATTCTTATCGCACAGTGCAAAAGCAAGTGGTATTTGTACTTAATTTATAAATACTTTAACTTTATATTATAATTTTCTTTCTGATAAAGCATTTATATAGTTACCCTTATATAATCGTCTATGTCAACGTGCAAATTATATTTTCGCCACTTAGTAACAAGAGTATGAACTCCAATCAGAGGAAAGACTCCAGAATCATCCTGTTTCTTTACTCGAAATGCAGTAACACCATCTCCAGCTGCATAAAGATCCAAGGACAGGCATCCTTCCTTATCACTCCAATGTCCATCTAAAATAGGTGACAACAATCGTGCTGTTTGTTTCTTCTTACCTCCGATTTTGGTGACCATCATAGTGCCTATATAAACAAACAAAGCAAAACAAAATAATTAAACATGTTATACTTATTTAATAATAGTCCGTTTTGAGCAAGTGGTTTGCTAATGTTCCTTCGTGCTACAGAATGCAAATCTATCGTTGCAACTGTGCCTTTTCCGATCATTTTGCCTCATTTAAAAAAATAAAAAAAATTTCGCTTTTTTTTTTTATACTTGATAAGTATTATCTCAGAATTTGAAGAGATTGCCATGATATTTTTCTTTAAATTCGATCGAATTGTTTTGAACAACTATTTGCTGGGTAAATCCTTGACGCCAACTAATGTCTTTTGCGCAGATAAAAGTCGGTCATTATAAATTCAGTACCGTAATATGCCGTTGAATGAGCCACTGTTGCCAGGATAACTCCAATTTACTAATTATAGAAATTTTAGAATACCAGCAGACTCGTGCGAGGCTTTTACACTGCAATCTTTGAGATTATTTGCTGATACCTTTTTTTAATTAATTTTTAATTAACATTTTTTTATCAAGCAACGTGTTTTAAAGAAATCTGAGTGCACTATGTCAAATAAAAAGGAAAGTGCCCAGTTAAACTGATGGCATAGGGCTTACACACTAATTGTATATTATACTCTTATTTCAAACAATAATGCCCCTCGAAAAATAAAGAAATCGACAATAAATTAAGGAGAGATTAGCCCCCCGTACCCTCCTTTATACTTAACCAATGAACCACCAAAACTAATCAGGGAAGCGCCTTATCACAATGAACCTATACACAAAATTTGAAGCAAATCGAATAATTCTGCATGAAACCCATATTTATATAAATTAAGGGGGGGGGTTAGCCCCCGTTATCACCCTTTATACTTAACCAAGCAACCTCCAAAACTAATCAGGGAAGCGCCTTATCTCAATGAACCTACATACAAAATTTAAAGCAAATCGGATAATTCTGTATGAAAAACCCATTTGTCTAAATTAAAGGGGGAGATTAGCCCCATTCCCCCTTTATACTTAACCGCAATGAACCCCCAAAATTAATCAGGGAAGCTCCTTATCAGAATGAACCTATATACAAAATTTTAAGCAAATCGGATAATTCTGCATAAAAAACTCATTTATCTAAATTAAAGGAGTAGATTAGCCCCCCCCCCCACTTTATACTTAACCAATGAACCCCCCAAATTAATCAGAGAAGCTCTTTATCAGAATGAACCTACATACAAAATTTGAAGCAAATCGGGTGTTTCTATCAAGAGTTATCGCGTTACGTGCATACATACGTAAGTACATACAGAACTGCGGGCACATTAGCTCTCAGGCTTTGATAGCCTGAAAAACCTTTCATGAAAACAATGCTGATTTAATTTTTAATGAACTGCAATTTTTAATAAAGAAAAATATTTTAACGAAATGTGAGTGTACTATGTCAGAAGCCGGTTCAAAAACCTTTCGAATGATATCTCATTCATTGTGCATTTTGTAAGTGCATAGAAAAAGGATGTTGACAACAGAAATAGTATATATGATATGATATACAAGTGATTGAATACTCAGTGCTTTACGGGAACTCTTGCAGTATCTGAATGCTTGAGTCTGGCAACGCATATGACTCGCTACATATTAGAAAATTTAAAAATTTTGGAACTGGAGATATAGAACTATCATTTTGTCGACTTTGTGCATGTATAATGGAGTAAGAATGTTTATTTAAGTTAGTTTTTCAGTTAGTGATTGTCTAGTGGCTCGAAATAAAACACGTCCTGGCCACAAGAAATAAAAAATCATGTATTGAACTAGGGGGCTCTGCCCTTGCTCGCTACGCTCACCAACCCCCGTTCTGATTTCACAGCCTCTTAAAACCTGGTAAATGCAATGTATCCTGTTTTAAAAAGATGATGATGATGATATCACGAACGGCGACTATCTTCTGTAATCAGGTTATAATGCTTTTTCATTTAACTGGTTATAATGCTTTTTCATTTAATTCATCATTTTTATTTTTAATATTCATGTGTAAACACGATTTTTATGACGAATTTTCTTTATTTCCTGCTTTCAACACGTGATCATTTAATCTATATATTTAAAACGCTAAGCGATTTCTTTCGACAATCCGTCAGAACAAACTACTGCATCAAATTACACCATTATTTTTTTAAATGAAAGATTTGTTATCGTGTTTATGACACAGATTTGTTATCGTGCATTCGTTTGTTCGAAAATTTAATTAATTAGCTGTAATTTTCAATTAAACATTTACTTCTGCTTATGACGTCATAAAGTCGGCAACTCCCACTTTTGAGGGCATAGAGTTTATTCTCTGAACTCTGTGGTTCGCCAATCTTTTGACATTAGCTAATATCAACTAGATAATATTTTAACATTGTGGTATAAAATCTTTAAAAAAAACTTAATTAGCTAGAATGTAATCATAATAAAATATCTAAACGTAAACATATCAACATGAATAACAAATCTCACGTAAAATGTTGCAATTTAAATGATTCCAATTGAAACAAGATTTGGAGAGTTATCCTTGACGCCCAGCTAACATAAAAGTACCTATTTTATTTTATTTATTTACACACATATTCAAATTTATTATAAAACACCAGGTTGCCATACAAAGCAAAAATTGTCATTTAGGCGCCAAAAAATAACCCAGGTGCGTCTGCGATATATGTACTGATTTAATCAAAATTATTTTGGTTGCACCGCATATTGCAAAATTAATTAAATCCATGATTATTGCTTCTTTCTCAGATTAAAAATAAGAAAATTGGTACTTATTATCCCGTCGATCACTTTTCATAACAAAAAGCTATCGCCAAACTGTAACGCCAAATAAACGGGAGAACGTTGCCATTGAAATATCAAATACATGAATTTATGGACACAATTGTTATTTTAATTAATGAAATCTATACTAATATTATAAAGGAGTAAAGGTTGTTTGTTTGTTTGTTTGTAGGGGGTAATCTCTGGAACTACCGAACCGATTTCAAAAGTGATGGTGGCAAATTGATGGTGACAACCCCTGCTCCAACATAGGCTATATTTTATGTCGGTGCCACTAACCCCAGGGGGTGCAGGAGCAAAAAACGTTCTAAAATTGCGATTTTTTTAGCTATCAAACTGGCTATCAAGCCCTGAGAGCTTGCCAGCCGGTTCTGTATGTATGTATGTACGTACGAAATGCGATAACTCTTCATAGAAATATCCGTTTTCCTTCAAATTTTGTTTATAGGTTCACTGTGTTAAGGGGCTTCCCTGATTAGTTTTCGGGATTGATTGGTTAAGTATAAAGGGGGGGAACGCGGGGATAATCCCCCCCTTAATTTATATAAATGGGTTTTTCATGCAGAATTATCCCATTTCCTTCAAATTTTGTTTATAGGTTCACTGTGTTAAGGCGTTTCCCTAATTAGTTTTCGGGATTGATTGGTTAAGTATAAAGGAGGGAACGGGGGGCAAATCCCCCCTTATTTTATATAAATGGGTTTTTCATGCAGAATTATTCCGTTTTCCTTCAAATTTTGTTTATAGGTTCACTGTGTTAAGGCGCTTCCCTGATTAGTTTTCGGGATTGATTGGTTAAGTATAAAGGGGGGGAACGGGGGATAATCTCCCCCCCTTATTTTATATAAATGGGTTTTTCATGCAGAATTATCCCATTTCCTTCAAATTTTGTTTATAGGTTCACTGTGTTAAGGCGTTTCCCTGATTAGTTTTCGGGATTGATTGGTTAAGTATAAAGGGGGGGGGGGGGAACGGGGGGATAATTATTCTATTTGCTTCAAAATTTGTTTATAGGTTCATTGGGTTAAGACGCTTCCCTGATTAGTTTTCGGGATTGATTGATTAAGTATAAAGAGGGGGAACGGGGGCTAAAACCCCCCTTAATTTATATAAATGAGTTTTTCATGCAGAATTATCCCATTTCCTTCAAATTTTATTTATAGGTTCACTGTGTTAAGGCGCATCCCTGATTAGTTTTCGGGATTGATTGGTTAAGTATAAAGGGGGGAACGGAGGGCTAATCCCCCCTCATTTTATATAAATGGGTTTTTCATGCAGCATTATTCCGTTTTCCTTCAAATTTTGTTTATAGGTTCATTGTGTTAAGGCACTTCCCTGATTAGTTTTCGGAATTGATTGGTTAAGTATAAAGGGGGGGAACGGAGGGGGCTAATCCCGCCTTAATTTATATAAATGGGTTTTTCATGCAGAATTATCCGATTTTCTTCAAATTTTGTATATATATTCATTGTAATTAGAGATTTACCTGATTAGTTTAAGGGGTTAATTAGTTAACTATGGGGGGGGGTAACGGAGGGATGATCCCCCCTTAATATATTGTTTATTTCTTTATTTTTCGATGGGCTTATTTCAAATTCTTTGAAATAAGAGTATAATATACAATTAGTGTGAATAGCCTGCGAACTCAATGCCCTCAATTTAACTGGGCAGTTTTATTTTTATTTTTTATACTGAAGGAGCTAGAAATTTGAAATTTGTCATTGTAGTTACTTATAAGATGTAAATGCTCTCTAAGAACAAAATAAAAAAAAAATTGAAATTTAAAAGGGTGAAATGAGCGAAAAGCGTTCTAAAAACAGTCTAAATTACAATTTCTATGAAATCTCTGGAACTACAGAACCGATTTCAAAAGTAATGGTGGCAAATTGATGGGGACAATCCCTACTCTAACATAGGCCATATTTTATGTCGGTGCTACTAACATTAATGGGGTGCAGGATCGAAAAATGTTCGAAAATTGCGACTTTTTTATACTGAAGGGGCAAGAAATTTGGAATTTAGCATTGTAGTTACTTATAAGATGTAAATGCTCTCTAAGAATAAATTTTAAAAAAAAAAATCGAAATTTAAATGGGTGAAATGAGCGAAAAGCGTTCTGAAGTCATTCTAAATTACAATTTCTATGGAATCTCTGGAACCACGGAACCGATTTCAAAACTGATGGTGGCAAATTGGTGGTGACAATCCCTGCTCCAACAGCCTTTTTAATAAAAAACTATGCGTTGCTGACGACTGGGTTTTTCGCTAATTGTTGCACCAGATTAATCTCGGAAAATGAAACATTTGAAGTTATTGAAAAAAATGATAGCTCAAAAAGTATTTGTCAGAAAATTGTTAGAAAAACTGTGTTAGAAAGGTAATAAATTGTATTTTTCTTGATATAAATTAAAAATCTAATGATCATGCCGTTTTTCAAATATTGAATTTCAAAAATTACCAAATTTCACAATGGAGTACCAAGCGAAAGCTTCACGCATAAAAAGATCATGATAACGGCAGCCTGTATACTGACCACGAGCCAAAAATTATTAGTAAGCCTTATAATTCTGTTAAAATATAAAAATGAATTATGATGTCACGAGTGCATTAATTTTATTTAATTCTTGGCAAATAGCATATTTTAGTCCACCTCAGTGAGGCATATCAATTTCATTATATTTGAAGTATTGTAACTTCATTAAAATCCAACTGAAATGGTTTTTCAGTATCGTTTTCTGAAATGCGGAAGGACATTCCAAGTAAAGGTCCGTATGGTTTTAAAACACAGGCTCAATTTCAAGGTCAATATTTCGTTTGATTAAAGGTTCGTTAAGAGAAATTGACCAGCGTAGCGGGCGTAGCTTGCTAGTATATGAATAATCGGGAAAATCTCTTGCTCGTTTAATATATATGAATTTGGCGACAGTAATTTGGTCGACAGGATAACTAACAAGAACCAGTTGTATATATAGTGTTACGAATATTGTAAATAGCTAGTGTTTGTGCTTAAAAATAATGTAAATAGTTCAATTAAGCTCTATTCATAACCTAATATTAATTTTTGTTGCATTACAATATCTTAATTTGGTGATTTTTTGTAAGCGAGTAAACGCTATTGGATTTCAATAGGAGTCTATGGAAATTTGGCGAAATATTGGAAATAGCTTCAAGTTGGCGCCACTTTTGGCAGCTAATTTTGGCCGCCAAATTTGGCGATATATCGCCAAGTTGGTGCTAAAATTGGCGACAGACTCGGGTCTCTTCCTCTTGGTAACCCCTCTGATAGCGTCCATCCTATCTAAATTCTCTACTTTCATGTTAATTCCCCCTAAGAAAAGTCAGAAAGCTCTGACCAATCAGATACGTTTCGAGGTACTAGAAGGATTCATGTGTAAACACAATTTTTATGACGTAATTTTCTTTGAAAGGTAAAAAATTGTATTTTTCTTGATATAAATTTCAAATCTAATGATTATGCCGTTTTCAAATATTGAATTTCAAAAATTACCAAATTTTTCAATGGAGTACCATAGCGAAACCTTCATGCGTAAAAAGATAATGATAAGGGCGACGTGTCCTGACGTGTATATTGGCTATAGCACGAGTCACAAATTATAGTAGCCTTATTATTCTGTTAAAATATAAAAGTTATTTATGAAATGTCAATATTTTGTTTGATTAAAGGTTCGTTAAAAGAAATTGACCAACGTAGTGGGCGTAGCTTGCTAGTTGTTATTTTAAACTTTCATTATTGTTTTTAATAGTCTCGCGCAAATACATTTTTTATTTGAGATAAAATATAATCATTTGCGCTTATTTAGAAATTGGCAACAATATAAAAAATGACTTTTTCAATAAAAGATTTTTTACTCGATTTTTAAGGATTTTTTGTGTTTTTATTGTCCGACCGTGATAATTTTTTGAATTTCTGAAAGCTTGTTATATTTCGCGTCTGGTGGTATGATTTTCGAATCCGTAGGATGGCTAGAAAAAAAGTAATCGCTCCTCAAAAAATCCCAAGTAAAAAAGCGATGAGAATAACCCGGAATATCTACGCAGATTTTCATTGGCCCATTTTTAAACCATTACTTTTTTATATATATAGAAGGATTTAAACATGCAATTTCTAACATGGTAAAGAATGATGACGTAATAATAATAAAAAAAAATATCGCGTAAGTCAGTGTCAATTTCTTTCTCCAAATACTGCAGAAGCTCCGTAGAATCGGTCATTTTAAAGCAATCATGGCTGAAAAAGTTATACGTAGTCTCGGAAAAGATGCTTTAGTGAAAAAAAAAAAAAAGGCCGAATTATTCGTTTGCACAAAGAAAAAATATACACTATAATGCCATAAATGATGGAAACTTTCAGTTTTAGACATTTTTTCAAATATTTAAAAATATACATATCAGATTATTTTGAAATTTTAGGATTAAAAAGAACAGGTTTGACTTCATATTTTTCAACGTCGATTTGATAAGGAGGACAATTAGGGGACTAACCAAAAATTAAAGAAAAAAAATAATACTTGGGATCACCCTGTAAAATAAAATGCAGGAAATGATCTGTCGCTGCAGAATATACATAGGCAGACATTGTATAATATGTGCATTCATTTGTGTAAGAATAGCATGTATATTAATAGAGATATAGCGATTTTTTTAAAAATTAAAAAAAATGTTGCATGTTTTTTGCTTATAACACACAGGGTTTTTAACCAAATTTAACGCCAATTTCAGAAAAATCGACAAAATGTAGTAGCAATAACATAGTGCTATTGGAATATAAATATATTAAATATTTAAGGAAATATGGGCAGTTGTATGAAATAATTTTTATCTGCGCATGCACGAACAATATCAGGGAACTTTTTGCATAATTTAGTAGTTAACTCTCTGGAGCAACTTAATAAAAAAAATCAGTCAAATATCGCAAAAATTCAGAAAGATATCGGCGTTAGAGTGAGCTGTTTTTAGTTTCTGACTGAAACTCGCTGAATGATAAGGGATTGTCCACAAATTATTATTTTTAAGTTATCGGAAAGCGTTCGGAAAAAGTTTTTTGAAAAAGCTATTTAATTATAGTTTACAGTTATGTTTAGGAAGATTTTGACTCTAAACTACGATGAAAAGGAAAATATAGTCCATACATTAATTATATTTAGGTAAATTGAGGTGTTTATAACAAAATTTTGTGAAATTTAGCCCAATACGCAAAACACTCTACAGTAAATTCTATCGCATATATATGTATTTTCTGTATATACGTAATTTGTAAACCAGTAGTGAAGATGATAAACTAAAATCTAAGATATATTATACATTTTTCATAAGTTATGAGTCAATAACTTGTAATTTGAATTTCAATAGCTTTTTGGGAAATTACGTAATAGATCGGAACCGTCTATGCCTAAAACGTGTTGTGAAATCAAACCGAAAGACTTCCTTTAGAGGCGATTTCAGAGGAATTTTGATCGTCTACGACTATAATGATGCAAGTGATCGTACCGTCCGGCGGAAGATCGTGGCACTTGGTTTTCATGGCCGAGCTGCAGTTCACAAGCCAAATATCACGCATCTGAATAAGACCCGTCGATTAAAGTGGTTCAAAGAACGACGACGGCACTGGTCAGTAGAAAAATGGAAAAACATCCTATGGAGCGATGAATCACGCTAGCAGTTTTGGCAGTCCAATGGACGTGTTTGTGTGCGGCGAGTGCCTGGCGAACGATATTTATAGGACTGTTTCGTACCCAGAGTGAAATTTGGCGGAGGTGGGATCCTGTGTTGTTTTAATTTCTGGGAGTATGAATGCCGAAGCCTACAAAACAATTCTGGACAATTCAGCGCTACCGATATTATGGCAACACTTTGGTCTTGTTCCATACCTGTTTCAGCATGACAATGCTCCATGTCAGACAACAGGTGTTGTTAAGACGTGGTTTGAAGAAATTGGTGTGGAAAACCTTCCCTGGCTAGATCAAAGTCCAGACCTCAACACTTTGGAACACCTTTGGGATGAGTTAGAGCGCCGATTTAGAGCCAGTCCAACTCGGCCAAAAACACCACAGAATTGTTTGCTACTCTACAGGATGAATGGAGCAAGATTCCTCCAGAAACGTATCGAAAACTAGTAGAAAGTTTTATCTCAAAGAGTTGCAGCAGTTATTGTGGCGAAGGGTGGCCCTACACGATAAAGTTATGCTGAGTCCCCTTTAAATTCATAGTATGAGGGGCAATAACATCGCAGTTTAAAAATTAAGAGGGGGAGGGGTCGCTAAATAAGTTTCAAACTCAGTTTTTTTTTCAAAATAACTGCGAAACTAAGAAAATCAATTAATAATAGAGCTTCTCATTAATAAGCAAATATGTAGAATAATTAATAATTAATTTTATTGAAAATTCAAAGTGTTTGCGCATTATTTCAAAGCATTATTTCATTTTTATTTTCATTTAATCAAGAATTAAATTCAGTTTTAAGATGTTTTGAAATATTACATCAGGGTACAAAATATATATTTCATTAATAATACTGAAAAAATAAGAAAAACTAATAACAAATGAAAATACACTTACAAATTTTGGCATCATAACATAAAGTAAGTGCGCTTCGCTAAAGTTGAGTTGAAAATGGATTCAGCATCTACTCCCTCCTTCCCCCCTCTTACCCTTGAGCAGCACAAATGTCTAACAAATACAATGATATGGATTTTCGAAGAATATCCATCCCCCCCCCCCCGATTTCCTACGGTCCTAATGACAGGACTACCAATAGCGATTACTTTTATATTCTATTTTCACTATTCTTTTCAAAAAATAAATTTTGTATTATGTTTCCCTTACACATGTTGTTAAAGCGCATGTGAAAAATTTTTATTTTGAAAAAGTGGTACGAGAAAAAATTAAAAAGTAGTCGCCAGTGTCAGCTCTGTAATAAGGTGTCTTGTGACAAATCGCCATGTACATGCTGGTTTTCCAAGAAAAACTAAAGTGTCAATAAACAATGAAAAATAGCATACATATTAAGATATCTGACTACATTTAAAATGCGATTTTTGTCTAAAATTTTCGTTTTCTTTGTATTACATTTTATTAAAGTCCGCATTTTTACCTTTCCAAATCTGCGCTTACATTTATTGTACTATAAATAAAACCTAAGTTATCAGAATTTAAAAACTACTTGATAGTGAATGAAACCGGAAGTACCAAACGTTTCAACGTTAATTTTTTTTCCTTCGTGCAAAAACTGCCAAAACTGTCTTTTAGATATAAACAGAAAAAAAAAGACCTTGATCGATAACTACAGTAAAATTCCAATTCACATAACTGTGAAGTAAATGTTAAATAAAGTTTAAAATAGTTAAGTAAATATTTCTGTTAAATAAATGTATTTTATGGAAAATGCACTTTTCTGTGAAAATTCCATACGCAAAACGCATTTCTCAAAAAGCTATTGAAATATCACTATAAAAATCAAATTGGAAGTTATTGACTCATAACTTATGAAAAATGTATAATATATCTGTATAATATAAATATATCTGTATAATAAAATGTATAATATAAATGTATAAATATACGTTTACACAAAATACATACGTATATATGCGATAGAATTTACTGTAGAGTGTTTTGCGTATTGGGCTAAATTTCACAAAATTTTATTATAAACACCTCAATTTACCTAAATGTAATCAATGTATGGACTATATTTTCCTTTTCATCGTAGTTTAGAATCAAAATCTTCCTAAACATAGCCGTAAACTATAATTAAATAGCTTTTTCAAAAAAAAAATTCCGAATGCTTTCAGATAACTTAAAAATAACAATTTGTGGACAATCCCTTATCATTCATCAAGTTTTAGTCAGAAACTAAAAAGCAGCTCACTCCAACGCCGATATCTCTCTGAATTTTTGCGATATTTGACTGATTTCTTTTATTAAGTTGCTCCAGAGAGTTGACTACTAAATTATGCAAAAAGTTCCTTGATATCGTTCGCGCATGCGCAGATAAAAATTATTTCATACAACTGCCCATATTTCCTTAAATATTTAATATATTTATATTCCAATAGCACTATGTTATTGCTACTACATTTTGTCAATTTTTCTGAAATTTGCGTTAAATTTGGTTAAAAACCCTGTGTGTTATAAGCAAAAAATATGGAAGAATTTTTTTAATTTTTTTAAAATATCGCTATATCTCTATTAATATACATGCTATTCTTACACAAATGAATGCACATATTATACAATGTCAGCATATGTATATTCTGCAGCCAACAGATCAGATCATTTCGTGCATTTTATTTTACAGGGTGATCCCAAGTATTATTTTTTTTCTTTAATTTTTGGTTGGTCCCCTAATTGTCCTCCTTATCAAATCGACGCTGAAAAATATGAAGTCAAACTTGTTCTTTTTAATCCTAAAATTCCAAAATAATCTGATATGTATATTTTTAAATATTTGAAAAAATGTCTAAAACTGAAAGTTCCCATCATTTATGGCATTATAGTGTATTGAAAGGAGATTGCTGAAATTTACCAGTGTACGGTTGGCGTATTATTAAACTTCAAAAGAAGTGAATGAACCAACATCTTCGCTGAAAATATTTGGACAAAAAACTATCCTAAACAATAACAATCGTAACAGAAGATCATTGAAACGGTTCGTAAAATCTAATTATAAAAAATCAGTTATAGAGCATTTCCAATAATACACTGAGTCGAGAACTCAAAACATTAGGTTAAGAGCCTATACTAGTCATGAGAAAAAACGTGCAAGCTAATGTTAAGTCAATGGGAAGGTTATTTTCAAATTTCTCGCTCGCTTTTTAATATTTTTAAATGATTTTTTTTTTGTGTGCATAGGATAGCTGAGCAAAAAGAAAAAAAAATCATTTAAAAATATTAAAATGCGAGCGAGACATTTTAAAATAACCTTCCTATAGACTTAACCTTAGCTTGCGCGTTTTTTCTCATGATTAGTGTAGGCTCTTAAACAGTTGTGTTGCAACAGGATCTAGAAAGCATCTAGTTACTGTGACTAATCGGAAAAAGCTAATTAGAATAGTCCAAGAAACTTAGAGATTGTACCCTTGAGCAATCTCAAAAGATCATGTTTTCCGATAAGTCCTGATTTACTCTCTTCCAATAGGGTTAGAAGGGAAGCACATGAAGCAATTCACTCGTCATGTATTGCATCTTACTATGCAAGCCTCTGAAAGAAGTGTTAACGGTTGTTTCTGTTAGGCTGAATCTATCTTAGCAGCAGTATGTTGCAAGAAAATGAAGTCTCATAAGTACGTGAACTTACTGTGTGAACCTTATTCCCTCAATTAATTACTTTTTTCCTGGCGATGGCGTATTTCAAGACGATAATGCTAAGATTCATCGAGCTCGCATTGTGAAAAATTGGTTACAAGAACATAAAGGTTCATTCAGGTTTTTGAACCTTCAAAGCCCTGATCTCAACTTCATTGAGAAACTGTGGTATGTACTAGAGAGAAAATTAAGGAATGATAATTCGACTCTTCCTTCATCAATTGAAAATCTCGGTGAAATGTTGGTGCTATTGTGGCCAAAAATATGCATCGAGACATTGTACAGGGTGATCTTTTTTAAAGTGACAGTGTTTGGAGCGCCCTGTAGCGCGATCTAATAGCCGAAATGGCACCAAACTTGGTATTTAGACTAATCAATACATGGGAAAAAGGATTCCGTGAAAAAAAATAGTTCCAAAAATCGCCGTTAGGGCATTTTGTGGCGCTTTGCAATGTATAAAATGTGAGAAAAGAAAAATACTAACACATACAATCGTACAGTTAAATTATTAATGTTTATTTACTACATTAACTTCCCTGGTGAGGAATTAGACCACCTTCAATGTGAGCACCGTTCTCAGAAATAACACCTTGCATTCTGTGCCCAACGTTCTCCATAGCCGTACGTAACATATCACGAGGAATATTCCGCACTGTCTTTGTTATGTTGTCCTTTAGAATAGACAAATTTGATACTCCACCAACATAAACTTGAGATTTCAAATAACCCCAGAGCCAAAAATCGCATGGTGTGAGGTCAGGGGAACGAAGCGGCCATGCAACTGGAAAACTCCGACTTATGACTAATCAGTGAAGGTTTGGCGCAACAGCTGCTGTACCTTATTACCAAAGTGTGGCGGAGCACCATCCTGCATAAAGATTGTCTGTAGGAGACGGTTTCTTTGCTGAAGTTGTGGAATAACAAACGTTTGCAGCATTTCGTGGTACCTTTCTGCATTTATGGTGCACGTTTCGGGTCCTGTCGGAGTGATGGTCTCAAAAAAGAATGGCCCAATTACGAATTCGGCTGTGAAACCACACCAAACAGTGACTTTTGGGGAATTTAATGGGATTTCATACACGGTGTGGGGATGCTCAGAAGCCCAAATTCGGATCTTTTGTGTGTTTACGGACCCATTGAGATAAAAATGGCACTCATCTCCCCACAGAATGTGCCATGGGAAAGCATCATCAATTTCTACCCTGGCAAGAAACGATAGAGCGAATGTCACTCACTTATTTAACTTGGTTATCACTTTGTTTCAGTTCGTGCAAGAGGCTGATTTTGTAGGGGTAAAATCCAATAACTCGCCGTAAAACTCTCCATACCGTGGAATAATTCATGTCCAATTGTCGAGCTACACCTCGGGCGCTGCCAGTACCAGCAATGGTTCCCTGCGATCCTTCGACAATTGCAGTTGCCACATCAGTTATTACATCTTCTGATACTTGTTTACGTCCTCTCCCAGCGCGAATGGTCAGTGACCGCGTTTCCTCGAACTTCTTAATTATTTTCTTAAGACCACTCAGCGATAAAGACCCCTTTCGTAATTTTTTTCTGGTTCGAAATTCCCGAAGAGTTGCGGATGCATTACATTGATTCATCATAGAAACTCGACAGAGTTTCTCGCCAAGCATAAGAAACAGCAATGCAATGAACCGTAAATGAAAGGAATTTCCGCCAATGGATGCCAAACGATTTTACAAAAAATTTTTAGCACTCTATCTAGTTTATATTTTGCGGACGGGACAAAACGGGTTTTTGACACATCTATATCTCGCTTTCTATTTATGATAGAAACAAAATTCTTGATTCTATGGAATGGGGCGTGCCAAGGGACTAAGAATTCAAAAGTAAAGTAAAATCTGACGAATAGGTTTTCAGTAAATGCGATTTTAAAAGTGCTGTTTTTTGCACTTTTTAAATCTTGTTCAGACCAAAAACAGTTGACAGGGCTACAGCAATGTGTAATTATCGGATTTTTACGCGGTTTACGTTATTTGAATCCTTTTTATGAGTAGTTCGGACCTTTGTAAGTTTCATGTAAAAATATTTATTAGTTTTTGATTTATATCAGTTTAAAGTTATTGATTCCTATACTTAACATAGAGCAAAAAATTGTTGACAAGGCTACAGCAATGTGTAACTATCGGATTTTTACGCAGTTTACGTTATTTGAATCGATTTTATGAGTAGTTCAAACCTTTGTAAGTTTCATGCAAAAATATTAATTAGTTTTTGATTTATATCAGTTTAAAGTTATTGATTCCTATACTTAACATAGAGCAAAAAAATAATAAATGACCCAACTCTTTTAGGAATGGTCGTATACACATGATATTAAGATATGTTAATACACTCGACCCAAGTAAGCTTCCTATTATAAAAAATCGTAACATTTAAGGTTCGTTTACAGGGTCTCACAAAAGATCTTTTGATATAGAGCTAAAGAGTTGTGTAATTATCCGATTTTTACGCGGTTTGCAGCATTTGAATTGTTTTTATGAGTACTTCAAATGTTTAATATTTCGCGTAAAAATATTAATTAGTTTTTTATGTATACCACTTTAAAGTGATTTATTCCTACACTTAAGATGAAGCAAAAAAATATTAAATGGTCTAACTCTTTTCAAAAAGAACGTATGCGCATGATGTTAAAATATGTTATTACGAACGACCTAAGTTAGCTTCCTATTGTGAAACAGAATTGTAGAATTTACTGTTCGTTTACAGGGTAACTCAAAAGATTTTTTAATAAGACTAAATAGTTGTGTAATTAGCGAATTTTTACGTTGAAGTACATGATTCCTGTACTTAACACAGAGGAAAAACAATAGTAAATTGCATAATTTTTGTCAAATTGGCTATATACACAAGATATTCAAATATGTTACTACATCCTCTCTATTGTAAAGCGGCATTGAAGCATATACGTTTTGTTTACAGAGTCTCTTAGAATATCTTGATTACATTACAACCGATGTATATTTACTGAGTGAGATGTATTTTAATGATTTTACACTGTTTCAATCTCTGTAAGGTTTCATTATCTTGCTTTAAAATTTAATATAAGTTCATTTTGTCCGTCTGAAATCTCGTCGATGTTAAGCTCTAAATCTATTAAAATATAGTATTTTCATCGATTAAAAAAACTGTGTTTATTTATAAATATATAATTCTAGCGTATCAGGAAGTTATTGAAATAGCAATTACAAAATTCCAACTTTACGTTCATGCGCTGAGTAATAGAATGTAAAAATGTTGCTACCCCAAGATTACAAGTTTTGCGTATAAATATTTGCCGTTCATCGAATCTCCGGCTATGACGAACTTAAAATGCTAAATTTCGTATACAATAGGTGATCGGTAACGAACTGTTCGGTTTACGAACAAATCGGTTAACGAACACTTTCGCGTGAGATTTTTATGTTCGGAGAACGAACACCTCACGAAACAAAGCAATGATGAAGCAATACCATGTTTCATATTTGCCGAGCTATACTTATTGCCTCTATTGTCAACTTTGAGAACATTTTAACAGTTGCATTCATATGTCCTAATTAATTCATGGACTGCCGGAGATTGGGGACCTATATTTTAGGATCACCGAATTGGAATGAACAGACTATATGAACAGAAATCACTTTAATAGTTTTTATACTTTTGCAAACGTTGCGAATTTTATATTTTTCAAATTCTCGAAACGTTGAGTTAAAAAACTTAAACAAATAAAAAACTTCTAAAGTGCTCAGTAATTTTCAAAAATAATATATTTAATATGTTAGTATAAAAAATCTCTGTAAATTTTTATACTAATAGAAATAGGTTCGTAGAAAAAAAATGTTGATTATTCTCGGTAAAGTATGCTCCATAAACTTATCGTTGTAGTTGACCGAAAAAAAGTGCTTCTTATTTTTCCACATTTTTCTGAAACTGTAGTATTTTAATTAGTTTGTAAACTACTGTAAAATTGTCCAATTTTTTGTTTTTGAATGTATATAAACGGAAGAGTGATATAAACAAAAGAAAAGGGAAAATAAATATGTCATAAATAATCTGATGAATACAATGTAAGGAAATTAATATAATAGTTTCCCCGTTGTTATGGTAGCGACATGTACATTGGAATAAGTCACTCAATGAATTGTATAATTCTGATGTATAATTCTGTTTATAGCATCACTATTATTTTTTTGCTCCTTTCATCTTTTCTTTTCTGAATAAAAATGGAATGCGTATAGTTGAAATTATATACCTTACAAAAAGGAGTGATATCTCATCAAAAACAACTCGTTGTAAATGATCCCGCCAAGTAACAAACCTAAAACGTCAGTCACAAAAAGAAGTCATATCACATAAAAAGAAGCGATATAGAAGTGCATACTCCGAGTCCCGTGTAAAAATCTATCACCACTCATAATGTTTCCAAAGGACTCGGAGTGAGGTACAGTATGTGAAAACTGCTTGGAGACGTGCAGGCTTTTATAATGTTTGCGTTTCCTGCAATTACATATGGCTATATTATTTTTATTTTATTTTATTTTCTTTTATTTATTTATTTATTTTGCTCCCATAAAATTGTAAAAGTTGAAGCTTCTGTGTTTGCATGTCCTTTCTTATTTATGAGCTTGAAAAATCAATTTGTTGATTTTATTTATCATTATTGAAACTAAAAACACCACTCTTACGAAGAGGATTTTTTATGTAAACGTATAAAGATTTTGAGTTTGTAATATATATATATATATATACTAGCTGTTACCCGTGACTTCGTTCACGCAACATTAAAAGAAGAATAAATACATTAATTAAGCAAAATATTTCACTCCCGATAATTAAAAACGTTAATAATTAACTAACTATTGATCACATTTCATAGGAGACAATACGGTATTTTTTGTTATAAGGACCTTGACATAACTCAGTCTTAAAAAAGTGAAATTTTGTGCCAAATAATCTCGAAAATGAAATTTCAACCAATGCAAAAAGGAGGGCCAAATAAAAACGTGGAAATAGACGAACTGGGTAAAAACAAATGTCAATTTTATCTGATAGACAATTTTACTTTTAACGCCTTTGTGAAACGTTTTAATAGCCATCCTTCAAAAAAACATTAATTGGAAATAGTATATGCTTTTTCTTTAAATTCAATTCTGCCTTCTTGGTTTAATGTATAGCTAAAACAAATCTTGTTTTCTAAATGACAGTATGTTGACAGGCAATTTTTGTTCTACAGAATAAATTGATTCATGAAGTTTGAATATGTGAAAATATGTTTTTATTTTTCTGATAATTTACTGAAGTCAAGATTTTGTTTTCACCATCTATTCAAAGTGAAAATAAATTCTGTTTTTCAGTTTTAATGAGAAAATGGTGTACAAAATATACTGATCTGTTTTATTTCTCCTCTTTTATACACAAATATGGAGTAGTTTACTTTCCGTTTTTAGAAAAACTTCGTTAAAATTTACAAAAAAAAATCTTGGCATCTAATTTAATTTTTTTAATTCTGAGAGTTTGTGTGACATCTTCGGATCAATGATAACCGGTATTAAGTAAATCGCGTTGCGTTCGATAGTCTAGGAGTAGTTGCGAAATACGAACACACGGTCAGATTTTAATATAATAGATTCATGTTCATTTTCCTTTTCTTAAAATTATGATGAATTTTTAGCAGAAAACTCTCATCTGTATATAACGGATACTCATGCTTAATAATCAGTATAGATAAAAAAAAATCTTTCGTTATAAATATGGCGTGAAATTCATCTACTTTTTATACTTACTGATCCTTGTATTATTAATGTAAGGAATTGATTCACACTCATTTTAAAACATATTGGAAAATTCCCGTTTTATTTAAAATATGACGTCTTTTTTTCTGCAGAGAAATTCCATTTTAATGACATAATTCTTGTTAATTTTCTTAACCAGGCAATTAATTTCAATACTGGCATAGGAAAAATTATGTTACTTTAACGAAATAATATTAAATCTTTAGGTTTTATCAACAAAAATGGAACTATTAACATTCGTCATTTTTTTAGGTAATCCAGATATTTCTTTTAGTTTTAAGAATGAAAATAGCTATTTCTCGCTATCCATGACATCATTTTCGACATAGATAATTTTGCGGAGCATATTATTGACATTCGCTAACCATTTTCTTTTTAAACTTCATTTTACTTTTTCAAAATTTAAATGAAAAATACGGTATAGTTATATTAGCCGTGCGCAGACGGTAAAACGCCAAGTATTGTTATCATACAAAAGAAAAAAAGTGAAGAAAAAACGTGAAGAAAAAACCCAAGATTATTTTATTTCACCAATCAAAGCCTATCCGCTTTATTTGCGATGTATGACGTAATATTCGCATGTTTCCTATGGTTACGCATATTGAAACCTTGTATTATTATCAAAAACTAAAAAAAGTACGTTTTATTTCTAATAATATTATTTAATCTTCTTTTTAATTCTTTATTTTTTAAATTTCATTTTCATTTTTCACGTGAAAATTTTTCAATTGAAACTAAATTGTTGAGTAAAAATTATTATTCCGGGTTTTGAATTAGTTTTGGCAACGATAAAGTATTAGCAACGGTGAAGTAAATTTAACCGTTTTAAAATATTATACGAAAAAATGTCCATTTATTCTCTATGAAAATAACGAAATTTTGAATTATTAAGAAAAATATTTGAATAAAATTAACAAAAACCAGCCTATATTCATTTGAGGCTTATAATCAATCTATATGCAAAAATACAGGATCATTAAAGGCTCCATTTTGACGCTGGCATCAGCCTAACATTTGAACTCAATCAGATTTATAATATTATTAGGATGTGTGGTTCATGTGGTGCACAGGTATCTATTTTAATCCAAACGGATTATAGACTTTCTGCCTCTATTTCATGTTTTATCTGTATATTATAGGAATGGCTTCTTTCCTTTTTAATACTGTATTTATTTTTTATTGTATCACAGGTTTGATTCAATGTTTATGAATAAGTAGTCCCAAAATCATTTTCTTTAGCAATGTTATGGCTAATATGATGATGAAACCACTCATTTTATTTGTGGAATTTAGGCATTTGGGACTTGAAAATTCTGTCTAAATTCCACAAGTTTAATTTCATTCATTCAATTTCATTTATTCAATTTTTAATTTAATTTCTAATTCTTTTAAATAAGTTTTTGGTATCCATATTCAGTGTGTTGGGGAAAGTTTCATTGACAACTAATTATTACATACTTAATCATTATTTCATAGTTTAAGTTGGTGTTATAGTAATGTTTCATTTATGGTTATATATATATATATAAACCTTATAATAAACGTTAACTAAATTGAGATATATTGCAGTAATTTTAGCGTAAGGGAATGGCGTAGATCTGGGGGAAAATACGTTCTGTCAGTTCTTTCGCATACAAAAATATTTATAAAAGTAGTATAACAAAAATATAAAATTTATTTTCGATTTTCAAAATTGATATACTACATATATTATAAAAGCCTGCAGGTTGCCAAGCAGTTTTCACATACTGTACCTCACTCCGAGTCCTTTGGAAACATTATGAGTGGTGATAGATTTTTACACGGGACTCGGAGTATGCACTTCTATATCGCTTCTTTTTATATGATATGACTTCTTTTTGTGACTGACGTTTTAGGTTTGTGGCTTGGCGGGATCATTTACAACGAGTTGTTTTTGATGAGATATAATACAGCTTCACCAGTAACGCACGTTCCGGTAACGTGAGAGGCATGTCCACTGGAGCTCGTTTACTTCAGCTGAGATTATTTGTCGGAGCTGTCTATAACTTGCTTTTATAGCCCCTATTACTGGCGCTGTCATCGCACAACATTTGCATTTTTCTTTGATACCCATGTTTTATGCTAATTCTCGTTATTGTAAGCTACAGCAGCGCCCCAAAATGCCCTAGCGGCGATATTTGGAACTATTTTTTTCTTCACGAAATCCTTTTTCCCATGTCTTGATTAGTCTAAATACCAAGTTTGGTGCCATTTCGGCTATTAGATCGCGCTACAGGGCGCTCCAAACACTGTCACTTTAAAAAAGATCACCCTGTATAATTTAATAGAATCAATGCTGAGATGAATACATTTTGTCATTCGTACCAGAGGTGACTCAACAAAATATTAGAGTGCGCGATTTATTTTTCTTTTTAGCCAGGCAGTGTATATCTGAAATTTTAATACTTGTCATACATCCACAAGATTAAAACGGCAGTGAAAAATTTGCAATAGTACTGGGGATATACGTATGGTCAAACAATCTAGGCTAAAACAATCAGGTATTATAACACAGATAAAAAATATTTATACATTTAGATGGCATTTTCTCTAAACAAGTATTTTGTAGCGGTCTGTGAGATTAAGAACATAACATTTCCTCATAAATATATTTTCATGCAGTACATAGTTGTATAAATAGTGAAAGAATGACTATGAAACCAGTAGACGTGATGGTTGTGTAACTAATCAAAGGATGTGGTTGTTGGATGCTTCCTTGCTTAAATAAACAAAGCAGGCGGAAATCTGTCTCTCAGAGAAAGCTGATTGATTATATATAATTCAGGTAAGTACAAGTGTTTCTCTAGAACTCTGATTGTTGGACTTTTTTTACATTACTAAAAATACTTTTGCCTGAACCGCATTGATGTTTACTATAAGTGAGAATGTGAACATCGTGACTGGGTCATGTAACAATAAAAACGAATTGTCTAATAAACAATGATTCCTTTTGTTTCACTCCGATGACCGAGTAAAAATACGCCATCTTATTGAAAAATAATTGCCAATTACATGCTCAATTGTACCTACCAATATATGCACGTAGGCTGTAATAGACTTTGAAGAATGATCCTCAGTTCTGTATTTTTATAGAGGGTATTATAAAAGAGATATACCATGCAACTATAATGATTAATCAGTTACACACATTCCTGGTTTATATATCTTTCAATAAAACGATGTAATTGTGTTATAGTGGTTTAGGAATAGCAAAATAAATTCACATTAATGTCCTGAATTTCCAAATCCTCAGATCGCAATCCTATTAAACACATTCAGGATGTAATGGTATGGCAGCTGGGTGCTCATGAAATAATTCCTGCTAATAATTTGTAGAAAGTGAGTGACTCCCGAACTTGCCTGAATGTTTGGCACAATCCACTTTTGATAATTTAACAAGGACTCCATGCCAACACGGACTACAGCTTATTACGTACTGTAGAAGGAACAATGCTACACTTGATGATAGTTTATGATGTTTTAGCTGATGAGTGTACTTTTACTTACCCATCATCTGTAGTATAGGATAAGTCTTGTAATCGTTTTAAAAATCGAAAATTCTTTATCGATGCATTTACATGTTTCAGACACTGGAGATACCGAAAAACATATTTTTAGAAAAAAAAATTGCCATCCGTCTGTGTGTCTGTAAACGCTTTATCTCCCGAAAAAATTGAGATAGAGACTTGAAATTTGGCATGTATTTAGTATGTAATAATGGGAAGAAGCATATTGAATTTCAGTAACCTCGATTATCCGGAACTATTTTTTTCGGACTGCTGGACTACAATTGTATGTATTTTTATTTATTTACTTCATTTAATCGGATAATTGAAAGTTATCTTTATTGGCAAGAATTAAATATTATTATTAATTTATAGTTATTTATGAAGTATAAGGCCGTATAGTTTGCGAAGTTAAAACCCGTGAGTCCATACATAGCCCGCCTTCTGTAGCAAATTAGACAAATAAAAACAGAGATATAAATGTCTAAATTACAAGTATTTATTAAGAAATTAAACATGAGTAAATAGCATAATTACAATATAAAGCAGTACAACTCTGTTATAATTATATATTATTAATTTAAAGGATGCCTATCTGTACGCCTAACATTAGTGATTTGGATATCTTTAAACTAAAATCAAAGAACATCAAAATATGATCTAAATAACGAAATGTTTACCTGTTAATCCTAGGTAAAGCAGCGAAGTCATCATTCCAGGCACTAGGTTCTTTTCGACTCCTAGAAATGGTCCAAATCTTTCTTCACTAACAACTATGTTTTTACTCAAAATTCACCGATGCTCACTCACTCATCATATCCAAACTTATTTTCCCCGAACTCTCCAAAAACTCCATCTCATAATCATGTTTTTCTTGTGTTCATGCCTTTTTACCCTTTTTTTCCCCTTTCTCAAACGCCCCATAGAAAACGTTTAGATCTAATCGGTGTCTTTCTACGCCCTCTCTTAGCCCCCCGAATTTTGTGTTAGTGGATAGCTTAGCTTTCTTTTGTTAAAATCCCCGCCTTGGGACAAAATCATTGGACATTATCTAAAATGCTATAACCCCTTTAATACTATAATATATATTCTACTTTCCGTGCTGGCGTCGCCCCGGTTCTGGACACGTGCGTCATTGGGGAGAAAGGGGGACACCCCTATCTATAAATTATTAGTCCCCACTTTCGGAGAGATCGCGTTATGTATTCTTGCATCCCTTATCAATTGTAACTTCTTGGAACGTTGTTATGCCTATCCTTTTACAGGGACTTGTTATGCGCACCTGAGATATCGTACACCTGGGCTTATTTCAATTGAAGTGGCTTTCCTGAGAATTTTGTATTATATCTTTATGTTTGTCCGTGCTGCACGTTGAATAGCTATTCTTATATCTTTCTAAAACTCCCTTTTCCTTAAATTCAGACACCTATATGTGATGTCCGAATGCAGGTGTTATGCATGCAAGAATTTCGATACATTTTTGCCCAATAACTATTTGGCAATATACGAAATGCCAATTAAAAAAAAAAAATCGAAAACCCCGCATTTTAGCTATAGGCATCCTTTAAACATAGAAATAAAAGTAGATAATAACAAATTTTAGACAACATAAAGAAATAGGGTAATGATTAAATAAATAAATTGACATTAACGCATTTGATGAAGCATCATCTCAGCTCTACTAACCAAGAGACATATAGCTAGCTTCGGAGAAAATTTAAAATAAAACATAAAAGTCGATTTTTTTTAAAGTAATGTCTCTTGCTTAGCTAACAAAAAAAGAAATTTGTGAATATTTATCTTGACCTACAGCAGCACGTAATTACAGTAGCTAAAGTGGTTATAGTTAGACAGATTATGAATAGTGTTGCCTCTATGAATTTTAATATGAAAAATGCGTTCCCAAGATTGGGAATTTAAAGCCAGTCCCACAAATTCGAAGAAGTGTCTGAGCTAACAGTTCTTGTATAGTTCATATTAAGATCTAAGAGATCCACTGATGGTTCATCGAGACAGTATTTAAAAGTCCTACAATGGGAAAGTGTCGATGACTTAAGACATATTTTGTCTGTGTCGCACTTTTTCGCTGCCTGAAATTTAATAGTATGTTCTGTGTCCTCTAATTGAAGGTAGATTGCTTTTGTGTGAACAGCAATTTGTTGTAATTGTATTGTTACAAGTCCTGATTGACATGAGGAATGAGCTATAAGCTTAATCCGCGCTAGTAGTTTACACCCGTAACACCCTTGAACAATTAAACTAGCTTCATTCAATTGCGGGCATATAGTGTTAGTTTGTACCGTAATTCTAAAGTTTGGGAAATGTAGTTGTACTCTGACAGCCGAGAAAAGTAATTGAGTAGATTGTAATTTTCCTTCGTTCATTTTAAACAGATGAATGTTCCTCTGAAGGGGCAAGGCGTGCTCTTGTGTAACCCTAAGGCGCTCGATATTGTCCGGTGCAGTACTACAGCGGAGGGTGTCCTCAAAATAATCGCATTGTGTTAGATCGGGGGAGAAAATGAAGTCCGTTGTAAAAGAAGTATTAGCCTGAATGGCTCCAATCAATTGTGATTGAGGGATATTTCTATCGCTGGCAGGTGCTAAATACGCCTCGTCTGAATTACCGACTCGTTGAATAAGCTTTACTGTAATATGAATGTTAGGTTGGTCGTATGCTCCTAGGACTGTTATCTTTATTCCTGAGTCAGTAAATGCTATATCAGAAGTTATCAGTCGAGAAATTGTATTATTCTCAACATGTGTCACTGATATCTGGTATTTGCAGGTGTGACCAGTGATCTTTGAAACTTCAAAATTTTGTAGTAGGTTTGGCTCATACCAGATTCTATAGAAGTTACAACTCGGACGAGTTAATACGACGCACCCATTTCCATTCTCTCCTGCAAGACAGGCAGAGAAACCCGGAAATTGACGACTTTCTTCAGTTTCAGCCTCAAAGTGAATGCCGCCTTTTCCCACTGCACGGGAAATACAATGGTGGTCACGCCCACAGAACTTGTTATAGATACAGGAAATCTGACTTATTTTTTTCGTAGTAACTGGGAAAGTGAAGTATAAACGTTCTTTGTTAAACGTGCATAATACTTGTTCAAGTTTCAATTTCAGCGGAAAAAGGTGATTATCTTTAGGTTCAGAAAACCAAAGGCAATTTTCGGCAGAGAGGGATTGTAAAGAGATTTCCGCAGTTGTAAAAATTTTGCAGTTTCTCGATCCATCATGCATTGTAGTACAGGACTTAAGATCCGATTTAAAGATAGTATTTGTACTACAATCTTCTGAAACTGTGGATATGTAACAAATACAAGCCATAATCACTAGGGGTAATGTACTTATATTGGCACGTCTCATTGCGTTTCGTTCTAAGGCTGTATGACATGTATGGAATATTTCCCGTATTGTTGAACCAATGAATGCTCCTAATAGTAGGGAGCATCGGGCAATAAATTTAAACACTTTACAGACAGCACAACCACATAAAATTAAGAAAACAACGACGAATTTTAGGCTTTTAACAATAAGTTTCACACATAGTAATAGAATTAGTATAAGTATGGCAAATATAAAATATGCACAATATTGAATAACCCGAGGATAGCATTTGAAATGAGTAACTATATCTCTGCATAAAAAACAATGACGAATTTGGCAAATATTTTTCCCACTAACGTGAATCACTCCAGACACCACTTTTCCGCTAACATGGAGGTATGTAACTTGTATGTCTGTCTTGTATGCAAGAAATTCAAAGGGTATTTTAATAATACCGTCCTGAGGTACAACCAACACATGCTCAAAATCTGGACTGCGTATGATAACCCGGCCTTGTCCAGAAAGGTGCAAAAGGGGGTCTTCGAATGAAAAGGATAAATTTCTGTTAGTAAATGTTGCCTTTTCACCTTCCATTAATTTTCTGTGAATGCTGTTTGAGGCGTGTTTTTGGCGTGAATCATAGTAACATATGTCGAGAATTAACAGGTCCGGATTTGTAATATAAGCATCAGAAGAGACAGCGATTAAGTCTAATTTCTGAAAAGTCATGGTGCATTGACAAGTGCTGTTACTACGACAATTTCTGATTTTACAAAAGTCTGGTGTACCATCGCAGTTGTCATTCGTACAATCACAATTTTCATTGTTTCTAGTGGCACAAGCGTATGTCGTGGAGAATTCATCTGTCTGTTGTAGGCTATCGCGCAATAAGAATGCAGACGGTTCTAAAAGTTCGAATTCAGCGGTCATAATAAACGTTCTTTTTACAATAATACAGTTTTTAAATGAGTGCAAAAAGCACGCATTAGGTGGAACGTCTATCTTGTTTCAGATTTGTTTTGGAATCCGTGTGCAGTTGAAGTTATTTCGTAGACTGCAGATCTTTCCATGGCGTGATCGAGATAAGGTGTCTGCATCCTGGCACAACGTCAAAATTACTGCAATAAACAAATCCTTATTCACACCATATTCCGAACAGTAGTTGATTTTAGTTTAAGTTAAAGTATTTAAATTGAATAAATAATTAGTAGGGATTTCATATTAATTTAATTATAAGAACACAAATAAGTAGTAAGTACCAAACCCTGGTGAAATGATGCAATTCGAATAACATTTTGTCTTTGTGATACGTATATCTTGTTTAATTAATGACAATATGGAATCAGTGATTTTTAAGAAAGAGAATTTCAACCTCGTCTGTGCGGTGGAAGAATTGTCGAATTTAATCAAACAGTGATAATTAAGTTCTATGAAAAGTCTTTAAATTAAATATTGAGTAAATTAACCTGCTCTAACAATAAGTTCAGTGCAATTGGTCATTTTGCAGAGAAAATCGTTATGCGATATCAAATTACTCATGAAATAACTAAAATTTATTTTATCGACGAAATTCATTAATGAATAACTAAAATATATTTATAACTTTTAATTGTTTAATGATTAGAGCTAAGAGAGAGAGAGAGAAGGGTGGAATTATTAGTATAAAATGGATTTCATTCTTTCTTTCTTTTTCTTTTCTTTTTTTTTAAATGAAATATGTGACATAAAATGCCCTGTAATAGAAGCAAATTGAAATTTAAATGCTAACTGAAATTAGCATAATTAATTTTAACTCCCCAAATACCATTTATAAGGAATGACTGAGCAAGAAAAATTTCTTTTTTTAAAATTTGGAACAGATGGTTTTCTTTTTCTTTCTTTCTTTCCCTTTTTTTTTATTCATGTTGAATACGTTGATAAAATCTACTTGGCATTAAGAAATAAGGTTTAAATATCTACATATATTTATATATACTCGCTAATAACAGTCCTGACGTATATATATAAAAAAAAAATTTTTACGATCACATTCTATTGAATTAACAGTTAGTTAATTCTTAATCAAGATAATATTTAAGTAATGACAAGAAATAATCTAAAAACAGAGAAATTATAGATCTATACGAAAAGATAAATTTATAAGGAATATACTGTACATTCAGTGTTTACTTTTATTATCTGATAACTAGTTTGAATCTAGAAAATAATGATAAGAAATAAAACAATAGAATAATGAGAAATTTTGAAAACAAATAATAAATTTCTCTGCCAATTCACACGTACTATAAAATAAGAAATAGTTTATAACTAACCTACAATGATAAAAACAATTTATAATAAAAATATAATATTCGCACATAATCTATCTCTCTCAAATTGATTTGTGAGCATAAGCAAAGCCCTTTTTACCAAAAATATAAATTTTAAATAAACACATTTTTTTTAAAATAATAGTTTTAAGAAATATGTAGCTATAAAGTACGATTTTCTTTCCAATATATTTACAATTCTTGAGAAAGCATAGGAAAGTATTTACAATTTTATCGTGTATGTACATTCGGCTTGAGGCAATGAGGGGCAGGATTTCTTTAGAGCACTACTTGGTGTCTCTCCTTTTCTCCCCACCTTTTTTTTTTTTTACTAATCGGTAACTTCGAATGCCCAGTCCAGAAATCTATTAGCTAAATACCGCGGTTGAATATGCCTGAGGTCATATGGATGTGTTTGAGGGCTTGAAGGGCTTGCATCATAGACAATGGTCTTTTGTGAATCGTCCGAACTTACAGGTGATGCTTGAAGATTGTCAATGTTTGTTGGTGAGGGAGGGGACGCATTTGTGTCTGTGGGTAATTGATCTGGACTCGGGCTTAAAGCAGATGATGAGGGAGAACTCGGGTGTGTTTTTGGGGTAGCATTTCTAACCTCTTGCTGTAAGGGACGTTTTGAATGCATTATCCAGGGAATTCCTTCAGGAGGTGTGTCATCGAATTGACCATGAGGCTTTTTGTAATTGTCTGGAAGTGTAGGAATTCTTTGTGACTGTTTAACCATAGATTCGAATAAGTTTAAATGCGGTCTCCTGTCCGCTATTGGAATTAATCGTTGTGCGTGTACTTTGATACCTTTGCTATTGATTTTGTGAGGGTCAACGATTGTAAAATTGACATCGTTGTGTTTTTCTTTTATTTTATATGGCCCAACATTGTAACGCCTCTTCGTAGTAACTTTAAACTTGTCACAGTCCCGAATATTTAAGAATACGTTTTGCCCTGGGAAAAAGTTTCTACCCTTTGCAAACCGATGTTGATAATCCCGCATTTTCTCGCTAGCTTTTATAATATTTTCTCGTACTTTTCTATTAACAGATTTAAGCTGCATAGCTCTTTTTTCTACGTAATTTTGATGTGAAACATGTTCAACTGAGTGATGTTCGTTCAGAATATCTGTTGGAAGTACTTGATCGTACCCAAATTGCAGAAATGCCGGTTTTTCGCCTGTGGTTACATGAACACTATTATTATAAATTAATGCATAATATGAAATAAATTCGTCAAAATTGGAAGTTTGGTCTGCAAATATAGCGAGCGATTTTTTTATATTAGTGTTCACATTCTCAGCCTGACCGTTACAACTCGGGTGTTGAGGCGTGGTTACTAATTTAGTAACGCCAAATCTATCACATAAGTATTTAAATACTTCAGCTGTGAAACAACTTGCCTTGTCAGTTAAATATTTATTTGGGACACCGAAAGTGCTAATATAGTCCATAAAACATTCAGCAGTATAATATGTCGTGGTATTAGGTACTGCATACAATTTAATAAATTTAGAAAAATGGTCAACGAAAGTAAGAATATATTTATTTCCTTTATCAGTTTTATGAAACGGGCCGATATAGTCTCCGGATATAAATTCACCTATTCTAGAAGGAACGTAATGAGGTTGAATCGGTGCAGGGGCGATTTTATTAGGTGATTTAAAGGAAACGCATATTTTGCATGATTCAACAAAATTCTTTGTATCAGAATATAAATTTTTCCAATAGTATTTTTCACGGATAGCATGATAAGTCTTAATTACACCAAAATGAGAGATATGCTTTGCGGTAAGCACGTTCGACCATAGTAGATTTCCTTTTTCGGGGAATAAAAGCTTTATGCAATAACAATCCATCTTTCAATAGATAATCTGGATATTTGGGCGATAATTGTTTGGGGCTACTTTCTAATTCAAGAATAATTTTTGATAATTCTGTATCTTTACGTTGTTCCACTTTAATTTCTTGTACTGTGGGTAAATCAATTTGAATCGCATTTACTATGATATCTTTTAAATTTGTTATTTGATTATTTTTATCCGCCTTACAGTATATTAAAATGTATGCTTCGTCTTTAAGTATTTCTTGGGGTGATATTTGTTGAACTTCGGAGTCATTTATTAAGTACCAATTTTCCTTCGAATCTTTTACATAACAATAATAATGTCCGTTACCCGTATTTGTTCCTGAATGAACAATAATAGCACTTAAGCTGTATTGCAACATGTCGTTATCAATTACATTAGTTACATATGAGCGAAGGTTTAAATTTATGGGATATGAGATAAAATTAGTTAGTTTGTGATTGTTTTGGTTTGAAAATTCGAATCTCTTTAAATGAAAAGTAATTATTTCTGGACATTTAGAGATTGATATCTGTTTGATCGCTTTAGAATAGTTTTTACAGTTACAGCATGGATAACTGTCGTTGAGATGTTCGAATTTTGTAAAATTCTGTAATGCATCTTCTAAACTATGGATATTTTGCGTTAATGCTAAAGAAATATCCATGAATGGTTCAAATGTAAAGCTTTTCTTGTTATATGTCAAACATTGTATTTGATTTCGAAAATTACCCTCGAATATTGATTTAATAGGATTAAAAGCATTTTCTTTGATAAGATTAAATTCATTTCTGTGATTCAGAGTCGATTGATCTAGTTTGTGTATTATTTGACCAAGAAATTCATGAGTGTCCACTTGGAGAAATTTGCGAAATTGTTTAGCAATATTCTCTAAATTATCGTGAAATTCTACTGGTCGAATAACTTGATCCGTGTTTGTATGTATTGAATTTAAATGTTTTTTATACAAGCATATCATGCAAAATGTAGTGTTATTTCAATTTAAGGTTTCATTAGTTAAGTAGTGTGTCAAGGGTTGCAAGGAGTTTAAACTTTGTAAAACAGCATTCATAAAGCATGAATTTCCGAGATTTTCAAAACCGGTGATTTTACATGTTTGCAAATAATTCTTTTTCATGTCATTTTTGTTCATATTGGTGTTAATTTTGGAAAGCTCATTTTTCGCCGAATGAATTTCTAATGACTTTTTATTCCGCCCTTGTGGATAAATGGTTGTATCAGTATTTGTTTTACTTGTGGAGTTCACAAAGAAATCTCTAGACAATGCGTCCGCAACTATATTTTCTGACGACGGTATATGATCGAAAGAGTAATTATAATCTGCTAAAAATGCAAACCATCATGTGACGCGATTTCCGGGTGACTCAAGGCGTGACATTTCAGTTAAAGCTTTATTGTCGCATTTAATAATGAAATTCCGACCATACAAATAATGTTTGAAGGTAGAAATGCCACACACGATAGCCATTAATTCCTTTTCTAAGATAGTGTACCTTTTTTGTGTATCCTTAAGTTTTTTTGAGAAGTAAGCAATGGGACGAATTATACCTTCGTTATCCTTTTGTCCTAGCATTCCTCCAAGCGCTGTATCCGAAGCATCCGAAGCCAAAATAAAGTCTTTTTGGAAATCAGGGTGTATGAGAATCGGAGGTTTAGAAAGGCATTCTTTTAGAGTATCGAACGAAATCTGGGCCTGCTTTGTCCAGCGAAATCGCGCGTTTTTTCGAGTCAAGTTGGCAAGTGGTGCAGATAATTCGGAGAAGTTTTTAATAAATTTTCTATAATAGGATAATAAACCGACAAACCGGCGAATCTTTCGGACTGTATTTGGTGTCGGAAAATCTCGAATTTTAATGATATTATCGTCTATAGGTCGGATTCCGTTTGAATTCAATTTATGGCCTAGGAAGTCAATTTCAGGTTTAATAAAGGAGCATTTTTCGGGATTGATGGTAATGCCGAAAAGTCGAAATCTGTCGAAAAGTTGTCTGAGTTTGTAAAGCATCTCCTCTACCGTTCGGGAACCAACTGCGAAATCGTCAATGTAATTTGAAATTCCTAAATCTGCTAAAGGGGCGAGTATTTGATCTGCTAGTTTTGCAAACGACTCTGCACTTGCATTTAGGCCCTGTGGCAAAGAAACAAAGCGGTAATTTCCATTTGATGTACAAAAGGTTGTGTAATCCCTGTTTTCAAGCCTTAATGCTATTTGCCAGAAAGAACTGCTTAAATCGAGCTTTGAAAAAATAAGATTTCCCCTTAATTGGTCTAATAAGTGTTGGGTAATAGGTAAGCGGTGTCGAGGGTACTTCACATGGGCATTTAATTTCCTATAATCTACTACTAAACGATACTTCTGTTTGGTAGGGTCGCGTGTCGTATTTTTCTTTTTTATAAGAATAAGCGGAGAACTAATATGTGAATTAGAACGTTCAATAATGTTCGCTTCCTCTAATTTTTTAAGCTAACGATTGACTTCGTCTTGTAATGCCTCTGGTACTCGATAAGGTCTAGTCGATGGTAAATTATTCGTATCCACTCGTAAATTGGGTTGTATAGCTTCAGTTCTCCCAATTGTGTACAACCTCTTACTAAAAATATCTGCAAATTCAATCAGTAAGTCTAACAGTATATTTTTCGTAATCGTATCCAAATGATCTAATTGAAAATCCGATCGTTTAAGCTCATTCCGTCTAAGTTGCTTAATTAACTCTATATTCCTTGAGTCAAAATTACTACTAATTGTGCAAAATTTTGTGTTTTTATTGATAGGAACCGTTTCATTAGAAAGATTAGACACGTCTAAACTTATATATCTCTAATTTTCTAGGGAACACACGTTATTAACAATTTTGATATTTGGATTTTTTAAATTAGAAAAAATCTTAAATACTTCCCCTTTCTGTACTGTTTTATCTGAAGAAAGCTCAATATTTCTTGTTTCGTTTGGTTCCAAAACGATGTTTTTCGGTAAATATGCATATGTTGTTTGGTTTATTTCTGGCGCTTTTGTCAAAGCATCTCTAATAGTAATTGCGGCATTTTTTGAATTTAGCGTGTCGGTATCAAAACACACATTGAATTTTCCTGATTTAAAAAAATCGTAACCAATTATGGCATCATAGAACGTGGATAATTCATTTTTAACAACATAAAATTTTTGTTGATATTGTTTATTTCCGATATGTATAGGGAAAGAGACACAATTTGTGATTTCTAGATTCCCTACAGTAACTGACATAATTTTCGCGTCGATTCTCAATATTTTCATTCTATCATCTGTCATAAATTGTTGAAAAGCTTTATCTCTAATTAAGCACACGCTTGATCCAGAATCAAGCAAACAACTAATTGTAATTCCCGCAATTTTTAAGTCAATCACTGGTAATGAATTTTTTTTCAATAATTCTAGAATCACATGTAATGGTCTGTGTGTTTACTTTTTCTATTCGCATACTTTTTTGCTCTTTAAATTGATTGTCAGAGGGGGAGTCAACTGGCTTCGAGCTATGAAAGTAGTTGCTCCCCTTTACCGGTTTCCCGACCCTTGATTGCCATTATATTGATGACCTCGAGTAGAATTTCCTCTGAAATTCTTAGCGGTATTTTGGTATGAATAGTTGCTTCTTCCATTTCCCCTGAAACTAGAGTTTCGGCCTCTGGAGTTCTGTCTGTTATTCGAATTGTAAAAGCACTCCGAAGTGGGATGAGATGATCGATTACAGATATTACAGGTGAGGTGATTACGCTGACCAAAGGATCTATTTTGGTAAAAGCGTGAAGGTTCCGTGCCTTGCCTGCCGGGTTACGAAATGTATTATACGTTTGTTGCGTTGCTTGTGTTCGTAATTTTAAATCCTCTATTTGTTTAGTTAGGCTATTTATCATTTCATGGCTGTTAGATGCATGGGCAGATAACATCGCTTTGATTTCATCGTTAGCGGCATTTGAGGATATATTATTGACCACATCAATGGTGTTATCATTAGGTGAAAATTCACCGGCTTGTAATGTCTGCGCAAAATCTACAGCTTCCTGAAATGTTTTCGGTTCCTTTAATATTAAGGAGTTTTTATAACAAGGAAGTAGGCCATCTAGGAATTTTGCTAATTTAGTTTCTTCAAAAATTGTCTTGATTGCTTCGTTTGTTAAATCAGGCGAGTTAAAAAAAATTTTGGGTGGCTAGTGCCACCTTCGCAGCGTAAGTTTTGACCTGTTCATTTGGAGTCATGATGCAATTTGAAAATTGTTTTTGTCTCGCGCCAAGACTGTATTGCGTGTCAAAGTATGACAAAAACTTCCTTTTGAACTAATTGAAGTTCTTTTCTTGGTTCAAATCCGGCGAATTAATAACGTTTGTTAAAGCGTCTCCTCTAATTCGCGATCGCATAATCAATAATTTTTCTTCATCCGTGCATTTTATTAATTCGGTAATAGTTTCCAAATTTTCAATAAAAAACTGTGGGGAAATAGCTGAGATATTGTCAAATTGGGGTATCACGTTTTGAAATCCTGATAATTTTCTAATTAGTGCTTCGTTATCCGTTGCCATTTTAAAATAAAAGGATTATACCAAAAAATTAGAAACAAATTATCTCCTGTAAGTTTTACTTAGATAACGATAGTCATAAATTAAATATCCTACTCGAACAGTACACTCAATCAATTAAAAGGTAATAATAAAATAATAATCAGTAAACATAACACAGAGCAAAATAGTAGTGAAGTATATATAATAAGGAAAATGTATGTTAATAAATTAACCCTTTGATAAATATATAGAAAGCATATAGTGACTGTATTTATATTAATTTAGAGAAAATAAAGAAAATATATATATATATATATTCTGAAACATGTGAGTAATTGGATAAAGTATCACAAAGAGGTGCAATGTCACCAGAATAACCTTTTGAAGAGAATAATTTAACTTCCCCGTTATATAACCAAACATCAAGATTGATTCTTTTATTAATTTTACAAAACATGATAGAAATAAAATCGAAGTTTTATTTGTGTTCTTATGTATAAGTTGAAATAACATATAAAGGAGAAAGCATTAAATTCAATTTTGATTGGGTGGAAAACAGAGTTGTATACAAATTATTATTATCATTTTATTTATTTATTTTTTAATTTATTATTATCATTATTAGTATTATTATTGTTACTATTTTAAATTTACGAAAATTTTTGTAGTGCTACAGGAAATAAACTAAGAAACAGATTAATACCTGAAAAGGTATTATTAGCCAAAGGCACCATTGCTGGGCTACAATTGTATATATTTTTATTTATTTACTTCATTTAATCGGATAATTGAAAGTTATCTTTATTGGCAAGAATTAAATATTATTATTAATTTATAGTTATTTATGAAGTATAAGATAAAGCTTTTCAACAATTTATGAAGTTTGCGAAGTTAAAACCCGTGAGTCCATACATAGCCCGCCTTCTGTAGCAAATTAGACAAATAAAAACAGAGATATAAATGTCTAAATTACAAGTATTTATTAAGAAATTAAACATGAGTAAATAGCATAATTACAATATAAAGCAGTACAACTCTGTTATAATTATATATTATTAATTTAAAGGATGCCTATCTGTACGTCTAACATTAGTGATTTGGATATCTTTAAACTAAAATCAAAGAACATCAAAATATGATGTAAATAACGAAATGTTTACCTGTTAATCCTAGGTAAAGCAGCGAAGTCATCATTCCAGGCACTAGGTTCTTTTCGACTCCTAGAAATGGTCCAAATCTTTCTCCACTAACAACTATGTTTTTACTCAAAATTCACCGATGCTCACTCACTCATCATATCTAAACTTATTTTCCCCGAACTCTCCAAAAACTCCATCTCATAATCATGTTTTTCTTGCGTTCATGCCTTTTTACCTTTTTTTCCCTTTCTCAAACGCCCCATAGAAAACGTTTAGATCCAATCGGTGTCTTTCTACGCCCTCTCTTAGCCCCCCGAATTTTGTGTTAGTGGATAGCTTAGCTTTCTTTTGTTAAAATCCCCGCCTTGGGACAAAATCATTGGACATTATCTAAAATGCTATAACTCCTTTAATACTATAATATATATTCTACTTTCCGTGCTGGCGTCGCCCCGGTTCTGGACACGTGCGTCATTGGGGAGAAAGGGGGACACCCCTATCTATAAATTATTAGTCCCCACTTTCGGTGAGATCGCGTTATGTATTCTTGCAACCCTTATCAATTGTAATTTCTTGGAACGTTGTTATGCCTATCCTTTTACAGGGACTTGTTATGCGCACCTGAGATATCGTACACCTGGGCTTATTTCAATTGAAGTGGCTTTCCTGAGAATTTTGTATTATATCTTTATCTTTGTCCGTGCTGCACGTTGAATAGCTATTGTTATATCTTTCTAAAACTACCTTTTCTTTAAATTCAGACACCTATATGTGGGGTCCGAATGCAGGTGTTATGTATACAAGAATTTCGATACATTTTGCCCAATAACTATTTGGCAGGACTCTCGAAATATTCGTTCTGATAAAAGGTATATGAAAATTTTCGAAATTGTTTATTTTAAGGAGTGAATATAAAAGACAATAAAAAACATAAATTTTGCATAAAGCATGAAGTCGATCGGATAATTAGTTGCCGAGATATTTGGAATCCTATTTTCCACACTCTTCGATTTTTCATGATCCTGTATTTCATCCAAATTTCAATTCAAAGATATATTTTAATTGGAAATGAGACGCTTAATCAGATGCAATAAACCGCTAGTTAATAGGATTATTGTTTTTGGAGTTATAAGGATGTTTCTTTTAAGCAATTCAGTAATCGAGCCTTTAAAGTTTATGACGTCATCAAGCCACGATTTTATTCGAATTGCAATGGATTTTATAAGTAGTTTACACATTTTTTATTTTAATATTTTACATTATGCATATCCATGATGGGTAAGTATTACGGTGGGCCCCCAATGACTAGTTTACTCTTCTGGTGAGAGAAAAACGAACATCCACTTCTTTCATTTTACTTTTCTTCTCTCAATACTTAAAATAACAATTCTGTTATTTTAAGTATTTTATCATTAAAAATAGCTTCAGTAAATTGTGTACTTACTTGATCGTCCTCCCAGACTCATGTATCTCCTTTCCCATCGGGCTTCGTGATCAACGTCGTTAGTAAGCCCGCACGTACTCCTCTCAAAATCACATTCAAACACCGATTCAGTTTCAAGTTCTGCATCTAAAAGTACAAAAATAGAAACTCTTTTCATTCTTATTTTTATTGAATTTATGTCATATGGCGTACATCTAATTTTCACACCGAATACTAAGGGTAAAGGCATATTAAAATATCGTATACGGAGCCAACAAAAGCCTTGGCACTTCCAGCCATCTCAGCTGGTTCGGGATACCCATGAGTCGGCTATCAATAGTCGAACTGCTTTTCAGAATATCATAGCCTGTCTCTCGTTAGCTGCGGTCCTATAACTTCAAAATTTCCAAAAATTGAGAAAGATTTTAATATTGACTCGTATCTTTTCTAAAATCTTGCTACTCCCTGTATTTTCTTGTACCGGTGCTTTGTTTTTTTACAAAATAACAGTACTTTATCTTTAAAGATGTAATTAAAATATTGCAAAAAATGAAGATGTAAAACAATCTAATAAATGAAAGTGAAATGAACTTCATCAACCGTCATTTCTGTTAATAATTGAAGCACTGCCAATAAAAACATCACATATAAGTTTTCTAACAAGGTTCGTATGATTGAAAGTCAATTGAAAACAGTCCTTAGGATGACATAATATTTACTTCGAGAATCTCCAAGAGACATCAGCAAATAAACGCTATTGCGCAACGCACTGCACATTATAGTAAATACTTAAGGAAATAATATTCCAATACATAAACCTAAAATGCCGGACAAACCTCAAAAACGGACAGCTTCGCAGCTGCAGAAAAAAATCGATTGCGCTAAATCTACTCGATTCGAATGATTCCGCGTCTACAGTTCTGCCTTTTCTACGACCGGGTAATGAGGACCACTCATTCCAGAGGATTTGGGAAGTTTCTGTCTCCATAATTTTTAGCTTCGCCTACATAGGTATGCTATGTACCGGAGGGATTCAAAATAGAGGTTATGGTGATTGCTCTTAAGCCACTGATGATAGAAATATAGTTTCAATTACAAAAAAGTATATAAATCAAATATAAGGAAAGGGCAGCTGATGTCACTGTTGGTTAAATTACTGTTGGTTCACAAGAAAAACCTGTTCGTTCTTTATGACTCCTACTGTACACATGAGATGGGGCGATTCGACTGGTTTACGTTAAACTGGTCTATGATATGATTGGCCTACGTCGCTTCGACGATTCCTGCAATGATCGTTACGACAAAAATGTAGTGGTAGATTGGTTGATGGAACTGTTTGTTTGTAAACATGCCCTTTCCTTATAACTTTTAAATGTGGCATTTATATTTCAAGGAGTTGTATACATACATATTTAAAAAAATCATTTTTATACGGTCCCTGTGTCTTATAAGCTTACATTTATTAGAAAAAAAAATTCTCCATGCTCTGACAAGTAAAACAGCAACAAAATTCCATTCTTTTACGGCCAAAACTTACATAGTTATGATATTTTGAATTTTGTGAAATTTCGTAGCTTTTACACCAACAGCAAGCGATATCGGCTAAATTTCGGCCTATTAGAAGAATCATCGGTAAACGAATAGTAGTCGTATGGTGAGATTCACACAATATCGTCTCGACAAAAACTAGCGAGTTTTCTGGTTAATGTCAAAGGAAAACATTGGCAGGAAATCAGATTAATGTTGGAAACCAATTAATCGGCAAATATTCCGAAGCGTGAGATCGGTCCGTAATCCCGGATTGACGAAAATTAAATCCCTTTATCGCGAGCGTATTGTTTGTCTCCCCGGTACACCTCCCCCTGCAGTGATGACAGGGGGAGTGTGTCACATGACTAAATCCCTCCAACAAACTGCAAGATCTTACCTCACAAACCCTCTCAAAATGCTTTTTTACGTTTCAAGGACATGCAGTTTTAAACAGAGAGTTGAATGAAATACAAAGAGAAAATATATTTTCGAAAAAATGTTCCTTTGGTGAGAATAAATTGCTTAATCACAAATCCGTAAACATTAATCTCTTAAAAATTTACAGATAGCATGCTAAGTAGTGTAAAACAAATCTATCAATTTAAAAGCTTTCTTTTTCTTTTCTTTTTTTTTATTAATTACGTATAGACATTTATACTTTAAAATATACGTTTATAAATGGAACCTAATAATTTGAACTTATATACATGAAATAAGTGGTTAGAAAGTGTTGAAATAGACAAATTAATTGAAATAAATATATGAGATAATATCTGAAAGTTAGGTTATTTTAAAAACAACTAATTTGCTGTACATGTATTTTGTTAATTATGAATTAGAAATTTCTGAGTTAAAAAGTGATTTTTTTTTGTTTGGAAATTATTGAGGTAAAATTTTGGAAATTAAGAAAATAGAACGCTAGAATCGTATATAAATGAAAGATGACATTTTAAAGGAAAGTTTGGAAAAGTTTTTGAGAATTTTTTCTAAATGTTACAATGTAAATTGTCTTATAAAGAAGTTTATCATCTTTTTTTCTTCAATAGTGAGGAATTTAATTTTATGCTTTTTAAAAGTTAAAAATATGACTGAACAAAGTATTCATTAAAATAATTATTTAGATAATTAAAAGCAAGAATAAACGCTATTTTTTCTAACCATAAGTATAATAAGAATTTTTAAAGAAAAGGATTTTCACAGCTAGGAAGCAATGTTAAGTGAGTCTATTTTTCAATGTAAGTTGTAAAATTTGTATAATTAAAATGTATGAAAGTTCGTTTTAATTCAAATAATAAATATAGTTAAATGGGAATATTTTCCACTATAAGATACAAAAATGTTTATATATCAAGGGTGTAACTAATTAAAATGTAAAAAAAAATGTTTTATTTAAAGGTTAAATATTGCCGTTAAATGATTTTACAATGAAAATTACAATTAATTACAATTTAAATTTAAATCGAAGTTCACGAATCACCATAAAGCCAATTTTCGCTAATTTATAGAATGAATTAATATCATTAAACAATTTTATATCTGAATTATTTTTATTCTCCTGACCGTTCCGCGCCCGCTGATGTGCGCGCGCCGCCTTTTCTGTGAAATAGCGGCGGTCGCGGAAACGCACCCTTTAAAGCTGCCCATGCTTCACGTTTCATATACCAGGAGCCCATTTTTACTAAAAAAAAATTTCGAATAAAATTGCATAAAAGTTACATTTTTAGAAATATCGTTAATAAAATTAATTTTTGAGAGATGATTTATATTCAAATTAATAACATTTATAAAATTCGTCATTTAAAAGTTAATTTTTGTTAATTTATATTGTTACAAACATTGTCGTAACCATCGTTTCAACATGCTTAACACTATATATTTATATTCGCCAACGCCAAATTCTCGCCAAGCTTGGCGACAATTGGTGAAATATCGTCAAATTTGGCTACAAAAATACGTTGCCATATATGAAGCCAACTTGGCTATGTCTGTCTATAATTTGGCGATATTCTCATTCAAATTCAATATTGACGAGAACTAGGAATGACTCTTCTGTAATCGGGTTCCGCGCATTTTAGCTTCGTGTATTTTCAATAGAATTAGCTAAAATCTCAAAACCAAGCAATAGGGAGGCCATCTTTTCAGGCCAGAAGGACTTTTCGTAGTTTAGTATAATACATCGGCTGCTCGCATCCAGGTAACCCGACGATTCGCAAGCAGCTGACGTACAAGAGAATGACGAAAAATATAATTTTTTTTGGTGGTGTGATAGCGAATTTTGAAGCATTAACATGTATGAGATGGAAGAAAGTTTTGGGATTGGTATATCCGACTAGTTGGATTTAGCTCCATGTTAAATTGAAAGGAATGTCCTTTACTTCACATTTATAACTGTTATTGTGTAACTGCGCCACTTAAATTAATATAGTAGAGTGATATAGAAAAAATAATTAATGGCGTACATATCATACTAGTTAATCAGTATTTACAGAGAACACTGGATGGATTTTTACTCATAAGTAGTGTAATTAGAGGAAAATTTTTATGCTAACACATTTTTATTTAACTTCGCTTGTTTGTCTCAGTCAAATCTTGATTTCGATTTTTTTGCCCACTTCCATCAAAATGATTTTCGTAGAACCACATCGATGTTGCACACAAGTTTATTGTGTTCGTACAGTTAATGTATTGTCAGGGACCACAACAGGGTGCATGGGCAAAAAACATTCTTTTACGCTTTTGATTGAAATCCCATATCTAACGAACCGATTTTGCTCAAATGTTGCACACACGTTCATTGTCGATGACAAAGAAATATTCATGTATTGTTAGGGCCGTATCTAGAGCTCCTATAAGAAATACCCTTATAATAACCTTAGCCGTATCTCATAAGGGTCAAAACATTCTTTTTCGTTTTTGGTTGAAACAAAATATCTAACGAACTGATTTTGCGAAAAATTTGCTCACAAATTCATTGCCGATGACAACGCATATTTAAACATTTTCAGGGCCATACCATATCAGGGGCAGGGTCCAGGGACAAAATTCTCTTTTATGTGTTTGACTGAAACCACATATACCGAACATGATTGAAATCAATTTAAAATCCCGCCATTTGATTGGACCGGTTTTGCTCAAATTTTGCATACATGTCCATTGTCGATGGCGATGCCTATTCAATGCATTAAATTTTCGATTAAAAGAGTGTTACTTAAATTTATAATTTATGCTTTTGGTTTTTAATATCCAGAAAATATAGCACACTGAAACTATAGCACTAGATATATTTTCGAAACACACAGAACATTCACACTGTCATATTCTGTATAACATTAACATTCACACAGAAAATGTAGCAGTACGCTACCGCGCATGCGCTGCAGCATATTACTGCTTATTTTACTATTTATTACTGTCAATTTTACGGTATAATACTGGAAGCTGGGAAGCCAGTATTATACCCCTAAAATAAACTTTTTTTTTTTTTTTCAAGTGTAGCTCTTTTATGTATATTAAAATACAATCGAATATTTTAAAGAGCTGAATGTCATATGCCTTTTCACTTTATATACATTATAGTTACAATCAACAAAACTAATGGTTTTATTCTTTGGGAAAAAATCGAATGAGCAAAAGAAAATAAACACATTTACTTACTGCATATATTCCATATAAACACAGCACTTACACATGATATCCATAAATAGATATTCATACTTTGAAAATAAAAAGTATTCATAATTTTATTTTAACAAATTTTAAATTGTTTGAGCTGGCACCTTTATCGAATCCAATAGATAGTGGACTGAAATTCAGCTGGAGAGAGAAAAGAAAAAAAGATATGATAACGGAAAAAAAGGTATAAATACAAAATAAAAAGAAAGCGTAAAGAAAGATAACATCCTTTTCGATAGATATTTAAAGTGAATTACAAAAGACTTAATAAAAACGCAATATTATCCGTCCGCGATAAGTTGACCAATTAAATAATTCAAATATAGGTGACTTTATCCGTTATATAGAAACCGGCCATTTAATAAACTAAAGTTTCTTGTTCTCTGATGATTTTGAAGAAAATATAGTCAAATTTAATCCTTGCAAGTGTTTTAAAACAATTAAGAACTAAGAATTTTCGGAAAATTTAAGCTTCACATTTGTCCTAAAAACGTCACATTCCGATATGAATGTTAATCTTAGGATAATGCAATTTCTCACACATCAAGTGTAACGAAACAAAAATTTAACTGTAAACAACTCGATCGCCTTCCTTGTAGTCCGAACTTATCATCTCCTGACTAACATTTATTTAGATCCTCCTTGTTTATTATTATTATTGTTTTTACAGCTGAACAGGTCCCTACCTGCTAGGCGGAGTGCCTAGCGTACAATTGGTTAAATCTAAATGTTGGTTTTGCATGGGAAATATTTCAAATAAAATCAATAAAATTTATGACACCATCTATTTTTATGTATAGTCGAGAAATAAGAATACTCCCGTACTGCCGCAAATCTTTGTATAAAAATGTGACTGGTACCACTCGATTAGTAATAACGTCTACTGTTAATGCTATGCTTAAATTTTACTTAGAGGGTCGTCTAGATATAGAAGGTGTACCAAAAATTAAAATTTTAATACTAACACCTAATATTGACACCGTATTACCAATACAATTTTTCGATTTTAACGGACTATTTTCCTTTACATTTACAGCTTAATAGACCAAATTAAGATTTTTTTTTTTTTAATACATCTATTACTTTAAAATGCTAAATGAAAAACGCATGTTTTTGTACCTGGCCGTGAGGCGAAATTCGCCTGACTAGCACCTCGACCGTCATGGCTGCAATGCTGTTTAGTGAAATACTTTAGTTTACAGTGTTGGCCGGTTCTCGATTGCTATTAATTATATTGAATTGGTACTGCACAATTTTGATCTCCTTAAAGAAACGTTAGGAAGAGCAAGATTTTCATCAGTCAAAGAAGTCAAGAATTTTTGTGCAGTATGATTCCTACACGTCCTAATTCTTTTTATTATACAAGAATAATTGGCTATGATGTGGAATCCCTAGTGACGGATTTTTTTATTTTTAATCGGTTAAAAAAAGGAAAAAAGTCGCCAAATTTTGGGGACTATGATTTCTGATATGGTAACCCGGCAATAGTTAAATTGCTGGATTTAGTTCTTTTCCATAGATCGTTGGCGCGATTCTGAGAGCCGCGCCAAAAGAAAAGCCGCCAAAATTCCGTGACCAGGGATTCCACATCTGTTCCGAATAATTAAAAAAAAACTTCCAACATGTTGAAGAAAACGTGTAGATGTTAAAGAAAGCTGTCTAGAAAAACAACATTGGCTTAATTTCAGTAAGTAATATTTCACAAACAATCTATTAAAAAACTCTCCTTCATATTTGATCCACCTTCGTATATATTATAGAACCTAGGAGCTGTATAAAATTTAAATTTTGTATCTTTTACAAAAATAACTATTATGATATAAAAAGCTTCTGATATGATGAATAACAGCATTTAAAGCATTTTTGCATTTCAAACCTCTAAAGCTAACAGTTTAGGAATTAGCTGTTGGATAACGACAACAGTGGACACCCTGTATAAAATACGTGCATTGTAAAACTTAAGGATTCTCAAGTCATTACGGCCTCTTTTATGCAACATGGATTATTATAAGTTATGAGTTCCATTTAGATCAAATTCAAAATTTGTACAATAAAAAAAAATGCTGAAATTTATTGTTTACTAGCTAAATATCTATGTTTCGCAATACAACGGAATACAAATTATATGTTTTCATTGATAATTTTTTAAAGCAAAAAATGCGCCCAAATGATGTAACATTTACTAAATATTTCATTCTGCATGGTTTGAAAATAAAACTTTTGCTTTATGAATAAATCATAAATTTAGGCCTGTCACAAACCTAATCTCGAGGTGAACCGAATGAACCTAATCTCGAGAATAAACTGAATCCTTAATCTTACCAAGCTGGTTAAAAACGACAGATATGTACAAAGAAATTTATGGCAGGTTGATGAAAAAATGGATAGGGGGTGATTTTGGAAATTTGTAAAATATCCAGTATTTTGCAACACATCCTAAAACTATTCCAAGTTTGGTGCAAATCTGTTAAATAATGTTGTATAGAAATAATTTATAGCAGGCAGTTGAAAACAGGGAAAATGGGTGGTTTGTGAAATTTATAAAGTAGCTAGTATTTTGAACCATGCTAAACCACATGTATATCAAGTCTAGATCAAATTTGTTAAATTTGTATAAATATAATTAGTTGAATAAAGGGGAAAGTGGAGGTTTGAGAAATTTATAAAGTATCCATTATTTTTAAACACATCCTAAATCGTAAGTTTGTCAAATACACTATTATAAATTTGCACAAAGGTAATTGCACAAAGGTTTGCACAAAGGTATAGAAGGTAGTTAGAAACAAAGCAGTAAAGGGTAGTTTGGAAAAATTATGGAGTACACCTTTTGCGACAGGTCCTAAAAAAGTGTGTGCCAATACCAAGTGTGGTTCAAATCAGTTAAAAGTTGTAGACCTGTATAAAGAACATACAAACTTTTATTTACAGGATGTTCCTTCTTATCGTTAACTAATAGCTAATCCCTAAATCATTAGTTTTAGAAGTGTAGTTCTAATTGCGAAAATGTTTCAAATGTTGTTCTTACATCTTACGGGAATCCATGTACATCTAAATAGTTATTATTTTTTAATGTTACGAAATTAAAATTTTTATACGGTCCCTGGGTCCTATAAGTTGCTCTAAGTGCTACATAAAGATAGCTACATGCTTCAACAACTAAAAGGGTAAAAAGTAAAATTTTTGTACGACCAAAACCCATCGAATTATGTTAAGTTTGAACTTAGTGAAAATTCAGCGTTCTCTGGCACAAAAACGCGTTTTTCCATTTTTACTGACGTTTTTAGTTTAGATTTTTTTTTTCTATATGCAGTAGAATAACATTCGAAACATGTTTGCAATTGGAACTATACTATATCCTAAAACTAACAGTTTTGGAATTAGCTATTAGTAAACGACAAGAAGGAACACCTTGTATATAGATTACAATACGTGCTACGTGAATGGAAAATCTTTGCGAATCAAAATTTAATTCAATTAAACGGCTGCTTCCAAAAAGTTATTAAAAAATGGGATTTTATATTTTTGCTTTGTTTTTAATCATTTAATACATAAAATCTGATGGTTCTATTAACCATATATTTGAATATTAATTAACCATATATTTGAATATATTTGAATAATTATTTTTCTCCGTAAAAGCCTGATAAATATTGTTTGTGAATTTTAACAAGCGGACGCAAAAAACTTCCCCATCACACTTCTAGTGTTTTGCTATAAACATAGGATCCATTTCGGGCTACCTGAGTTACGGAACATATGCTCGCAGTGTTGAATTCAGACACTTTTCTCCGGGAGGGATTTCTGTGGCTCCGGGGGGGGGGGCATTACAGAACTTTGGAGAGTGGGGGAAATTGCACTTTTTAATCATTAAAAGCTTAAAGTCTCAAATCTTCCGGGGGGACATTTCAATGCTCCGGGGGGGATATCCCCCCCCCGACTCACCCCCACAATTCAACACTGTATGCTTAGTTCATAGAACGTAGGTGAAAATAGTTTTTAATTGAAAACTAATAGCTATTTTACATTTAATAATTTTTTTTATTATTATTAGACTGCTTAGCATCTAAGCCAAAAGGCATTTTTATATGAAAGATATTAACTGCGCACTCAAATAATAAAGTTTTGAAAATTATTAAAAACTACATGTTTAAAAAGCCGCCTGTGTACTAATCTCGTTTATAATCTATCTATATACAATGTTTCAAAGGAATTTAGTTCAGCCATTTTCCCATTTTATGAAAGATTTTTTTTAATTTCTTTTTTTGTTATGTGAGGAAGACTGAATAAGTAGCTCTCGCCAAGCTTGGACATTTCTAAACGTGGTAACGCTGCCACTTTCTCTTGAGTTTTGCATATTTATTTATATGACTGCAAATATTAATTTACATTACTGTAACAAACAAACGTTCATTGTAAGATTTAAAAAAAAAAAAAAAAAAAAAAGAAAAAAAAAACATGCTTCAAAATTAATTAAAGATATATAAAAAATAAGTAAATTAAGTTACAGTTTTCAAACAAATTTCAATTGGAAGAACCCTTTTTGTTCTATTCGATGATGTATAAATTGAAATTATGCGATATTTAGAAGCGAATGTAGATGCGATTAAAAAACGAAAGCGGTATCGTAGGTCGTTGTCCCTTTCGTTATGACGTCAACTTTATTGACACACGTATTTGTTTTCTAATTGTCTGAGTGCAACGAAGACTCATACACAACGCAGTATTACTTTGCCCCATATATAGCTACGATGAATATTAAAACCTTTCGTCAAGCATAAATCAAAAAATATTTAACGGATTTCGTTCAAATTTTTACAGCAGGTACCTATAAAGGTGACAACGACGTCTATTTATTACCAAGAATAAATGTCAAACCGTTTGGAAATTATATTAAAAAAATAGATAAAAAAGCACAATTAAAGTTGTTAAGAAATGAAGTGAAATGAAACTAGTAGCACGCGTTGTGCGTGATATGAAAAGTGTAAATTTTGTTAGAAGAATGTTTTAGAATATGTATGTGAGTTTTTTGTCTTATCTCGATGTAACATGTAAGATGTACTCGGGTAGATGGAATTAAATGTACTTTTATAATGCAAATGGATCCTTTTATGAATTCTGAAGTTGGACTCATTCATTAACGCCCAGCATCGTGTAGATGCAGCCCATGAAAAGTAACAAGAAGGTTAGTATTAATATTCTATGCTAAGCCTACTTTCGAATTCTAACATAAAAATTTGGTACCCTCGGCGGGACGGGTGTTTTTGAATTTGAATTGATTAATTTGAGAAGATGAATTTAAATAGCTTAAAAACACAAAGAAAAGGATTAAGAACTACTTTTACTGTCACAGCTAATAAAATTGAGCCTGAATTGACTAAAGAAATAAGTGAATTCAAAGAGCTTTCCATTTTGAAATCTCAACTCATAGACAAATTCCAGCGATTGGATACTTGCCAAAGCCAAATTTCGGAAATTCTTTTGAAAGATGAAGATGAAAAATTATATACAGAGGATTTTGGAGGCGCGGAAGAATATAGAGAAAAATACGTAGAATTATTTTCACGTATTGACGAAAAGATGCAGTTTTCTAAATCTCCTAGTGAAAATGAAAGACGAAAGTTCAAGTTGCCGAAAATTGAGCTGAAGAGATTTAATGGTGAACCAAAGAATTTTTTATCCTTCTGGAGTCAGTTTAAGAAAATACATGAAGACGACTCTATTGCAGAAGAAGATAAAATGCAATATTTATTGCAATCCATGGAACCCAAGTCAAAGGCCGAGCGATTAATATCAAGTTATCCAGCGACCGCTGAAAATTATCCGAAAGCAATTGAGCAATTGAAAGAAAGATTTGGACGTGATGATCTACTTGTACAGATATATGTAAGAGAGTTGTTAACCCTCGTAATGAGAAATGCGACTGCGGGAAAAACGAAAGTTGATTTGGCCTCTTTATATGACGAACTAGAAAGTAAACTCCGAGCCTTAGAAAGCCTGGGTCGAACTCAAGAAAAGTATGGAGACTTTTTGACGCCTTTGGTCGAAAGCTGCTTGCCGGAAGAAATTCTGTTAACTTGGGAAAGAAACAGAAATCATGATACATCTGCAAGTAAGAATTCACGAACTTTAGAGCAATTGATGAACTTTCTTCGCCAAGAAGTCCAAGGAGACGAAATAGTTTCTCTGGCGAGAAAAGGTTTTGGCTCGATTAATGTCAGAAAAAGAGACACTTTATCTGAAATTTCCGATAAATCTGAACTAGCCACCGCATCGGCACTGGTGAGTACGGAAAACCAAGGTAAGAAAAACAATTGTATTTTTTGTGAAAAATTTCACTCGAGTGAAAAGTGTTTTACTGCTAGAAAGATGTCAATGGCTGATAAACAAAAATTGTTGTTAAGAAAAGGTGCATGTTTTTCATGCTTACAAATAGTTGGTCATTTAAGTAAAAATTGTAATATTAAACGTAAGTTAAGATGTACCCATTGTAATAAACCTCATTTTGAGATAATGTGTCAACAACAAAATAGAAAATATGATGTAAATGATAAATTGAAATCAGAAAATTTTCTTTCTAATTGTAATAGAAATGAAGTTGTGTATATGCAAACGCTTGGCGTGCGCATTAGGTCGCAAGGTCGCCAAAAAATTGTACGCGCGCTTTTAGATACTGCAAGCCAAAGTAGCTATGTTAGCCAGAGAATAACGAGATTGTTAAAAATGCGTCCTATAAGAAAAGAAACAATTATTCACGCATTGTTCGGGGGGGTTGAAACGAAGCCCAAACGACATGATGTATTTTCCGTAGAACTGAGTGAATTAGAAGGAGATAATGCGTTTAGTTTTGAAGCATTTTCCGAAAGAAAAATTTGCGGATTTGTCCCTAGAATTAAAGATTATAGAATATTAAATGAGCTGAAAATAAATAAAATTAATCTAACTGATAATTTTTGTAAGGAAACTGAAATTGATCTTTTGATAGGGGCGGATATGATAGGGAAATTATTGACAGGTAATTTACTTCAATTAAACTGCGACTTGACTGCCATAGAAACCAAGCTCGGTTGGACAGTTATGGGAAAACAGAAGTGTAGCAAGAAACATAACATTTTGACATCGCTGTCTATGTATGTTAGAAATGTTCCTTTGAACGAATTGTGGGAACTTGAAACTATAGGAATTTCTGACCCCATTCAGAGTCTAGAAAAGGGGGGAGATTTTGATTTAAACGATTTTAAGGATAAAATGAAAATTCTTCCCGATGGCAGATATGAAGTAGGGCTTCCATGGAAATGTGACTCTAAGAACTTAGGCGATAATAAAGTTTTAGCTTGGAAGAGATATGAAAAAATGATTAATAAATTGAAATGTGGGGGATTTCTCACTGAATATCAACAAGTATTCAGGGAATGGGAAAATTTGAATATTGTTGAACGTGTCCCGGAAAACGAATTGAGTAATAATTGTCATTATTTACCGCACAGGCCTGTAATCAGGTTAGATAAGGAAACCACAAAAATACGTCCTGTATTCGACGCGTCTGCCTCTGAGAAAGGAAAACCCTCCTTAAATGAATGCTTATATAAAGGCATTAATATTATAGAATTAATACCTGATATTCTTGATCGCTTTAGAATGTATCCTATCGGTATAACTGCAGATATAGAAAAAGCTTATTTGATGTTATCTGTTATGCCTAAAGATAGAGATTTTCTTAGATTCTATTTTCCATGTAATGAAGGGCAATTGGTTTATAGACATTGTAGAGTTGTATTTGGTGTCTCTTCTAGCTCTTATTTATTAAGTGCATCCATAATGCATCTTTTAGAAAACTGTCCCCCTGAATTTAAAGAAACTGCTGAAAAATTTAAATGTTCATTTTATGTAGATAATTGTGTATCAGGTGTTTCTAACATTGGTGAAGCTGAAATGTTTATTGAAAATGCGAAATCACTGATGTCTAAAGGATGTTTCAATTTGCGCTGTTTTGAAAGCAATGTAGCTTGCAAGAATATCGGTAAGCATGTTGGGGATACTTCTGTTCTGGGGATCATTTGGAATTTAACTAATGATTCTTTGAAATGTTGTTTAGATTTAGAACCATTAACGTGCGAAAGGAAAATTACTAAGAGATTAATTTTAAGCATTGTACAAAAGATTTTTGATCCTATCGGCTTATTGTCTCCTACTACATTGCTTCCAAAACTATTGCTACAAGCTTCATGGAAACAAAAAATTCCATGGGATCATGAATTACCTGGTAATATTGTAAACGTGTTTTTGAAATGGTTGGAGAACATTGATGTTTTAAAAGAAGTAGCTTTACCTCGATATTTGGAGATTAATGCTTCATCTGAACTTCATGTTTTTGTTGATGCGAGTAAAGGGGCATATGCATCGTGCGTCTTCGTTAGATCAACAGTTGGTTCCGAAGTAAAGGTTACACTTGTTAGAGCGAAGTCTAGGGTTGCTCCTCTCAAAACTTTGAGTATACCGCGTTTAGAATTAATAGCTTGCTGTATAGGTGCTCGACTCGCGAATTCTGTCATCAAAGCAATTAATTTGCCAGATCTAAAAATCACATTTTGGTCAGATTCTACTACTGCACTTTGGTGGATAAAAGAACATGGGAATTGGTCAATTTTCGTGAGCAACAGGGTTAAAGAGATTCGGCAATTGACCAGAACAGAATCATGGAAGCACGTTCCCGGAAATTTCAACATAGCTGATATACTATCACGCGGTGTTATCCCCAACGAATGCTTGGTTCGCGATGGTGGGAATGTCCTAAATGGTTAAAGGAAAATCCTGAGTGCTGGCCGATCGGCGCGATTGACTGTCAACCTAAAGAGGTAGATTTAGAAAGAAAGAAAGTTAAAATTATGAATGTTGATCTAGCTAGAGACGCACCCCCTTGGCTCTTAAATAACATAGCTAATTATGATAAGATGATAAGAGTATTTGCTTGGATTTTGAGATTTGTAAATAACTGTCGGAAAATATCTAATAAATGTGAAGATTTCAATATTTCTCAAAATGAAATTGGAAATTCTGAAAAATATTTAATCCGTTTAGTTCAAACGTCTTATTTGTATGATAAAAGGTCACTGAATGATATTGTTACGTTCAAAGATGATGATGGAATTTTAAGAGTAAGAACTAAAATAACTGAGAGAAATGATCAAGAATCGTTTTTATATCCAATATTGTTGCCCGATAAATGTGAATTCACTAAGCTATTGATTAGATCTGTACACCAAAGGAATTGTCATGCAGGAATAAGAATAATGCAATCTTTAATAAGAGAAAGATTTTGGGTTATTAGAGCTAGAAGAGCTATTAAGAATGTATTGTTTGACTGTATTGTATGCAAACGTTTCAAAGCAAAATCCTTGTCGAGCGAACCGACACCTTTGCCACCAGATCGCGTGACGGATTGTGCTGTCTTTGAAATTATTGGAGCAGACTTAGCGGGGCCTCTATTCCTAAAAAATGGCGAGAAAGTTTGGATAGCATTATTTACTTGTGCAGTTTATCGCGCACTTCACCTTGAATTAGTTAACTCACTATCTTCTGATGCTTTTCTGCTAGCACTTAGGCGTTTTATATCTAGACGTGGGAGGCCCAGCACTATTTATTGTGATAACGGAACGAATTTTAGGGGAGCTTCCAATGAACTTTCTAAATTGAATTGGGATAAAATCTTAAGAGAAACTATGACGCATAAAATTGTTTGGAAATTTATACCTCCCACCGCAGCTCGGTGGGGAGGCTGGTGGGAAAGGTTGGTTCGCATTGTAAAAGAATTGGTAATACGTACTCTAGGCAAATCAGTATTAACTTATGAAGAATTGAATACACTTGTATGTGACTGTGAATCTATAATTAATTGCAGACCTCTAACCTATATCTCGGAGGACCCACTGGAGCTAGTTCCTCTAACGCCCGCTATGTTTCTCACTGAAAATCGATGTTTTAGCAATTCGGATATTGTCGAATTAGATTCGCGAAGTTTAAGGAAAAGACTGAATTATAGAGCTAAACTTCTTACCGATTTTAGGAAACGTTTCAGGAAGGAATACCTCAGTGAATTAGTTCAAAAACATACTGAAAAACATACACGTGAGCCGCGAGTGGGAGAGGTAGTCTTGATTGGGGATGATAACAAAAAGCGTTTATTTTGGCCTTTAGCTAAAGTCATTCAGTTAATTCCTGGAAGGGATAGTAAGGTTCGCACGGTTAAGTTAAAAACTCAGCACAGCACTATTTTACGTCCAGTGCAGCGCATCTTCCCTTTGGAAGTATATTCAAATGAAACGAATGAAATTGCATTTAAGAGGTCGGGTGAAGAGAAATCTAGTTCCAGTGGATATTTCAATCATGAAAATGTATCTTCTCCTGATAGTGTCATAATCAAGAAATATACCTCTTCTGGAAGATGTGTAAAGGCTCCACAGAAGTTGGATCTTTTGAATAACAATTGTTATGTATTTGAAACTCTCCCCAAGTTTCAAAGGGGGGAGGATGTTAAGAAATGAAGTGAAATGAAACTAGTAGAACGCGTTGTGCGTGATATGAAAAGTGTAAATTTTGTTAGAAGAATGTTTTAGAATATGTATGTGAGTTTTTTGTCTTATCTCGATGTAACATGTAACATGTACTCGGGTAGATGGAATTAAATGTACTTTTATAATGCAAATGGATCCTTTTATGAATTCTGAAGTTGGACTCTTATTCATTAACGCCCAGCATCGTGTAGATGCAGCCCATGAAAAGTAACAAGAAGGTTAGTATTAATATTCTATGCTAAGCCTACTTTCGAATTCTAACAAAAGTACATACGTCACGAAAATTTTATGCGTACGTCATTTTCACCAGCGGGAGATTTTCGTAGACAATCGGAATTGAAAAGTTCATGGAGTACATGTAGCAAAAAAAAAAAAAAAAAAAAAAAAAATGCACGCACTAATATTTAGCACAATAAAATATATTTCAATTTAGTAGAAATCGAAAATTAATCTGTTTTTTTTCTGTTTGAAAGAAAAACTCCGCAATAACTTGGTAGACTTGGTATTAGAGATTTGGCGCAAATCTCAGCAATAGCAGCTTTTTTTTATTTCGCGTGTGTAAATTAAAAAAAAAATTCTTTGGTGTTTAAATAAAAGGTTTCGATTTATGGCATTATTTCTTTTTTTCTTCTCTTTTTAGCATTTTAAATGGGATTAATGAAAGGCATGTATTTTAAATTAAATGAGTTAAAGGTTTATATTTAAATGAAATGAATTCAATATGAAAATGTTTTAGGAACAATATTTGGCGATTTATCAACTGCGCCAGGATAACATAAAAGTACCAATATACAGTCCCTGGCCAAATTATTAGACGCAGTTGTTTTTATTATAATTTGTTAAATATCTGGAAAGATACATGAGGAATTATCTGGAAACTTTAAGAGTGTAAACAACATGGTCAACGTCAAATATTTCCGAGAAGATTTTTTCTTGAAACCCCATAAGGGGCCGTCAACAAATTGAAGAAAAACGAATACGTTTTTGATAACCCTGTAAAAATAAATATCACAAAAGCGTTGAAACGGTATCACACGCTTAGGAGGCTTATTGTAATAATTTGGGTTCATTTTTATGAAGATAGCATGTATACTCGAAGAGAAATTCAGGTTTTTATAAAAACAGTCCCAAATTTTGCTAAGTTTTTTGCTTATAATTTGCAGAGTTTTTAATATAAAAACAAGTTATTTTCAGAAAATATGAAAAGTAAAATTATACACAATACCCTGCAATCAGAATTAAAAAATAATAAAAATTGCATGAAAAATGAGCAGGTTTACTAAATATTTTTTCACTGCGCATGCGCGAATTCAATCAAAATATACTGTGCATAATATATTAGCTAAATATATAGACCAACTTTTATGAAGGTCTCAAAAACATAGCTTGAAAATTCTGATAGTGATCGTCGAGAGAATAAGCTCGAAAGTCGCTGTTCCCAAAAGGAAGCAAAAAAATGAGGGGTTGTATCAAATATAGAATGAGAAACACTTCATTCTTATTATGTCAACTTTTATAAGCTAGTATATTTGGATACAACCCCTCATCATTTTTGCTTCCTTTTGGGAACAGCGAATTTCGAGCTTATTCTATGGACGATCACTATCAGAATTTTCAAGCTATGTTTTTGAGACTTTCATAAAAGTTGGTCTATATATTTAGCTAATATATGCACAGTATATTTTGATTGAATTCGCGCATGCGCAGTGAAAAAATATTTAGTAAACCTGCTCATTTTTTATGCAATTATTATTATTTTTTAATTCGGATTGCAGGGTATTGTGTATAATTTTGTTTGTCATATTTTCTGAAAATAACTTGTTTTTATATTATAAACTCTGCAAATTATAAGCAAAAAACTTTGGGACTGTTTTTATAAAAACCTGAATTTCTCTTCGAGTATACATGCTATCTTCATAAAAATGAACCCAAATTATTACAATAAGCCTCCTAAGCGTGTGATACCGTTTCAACGCTTTTGTGATATTGGTTTTTACAGGGTTATCAAAAACGTATTCGTTTTTCTTCAATTTGTTGACGGCCCCTTATGGGGTTTCAAGAAAAAATCTTCTGGGAAATATATGACGTTTATCATGTTGTTTACACTCCTAAAGTTTCAAGATAAAACCTCATGTATCTTTCCAGATATTTAACAAATTATAATAAAAACAACTGCGTCTAATAATTTGGCCAGGGACTGTATAAAACGGTATGTAGTATGTGAAATGAAACAATTATATTATAATCACCCATCGTACAAGAAATAAAACTAATATTCTGCATTCAAAGGGAAAAATCCATCTCCTGTGCCGTAAGGTTTGGCGAGTTATTTTTTGGTGATAAGTTTTTCGATGTGATTGTTGGGATCTGCAGGATTTGGCTTACTTTTTCTAAATCTTATTTTTTTGCAGATGTAGTATTATGTAAATATATTTTTTTGCAGATATTTTTCTATTTTGTATATTTGGAATTCTATTTTGTATATTTTCTATTTGGCATTTGGAAAAGAGATTTTTACCTTTTTACTTGCCCATCATACGTAGTATAGGGTAAGTCTTGTAATCGTTTTGAAAATCGAAAAAATTTTTTTGACGGATTTACACGTTTCAGACACTGGAGATTCCGAAAAACATATTTTTAGAAAAAAAAATTGCCGTCCGTCTGTGTGTCTGTGTGTGTGTCTGTAAACGCTCTATCTCCCGAAAAAATTGAGATAGAGACTTGCAATTTGGTATGTACTTAGTATGTAATAATGGGAAGAAGCCTATTTCATTTCAATAACCTCGATTAACCGGAACAATTTTTTTCGGACTCTCGAAATATTCGTTCTGATGAAAGGTATATAAAAATTTTCGAAATTGTTTATTTTAAGAAATGAGTATAAAAGACAATAAAAAAACATAAATTTTGAATAAAGCATGAAGTCGATCGGATAATTACTTGCCGAGATATTTGGAATCCTATTTTCCACACTCTTCGATTTTTCATGACCCTGTATTTCATCCAAATTTCACTTCAAAGATATATTTTAATTGGAAATTTGACGCTTAATCAGATGCAATAAACCGCTAGTTAATAGGATTATTATTTTTGGAGTTATAAGGAAAAACCTCTTTCAAGCAATTCAGTAATCGAGCCTTTAAAGTTTGTGACGTCATCAAGCCACGATTTTATTTGAATTGCAATGCATTTTATAAGTAGTTTACACATTTTTATTTTAATATTTTACATTATGCATATCCATGATGGGTAAGTATTACGGTGGCCCCCAACGACTAGTTTATCTATGCCTTCGGAAATATTAAAAAATAAAAAAAGATTTACATATCTCAAGCGTATAATGTTATGTTTTGCATTTTTATACGGACCACTTCGCCATTTTTAGATTTGAAATACTATTTATTATTTACTAGCCGTTTATTACTTGTTTACAATTTACCCCCCTGACAATAACAATTATTTATCACAAAAATGATTCTTAGGTTTGTTAAATAAGTTTGTTTATGTATTTTCATTACTTATTAAAATATCGAATATGGCGATAAAATTTTATTTTAGCATCGTGCTTAAATTTTTAAGATGGTGCAAAAACATGCTTTAATAAACGTATGTTTGTAAATATTTGAAAAACATGTTTTACCGCTATCTTGAAAAATTTTGTAAGATGCTAAAAGTACATTTTGGCACCATTTTAAATTTTTTTCGCCAAACGACATAGGATACGAAACTTTTCCCCATTCAGATACACAGGCAAGGCTGGTCTCAAACAAGAGTAAAGCTAGCAACAATATTGTTTTAACTCTATAAGAGTTACAATAATGATATTAAATGCTCCGATTGGCTTTGGGCCCAATTACGAAAGTTTATCCTAAAAAAAACTGTTAGAAGAAGTCTTTTACATTTGTTTCGAATGAATCTCCGTCTACAAGGTATTAGTTAATAATACAAACAACACTAATGGCATGGAGGCAAAAGTTTTAATTTAAATGTATATATTTGAAACCCTTCCCCCCCTACCCCACCCCCCCCCCAAAAAAAAAAAATAAAAAGAAAAGAAAAGAAAAGAAAGTTACAGCAATGAATTTAAAATGGCGTTAAGCCACGCTTTCTGACATAAGCAATTGGCTGCAAACGCGATAACGAAACTTTCACTTAACTTAATAATATGTAGTTAATATAGCCCTCAAGGTACTTTGCAGTTATACAGACCTTGTGTTTTTTTAAAAAAGCTTGAGACAATTCAGGTTTAAGAAGTGGAGATTTACTGTCAAATGATATAAACAACTATGAACACAAAACGGATGAATTATTATTCAGGTTTATGTATGTATTTAAAAAATGCATCTGATTACACTTATTAGATAAATTACTTCTGTTTGCATTTAATAACTGATAAACGGCTTCTGTATATTAAATGAATTGTTTAAATATTGGTAAGAGGTGGCGAGAGGTAGAAAGACGAGTAACAAACGGGTAGACAGACGGGTAGGGAGACGTGTAGCGACATAGGTAGGCTGACGAGTAGCGAAACGAATATACAGACGGCTAGAGAGAAAAGTATAAAGAGGGTTGATAGAGGGGTAGCGAGATGGGTCACGAGACGGGTAGCGACACCGGTAGACAGGAATGTAGAGAGAAAGGTTACGAGACGCGTAGCGTGGTAGATAAAGAGACGAGTAGAGAGATGAGTACAGAGACGAGTTGACTGACGGGTAATGAGATTGGTAGAGAGTCGGGTACAAAAACAGATGGATAGTGAGACGGGTATACAGACGAGTAGAGAGACAGTAGATGGGTACGGAGATGGGTAAGAAGATGGGTAGAGAGGCGTATAGCCAGACGGGTAGAGAGACAGATAGACAAGTTGTGAGACAGATAGACAAATGGGTAGCGAAGTGGATAGAGACACGGCTAGACATACAAGAAGTTAGACGGATAGACAGACGGTTAGAGAAATAGATTGGCAGGTAGCGAGACCGGTAGAGAAATATAGAGACAGGTAGCGAGACATGTAGAGAGATAGACAATCCGTTAGAGAGACGGGCAGAAGAACTGATAGGGAAACAGACAGATTGTGGAGAGACAGACAGACAGGCAAAAGAAAAGTCTGCGGATTGGCGCAGTAAATGCGCAAGGGGCAGAGCCTCCTAGAGAATAATCAAGAAGTATCTGTTAAGCTTAACTTTGAAATATATTGTTGTGTGCTCGGGGTTCGAAAGGACTGATGCCAATATATAAGAACAATAAAAAGGCTTTATTCACTATAAACAGTGCAATACGATCACAAATATCTTCTGAAAATTACAAGATATTCAGTAATCTTCAAATCCAATAAAAGCGCAGCAAAATTTCACACAGAAACAATGCGTTCAATACGACGTATCAACGACAAAATCGATCCGAGTAACACAGTTCTCAATGCAAAGCCTCTCGTATGACTTCAATCGCAGTTGACAGACAACTAACTAAACTGAACTGATGGAGCTCCTTATATAGGTTTCAGAGATCTTTCCAGATTATTCCAGAGCCTTCAGATGCTAGAAATTACCAGAAAGTGCTTTAACTTTCGATAGAGAACCCAAGCAAGAAAGGATCCCAATGTATAGGTATAAGGGGGGGTGTGGTTGCACAAAAAGTCGCCAAATCCGTCGCCAACTTGGCGACATTTGGCAATATATCGCCAAATTTGGCGACAAAAATAAGTCGCCAAAACCATTGCCAACTTGGCGAAAAACCCATTCCTTGGCGATTTTCCAATAGAACTCCATTATAAAACCGATGCTGTAAGGTTGTTTTTCTTGCAAAGCACCTGAGGCCTTTAGCATTGAGTTACATGATGCTCAATAGGAAATACATTAATAATACTGCAATTTTCACAATAATAAAATAAAATAAATTAAAAAGAATGAAATATTTACAAAATTCATAACATTGCCCCCCTCTCAAGGACTGCACGTCCCGGGCAGTTCAACCTTTGATCGGAAAGCAAACCCGTTACCAACAAATGCTATACTATTCAAAGCACTTAAAGCAAATATGGAAAATAACAATTAAACACATTCATAATGCTGAATTATAAAGCATAGACACCATTACATACAAGTATTTAAATAATAATAACAATAATAATGATAATGCTAAGCAAAATAAATAATTACATTAATTTATATACAAGACCATGGTCATACTAATTTACATTATTTACATTACACTATCTACAATCAATGAACTAAGTACTATGGCCATAGTATGGAGCCAGCCTGTCGTAATGAACGACTCTAGGCTTCGAACTTGGTGACTTTCGGATCCGAATTACGACATCGTTCAGTCTGTTTAGGACTGTATAAGGACCGTCCCAGTGTGATTGCAGTTTGGGAGAAAGTCCTTTGTGTCGAGTCGGATTATAAAACCAAACCTTGTCACCTTCTTTGAATTGATGTCCTGTGGCTTTCGTGTCGTACCTGGTCTTCATCTTCTCCATCTGTATATTGATCCGCTCTCGAGCCAAGTTGTGGACGTCTTCAAATCGTGCCTGGAGATTCTGCACGTATCCCTCTGGCGATGAAGGCGCATCTGGAGGGCGACCAAAAATCAGATCACAAGGTAGACGAAGATCACGACCGAAAAGCATCTGAGACGGGGAATAGCCGGTTGTTTCATGGACGGCGCTGCGATAGGCGAGAAGAAACAAGGGAAGTTTTTGGTCCCAGTCTTGTTGGTTTCTTGAGACTAGCAGTGAGAGATTGTTGAGGATGGTACGATTAAATCTCTCAACCATGCCATCCGATTGTGGATGTAAAGGCGTCGTCCTAGTTTTGTCCATTCCGAGAAGTTGACAGAGACCCTCAATCACAGCAGAGATAAAATTTCTCCCCTGGTCCGAATGCATTTGGAGAGGGACTCCATACCTTGATATCCACTGGTGTACCAAGGCATCCGCAACCGTAGAAGCTTCTTGATCAGGGATGGCATAAACTTCAGGCCATTTCGTGAAGTAGTCCATGACAACAAGGAGGTATTTGTTGCCATCAGCACTTCTTGGCAGAGGGCCTAAGATGTCAAGGGCGATGCGTTCAAAAGGTGCTCCTACATTGTAGAGATGTAGTCTTCCTCGGCTACGTTTCTTTAGTCCTTTTCGAGCTGCACATGCATCGCAAGATTTGCACCATCGTTCGACGTCAGCTCTCACTTTTCCCCAGAAGAAGCGCTCTCGGACTCTATGTAATGTTTTCATGATTCCAAAATGGCCACCAGTGGGACTGTCATGTAATTCCTTGAGGATCTCAGGGATTCGGGATCGAGGAAGTACCAACTGCCACCGAGATGTCTTCCCATCTTCCGATTCGAATTTTCGGAACAGGACACCATTCCTGACGTGGAGAGAGTTCCAAAGAGCCCAATATTGCTTCGTCGTAGGACTGTAAGTCGAGATGTCTTTCCAACTGGGCTTCGTGCTAGAAGATTCTAATAACTCCAAGATTGGTTTGATCTCAGAATCTGCCATTTGATCTTCCCGAATCTTCTCATCACTCCAGGGATCTGGTGGCGTCAATAGTGAAGTCTTCGTCTGGCGTATGACATATTCGGGATTATACTTGCTCTCCGCTCTGGAACAATAGCGACAGCTCTCGGGACACGGTCTTCTTGATAGGGCATCGGCGTTTCCATGCGATGAGCCTTTGCGATGCCTGATGTCAAAGTCGTATTCCTGGAGCCGTTGTATCCATCTGGCTACTTGGCCCTCTGGGTTCTTAAAATTCATCAGCCATGTTAGGGATGCGTGATCAGTACGAAGGAGAAATTTCCTGCCATAGAGATAGTGATGGAAGTGTTCTATGGCTTTCACTATAGCTAATAACTCCTTACGAGTGACGCAATAATTCCGCTCTGGTTTCGATAAACATTTGCTCCAGTATGCTACGACTCGTTCTTGGCCATCTATTTCTTGGGAAAGTACAGCGCCGACACTTTCATGACTGGCATCCGTGTCCACAATGAATTGTTTGTCGGGGTCTGGATAGGTAAGGACTGGAGAGGATGTGAGAGCTTCTTTCAGCCGCTGGAATGAATTGTCGCATTCTTGTGTCCATAGAAACTTCTGTTTGCTTTCAATGAGCCTATGCAAGGGTCTTGCGATGTTGGAGAACCCCTGTACAAACTTTCTGTAATAAGTGCATAGTCCCAGAAAGCTTCGCAACTGATGGACATTTTCCGGACGTTTCCAGTGCTTTACTGCAGACACTTTTTCAGGATCTGTTCGAACACCTTCAGCTGAGATGATGTGTCCTAAATAGTTTACTTCTCGTTGGAAGAACTTGCATTTCAAAGGGTTCAGCTTTAAATTCGCCGCTCTTAGTTTCGTTAACACTTTTCGAATATTCTCTAGATGTTCTTCAAACGTGCGGCCACCAATGATGACGTCGTCTAGGTAGATGAGACAAGCTTCAAAAGTCAGGCCTTTTAACACTGTCTCCATGAGGCGCTCGAACGTTGCTGGAGCATTGCAGAGCCCGAACGGCATAACTTTGAATTGCCAAAGTCCTTGTCCAGTAGTAAATGCGGTCTTCTCTTTGTCATCATGATGGATCTCTACTTGCCAATATCCACTCTTCAAATCCAGTGTGGAAAACCATTTATGCCCTGAAAGAGTATCTAGCGTGTCGTCTATTTTTGGTAGAGGATAGCTGTCCTTCTTCGTGATATCGTTAAGTTTACGATAATCCACACAAAATCTTGTGGAGCCATCTTTCTTTCGGACCAACACGATGGGAGAGGCCCACGGACTTGATGACGGTTCGATGATGTCACTATCCTGCATCTCTCGTAAGAGCTTAGAAACCTCTTCTTGTTTTGCAAACGGCAAGCGTCTTGGATGCTGTTTAATCGGTGGATGGTCGGCAGTATCAATTCTATGACGTGTCAGAGAAGTGCGACCTATATCATTCTCGTTTTGTGAAAACACATCCGTAAATTCATGGAACAGTCTTTCTGCGGCATGTCTCTGCTCAGGAGATAAATTCTCATTTCGTCCAATTTCAGGTGTTAAACTTGTAGGCGGCTCCGACAACGTCAAGCTCGGGTCTTTGCAAACACAGGTGACTGGAGCACAGGTAGCAAGCACTTCACCCTTCTGGATAATTCTAGACTTTTCACTTACATTCGCCATCCTCACGGGTATCACATCTCTCGACAGATCTACCAGCGCTGATGCTATTAGCACTACTTTTGGGCTCTTCTCAGGATATCCAACCAAGCCACATTGAAAACTACTTTCGTTCTCAGTTAATCCAGGTATCATCATTTCGGTCCGAGGAGGGATGATAACATCTGCCTTGGCTGTGATCCGTTGAATAGACCCGGACTCATTTCCAAGTTTGAAAATAGTGACATCTTCTTGAGCAGAGCGTAACTCATTCTTCTTAAAATCCAGTGTAAATCCATGCTCTTTTAAAAAGTCCAGTCCGAGTATGAAAGGGTCTGAAATATCGGCCACATAGACTGTATGATGGTAAGCGACGTTCCCAAACTTTATTTCCAGTGTCATTCTTCCAAATATGTCGATCTTATCTCCTGTCACAGTTTGAAGGATTACACGTGGCGGGGTCCAGGAGAGTTTTTCTTTCAGCCGCTGAGCTAGATCTTTCCTAATGATGGTCACATTGGCTCCTGTATCGATGATCATATTACAGGGCAAATCATTCACACTTCCGACTAGAAAAACTCCATTCTCGCCGCAACTTCTTCCAGAAATTTCACATACTTGAAAATGAGGCTTCTTAAGATCTGGAAACCTCCGCCCCGCAAGATGGTCAATAATCAGTTTTCTTGCTCCTCCGTTAGTGGGTGAGCTATTACCTTCGGTGCTGGGTCGTCTTGGGCAGTCGATTTGGATATGGCCTTCTCCACCGCATTTCCAGCACTTGATCTTCCTGTAAGGTTTGTTGACCATTAAGGAGTTCATCTTTCTCATTATGTCATTCATCTGCTGCTGTAAGCACTCCATAGCTCTATCCGACGTCTCAGGCAGGTTGGCTGCTCGCACAAAGTGTCGATCTTTCCTAGTAGCTTGCTGGGCTGCCTCGAATTTCAGAGCGTAAACCAAAGCCCCTTTTAAATCATTGAGATCTGCAATCCGGAGTGCTGTCTGGATCTCAGGGTCACGCACACCATCAATAAAATGTTGCAGAGCTAAACTTTCTCTAATTTCAGTCGGACAGCCAGGATAAGCAAGATGTGAAAGTCTCTCGACATCCGTAGCAAGATCTTGCAGGGATTCAGTGGATTTCTGCTGTCGAGATTTGAGCTGGAGTCTGCTATATTCCTTCATGCATTTCTCGCCAAAGCGCAATTCTAAGGCACTGACGAGCGTTTCAAAATCCAGCGGTTCATTTGCAGGCAAAGTCTGTAGGACGTCGGCAGCATCAGCTCGTAGAGAAGCAGCTAACTGGCAAGCCTTTGTCTGGGAATCCCATCCATTGGCGTCCGCTACGATCCCAAATTGTGTCTTAAAAACTGGCCATGAGGATTTTCCGTCATAGGTCGAGAGTTTAATAGAGGTCCGAGGAAGCATAGCTTGATACTTGACATCTTCAGGATAGTTTTCGGCAGTTATCTTTTGTTTCTTCACATTTTCCAACTCCTTTTCTACACTCTCAATCCTTTCTTCTACGGTTTTGGCTGTCCTTTGTATTTCTTCTACCTTTTCTTCTACGGTTTTGGCTGTATTTTGAACTTTTTCTTCTATTTCTTGAAATCTTTCTTCAACTTTGTTTTCCACGCCGTCAATTCTGTCATTTAAAGATGTTATTTTATCCTCTATTAGTTCTTTCAACTCACCAAGGTTGGTTGACATATCCTTCTTCATATCATCTTTTAACTCACCAAGGTTCGCAGTCATTTTCTCATCCATCGCTGACATATCTTTCTTCATTTCAGCCTGGTTCGCAGTCATTTTCTCATCCATCGCTGACATATCTTTCTTCATTTCAGCCTGGTTCGCAGTCATTTTCTCATCCATCGCTGACATATCTTTCTTCATTTCTTCTTTCAACTCGCCAAGGTTCGCAGCTAATTTCTCCAATAATTCTTTCAGTTGACCCTCCATTGCTCTGGTAATCGGCATTCAATCCCACTTCTGACACCAAATGTTGTGTGCTCGGGGTTCGAAAGGACTGATGCCAATATATAAGAACAATAAAAAGGCTTTATTCACTATAAACAGTGCAATACGATCACAAATATCTTCTGAAAATTACAAGATATTCAGTAATCTTCAAATCCAATAAAAGCGCAGCAAAATTTCACACAGAAACAATGCGTTCAATACGACGTATCAACGACAAAATCGATCCGAGTAACACAGTTCTCAATGCAAAGCCTCTCGTATGACTTCAATCGCAGTTGACAGACAACTAATTGAACTGAACTGATGGAGCTCCTTATATAGGTTTCAGAGATCTTTCCAGATTATTCCAGAGCCTTCAGATGCTAGAAATTACCAGAAAGTGCTTTAACTTTCGATAGAGAACCCAAGCAAGAAAGGATCCCAATGTATAGGTATAAGGGGGGTGTGGTTGCACAAAAAGTCGCCAAATCCGTCGCCAACTTGGCGACATTGGGCGATATATCGCCAAATTTGGCGACAAAAATAAGTCGCCAAAGCCATCGCCAACTTGGCGAAAAACCCATTCCTTGGCGATTTTCCAATAGAACTCCATTATAAAACCGATGCTGTAAGGTTGTTTTTCTTGCAAAGCACCTGAGGCCTTTAGCATTGAGTTACATGATGCTCAATAGGAAATACATTAATAATACTGCAATTTTCACAATAATAAAATAAAATAAATTAAAAAGAATGAAATATTTACAAAATTCATAACATTATATAATTTTTCAATTTTGCCGATATGGAGATTTAATGTAAAAGTTATTTTACAGAAGTCATCGAAAGATTTTTTGTATACTTTAATAATAACTTAGACTATAGTTTTGCAATCTGGTTTGTAGCAAAGCATGCTATCAATGTGGTTTGATGTGTAAGAGTTTCTATAAACAGTTATACAAATAATCATATATATTATTTCTCCTGTCAACATCCCTTTTTCTAAGAAAATACGAAACGCAGAACGACGAATGAGATGGCATATGAAAGGATTTTGAACAGTTTCTGACATAGCCCACTTAACAATTCGTTAAAACATGTTTTTGATTAAAATTTGCTGAAAATTAAAAATTAAATCGGCATTGTTTTCATAAAAGAAATGAAAGGTTTTCTTCAAAGTATCGTTGTCACAAAAATAAAATACCACATTATATGATGCTCAGCAGTTATTAAAAAGAAAACACCGCACGGGTTTATTTTATATTTATGATTAAAAAGCGAAATTGAAATTGAAATGTTTATATTTATATTTCTATGATTCTTTGCCACATGTTAAAAAAAATTATGACAACACACCTGATGAACGGTACTTCTTTTCTAATTTTTTTAACAGTGTATATTGTAATTCTATCATATAATTTGCTCTTTTTCTTTATATTGTAATTGTTAGCCCTATATTCTCAGCAATATCACTCAGACTCCCTTTGAGGGAAGTCCTAGTATAGATAGGTCTTAATTACATTATAAGATTTACTAAAAATCTTTCCTTCAAATTTGATAGTATAATCTTGAGCCAAACATCCTGTTAATTCTCCTATTCACTAGATAAAATGCAATACAGCTCCGTTCTTTCCGGTCTCCCATTTACTTGAGAAAAAACATGTGCATCCACATTCTCAGAATGATAATTCTTCATCTAAATACAACGTCATCGAAATGATTTCAGATAGAGGTTTAATACGTGCACTCCTTCTTTCAATGAAAGAGAAGGGGAAAATAAAGTGGAACTCATTTATAGAAATAGGCCTTTTGGCAAGATAAATTATTCGATTAAGCGAAATACTCGATTATCCGGCATCAAATTATTACACTTTTTTAACAATAGTTAAAATAATAAAGCATGAAAATTTTTTAGCTATTATTTTTATATTATTGAAGCCTGATTACATTACGTTATGTTACATAACGTTACATAACGTACAAACAAACATAATGTACTGCAACAAATTACATTAACATTACATTACTGTGCGGGGTATGTGCGCCAGGGCCAGCTCCCAATTTCCAGGGGCCCCCAAAATGCATTTTGTGCACTCTCTGAAAATATAAATAAACGAGAAAGAAAAATCACGCGTCGAGCATAGATTATGAAATATTTTCCAAAACTTCCAGAATACTGCAACGGAACTTCACTCTTTAAAAAGCTGAAACCCGACTTCAGCAATTACCGTCTGTAATCAGCTATGTACTCGAATTCTTTTATGCATCCTATCCTTGTATATGATCTATATATATATATGATCTATGTATATACACTACATACTGTGTATTAAACTACAATTTAATTTAGGTAAAAAATGCACAACACAACTGAAAACGTACTATCAGAAATTATCATCCATAGACGGCAATGTATCCGGTTCTTTGCGTATTCCTGTACATAAATTTATTTATATAATACAAAAATCTGATACAATACTAAATATAGTTCAGCTGGGAAATGTATAACTCAATTAAAAAACACCCTTAAGAAATTCACACTCATACACAGTAATGCTTGCGAATTTTTTTATATAACCCTGTATATGATTTATATAATTTATAAACACAGCGTAGTATGCTTAAATTTAGTTAAACATAAAAACGTATACCGCATCTAAAAACGCACCTCCCGCTTTTATCGCTCATAGACAGTATTGTAACCGAAATATTTTATGTGTCCCTATAAATGAACGGTGACTGTTGTGCCCGTCATCTTCTACAATAAGCATCTTGTAAGTGCACCTCAATAATGCATATAAATTTCATAATGTTTAAAACAGTGTAACATTTTAAAAATACGCTGCTAACAATTTTTCCCGGTAGAGCATTATGTAACCGAATTCTTTTGAGTAACCCTGTAAATGAATGATAAATACTTTGCACACAATATTCTACAGAAAGCAATGTTTTAGCCCATTTCATAATTGCATATAAATTTCATTATGTTTGAAATAGTGTAACATCATTAAAATACACTACGAACGATATTTCTTCATTGCCTTATACAGTGCAATTGGATTCTTCTGAGTTTCCCTATAAAACAAATTTATAAATTCTACACACTCTATTTTCAATAGCGAACATGGCATAATAATCTTTAATTACATATATCAATTATATGACAATCTGAGTGCTTCTACGAGAGTTAAAGTACGGACAGACGGACAAGCCGAAGTCATAAACACTTTTTAACTATGTCGGAAAGTGGTAAAAAATAAATGTTCGTTTATCGTTCATAGCGAAAAAGAATCTTTAGTGAAAATGTATCTGTACATTTGTCTGGAACTTTATAACTATTTTTTCATAAAACTAGGGTTTAAATTTTAAACTGCACGTAAATTTGTTTTATGCCATGTTTATAATATATGAATATTGTTCTGAAAATAGGAGCCCCAACATGAACTATATGTGCCCCTGATCTCACATGAAGTTGATCAGGTTCTGTTTATATAATAAATTGTTACATGAAACAAAGAATCGTTAAATATGAAATGACAAACTTTTAAACTATAAAATGAGAAAATTAATTAGTTGAAACCCTATCGCTCCGTACATAATTGAACCTGCGAACTTTAGGTTCAATTTTCATATGATCATAGAGTCAGAATGCTAGTTATTGGACTATAGCTGAACATAAGTGGCTGCGAAATACAAAATAAAAGCAGGCGGAAAGTACAAGAAAGAAAAGTCATGCACTGGGTTAGAAGCAACACCTTTTGTCATCCTGTACACTGCAAAAAATAATTGTTGGTAGCGTATTACTGCTTGCACGGCAGCGTATTACTGCTTATTTTACTGTTTAATACTGTTAATTTTACGGTATAATACTGGCAGCTAGGGTGCCAGTTTTATACTGTAAAATCACCAATTATTTTTTGCAGTGTACCTATGCTATCATGCACTTCCCAAACTCAAATTGAAGTGCAAAGCAAAATATAATGTCGTTAGATAATAATGATAAATATTGTGACGGAAAAAAAAAATATTTTTTTCCACTTTTCGCTCATTGTGACTTTAGTTAAAAGAAAGAAAAAAAAGTTTCGTTGGACATTTTAAATTATCTCTTTATAGCTCTAATTTATAGGCGCCGGCAGAACGAAATGAAGGAAGATTTTGGAACAATTATGCAAGACAATTTTTAATCAACATAAAAAAGCAATACAAAAATATAACGATTAAGTAAAACTAAATTTTCAAAAATAAATTACTAACAGCAATTTTTAACAAGTGGGTAAGTGTGATCGAAGATCGCACAAAGGGTTTCGTTTAATATTCCTTTCAAAACACTTTATCCTTTATTTACTAAATCCAAATAAATTTAATATTCCAAAAAAAAAAATCTTGTTTTTTATTAAGTAAAAATTTACTGGTCTATTTTTCTCGTTTTTTTTCGAATATCTGAACTGGCTTGATAGCGGGCGCAGCCCGCTATTATACTCTGTCATAATAATATCTGTTATGTAGACTAAATGCGATATTAAAAAAAAAATCAATTTCATAACTAAACATCTTGTACAGAGACCTTCAAAATGTTAAACTATGCCAATATTTCCATAATCGGGTTTTTATCATGATTCAATACGTTCCTCAAACTCAATTACTCAACTATTCTCTATTGCTCATACTGATACTCTATTTTTATTACTCTCAAACATTTGAAAAATCCGTTAAACTTCCAATATGACGTCAGATTAATTTTCTTTTTAATTCTCTAATGACGTCATATTAAGCTGCTTTCTGCATTTACACATACTCATACTCCTTGTATTATTGAGAAATGCTTGAAAATTTCCGTTTTATTACCAACATGGCGTCATATTAATCTTTTTTTCAATTGGTGAAACTTTTTATTTCATTTTCATTGTGGATTTTTAATTGTTGGCAACTGCTATAACGAAAAATGTTTAAATTTAATAGGAAAAGGCTGTTAGATTTTTGGTTTTTTATCTCTATATATTAAAATAATACGATTTTTTTTCAAATTTTATGATTTTGAACTTCATAGTAGTTATTCAGCTATAAGTACACAAAATTTCATGCTTGTAAGTTATATAGTTTTTGAGAACCGGCTCTGTGACAGACAGACAACGAAGCGGGAGTAATAATGTTTCGTGAGATGAACGAAACCTTAAAAATGAGAATTGAAACTATACTATCTTTTTTTTCGTCAGAAAGTCTCTGCCTCCTTGTTTCAGACATACATTAGACCCATTAACGTAAAAAGAAAAACATAACTAAAAATTGATTTCCACGGAGAGTTCAGGAAGGCAAAACCCGCCTGACGATAAAATATTATTTCTTTTTTCTCATACTGTTTAATCACTACTTAAGTGTGTTATAGTTAACAATCTTTAACAGAGTTTAATTACTTTAAGTCACTTGGTAAGATTAAATGTTACTATTTCTTTCAAAATCCTCAGAGATAGGGAAAATTTAGTTAATTTAATCAAAATCCAGAGAGGGGCAATGGCCAGCGCCTATGTCCTAATTCAAACTACACTGCAAAACAAAATTGTTGATTTTACAGTATAATACTGGCATGCGCGGCAGTGTATTACTGCTTATTTTACTGTTAATTTTACGGTATAATACTGGCAGCTGGGATGCCAATATTACACTGTAAAATCAACATTTTTTTTTTTTTTTTTCAGTGTACACGTGTAAGGCAGGCAAATTTTTCAGAAAAAATTAATTATCCTCAATTTATTTCGCTACAACTGAAGGATAACATTAAAATAGTTTCACGATTTTAATTGGATATTTAAACATATTTGATTTAATTAATGTTCATCTGTTTTTAACTACGAAAGAATGACAAATGAGCGCCTCAACCTGTATCATTTAAACTTCCGGCTTCCTTTTGAAATGTTTCCCAAAAAAGAACGAGTGCAGTTTTCGGCGCGGATTCATCTTCTGTTTCCTTGCACCGCAGATAAAGCCGGAATTGGAAATAATTTATTTACTTGTTCCCGCTACTCTAAATATTTATCTCCATTTCTGTCTCGAAATCTCCTGAGCATAATGGTGTTTTCAGCTATTAAACGGTTGAGATACCTGTACGGTGCACCACCCCTTGATAATTTTATTTTTAAATTGTGTTACAGATGGACAGTATTTGTACTCGTTGTATTCAGTTTTGTAATAACTTGCAGGCTGCTGTTTGGTGATTCCTTTTCGTGTGCTTCTAGCGGTGACAGTAATTACGTACAAGCGAAATGTTACGACGACACTGTTTATACCTTGCCTACGAAACTAGTCATAAAGAAAAACGAATCTCCATTGACCAATCCTCTGTTTGAAGATTACAGACGATATCAGGACTACTATCCCTGGGTCAACCTGCTATTTCTGGTTCATGCTTTCAGTTTTTACCTCCCGCACCTACTATGGAAGTCTTACGAACGTGGTTATATGTTCAAATTGACGGCCGGAGTGCAGAAATACTTGGATAAAGAAGAGAAACGAGGCCTGGAGCTGTGTTACCTTGCGAAGTATGTTCTCGTCACCCAGGGCAAACACAAATTGTATGTTTTGCTGTATATTTGCTTTGAAATCCTCAATTACGCTATTTCTCTGTCTCACACGCTCTGGTTGGTGCATTTTTTCCATGTGACTGGGGTGCCAGATTTCATACCTCACATTCTTAAAACTTGGTCGGATTTCAAGAATTTCTATTTCCCATCAGAAGGTTTTTGCGAGTTAAAAAAAATTTCCAGGTTAGGTGATGTCGATCGCTACCAAGCTTTGTGCCAACTACCTTTAAATGCTTTGTACATGAAGATGTTTTTATTCCTCCATGCCTGGTATATTCTGCTTACAATTCTAACAGGAGCAGCGCTTGTCTACAGAATTCTCCTTTTGATTCCGTCGGTTCGGACATTTGTATCTAAAATATCGTCACCGTTAGCGGAGAGATCTATCCTGAAATCAGTGTGTCATCGACTGTCTTACAGTGACTGGTTTTTCCTGACAAGGTTGCAAAAAGCGATGACTGATGTTGACTATGCCCAAATGATAGATAAGATTGCAATCATCTCACAAGGAAAAGATCCTCTACTCGATGAAGACAAGCGATTTTCTTTATTCGACGACGCAACTAAAGATTTTGACAACTCAAATGATACAACTCCTGTTTGATTTCTTTCAATGATACACTGGAAAAAAAAAAAAAAAAAAGTGTTGATATTACAGTATAATACTGGCACCCCAGCTGCCAGTATTATATCGTAAAATTAACAGTAATAAACAGTAAAATAAGCAGTAATATGCTACCGCGCATGCACGGCAGCGTATTACTGCTTATTTTACTGTTTATTAGTGTTAATTTTACGGTATAATACTGACAGCTGGGAGGCCAGTATTATACTGTAATATCAACACTTTTTTTTTGCAGTGTATCTATATTTAACAAGATTAGGTACTGCCAGGTTTTCGATTTTCAGGTGTTTCCAAGGCTTGAGCGCGTGTGCACCAGCAAGAGGGTAGGGTGGGGTGGGGGGGGGAAATTGTCATTGCTCTCCCCTGGATTTCGAAATATAATTAACCAAACTTTCTTTTTCTCTAATGATTTAAAAAAAAAAAAAAAGTGAATTTTATTCTTGTTAAGTGACTGAATGAATTAAACACTAAGAGAAAAAAGAGCTATGGAATATTTCATCAGAGGGGCTCTGTCCCACTAAAGACAATATTTAATTCAGTCTCATTTTACGTTCAATTGCTTAAAACCCCCTCCCCCCACCACACACACACCTGACGAAAATAATAATAAAAAAAACCTGGTTCAATTCTCCATTTTGAAAAAAGCTGGTACAAGCTTTTCTTTTGTATTTTTAATTATGATCGATTCTTATTTGTTACATTCATGTATTATTTTTTAAATTGATATGTTTAAAAATTGTCTTGCACCGGGGTTTTGATAAAAAATTGTTAGTTTAGCTATTACAAGTTTATATTTTTTATTTAAAATAAGGATAAAAGTAAAAATGTTTTTTCTTTTTTATAAATACGCTCTTTTATAAGTACTGAATGTTTATCTTGAAAATCACCCCTAATTTTATGGCAATTCATGATTATTTCAAAAATTTCCGTGATTGATCTGGCATGAACATCTAACCCAATTTTCACGCTTGGCAGAAAGCGTAAACTAATAAATGTATTAATATATATATATATATATATATATATATATATATTTAAGACTTGGCAAAAGTAAAAACATCATTTAAATTACCTATTTGGGATTTGTAAATTGTTTTATCAATGTATAATGGATATTTTATCTAATATAAAACTCTTAATTGATAAAAGTGTGAGTTTTTTAAAAATTAATATTACATTCTTTATTGTTTATTTTTATTTAAATTTCTACTTTTTAGTGTTTAAAATATAGCATTGTTGTCAGTTTCACAGCCAGTTGGCCATTTTTGGCTAACGTTTGGCACACAATTAAATCCATTGTTGTTGTAACTTGTATACAATTGTAATCATAAAGAATATTTGGCGATTTATCTCCTGTGGCCAGCTAACGGGAAAATACTCTCTGCGTTCGTTGCAGGTGTATCTCTGTGATACAAGCCGACAATTTCCTCTTGTAAGTTCTGAATGCATTAGCCGGTTCGAGAGCAACTGCCGCGTGTGAAAAATTGATACCGGGATTCGGAGCCACAGGTTCCGAATCTACTTGGTTCAAAACTTACATAAGAGGGAAAAGAGGTTGGATCACTGAGATACATACGAGACTAATGTAGGGTTAAAATTAAGTTATTAATTTATAACCAGCAGACCCGTGCAAGGATTTCGTACAGCAGTCTAATAATTTTTGGCAATATCTAATTTTTTTTTTTAATTCAGGTTTAAACTTCTAAAGAAAAATTAAGGATAAAAGTATCTGCAAAGAGCATTAGTCAAGCCAGAATATCATCTCATTTATTCCATCAAAGTTACAGTAAAAACTGATTGATGATAGCTAAAGGCACGCTCGAAAAAAAGTATATATATCAATCGTATTTTAACTGGATTAGAAGATGACGTAATCCGCTTCGCAAAAAACATGGGACAAAGAAAAACTCAATGAATATAGTAAATAAAATACAACTAGCTGAACCCCGCCCGGCGTTGCCCGGGCCCGTGATAGTAAATTTAAAAAGAAACATCAAGTTTTTTTATTTTCTATCTTTAACTGGATTTTGTATGAAATTATATTTTAAAATGAAGAATTCGCGAAAAAATGCTGATATTTAGTGATAAAAGCGCTCATATTCTTACGTAAGATCGTTCCATAGTTTTAAAATAAAAAGTTCTGTTTGTCCGAAATCTTTATTGGTGATAAATAAAACGGCCCGTGTAAAAATTTCGTGAAAAAATATTGTTATCTGGTTGTAAAATAAATGTTTTCTTCTCGCTTTTTTATTTGTTTTCGCGTCGGCTCCTTTAACATAGTAATAAAAAAATTGTTCTCATCTCCCGTAGAGCTCCTATAATACTATATAGGAGCCTTAATCTCCCGAACTCTCTGACATTTCAATCCGTTATAAATATATAACTGTATCCAAACTATCTTTAAATTTTTGCGAAAAAATATGCACATTTAGTAGTGGAAACATGAGTTCTTAAAAAGAAAAAGAAAAAAAAAAAAGCTTTAGCTTTCAATCTCAGAGCAAAAATATATTAGAAGGTCTATGCTTTCAATGCAGTGGTGACTCCATCCGTTTTCAATCAACCCTTATCAATACCCTAGGCTAAACAGGTGAGGGCTAATCCATCAGGTTTCCCCTTTCGGAGGGGAGAAGACTTAAAAAAACATTGACGCATGAGCAAAGAGACGATATTCGTGTAGAAAATTTGACAAAATGCGCTTTTCGTTTTAAATATATAGATTTAATGTAATATAACAAACCATAACTTTCAGGCTACACGTGAAATATCACTGCCATGGTGTCTTTTTTTTTTCTAAACATTTCAATTTCAATTTTGATTTTTAATCATAAATATAAAATAAACCTTGCAGGAACATCACACATTATCTTTTGGGTAATATTTTTAAAAAAAATCATTGCTAAGCATGAAATAATGCTATATTTTATTTTTGTGGTCACACTGATTTCAGAAAAACCTTTCATTTCATTTATGAAATCAATGCTGATTTAATTTTTAATTAACTGCAATTTAAAATTTAAAAAAATGTTTTTACGAAATGTGGGTGTACTGTGTCAGAAGCCGGTTCAAAAACCTTTCGAATGATATCTCATTTATTGCTATTCATTTTGTAAATGCATAAAAAAAGGGATGTTAACAACAGAAATAATATATATGATTAAGTTATAAAAATATTAAAATGTTGTATTGTCATTGGAAACACATCCATTTATAATTCTGGCATGTAAGGAAATGTAAAAACGCAGCGTAGGTTACGGACCTCAAAATTTCTGTTCGAAAATCTTGCCCCTCCCTGTATTCCGTTCTGCTGGCGCGGAACGTCTAAAAGTCTGGATTTTCATAATGCACAAATTATCTTCTGTAATCACGCATATCATACTATTAATTTTTCTGCATCAAATTCTTAAAATAATGTAACTTTTTATCAATATAAGAATCATAATTTTTGTTTAAGACTGGATCTCCGTAAGTTTCAGTGTGTGAATTTTTTATGACAGATTATTGATAAGATTATTACAGGGCTCGCATAATTCTAACACAAATTTTAACAGTTTTTTTCGCCTCATTTAACTGCAGAAAAACATTACATATTATGTAAATAAACGAGGTGATGGTTACGAATTCTGTGTTTTAAAAATTAAATAGAAATTTTCTTATCGTTAATAGTTGTGCCAGACTTCTTGAATATCCTAAGGAGTGTGCGAACTTTGGATTATTGTCAAAACGTCAGTTGAGGCTCACTGTGTAGTCCCGAAAAGTTTTTGGTTTCCGCCTATCTGTCTGTTCCGCAATAACTTATACAAAAAGCATCCGATTAGATTGATATTTGGTAGGTAATGTTGGTGAGGTACCCGGATTTAGCTGCATAGTTTTTGGTTAAATTTTGTTCATTCGTTCGAAAAATATAGAACATTTCTTTTGATGTCATAATACTTTCCTATGGGAATGCAGACGATTTTCAAATTTCATTTTTAACTGAAATGAAACTAGTCGTTGGGGGGCACCGTAATACTTACCCATCATGGATATGCATAATGTAAAATATTAAAATAAAAATGTGTAAACCACTTATAAAATGCATTGCAATTCAAATAAAATCGTGGTTTGATGACGTCATAAACTTTAAAGGCTCGATTACTGAATTGCTTGAAAGAAACATCCTTAAATAATAATCCTATTAACTAGCGGTTTACTGCATCTGATTAAGCGTCAAATTTCCATTTAAAATATATCTTTGAAGTGAAATTTGGATGAAATACAGGGTCATGAAAAATCGAAGAGTGTGGAAAATAGGATTTCAAATATCTCGGCAACTCATTATCCGATCGACTTCATGCTTTATGCAAAATTTATGTTTTTTATTGTCTTTTATATTCATTTCTTAAAATAACCAATTTCGAAAATTTTTATATACCTTTTATCAGAACGAATATTTCGAGAGTCCGAAAAAAATAGTTCCGGTTAATCGAGGTTATTGAAATGAAATAGGCTTCTTCCCATTATTACATACTAAGTACATACCAAATTGCAAGTCTCTATCTCAATTTTTTCGGGAGATAGAGCGTTTACAGACACACAGACAGACGGACGGTGTAAAAAAAAAAAAATTCGATTTTAAAAACGATTACAAGACTTAGCCTATACTACGTATGATGGGTAAGTAAAATGGCATTGACTAATGGATTTAAACGTAAACTTATAAATGCTAAATTTTCGATAGGTCTTAAATATCCAATAGCTTTGAAAATTTGCCGATACATTTATTAGAATTTAGAAATTAATTGTTTAAATTATTGGAAAATATTTTGCATCTGTTCGGGAAATATAAAAGAGTTTATTTTCATATTTTTTTTACAAATTTTAAAATGCATTTCTTTTTACTTTCCTCTTTAATTTATTAGTGGCTTAGCAGCTGTATTTCAAAGCGTATTAAAATAATAAAATTCAAGTAAATTGCACTATTTTGACGCAATATTTTTTGTAGAAAAAAAAGCTTATTTTCGGGAGATTTTCATTATTTTATTGAAATAGATAAGGATTATTTGGATATATTTTCTCTTTTAACTACTTTTGAAACGAAAATTATGAACACTTAGGTCGTGTAATTTGGATTTAAGTCTCGTAATAGGAGTTTACATTTGTATATCTTTTTTCATGAGATTTTAACCAAATTTTGCAACAGATGTGGATGTTCCATGGTTGAAAAGTTAGTATTCTTTTAAAAATGGAATAAAATCTCTCGTACAAGGAAATGGTTAATCTAAAGAAATTAGAGTTGTAAAACACATCCATACATATGATTGAATCCTGAAATAGCACAATTACTGAAAATTGAGAACATAAAATGTGACAACGGCAGAAGGGGAGGGGGGGGGGGGTTGTTCAGGAGTTCTTTTTATTCTTACAAAATTACAAGAATAAACAGTTTATGGGAATATCATTGCATAAAAACATATTTAATGATACATTTTAAAAATTTCTGTAAGCTTTCAGAAATCTTTTATGCTTATATATATATATATATATATATATATATATATATATATATATAGAACTTAGAACAATTTAATTGCGGATTATACAGTATTAAATATTATGAGATTAATAAACAATGACGTCAAGACTTGATCTGCAGATTTACTAGTTATTTTCTAATGAGACGTAAGTATGATTTATGGTTAAGTAAAGGAATGGGCCAAAAAATTGGTTAATTCAATATGTGGTATAAATCAATTATACCACAATTCAGGGTTTTTTCTAATTAAATTTAATGGTGAAAGGTTGAACCACAATTCAGGGTTTTTTCTAATCCAATTTAATGGTGAAATGTTGTACCATAATTCAGGGTTTTTCCTAATCCAATTTTAAGGTGAGATGTTGATCTATGATTCAGGGTTTTATTTAATCTAATCTAATGGTGAAAGGTTGAACCAATGATTAAAGGTTATCCAATTTATACTGTATACAGTATAAATTTCATAAGAATGTGATAATTAGGAATGCACATAAAACATTTCAAAAGTAGAAATTTTAAATTTTGTGAGAGAAATGTAAAAGAAACTGTATAAATATATAGAGTTTTTACAAATATAAAAGCTTATATCTCTGTGAAAAAGCATCAGAATTGAAAAATTCTTTTTGCATCAGATAAATTTGGGCATCTAGTTCCATAATTCCCTAAATAATAATAAAAAATTGATTTTTTAGTCGAATTTCGTGATTTTGAAAGTCTACTGTTCCTTAATATCATTTATTGTTTCCAAGAATTGCATTCTTAAATTTGCAACTTCAAATTGCATCCTTTCGAGGTCTTTTAATTCCACATATAAGATGTCCCAAAAAGATTGAAACGTGCTTCAATTTCTTACCTGATAGATATAAGTAGGCAATGTAAATTGCAAATTGGTTCAAAATAAGATATGAAACACGATTATATTATCGGACTTGGTACCAAAGGAATGTATTCTGTAAATAATATATATAAAGCTATTGGATTACATTTGAATAAAGCCAAATCATTACAAATAATAAAAAAGCCTTAAATCCTAATCCTAATATTATAAATCTGATTGTGTGCAAATGTTAGGCTGAAGCCAGCGTCAAAACGGAGCATTTAATGATCCTGTACCTTTGCACATAAGTTTATTATAACCCTCATATGAACATAGGCTGGTTTTTGTTTTTTTTTATTCAAATATTTTTCTTAATAATTCAAAACTTCGTTATTTTCATAGAGAATAAATGGACATTTTTTCGTATAATATTTTTAAATGGTTAAATTTACTTTACCGTTGCTATTACTTTATCGTTGCCAAAACTAAATCAAAGCCCGAAATAAAAAAATTTATTCAACAATTAATTTTCAATTCAAAGATTTTCACGTGAAAAATGAAAATTCAAAAGAATTCAAAAGAAGAGGAATTTCCGTGATATTTGAAACAAAAATATGGAGTATTTGTTATACATGAAGTATGGATATTGGTTACGTTGAGAGGATATTTTCTGTCAAAAACTGCGTTATAATTAGAAGGGAAACTGAACAATAATCATATTATTAAGAAAAGATTTCGCTTGGACCATGGAACTATGAAAATGATCCTCTTTGTCTTGAACAAATATGACGTCATAAATAGAACATGTATTTTCAAATATTCGTAACATTACAAGGGGCATGAATATCAGTGTATAATAAAAGTATATAATACATAATGGACGTCAGATTTAAGATGAATAACTGAAATATGTTTTTTGATACTAATGAATAATAAGCTTGAAAATCAGTTATATACAGATGTGAGTTTTCTGATAAAATTCCCGTCATGATTGCCATGAAAAGAAAATTAACAAGAATTATATCATTGAAAAGAGATTTCTCTGGAATCAAAGTAACGTCATATTTCAAATAAAACGGGAGTTTTCAAATATGTTTCAAATGGTGCGTGAATCAATTTCATATATTAATAATTACAGAGTACAGTGAAGAATAGAGAGGCAGTGAACCGTCAAATTGGCTTGCAATATGAAGCAGGTTATCGCTCGAATCATTAGGCCCAAGGGCTGACTTCATTGGACGGGGAGAGGTTTTCAAAGCAAGCCGCCAGTTGTTTAGGCTTTAGGCCAACTGTAGGGTTGCATTTTCAGAATCACGCCAAACATAAACATTTCATATATATTTATTCTCTGAACTCTGCGATTAATAATACAAGCATCTGTAAGATTATTAGGAAAAGAAAATTGAACACAAGACACAAGTCTATTATTTTAAAATCTGACTGCTTGTTTGTATTTCGCAACTACTACTCTTAATGCAATGCGATTTACTTAACACCATCATTGATCTAAGGATGTCATATAAACTCTGAGAATTTAAAATTTTGAATTAGATTCCGAGATATTAATTTTTTTTTTTTTTTTTTTTTTTTTTGTAAATTTTAATGAGATTTCTCTAAAAACGGTAATTAAATTACTAAATTTTTGTGGATAAAAAAAAGAAGAAATAAAACGGATTAATACATTTTTATGCCATTTTACTTACCCATCATACGTAGTATAGGGTAAGTCTTGTAATCGTTTTGAAAATCGAAAAATTTTTTTTGACGGATTTACACGTTTCAGACACTGGAGATTCCGAAAAGCATATTTTTAGAAAAAAAAATTTGCCGTCCGTCTGTGTGTCTGTAAACGCTCTATCTCCCGAATAAATTGAGATAGAGACTTGTAATTTGGTATGTACTTAGTATGTAATAATGGGAAGAAGCCTATTTCATTTCAATAACCTCGATTAACCGGAACAATTTTTTTCGGACTCTCGAAATATTCGTTCTTATGAAAGGTATATAAAACTTTTCGAAATTGTTTATTTTAAGAAATGAATATAAAAGACAATAAAAAAACATAAATTTTGAATAAAGCATGAAGTCGATCGGATAATTAGTTGCCGAGATATTTGGAATCCTATTTTCCACACTCTTCGATTTTTCATGACCCTGTATTTCATCCAAATTTCACTTCAAAGATATATTTTAATTGGAAATTTGACGCTTAATCAGATGCAATAAACCGCTAGTTAATAGGATTATTATTTTTGGAGTTATAAGAAAAAACCTCTTTCAAGCAATTCAGTAATCGAGCCTTTAAAGTTTGTGACGTCATCAAGCCACAATTTTATTTGAATTGCAATGCATTTTATAAGTAGTTTACACATTTTTATTTTAATATTTTACTTCATGCATATCCATGATGGGTAAGTATTACGGTGGCCCCCAACGACTAGTTTTCATTAAAACTGAAAAAAGAATTTATTTTCAATTTGAATAGTTGGTGGGAAAAAAAATCTTGATTACAGTAGAATTTCCGAAAATTAAAAACACATTTCCACATATTCAAACTTTATGAATTAATTTATTCTGCAGAACAAAAATCGTCTGCCAGCATATTGTCAAGAAATCAAGAGTTGTTTCAGCTATAGATTAAACCAAGGAGGCAAATTTCCTGTTACATGCAAACGTAACACTTGTAATTGCAAAGCTTTTCGCAACCCCAAATTACATGCAAACGTAACATTTACATGTAATTTGCACCCAAATTAATTTTAATTTGAACCCTTATAAATGTTAATTTGCACTGAAAATTACATGCAAAAGTAATGTTTACATATAATTTTGGGTTGCAAAAAGCTTTGCAATTGCAAGTGTTACGTTTGCATGTAACTGTTACTGTTACATGCAAACGTAACACATGTAAATGTTAAGTTTGCATGTAATTTTGGGTTGCAAAAAGCTCTGCAATTGAAGCTCCTTGCATTTAGGTGTAGAATTATCCCTCCATATTCACAAGAATTGAAAAGCATATAATATTTCCAATGAATTATTTATAAATGATGGCTATTAAAACTCTTTTCAAAGTCGTTAAAACTAAAATGGTTTATCAGGTAAAACTGATATTTGTTTTTTGACAAATTGTACTTTTTTAAAACTGAGCTATGTCAAGGCCCCTATAACAAAGAAATACCGTATTTTCTCCTATGAAATATGATAAAGAGTTAGTTAATTATTTACGTTTTTAATTATCTTTGTAAAATATTTTGCTTGATTAATGCATTTATTCTTCTTTTAATGTTACGTGAACGAAGTACCGCTAGTTTTTAATAAATAAATATATATATTTTAATTTAACAATTTTAAAATTTCCTTCAACTTTTTCCAAATTTGGTATTTCGAACTAGATTGTTTTATCTTATACGTAGGATACTTTGTTCTACAAGCCTAAGTTTTGGAATTTTGATACAAAGATTAGATCAGAAGAAACAAATTAATAACTGGATGCACATGGAATAAACCTATGAAAATAGCATATATTTAAGTTTTTTTTATTATTATTATTTTAAACAAAAATTTCAAAAATATAAAAAAATCGATACTTAATTATCTCTCATAGAACCTAAAGATGCATTTAAAAAAATTTCAGACAATTTCCTCAATGACTGAGAAAGCTTTAGCATTTTCATTACATATAGAGAATATGAAAAAAATACGAACTGAGAAAAATGAGTTTAAACATTTCATTTATAAAAAAAAAGAGATATATGTAAATTCAACCATACACCTCTTTTACTATTTATGAGATCATCAAGAAATTTGGGCACTATGTTCTAGAGATGTCAAGTTTCATTTTAGGATAAAAATTTGAAATTCGACATTTGTGTCATTATTTGTCGAAATGAGTTGTACTATAAGCAGGCATGAAAGTGAGAAATAGAAAAAAAGGTGAACAATTTTTTCTATCTATATAACGGCAATAAATTGTTGTAATTTAGACACATTTTAAGAAGTATTTACACAATAAACTGAAATATAATTGCACATATGATTGTTATTTTATTTTCATAATTTAGAAAATATTAAAAATAATATATTCAACTAACAAAAAATGTATAGAATAATAAAAAAAAGAATGGTAGGCAGTTTGTGAAAAATGTAAGTCCAAATATATCGGATGAATTTATGTGAAATACAGTTATTAATTTTTCAAAACAAATATTATTCTGGGTAGTTTATGATTGCTTAAGATTCCTCCCACCCCCTCCTTCTAAGGGAAAAAAATTCTCCATGCTAAATATAATGTACATCAAAGTGATCTTTGGTTCAGGAATACATCACTGAAACTACCCAAAAGTGTATAAATGGGACAAAATATACAATTTCAAAAAGAACCTTATCCAAACTTTCTTTCCCTTTTAAAGTCTAAGAAAACTTCACTCTGGATCGACACTTTAAATAACTTCATTAAAATTATTGTTAGATGTTCATAACATAAGCTGACCTTTGATTTGATAGTTCTTCTGTACATCAATTCAGAAACTCCAAGGGTTTATGTAGACAAGATGTCTAAGGATTAAATTTATCCCCCCCCCCTCTCATATGCTTCCAATATTTTCTTTGCATTTTTGCATAAATTCAGATAATGTCCAAAATTACTTTCAAAAAGGTGGAATTCCTCCTTTAGGAGCCTGACTAAGTCTCCTAAATGGAATAGTCCTACCCATTAATTTGCAAAAAGTTGGAACTTTTTTAATTTTTTCACGACCCAATAAACATAATTCGATCTTGCTTCTTTTACTTTGTTTTTGTTTTCTTTTGTTGTAACAAAAACATTACAAAAAACATCCACATACCTGTATGTTTAAAATTTTATGGATTATAATGAAGTGAAGACACTGACTTATACAATTTTTTCGTGCCATTTCAAATGCTATTTCATCTGTAGTTATTAACTTTGGCACAGATGTCATATACGCACCACATTGGCACAATTGCAACAAAATGGCAATTTTGTGCCTCACATGGTAACCCGGTTATTTTGTTTATATTGCTGCTTATTTACTTTTATTTTTTATTTTAATTCAATAAATTGTTTTTATTATGTATATCAATACTTATTTATATCAAACTATCATTTATTTATTTTTATTTCCTTTTTTTAAAAAATAGAAGCTATTTTATTTATTACGTTATTTTATTTTTATAATGAAATAAAAAAAATCATGTGCTATTATTGCATGTAACTAATATTCAAAAACAAAGTTTTCGCCAAATTGGCAAGGGGGGGGAGGGGGTGGATCGCACCAATGTGGTGTATAGGACAAAATTAGCACTCAACACTCGGTGAGTAATACTGAAAATTTGGCGATTGACTTTATTGCCACCACTGGTCAAACTTAATAGTCACACTCGCCAATTGCGATGATTGAATGGAAAAAGATTTTTTCCCCACTGTCGCTCGACAAATTTTGAAAGCATTTTGCTGAATTTCATGGATTTTTTCCCCGAAATTATTTGGCGGATTGTGATTTTTTTTTCTCGAAGCCAATTCGACGATATTCGAAATTTTCCCCCCCCCAAAACCAGTTGATGAATTTTGCGATTTTTCCACTATCGATTAATGAATTTTGCGATTTTTCCACTATCGATTAATGAATTTTGCGATTTTTCCCGCTATCGATTGACGAATTTCGCGATTTATCGACTATCGAATTTCACGATTTTTTCCATGAACGAACAAATTGTGCACTTTCTTTCCACTGATGTTCGACAAATTTCGCACTTTATTTCCGCTGCCGTTCGACAAATTTTGCAATTCTGTTCCGTGATTGTTAGACGAATTTCACTATTTTTCTCCCAAGATCATTTGACGAATTTTGTGATTTTTTTTTCTCCCGAACCTATTTGACGAATTTCTCAAATTTTTTCACGACAGTTAGACAAAATTAATTTTTTTCCTGCAATGCCTGATTTCTTTCCCGAGACCATTTGACGAATGTCGCGATTTCTTTCCCGACACCTTTTGATGAATTTCGCTGTTTATTCTACAATCGTTTGACAAATTTCATAAATTTTTTATCAAGTACTTGTAAATTTGTTATTGGCCAGTACTGAAAAACACTGGGAAGTAAAAAAATCCATGTACTGGCCAGTGGCCAGAGAGTAAAAAAGTTAATTTTTACCTATAATGTGGTGCGTATATGACATCTGTGCCTTAACTTTTTAACAAGAAAAAAATTACTACAAAGTAAAATTATTACAGAGTACTACAAACTGATCTGTTGGCAAGCAATGCACTGCTATAGCAGCAGTTGCGTGCGTGACTCTTTCCAAATCTGATACAATTACATATGGATGGTTAGAAATTATTTGTTAAATTGGCAGTTTTGTCAACCGCACTCATCGTACGGTAATTATTTAGTTCTACATTACATTCAAAAATTTGCCAGTGACTTGTGACCCATCCTGTATTAGCGTACAAATCCCTACATCATAAAAATATAGTTCTTCAAATGAATCGAGAGTGCTGCAGAAATCATGGGGGAATTTAAACGCTTTACAATTTTGTTTTTGTTTTTTCTCCCTTACTGATTGTTTACATCATAAAATTTTTTAACGATTAAAACGTTGCTTTTTGGTTTTCGTTACAACATTCCTAGAAAGTAAACTGGATAAAGAGGGAGGAAAATCGACGGGTAGCGACTTTCTCGCCAAACAGATAGCGCTACGTCACTTGATGAAAATCGTTAAAAATGAATATTTTAAAGATTTTTTTTTTTTTTCTAAAAAAAATACTGAGAACTAATTTTGATGAAATTTAAATAGGACCAATTTGAGAATTCCCTCTTTCAATTAAAAATAAATAAATAAAAATCACATGAATCGGTCGCATAGTTTTGGAGTAATCTGTGAACATACATTAAAGAAAAAAAAAAAAAAAATACATATGCGTCGAATTGAGAACCTCCCCCTTTTTTGAAATCGGTTAAAAAATTATTAATCACATATTAATAGAGGATGGAATTCTTTAGATCAAAAATATGTTACCAAGGGGGAAAAATTACATCTAAATAAAGCATTACAGAGGCAAATATCACGTAATGCAAACAGAGTCACAACGTATCACAAATGCAGTTTTAAATCCTAGAAACGTAATATATCTATTCTAAAAGAAAATAAAACTAATGCTGCTGCTATAGTTGAATTTATTGTGACCTTTTCACTTTAGTATCCTGCAAAAACTACTGCTTATAAAAATTAAAAAACTTATTAAAAAATAATTTGTTCTATAAACAGAGCTTGTTCTTTATATTTCTGTTATGATGAATCTCCCCAATGAAATCCTGTGAAGTTCTATGGACACCGGGGAAAAAAACAAAAGAGCAAGGATAATATTTTTACTTGAACTTTGACTATGGCATTAAAAATTTTGTTAAGAAGAAAGACAGACATTTCTGCTATGAACGTAAAAACGTTCATTCTGGGTAATTTGAATTACACTTATTTATTCTAGTTCACACCCAAAATAGTAAATAAATGGTTAAATTTGAAAAAGAAAAAAAAAGAAGAGAAAATTGAAATAACCACAAAACAATGCAAAAAAACTGGATGGGCAAAAGTCATGCCCCTGTTCCTTAAAAACTAGGGGGGCATATGCCTTTCCCTTGCCCCGCCAGATTACACCCATGTATGTATGTATGTATTAGGGCGGGATTATTTATCAATATAATCGGTCAAATGTTGATATTTTTTATGTATCGCAGTAATGATATCTAAACTCTGACTCAGCTGATATATCCCAATAACAATAATATTGTTTTGTTTTACTATCACCGCGATTTCGAGCCCCGAAAAACAGCAACAAATATCCTGTACCAATATGTCCTTCAATCCTTTTTTTCATCTGATCCATCTATGTATTCAACGCCCTGCTTCATCCAAAATGGAAAACTACTTCTGCTGATTATCTGTCTATCATATCTCAAAGGAGTATTCCAATATATCTCAATACATTCAATCTTTGAAAAACACAAATTCTACGGTTTGTTACAGATAAATACTGAATAACACTTTCGCTACTGAATAACAATAATCACACATTCCTTGTTTGGCTGCTGTGATTGGTCGAGACATATTGCGATATCTCTGGTCTTTTGATATGTAATGTTGAAAAGATGAGCGTTGATTATTGCGTAGTATTGATATTGCTTTATAAAGTGCGGTTTCTTGGATTTGTAAGGAATTTATATCTGAGCTTAAAATAAGTGTATCGAATTGGGTATATTCGGTCTTTTTTGGTTGCCCCATTCATAAAAAAGGTACTTTAAATACATTGAAAATTTTTACACTGAATTTCACTAGATTATCGAAATTTAATTTCTTATTCTAGTGGATTTTATTAGGAAATTAAATTTCTGAACGGATGTCTATCAGATATTCAGCAAAGAAGACTTTGTTTTTTCAATGAGAGATACATTAAATAATTTAAACAATGTTAAATAATAATTAATGCAAAAAAAATTACATGGTTGCCATTATTAAATTTTAGAGTAAATTGTAAGTTTCTCAAAATATGTGATATTTTTTAAATTTCTTAAATTCATATTTTTAGTCATCTAAGGTAATCCTTTGTTAAATTAAAAATAAGAAATGATAATGATCATTGATAAAATGAAGTTTTTCAGGATCGAATGATTTATTTATGCTAAGATTAAACGAAGGATATGACAAAAGGATCGTGATGGCCCAGACCCATTTCGTGTACAGAATAAACAAAATCAGACTCCCCCCCCAAACTATAATTGAACCAAGAAAAACAAAATTTTGTATTTTTTATACAAATAATTTAATTATGAAACAAAAATTGTATACATTTTTATGTTGAAAACTTTGAATTTCATTTTATTAATTGTGCTTTTTAATCATATATATATCACATCATAGTGGTGAAAAAAAAATATATAATATTAATAGAATAAAATGAGAAGAACAGAAGATGTATTATCTTTAAAGAAAAGCTTTATGAAAGTAATGGTAATGCAAATAGTTATTAAACAATTAGTTTATTTTCTTTTAAATATTTTGTTTAAAAAAAAAAAAAAAAAAAAAAAAAAAAATATGTTCTATGGGCTAATAGATATAAAAATTTTAATTCATTGCATTCAACTAGGTTTTGTGTTTAAATTGTTGATACCATATCATTTATTTTAAAATAGCAAATGCTCTTACTCTCTTCCCCTTTAAATTAGTAATGCAATGTATCAGCAATATCAATATTAACTTGTTGATATATTGCGATATTAAATTTCTGATATTGTCCAGCCCTAGTATGTATTATATATACAGTAGAAGATCTTTATAACGCAATTCTCCATATAACGCACACCTTCTCAGATGTAAACAATGAATTTTCAGTTAAGAAACACCCGAATTGTCACATTATACATAGTTGCTATTCTCTAGAAAAGAATTTGATACATTAGTTCAACTTTATCGCCTTAATTCAGAGCTAATTACTGAAAAAATTGCTATGATTTGATACAGTTATGTTTGGACAATGTTTATAAATTAAATTTAACAATGTGTGGAATGATCTATATTATGCAAAAAATTATAATCTGCACAACTCCTGGTAATAAAGAAAGCAATATAAAGATACTCCAATGTATTTTGGTATGTTTCACACATATTTGGCAATGTTTTACAAGCTTCATTTAATGATGTGTGAAATGTGATCTATATAATGCACAACCTCATGTTTTTAGGTTTGTGTTATAAATATAAAGATCTTCTACTGTATAACTGGCACCCAGCTAACATAAAAGTACCACTTTGGATATGAAGTATTAAAAATTATTTCACTACTTTTGCTTATCCTTAGAAATTTTAGCTAAATCTTAAAGTACTGAAATTTAAAGTATAGTACTAAGTAAAATATTTGTAAATATTATTTTGACAAACCCATCCAAATGGTGTGCTACTAAATTTATCATTTAGCAAAATAAATTCTTATACTTATTTTCCCAGTCAAGACTGTTTGACCAGGACGGTTAAAACTTTTTTTTTTTTTTTTTTTTTTTTTTTTAAATGGTTAAAACCAATACAACCCTGCTTTAATATGACAAGTACAGTGATGTCCCTTTGCTTTAGAAATCCTAAATCCCTTCACTTCTAAAACTTTTTTTTTTTCTACAAAAGTGGTCCCTTTGTTTTAGAAAAAAGGCATATTGAATGTATTTAATATACATAATATGCTTCTTTCACATCCTTTCTAAGGCCCAAATTTTGCATCCTGAAGGAGCCCATGCAATTATTTTTATGTATCCTTTTGCCAATTTATTGCTTGAATCATGTGCACATCCCTGGCGTCAATGCAAATTATTATTAATTATGTATTAGTTATAATGAAGAAGAGAAAAATAATAACAGTGACTATATAATTAGTATTATTGCCATCGTTATCTTCCAGTCACAGATAATATGTTATGCAAGTACCAAAATATAATACTGATAAGCAGGGGTCGATGCAGGGCTAGTTTCTTGGGGCCCATTTTGTGAAAAGTAAAGGTTATTTTTGTGAAATTTATTATATTTTTGTGAAAAATAACATTTTGTAACGAAAGTTGAAATCCAGTTAATCAAATTCGAACCAGGCATTTATAAGTAAAAACTTTTTAAAATCCTTTTGCTGAAGTTTTCCTCTCTGGTGAACGTGTTTGTTTACAAATTACACATTTTAAAACATCACAAAATAATAAATAGTAAGTTTTAATGGAATAGAACTTTGTGAAGAGGCCCATTCTATCAAATTGATTTTTGTGAAGGGGCCCATTGTATCAAATTGATTTTTGTGAAGGCGCCCATTCTATCAAATTGATTTTTGTGAAGGGACCCATTTTATTAAATAGATTTTTGTGAAGGGGCCCTAAATAGGCCCCAAATTTTCCCTGGATCGACCCCTGATAAGTAATTTACATTAGGAAAAATCAGTAAATGAGATTGTAGAATCAATATCAGCATATTCACTAGCATGATGTTCATAATGTTGTCTTAATCTAAATTTAGATATATATGCAATTCCACATATTTCACAAACATATGGTTTTTCGCCTTTATGCCAAAAAATATGCCGCTTTAAATGACTACTGTATGTAAAACCTCTACTACATATGCTGCATTTATATGGTCTCTCATTAGTATGAACCAAGTTATGTAATGCAAGCTTGCTTTTAGTAGGGAAAACTTTTTCACAAACATCACAAACACTACGTTCTCCAGGCATATGCTCCAATCCATGTTGTTTAAGGCTTCTTTTGCTATTAAAGTTACGATCACAAATTAAACAAGAATAAGGTCTTTCTCCAGTATGTCTAATAACATGAGCATCTAAACTTCCTTTAGATGAAAATGCTTTATCACACAGTGAGCACACATAGGGCTTAATATTTTTGTGTATAAGATAATGTTTTTTAAGACTGACTTTTTGGGTGAAACCAGAGTTACAAATTTCACAATGGAAAGGCTTTTTTTCATTATGAGTAAGAACATGTCTGTTCAAGCTGCTCTTGAATCTGAATGATTTATGACAAACTTTACAACTAAATGCTTTATGCATTTTATAATGTTTTCGTAATTCATGCTTATTATCCAAAGATTCATTGCATATATCACAGGAATATATATTTAACGACAGACTATGAGAAATTTGATGATCATCAAAATCTATTTTATCGATGAAAGTTAAATCGCATGAAAAACAAACGTATTTCTTATTATGTTTCACAATATGGTCTGCGAGATCTTCAGCATGAGAAAATGATTCATCACAAACTTCACATATTTGAGAAATAACATGACAAGAGGAATGCAGATTAAGGTCACTTTTAGAAGTAAACAGTTTTCGACAAACTTCGCATGTATACTTCCCATTAGGATCGACTGAAACATTTAAGTCACATTGTAATTCATGACTTTCTTCTTCAGAGAGAACAGATTCGGAATCATGTTGAAGACTATTGGAAATTTCGGTCATTTTTAGACGATTAAGTAAAATTAAACATGAAAAGGAAATATTTAATGAGAATTCTGAATTTATCCTCGGAATTCACAGAATCACAGTAAGCAAATGTTTATTATTTACAAACTGAATGTTGCCAAACTGGCATTGACAAATATCCTCCTACAAATTTATGAACCACTAAGCTCGGTAACAAAGTGCGAAAATTTCACAAAACTGTAGAAAGAGAAAAGCAGATTTTTTATTTAGCTGGATTCCTCTGGGCAAAAAAAAAAAAAAATCTTTAGCAGCAAAAATCTAAATTCACCTGGCCTCTGTTCACGAACGACGATCAGGTCGCGCATGGGCGATGAAAATTAAAATATGGAGTGGATCTACTCTGTGAATGTATGCATAGTGAACTTGAAACAATGCGATGTTGGAACAGATGCGGAAGCTAATTTCCAAACCCTCAACCTTTGGACACCCTTGGCGAAAAGGGAATATAGCCCTAGACCAACATATGATCCTAAAGACCTGCCCATTCGCCGACTTTCCATTCATAAAAACGTGCCCGTTTCTCCGTCGTCTGCTAGCAGATAGCGTAGAATAATAGAACAACATTCCGCGTTTTTCCCTTTAAATACGTTAGTAATGTTATCTGTTTATTAATATTTTTAGCATTTATTTCTATTCAAGATGGATGAAAATAGTGAAAAGAACGTATTTAAAGTCGAGAATTAAAGTCTCATTGCAAAAAGTGTTTATTTATTAATAAAATTTTCATATTGTATAAAAAGAATCTCATCAAAAAGTCACCTGTAAAAAAAGCAGTCAAGTCTCGTAACTCATTTACCGTAAAAAGTACTGAGATCGTATAAAGCCAAGTTTAACTATCTTATTAACTCTGAAATTTTCATTCACAAATCACTCCTAGTCTCTACATCTTTAGTTAATTATTATTTTGTGACTTGGCAATTACGCAGCACGAGAATGTGTTGTATATAGTTAGTCTTAATCAAATAATACTATAACATATTAAAGTGTAATAACTTCCCTGTGCGTATATAATTTGCTTTAGTTAAATTATCCCATCCCATCCCATGACATAGTAAGGTGTAATAACTTTCCTGTGTTGCGTAATTGCCAAGTCACAAAATAATAATTAACTAAAGATGTAGAGACTAGGAGTGATTTGTGAATGAAAATTTCAGAGTTAATAAGATAGTTAAACTTGGCTTTATACGATCTCAGTACTTTTTACGGTAAATGAGTTACGAGACTTGACTGCTTTTTTTACAGGTGACTTTTTGATGAGATTTCACTTCTTTTTGTAAGTAATCCTGCTTTTCTTGATTTTGGGTTCTTTTTGGAGATCATCCACTGATTTTCGCTAAGCCCACACTCTGTCCCTATTATTTACAGGTATAAAAAATTTGAAGCTTTAGTTTCGTTTGCAAAGTACTGTAGATAAAAAGAGATTTCAGGTTCCTAGGCAAGCACTAAGTTATGGGAGGGGGAGTGTCAAAAGTACTCTCAATTGCTTCCAGGATAGGTGCTATCCATCTGAGATATTACTCGCAGCCCTAGATACTTGATATTTAACATAAAAGAACTTTTTAGTATAAAAAGAAAGCCAAAATTAAAATTTCCGGAAATTTCCAATAAATCAAACTATATTCCTTTTTTCGATGGTTTTTTTTTTTTTTCGTTTTTTTTTTTAGTCTTTTTTTTATTATTTAAGGATTTTTTAATTTTTCCTTACTTTGTGTACTAAACTCTGCCTTTCTGCCAAATGTCAAGCTTCTAGGACTATAAAATCGAATTATTTTCAAATTTTCGACTTTTTATAAATTTATTGATTTTTCTATTTTAATTCTAAGTTACCTGATTGTCATGCCAATATAGTAATTATTTGATCCGTCTTCTTAGGATCATTTAGGTTCAATTTAGAGATAAATCAAGTGAATCTTAGAGTCACCATGATTTTATTTAGAAAGGACTATCAAGCCATAACCAGCCAGTAATATCGGGGCGGGGGGAGGGGGTAGGGGGAGCTGTGAAAATTTTTGTGGGGCTAACATCATTTAACAATCCATATTTCATACGTGAAGTAAATAGAGTACAACCTGTGAAAGAAAACAAACCTGTCTATAAAGAAATCGCCTATATCGTAGCCAGTCTATAGCGGAACTTTTCTATAACGAAATTCGTAAACGAAAGAAAAGAAAACCATAATCCGGGAGAAATAACATAAAACAATTAGGGGCGTTGTACTAGCTAATAGGACAATTATCTTAAAACTAATGTTTCTAGCAGTACAAAATCAAATTGTTTTCGAATTTTCGATTTCTTAAAGATATTTCGATTTTATTTTCGAATTTAACGAATATTTTAATTGTTCATTTTATTGAATAGTAAATACTACCTTTACACCAAGTTTTAAGTTTCTAAGACTACAAGATAAAATTATTTTCAATTTTTTATTTTTTCGAATTTTTTTTTAATAATTTTCTGGATTTTTTAATTTTTTCTTATTTTGTATCTTTATTACAAATTTCAAGTTTCTAGCGCTACAAAATCGAATTATTTTGAAATTTCCGATTATTTTTGAGTTTTTTATTCTATTTTCGAATTTATTGTGATTTAATGTTTCCTTTTTCTCTATCCTAAACAATAAGTTTTCGCCGAATTTTAAGTTCTAAAGCTACAAAATCGAATTTTTTTCAATTTTTCTAATTTTTTTTTTCGAATTTTACAGATTTTTTATTTATTTCTTTTTTTGTATCCTAAATACTACCTTTAATCCAACTTTTAAGTTTCTAGCTTTACAAAATCGAATTATTTTAAATTTTTCGTTTTTTTTCGATTTTTTGATTTTATTTTCAATTTTTGTTGTGTTTTTAATTTTTTCTTTTTCTGAATCCTAAACACTATCTTTACAGCAAATTTTCAGTTTCTAAGACTACGAGATCATATTATTTTCAATTTATCTCCTTTTCTTTCTTTCTTTCTATTTTTTATTTATTTATTTTATTTTTTTAAATTTTCGATTTTTTTTTTAATTATTCATATTTTTTAATGTTTCCTTATTTAGTATCTTAAATATTACCTTTATTCCAAATTTCAAGTTTCTAGCGCTATATGAAATCGAATTATTTTCAAAATTTCCTTATTTTTCGATTTTTTTATTTTATTTTCCAATTTTATTGCGTTTTTATTTTAACTTATTCTGAATCCTAAACACTATCTTTACCGCGAATTTTAGGATAAAGGAATTTAGGAATTTTAGGCTAAAAGATCAAATTCTTCTAATTTTTTTTTTAATTTTTTCGAATTTTTCGAATTTTTGATTTTTTTTTTCGAATTTTTTGGATTTCTTAATTTTTCCTTATTTTGCATCCTAAATACTACCTTTATTCCGAATTCCAAGTTTCTAGCGCAACAAAATTGAATTATTTGAAATTTTTCGATTTTTATCGATTTTTCGATTTTATTTTTTAAAAAAATTGTGTTTTTGACGTTTTATTTTTCTGAATTCTAAACACTACCTTCAAACCAAATTTTAAGTTTTTAAGACTACAAAATCGTGTTATTTTCAATTTTCAATTTTGTTCGATTTTTTTTAATTTTCGAATGTTTTTTTTTTTTCGGATTTTATAATTTTTTCTTTCTTTGTATCCGAAACACTAGCTTTATTCCAAATTTTAAGTTTCTGTGGGTGCGGGATCTACCCATTCTTTTTGATGACGCGAGATGGAGTGAGTGTGTGAGTGACAAAAAATCGAAACTTTGAGTTCATATATCGTCTGCACTAATTTATGGGTATTTTTTTAATTATCCATATTTTTTAATTTTTCCTTATTTAGTATCTTAAATATTACCTTTATTCCAAATTTCAAGTTTCTAGCGCTATAAAATCGAATTATTTTCAAATTTTCCTTATTTTTCGATTTTTTTATTTTATTTTCGAATTTTATTGCGTTTTTTATTTTAACTTATTCTGAATCCTAAACACTATCTTTAATGCGAATTTTAAGCTTCTAAGGCTAAACAATCAAATTATTTTAATTATTTTAATTTTTTGCGAATTTTTCGAATTTTTGAATTTTTTTTTCGAATTTTCCGGAATTTTTAATTTTTCCTTATTTTGCATCCGAAATACTTCCTTTATTCCGAGTTCCAAGTTTCTAGCGCAACGAAATCGGATTATTTGAAAATTTTCGATTTTTTTCGATTTTTCGATTTTTTCAATTTTGATTTCGATTTTTTTGGTGTTTTTGATGTTTTCTTTTTCTGGATACTAAACACTACCTTCACACCAAATCTTAAGTTTCTAAGACTACAAGATCGTATTATTTTCAATTTTCAATTTTGATGGAATTTGCTGAATTTTCGAATGTTTTTTTTTTTCGAATTTTCCGTATTTTATAATTTTTCTTTTCTTTGTATCCTTAACATTACCGTTTTTCCAAATGTCAATTTTCTAGGACTACGGGATCTACCTAATATTTTTGATGACGCGTGAACGAGTGAGTGAGTGACAAAAAATCGAATGTTTGAGTTCATATATCGTCTGAACTAGAAAAGACAGAAAGTTGTAATTTTAAATTTTGGTCCTGTGTGCCAAATACTCTAGAAAAACGAAGTTTCCAATTTTTTGAATACTCCAGCGCGGAGATATGGGGGGGGGGGTCAAAAGTGCCCTGAGTTGCTTCCAGTAAAGTATGCTTACGGATGTACTCTCTCGACTTGGCGGAGGCACTACCGTGCCTCCAGATTATATAATTGCACGGTCTAATGAAGTTATTATTTGAAACGATATCATTTAATTTTTCACATACTGATTAAAACTACGCACGTTATTTTTTATTTGTACTTGGATGTTTATTTCCATATTTGTAACCATGGAGTACATCGAGCCACAATTTTCATAAATTAAATTATGTTTATCGTTTACACATTGTATTTTTACGTGTTACAAACTCTATGGTTTTTCGGTACTTCTCTATTATCCCGTCGACCACTTTTCATAACAAAAAGCTATCGCCAAACTGTAACGCCAAATAAACGGGAGAACTTTGCCATTATAGTATCAAAATAAATAAATAAATATAATGTAAGAATTTAAGGACACAATTGTTATTTTAATTAAGGAAATAACTAATAAATCAGTAAAACATAATGAAAAATACACGCAAATGTCGAATTAAAAAGCACTTGATGAAATAACAAACACGTGTAATGCTTCTGACATCAAGTAAATGGGACTGCATTTTTGGCGTTTAATCTTACAGTTTGGCGATGTTTTTTGTTATGAAAAGTGGTCGACGGGATAATAGAGAAGTACCGGTTTTTCTTATAATACATGGTTTGTATAGATTCGAGGGGAAAATTATATTACTTTCATAAAAATGTATTTGGATGCTTTCTTGTTAATACAATCTTGCCAAGGCTGTGGTTTTCCTATTAGACTTAATGTTATCTATATGCTCCATTTTTCTGCAACTAATTTTCCTCATGCCAATATAGTAATTCATTGATCCGTTTTCTTAGGATCGTTTATGTTCAATTTAGAGATAAATCAATAGAATCTTAGAATCACCATGATTTTATTTAGAAAGGACTATCAAGCCATAACCAACCAGTAATGTCGGGAGGGAGGGAGAGATGTGAACATTTTTGTGCGACCAACATCTTTTAACAACAAATATTTCATATATAAATTAAATAGAGTAAAGCCTGTGAAAGAAAATGAACCTGTCTATAAAAAAAAGGTCTATAACGTAGCCAGTCTATAGCGGAACTTTTCTATTACAAAATTCGTAAACAAAAGAAAAGAAAAGCATAATCCGGGGAAAATAACACAAAACAATAACGGAAGGGGTACTAGCTAATAGGACAATTATCTTAAAATCTATCTAAAACAAACTATCCCCATCCTGTGGGATTTGTTTTTCAATGTTTTACTTTATTTAATGCAAAACATAGATTGCATCCGACAACTCATAAAAAAGTTCTCCGGCCTGTACCGGCAGGAAAAGGTAGCTTTCCTATATCTTCGTTTTAAAATTTTAGCTAATGTTACTCGAAAACAGCAAGTTAAAATGCAAAGAAACCGTTTACAAAAGATTCGTTTACACTGAATTTGAATAAGAAATTCGCCAAATTATTGAGCTATAGCCAAGTTGGCTTCATTTATGAAGACTTATTTTTGTCGCCAAATTTGGCGAGATTTCGCCAATTGTCGCCAAGTTTGGCGAGAATTTGGCGCTAATGGATATGAATATATAGTTTTATGCGTATGATTGGGAAAATGATTACAACAATGAAAGAAAATAATTTGCGAGAAATCGCGTTCACTAAAACTTATAAATTTATATTAAAATCATTAAAATTACAGACATTACAATACACTTTCATAAAACATTAAAAACATATTAAAATTGGACGTTTCGGATTTACATGGAAAATCCCTCTTCAACAACAACATTGCACTTAGCGTAAATCATAGTTCAAAAATATCAACAAATAGAAAATGCAACGTATCAAAATTTCGAAGTCAAAGTTACAGTTATATTAACACGGAGTATTCATTCGGGATTGCACCTGCTTGACCATTATTGACCATAAATTTATCGTTGTTTTTTTGTAATGTGCTGTTTTGTTTCAAAATGTCAGCCACCCTAGAATTTTAAACTGCTCTATCTCAGCCAATTTTTAAGATAGATGTAAAACAAAAAATGCTCTGGAATCCTTGTATCAAGTCCTAACACCTAATTAAAAAATAAACTTGATTTTTTAACTTTTTTGTATATTTATTTTAGTTTTAAAATTTTCCGAGGCCGCCACCTTGAAACAAGATGGCGGACCAAGCTGGCCAACGAACTCGGTCGAGGCATTGGTGAGCTTAATACACACAATTAGTTTCGTCCAAATTAATTTATAAATACGAGCGTTATCGTATCAAATTATTTTCATTTTTTCAATTTTTTTCAAATTTTTTTATTTTTTTTTCGAATTTTCTGGATTTTTTTAATTTTTCTTTTTCTGTATCCTAAATACTACCTTTATTCCGAATTTGAATTTTGTAGCGCGACAAAATCGGATTGTCTTCAAATTTTCGGTTTTTTTCAATTTCTTCGATTTTTTCAATTTTGCTTTCGATTTTTTTGGTGTTTTTGATGTTTTCTTTTTCTGGATGTTAAACACTACCTTCACACCAAATCTTAAGTTTCCAAGACAACAAGATCGTATTATTTTCAATTTTTATTTTTGATGGAATTTGTTGAATTTTCGAATGTTTTTTTTTCGAATTTTCTGGATTTTATAATTTTTCCTTTCTTTGTATCCTAAACACTACCTTTTTTCCAAATGTCAAGTTTCTGGGGCTACGGGATCTACCCAATCTTTTTGATGACGCGTGAACGAGTGAGTAAGAAGTGACAAAAAATCGAATGTTTGAGTTCATATATCGCCTGAACTAGAAAAGACAGAAAGTTGTAATTTTAAATTTTGGTCCTGTGGGCCAAATACTCTCTATAATTGAAGTTTAAAATTTTTGGGATACTCCAGCGCGGAGATATGGGGGGGTCAAAAGTGCCCTGAGTTGCTTCCAGAAAAGTATGCTTACGGCTGTCCTCTCTCGACTTGGCGGAGGCACTGCCGTGCCTCCAGATATCTGATTAGTAAACTACTAGATATGATGTAAGAGCTCAATTAAGATAAGTTTTTAAATATTTCAACAATATCTAGGATTTTCATTTTTGAGACAAATACAATATATCAATAATTTAAAGATCCATCTCAGAAATTGCGTTTTGGCGTGGTTCTATTATATATCCTTTTATAATTTCCTCCTTTATTTTAGGATAAAAGTAATTTCACGACTACTTCGATTTTACATATTTAAATTATTGCTTACATATATAATACACAATGATTTGAGAGTTAATTTTGTTGGGGACAAATACTAAAAAATATGAGCACCGGCAAAATAAAATCTAGGGAGAGGCAAAGTTTTTTAACAGGTATGCCTATGGCCCAGTTGCAATTTATAAAATTCATTTTTAACATAACTAACATTGATATGTTATTTTATAAAAAATTTCCCTTATTTAAAGATCGATTATATCAGTTTTACCAACTCCCCCCCCCCCCAATCTATTAAGATGTTTCAATATATTCCCCTTATTTAAGTCTTTTTTTAAATGATATGCAATTGCTTATTCTATCCAAAAACTAATGGCACTGGATATGAGTCAATTATTAGAATTCTTTGCAGATGTGCTATTTTAATAAACATGTTTATTATTTTTTAGTGCATATGAAATGTAAATGTACTGTTACTGAAGGGACATCTCTTGTGATCTTGTTTGTTTACAAATTATACATTTTAAAAGTCAAAAAATAATAAATAGTAAGTTTTTATGAAATGGAATTTTGTAATAGTGCCGATTTTGTTAAAAGGAATTTTGTGAAGGGACCCATTTTATCAAATTTATTTTTGTGAAGGGGCCCATTTTATTAAATTTATTTTTGTGAAGGGGCCCTAAATAGACCCCAAATTTTGTCTGGATCCTTGAAAACATTTATTGTAAACAGTGCAAAATCAAAATGGATTTAAAACATCAGGTTTATGAAAATTGTGCACTAAAATTGGAAGTGCCCTAGAGCCTCAGCCCATGTTTCCTTCAGGCGCTGATTTGAAAAAACAATAAGCTAACATTCATTGAAGGCCAATAGTATTTACCCCTTTCATCATATTTTGACCAGTAAATATCCTTGAAATGATTTTTTTTTTTTAATATGAACTTTACAGAAAAATGTAATCATTTTTAAGCATCTTAAAAACTATTTTCAACTTTTAAGGGAAAGTTTGCTTTACATCTTCTGTATGAATTTGAGAAAAAACTGGGTCCCCGCTTTGATGCCCCTGACAAAATTTCATCCCATGAAAGTAAACACTTCATAAATATTTCCTCTCCATAAGATTTTAAATACTTGTAATTATTTCATTACTTGTAATTTAAAAAATTCATTATATAAAAGAAAACTTTCACAAAAATAACTTCATTAAAACAAAACAGTGCAACAAGAAAAAAATCTTTCACTAAAAAATCGACTAACAGCATTACAACTTACACACCAAGGGTCGATCCAGACAAAATTTGGGGCCTTTTTAGGGCCCCTTCACAAAAATCAATATAATAAAATGGGCCCCTTCATAAAAATCAATTTGATAAAATGAACCCCTTCACAAAATTCCTTCTAACAAACTATGCCCCTTCACAAAATTCCATTTCATAAAAACTTACTATTTATTATTTATTTATTATTCTTTGACTTTTAAAATGTGTAATTTGTAAACAAACAAGTTCACCAGAGAGGAAAACTTAAGCAAAAGTATTTTAAAAAGTTTTTGTTAATAAACGCTTGGTTCGAATTTGAGTAGTTGGATTTTGACTTTCATTACAAAATGTTATTTTTCACAAAAATATAATAAACTTTCACAAAAATAACCTTTACTTTTCACAAAATGGGCCCCAAGAAAAAAAACCTGCATCGACCCCTGCACACACACAAAAATAAAGAAAGGAAGACAAAAAATGGACATTTCCTTAAAGAATTAAAGTGATAGGAATCAGGCAAATAATGTTTCTTTGGGAATACGTTATCAGATGCTGACAATCCTAAATACTGAATATATGCTTGCATTATTAATAGACATATAAAAGGAAATTAACGCAGTATTATGCAAGTAATATTGTGATATTAAAGCTATTCAAAAAATTTTTGTTTTCTATCATTGGTTTTCAAAAGTTTCAATTGTACAAAATAAATTAAAAATGCTGACAAAATTCAAAATTTACTCATTAAAATATAAAATATTGATTATCTTTGAATGATTCAAGTTGCAAAAAGATTAATTTAAAACGTCATCGCAATAAAAGTTTTTAATTCAAAAGATTATGTTACACATGGGTGAATTATTATAAACGTCACTTAAAATTAATAAAAAAAATTCCTGAAATACAAAAGCCAAAAAATACAGAAATCGGGATAATTTCCTATGCACATCCCTTGGCTACAGTGATAGATAAAAGAAAAGTTTGATTGTATAAATTCTTAATATTAGAATGTTTTAAAGATTTATGATTTTACAAATGTATAGCGCTAGCCACACATGTGGGTCTAGGTATGGCGTGCTTGTGATGAAAAAAAAAAAGCAGTTTTATTTTAATAGCCATAATGTTTAGAACAGATATTTTATTATTCTATAAGTTCCTGTTCCTTTTATAGTAAAATTATGAGCCATATTATTAGATTAAATGCATAATTAACATTTAATAAACTTAAATAAAATAGTAAAAGGTAAATAAGCATACCTTGCCTGCCGATTGTTTGAATCCATGCTTGTTTATTCTTTCCTCTTTTGGAAAATAATGCATCGAAATTTTATTATCATCGGGGTCAAAATAGTCTGCCCGACTGTCAATACTACAGAAAGGCACACAACACCTCATATTTATAAGGATATAGCAACCAGAATAAAAAAAAAAATCAGATAACTATAACATTCACGTGTTCTATAAACTGCAGTTTGTTGTTCTAGTGCTGACCACGAGACGGCAAACGCCGCATTCCGAAACTAGCACGCAGAAAATCGGCGAATGGTCGGGTCTTTTAGGATCATATGTTGGTCTAGATATAGCCAAATAATTTGGCGCAGCGCGCATGCGCGCTGCTTGTTTGGAGTTGGCGTTGGGAGTGATCGCTCAAATCTCAAATGTTGAGTTTTTGTAAATGTTTATTCGGTTCGGTATTCGTTCCTGTTGTGAATTTCAGATGCGCTTGAAGATGTTTGCTTTTTGTTTTTCCTCAATAAATACTCCTTGGAGTGGTATGTATTACACTTTTATTATTATTGAATATAAATTTTATTCGGATTTTTTTAAAAATAACGTACTTTTAAAGTTGTTTAATTTCCTGAGAGCTGCTGTGATTTGGGTTAGGCCTAAAATGTGTTTTAAATAAAGTCCTAAAAACTTATTTGGATTGTAAAATGCACTTCGCGTAATGGAACATTACTCGAAATACATCAAACTGTTACAATGATTAAACATAAAAATACTTTTTTTTTAAATTTACTGTATTTCCAATTTAACATTTAAACACTTTAAAATAAATATAAAAAAGATTGTGTTCGACCATATCACTATTTGTTACATCTCTAGGTTTTATATAAGTATAAAGAACTTTTTAAAAAGCTATCTTACAGCCTTGTCTGATTCCCACCCCTTCCTCAGAAACAAAATCTTGGTTATACCTGAAACTTAATTTAATTAAAACATTCAGATCTATCTAAAATATGCCTAATTGTTTTTATAATTTGTCTGCCTTTAATGTGTATATGCATGATTTGTGTTTTTGTGAATTGTTTGTCTCCAGTTTGTATGTTCATGACTTTGCATATTTCGTAATTTCTTTTTCAGTTTAAAAACTATGGAATTTAGACTAGGTGCTGCTGACTGTGATATTTAGCCAGCAGAAAGCATTCAAATGGCCTGAAATGCAATTGTTTTGATTGCCTTTAAATGTCTTTCTGCTAGCGCTTAGAAGACCGTATAGATGTGGTGTTTCAGTTAGAAAGCTATTTTGAGGATTTTATGGACTGAATCAAGCCCAGCTAAATATTCTTTCACAGGTATCCTTACTTTTTAAAATTTGTAGTGTTTTAAGTACTCAGTTGTTATAGTCAGACATGGAAAATAACGTTTCCATGTATGACATACATCTTATTTAACCTTTGCACCTTAATCTCTTAAAATTTGTCAACTATTTTTAAAATATTTTCTGCATTTAATATTACTATGCATGAACTTCAAAATACATAGTCTAATATACGTGATTCATATATATCAATTACGTTTTCAAATTTGACAACATTTCTTTTCTCATGAATATTTGTTTCAGATTATCTCAGATATTTTTTTTTTTTTTTTTACAAAATGGTTACCTGTTTGTTGTCTTGATCTTTGAATGACTGTTTTATATTTTTGGAAAGAAATTCAGTTTTGATACTGGTAGGAAGGTCTATTACTTTATAATTAATAAAGTGTTTATGGGTTTTCGTTTTCAAATATTTCATTATTAGATTGTTTTAGTTATCAAATTGCATATATTTGTGTCCCAAATCAAAGCACACCTAATCCAACAATATCCAGTCCAAAGCTGTTAACTAGGCCAGTTTTTGTATATAAATTTAAAAGAAATTAGTATATTATACCCTATGAAAATGTAAGTATTCCTTCTCAAATATTTCAATAATAGTTCTAAATTAAATTTTAATATTTGTTTGCACCTGACGAATGTTACTGTAGTTATTTTAAATAAGTTTTGACATTTGCAGTTCACAACAAAGCTAAAGGTAGACTTGTTTGTCCCTTCTTATTTATTGTAAACAAAAAATTAATTTATTTTGAAAAGCTCCTCTATTAAGTATTTATATTATTTCTCATGAATACTATCTCTGTATATTTTATTACTTATTTATTCCATTTTTTAAATGTTTTTTGCTTAAGAATTGTATTTTTTAAGTGAAGCATTATTAGGCCTAGGCCTATATTTTTGTTTATTTTTTTAAAATGGCTACCTGTTTGTCTTAATCTTTTGAATGAGTGGTTTATATTATTTGAAAGAAATTCTGTTTTGATACTGTAGAAGGGTATATTGCTTAATGAAAAAGAAAGTATATATCTTAAAGCATAGGTTTTCAAATATTTCAGTATTAGATTATTTTAGTTATCAAACTGTATACGTTTGTGTCCCTAATCAAAGCATACCTAATTCAACTATATGCTGTCAAAAGCTGTTAACTAGACCAGTTTTTGTGTATAAATTTAAAAGTATAGTACATTATATCCTGTGAAAATTTAAGTATTCCTTTTAAAATATTTTAATAATAGTTCTAAATTAAATTTTAATATTTCTATGTACCTGAAAAATTTTACTGTAGTTATTTTAAATAAGTTTTGACATTTGCAGTTCACAACAAAGCTAAAGGTAGCCATGTTTGTCCCTTATTTATTTTAAACAAAATATTAAAACAATTTATTGAAAAGCTCTTATTAACATAAGTATTTGTTATTTTTCAGGAATACTATCTCTATACATTTTATTGCTTTATTATTATTTATACTATTTAAATGTTTTTTTGCTTAAAAAAATTTATTTTTTAAGTCAAGCATTTTTAGGCCTAACTTTTTATTTATCTTCATAAGGATAACATTTTATAAATCACAGTTCATTTGAAATTGAAAGAGATCTCTTATTTTATGGTATGTTTATGTTCATTTTTTGCTTGTATAATATATAGAAATGAATAACATGTAGTGTTCATATATTCGCTCAATCTTCGAATAATTTTGTTGATAAAATGTTTTCTGCTTAAATATTTTTGGTTTTCTATTTTTAAAGTTTACTTGCTTTAGAAAATTAAGTTATGTACAGCAGACAACTTATTTAAACTTGGCATTTTGATCTCTTAAAGTTTTAATACTTTTGTTGACTCTTTTTTAAATGTTTTTTGCATTTAATATTACAATGCATAAACTTTGAAATAAATAGTCTAATACAGTTCATTCAAACAGACCAATTATGTTATCAATTTGACAACACTATATAATTTTTTCTGGTAGAAATTTCTTTTTTCATGAATGTTGGTCTCCGATTACTTCAAGTATTGTTATTTATCTGAATTATTAAGACTTGTCTTGTATTGACCCAAAATGGAAATGAAATCCATATATTTAAAGCTGTTTGGTAATTCTGTCAAATCTATTCCATCGAAATTCGATCGAATACGCATGCGTCAAAAAATCACCGGCCAATGAGGTGAGGGTCTATGACTGTCTCTACAAACGTGTTTGGGATCGTATCATCTGTTGTTTTTTTCTGTTGTCACGTTGCGTTAAACCTAGGAAGATATTTATCTAGAACTCACTGTGGAGTGTTTAGAAGGTATTTATTTTATTTATTTATTTTATTTATTGTAATTTGTATGAATACTTAGATGTCCATTTCGGATTTACTGTTTAAAAATGAATTTAGGCTCATAAGTTGGCGAAATCCCGATGGAAATTTTCTTTTTAGATCTCTATCATTTTGTTTATATAGTACAGAAAATAATTATTCAAACGTGTAGAACACGTAATACAAAATTGGACCACTTATGGTCTGTTTATTATCGGGAATGAATCTTATGGTGTTCCGATTGATAATGAATTCGATTATGTAAATATAATGTCAAAAGACAGTACGCACGGTAGTAATATTTTTATTATTATGTGTTCGAAAAAAGCAGAATCTGAGCATCTGAATATAAGTTATAAAATAAATAGAAATATATTATCTCTATTCGATTTAAAAGTTTTGTGATTACATAAGTGGGCTATTTTATTTGTAAAGAGTATGTATGCATTATATTGTTTGTATGTATACAAATCTTTATAATGTTTTGATTTGCAAACTCTTAATATTTGAATAATGTTTACATTATATTTGTTTGTATGTATACAAACAATATATGTATACAAAGAAGTATATATACAAACAATGTATAATGTATCATGTAACAATATTAATATTTACATTGTATTGTTTGTATGTATACAAATCTTGAATGTTTTAAATGGGCAAATCTGTAATGTTTTTTCTGTTATTTTTTTTAAATGTCAAAAAAAGATAAATTTTCAAACTTGGTATAAATAACTTAGGTACTTTTCTCTATTATCCCATTGACCACTTTTCATAACAAAACAGAAATATATTATCTCTATTCGATTTAAAAGTTTTGTCATTATATAAGTGGGCTATTTTATTTGTTAAGAGTATGTATGCATTATATTGTTTGTATGTATACAAATCTTTAGAATGTTTTGATTTGCAAACTCTTAATATTTGAATAATGTTTACATTATATTTGTTTGTATGTATACAAAGAAGTATATATGCAAACAATGTATATAATGTATCATGTAACAATATTAATATTTACATTGTATTGTTTGTATATATACAAATCTTGAATGTTTTAAATGGGCAAATTTGTAATGTTTTTTTATGTTATTTTTTTTAAATGTCAAAAAAAGATAAATTTTCAAACTTGGTATAAAAAACTTGAGTACTTCTCTATTATCCCATCGACCACTTTTCATTTTTTTTAAATGTCAAAAAAAGATAAATTTTCAAACTTGGTATAAAAAACTTGAGTACTTCTCTATTATCCCATCGACCACTTTTCATAACAAAATACTATCGCCAAACTGTATGATTAAATGCCAAAATTGCAGTCCCATTTACTTGATGTCGAAAACATTATACGTGTTTTTTATGTCATCAAGTGGTTTTTAATTCAACATTTGCGTGTATTTTTCATTATGTTTATTTGATTTATTAGTTATTTCATTAATTAAAATAACAATTGTATCCTTAAATTCTTATATTTTATTTATTTATTTTGATATTCCAATGACAACGTTCTCCCATTTATTTGGCGATAGTTTTTTTTTATGAAAAGTGGTCGATGAGATAATAGAGAAGTACCAAAACTTAATTACGTATATGAGTATATTCTTTGACAGTATTAATCATTACTCAATATTTTAAAACTGCATCATATTTGTAGAATTATATTAATTTAAACAATGCTTCTATTGAAGTGTGAAGAACCATATACCTCTATGAAGAACCATATATTTACATAATTGTCTTCATTAGCAATGGGAACACCATAAGATTCATCCCCGATAATAAACGGACTATAAGTGGTCCAATTTTGTATTACGTGTTCTACGATATTTTTACATACATTTAAATAATCATTTTCTGTACTATATAAACAAAATGATAGAGATCTAAAAAGACAATTTCCATCGGGATTGATTTCGCGAACGTTAAAAGAGCCTAAATTCATTTTTAAACAGTAAATCCGAAATGGACACCTAAGTATTCATACAAATTATAATAAATGAAATAAATAAATACCTTCTAAACACTCCACAGTGAGTTCTATATAAATACCTTCCTAGGTTTAACGCAAAGTGCAAGAAAAAAACAACAGGAGATGATCCCAAACACGTTTCTAGAGACCGTAATAGACCTTCACCTCATTGGCCGGTCCTACCGGAAGATTTTTTTTATGCATGCGTATTGGGTCGAATATTGTTGAAACATTTGACAAAATAAGCAAACTGTTTCCACCTAGGTATTTATACACAATACAACAAATAAAATAAATGCCTTCAAAACCCTTTTGATCATCACATCAGCGTGCAAGACAATTTTTTTACCGGAAACCGTTTGATGAATTTCATTATTTTTCCGTTATCGATTGACAAATTTTACGATTTTACCGCTAACGATTGCTGAATTTCACAATTTATCGACTATTGATTAACGAATTTCATGATTTTTTCCATGAACATTTGTCGAATTGCACAAAAAAAATTAAGAATATCGTCAAATTGTCTTGGGTAAAAAAATTTTGAATATTGTCAAATGCCATCGAGAAAAAAGTCTCTTTGTCAAATGATTTTGAAGAAAAAATCGGGAAATTCACAAAATGGTTTCGGAAAAAACTTCACCAAATGGTTTCAAAATTCTTTGAGTGACAGCGGGAAAAAAAATTTCATTTTACATTCAATCATCGCAATTGGCGAGTGTGACTAAGTTTAGCGAGTGGTGGCAATAACATCAATCACCAATTTCCAGTATTACTCGCCGATTGGTGAATGTTAATTTTGTCTTATATCACAAACTGTATTTACATATACTACTAGATATAATGATTATGAACCATGATTTTTCTGTTATTGGGCGAGATTCATGTTTTTTCAGCAATTCTTTGATGAAATTAGTGTCTTTTCAGCGATCCTTTGAAGAATTTCGCATTTTTCTCACGATCCTTAACGAAATTCGCATTTTCCAGCAATTCTTTGATAAAATACATTTTATTCCGCAATTTTTAGACGAAATTTAGTAAAAAAGCGTGATCTTTTGGTGAAATTTCCTTTTTTGCGATTCTTTGACAAAATTTGCTTATCTTTCGCGATCCTTTTGCATAATTACGTTTTTTCTGTGGTCTTTTAACAAAAGTCATGTTTTCCCATTATCCTTTGATAAAGTAGTGTTTTTTCCTCAATCATTTGACAAAATCTGTTATTTTCCCCCCGCGAAGATTGGTTAGATGTTTTTAGTCTGCAGGTGCCCTAAAAAGTCTGTGACGCCCGTTGCTGCATCGCACACATTCTTCCATGGGGCATCGAACGAAGTAAATTCAACCTAAAGAATCATTGTTTCATTCCTGACATTTCTCGAAAGAAACAACGTTCAACTCATTGACTGAATTGTAAAGGGCGAAATGTGTCAATTAGCAGAAAGTGCGCAATTTGTTCGTTCATGGAAAAAATGGTGAAATTCGTTAACCGATAGTCGATAAAATTCGAAATTCGTCAATCGATAGCGGAAGAAGTGCAAAATTCATTAATCTACACAGTGGAAAAATCGCAAAATTCATCAACTGGTTTCGGGAGAAAAATTTTTCGAATATCGTCGAATTTCTTCGAGAAAAAAATTCACAATCTGCCAATTTCGGGGATGAAATTTACCAAATGGTTTCAAAATTTGTCGCGCGACAGCAGAGAAAAAAAATCTTTTTCCATTCAATCATCGCAATTGGTGAGTGTGACTATTATGTTTGACCAGTGGTGGCAATAAAGTCTATTGCCAAATTTTCAGTAGTACTCGCTGTTTGGCAAGTGCTAATTTTGTCCTATACTTCAAAACCCTTTTGATCATCACATCAGTGTGCAGGACAATTTTTTTTACGGGAGACCATTTGATGAATTTCGTGATTTTTCCGTTATCGATTGACCAATTTTACTGCTATCGATTGTTGAATTTTATAATTTATCAACTATTGATTAGCGAATTTCCTGATTTTTTCCATGAACGTTTGACGAATTACGCAAAAAAAATAAGAATATCGTTAAATTGTCTTCGGTAAAAAAAAATTTAATATTGTCAAATGCCTTCGAGAAAAAGGTTGCAAGTTGAAACGGCTGTGACTTCTTTTTCATGTTATGCATCTCCCGTGTCCATCCCCCCCCCCCCCAAGTGGGACACTTTTCTAAATTTTGCACATACCCCTCATGTGATATATCGGTGGAAAAGTCTTTGACCACTTATTCATGTTATGCATCTCCGGGGTCCATCCCCCCCCCCCCCTAAGGGGGGCACTTTTCAAAATTTTGTTGACACCCCTCATGTCATACATTGTTGGAAAGGTCTGTGACTGCTTAATCATATTATGCATCTCCGGTGTCCATCTCCTCACTTTGCCCCCCCCCCCCCCCCCAAAGGGTACTTTCTAAATTTTGCACATTACCCTCATGTTATATATCATTGGAAAGGTCTGTGACCACTTAATCATTTTATGCATCTCCAATGTCCATCTCCCCACTTTGCCCCCCCACCCCCCTAAGGGATACTTTTCTAAATTTTGTTGACACCCCTCATGTCATATATCATTGGAAAGGTCTGTGACCACTTAATCATATTATGCATCTCCGATGCCCATCTCCCCACTTTCCCCCCCCCCCCCCCCAAGGGATACTTTTCTAAATTTTGTTGACACCCCTCATGTCATATATTGTTGGAAAGGTCTGTAACTGCTTAATCATATTATGCATCTCCGATGTCCATCTCCCCACTTTGCCCCCCCCCCCCAAAGGGTACTTTCTAAATTTTGCCCATTACCCTCATGTTATATATCATTGGAAAGGTCTGTGACCACTTAATCATATTATGCATCTCCGATGTCCATCTCCCCACTTTGCCCCCCTCCCTCCCCCAAAGGGTACTTTCTAAATTTTGCACACAACCCTCATGTTATATATCATTGGAAAGGTCTGTGACCACTTAATCATATTATGCATCTCCAATGTCCATCTCCCCACTTTGCCCCCCCACCCCCCTAAGGGATACTTTTCTAAATTTTGTTGACACCCCTCATGTCATATATCATTGAAAGGTCTGTGACCACTTAATCATATTATGCATCTCCGATGCCCATCTCCCCACTTCCCCTCCCCCTGAAGGGGTACTTTCTAAATTTTGCACATTACCCTCATGTTATATATCATTGGAAAGGTCTGTGACCACTTAATCATATTATGCATCTCCGATGTCCATCTCCCCACTTTGCCCCCTTCTCTCCCCAAAGGGTACTTCTAAATTTTGCACACAACCCTCATGTTATATATCATTGGAAAGGTCTGTGACCACTTAATCATATTATGCATCTCCAATGTCCATCTCCCCACTTTGCCCCCCCACCCCCTAAGGGATACTTTTCTAAATTTTGTTGACACCCCTCATGTCATATATCATTGGAAAGGTCTGTGACCACTTAATCATATTATGCATCTCCGATGCCCATCTCCCCACTTCCCCCCCCTCAAAGGGGTACTTTCTAAATTTTGCACATTACCCTCATGTTATATATCATTGGAAAGGTCTGTGACCACTTAATCATTTTATGCATCTCCAATGTCCATCTCCCCACTTTGCCCCCCCCCCCAAGAGATACTTTTCTAAATTTTGTTGACACCCCTCATGTCATATATTGTTGGAAAGGTCTGTAACTGCTTAATCATATTATGCATCTCCGATGTACATCTCCCCACTTTGCCCCCCCCAAAAGGGTACTTTCTAAATTTTGCACATTACCCTCATGTTATATATCATTGGAAAGGTCTGTAACTGCTTTATCATATTATGCATCTCCGATGTCCATCTCCCCACTTTGCCCCCACCAAAGGGTACTTTCTAAATTTTGCACATTACCCTCATGTTATATATCATTAGAAAGGTCTTTGACCACTTAATCATATTATGCATCTCCGATGTCCATCTCCCCACTTTGCCCCCCCCCCCATACTTTCTAAATTTTGCACACAACCCTCATGTTATATATCATTGGAAAGGTCTGTGACCACTTAATCATATTATGCATCTCCGGTGTCCATCTCCTCACTTTGCCCCCCCCCCCCCAAGGGGTACTTTCTAAATTTTGCACACAACCTCATGTTATATATCATTGGAAAGGTCTGTCACCACTTAATCATATTATGCATCTCCCATGTCCATGCCCCCACTTTGACCCCCCAAGGGTGTACTTTTCTAAGTTTTGCATACACCCCTCATGTGATTTATCGATGGAAAAGTCTGTGACCACTTAATCATATTATGCTCTCCACTATGAAATTTGTCAAGTTAAAGCAACTATAAATTTTACTTTTATGGTATTATCAAGTTGTTTGCCGTCAAATTTTGACGGGTTCCATCTAGTAACTATTTAATTTTCATTTTATATTTCTTCATTTTTTTTTACTTAATCAGATGTGAGATTAGTATAGGTAGCTCAGCTCTTTTTCTTTGAAGTAATGAATTTGGTAGCAAAAATTGTGTTGTGCAGTACAAACCCTGATACGAACATTCATTAAACAAAAGTTTGAACTATCACTCTCTTACAGCTGTGGACAATTTCAATGTGTCAGCTGTTTTTTCTTCTGTTTGCGGTTAGTAACTACATGTACTCCCCCCCCCCTTCTCATTCCGTCTGTAGACTTTAGAAAATGTAGTTGTGTTTATTAGAGCGGTAGTTCTGTTTCTCCGCATACATATATATTTCATTTAAATTGTTGTAATTTTAATTATAATTTAATCAAGTCATAAATATCCTGCTTTTCCAAGCTGTGTCGCTGGAGTTATTTACAATGGAATGTAACCACACATCACTAAGATTATACAAAATAATTAATATTTTCTTCATTTAGTTATTATTAAATATGTTCCTCTCTCTTACTTATTATTTTTTTTATTGACAGCACTTAATCTTCTACTATACCTTCGCAACTTTCTGAACATCAATTTCTAAAATATGATACAGTCAATTAAGACTTGTCTTGTATTGACCCAAAATGGAAATGAAATAACTATTTAATTTTAATTTTATATTTCTTCATTTTTTTTACTTAATCAGATGTGAGATTAGTATAGGTAGCTCAGCTCATTTTGTTTGAAGTAATGAATTTGGTAGCAAAAATTGTGTTGTGCAGTACAAACCCTGATACGAACATTCATTAAACAAAAGTTTGAACCATCACTCTCTTACAGCTGTGGACAATTTCAATGTGTCAGCTGTTTTTTCCTCTGTTTGCGGTTAGTATCTACATGTACTCTCCCCCCCCCCCTTTTCATTCCGTCTGTAGACTTTAGGAAATGTAGTTGTGTTTATTAGAGCGGGAGTTCTGTTTCTCCGCATACATATATATTTCATTTAATTTGTTGTAATTTTAATTATAATTTAATCAAGTCATAAATATCCTGCTTTTCCAAGCTGTGTTGCTGGAGTTATTTACAATGGAATGTAACCACACATCACTAAGATTATACAAAATAATTAATATTTTTTTCATTTAGTTATTAAATATGTTCCTCTCTCTTACTTATTATTTTTTTTATTGACAGCACTTAATCTTCTACTATACCTTCGCATTTTTGAGATGCAATGGTTATTTTTTTTTTCAAAATGTAAGCCTTCTTGAATGAACTGTTTTAAAGTTAATATACAGCTGTACCTTAGTGAACCGTTCCAGAAATACCGTTGCTATCGAAGGTGCAATTTTCCATACAATTTTGCAGGTGCACATACCTTAAATGATTAGTTAAAAGTGCCGTTTAAACTTATTTCAAATGTCTTAAAAATTTTATATATGTCTTTTATTTGTTATCAAGGCCGTACCAAGGGTGGTGCGGGCGGTGCTCCCCCTACACACACATCACCAGGCGTCTCATACAGTTGTTGTGGTGCTGTTTATTATATTTGTTACAAAAATATTAATTTCAATAAAATGATCTAGCGGAGCTTTCCTCATTTACTTGGTCTTTTTTTTTTTCAAGTTAACCTCGAATTAAATGAACCTGGTAGCGGGGTCAAACTGCTGTCAACAGCGTACACCCGTGCAGACTATGCCTGATCTGGTCTCTAATAAAACTAACCTGAATTAACTGAATTTTTTTTTTTTTAATTTCGACCCAAATAAGTTTAATATTTTGAGCATCGTAGTTCGCGTTACGACGATTTTGTATTCTTCCAACTTTAATTTAATCGGAGGAAAGCAAAATTTAACAGAGTTAATTCTTTCAGTTTAAAAAAAAAAGGTAAAAAATTTGCCGAAAAAGCGAAAAAACACTAAAAAATTCGCGAGAAATTCAAAACTTGCAGAGGACAAAATATACTATATTCGTCTAAAAGCTTTAAAGCGAATTCATTTTACAAGTGTTAAAAAATAGCCGCTAACCGTGAAGAACCGCAGAAAATCGCATACAGTTTTTTATGTATGCGATTTTAATGCAATATATTTAAACCGGATTCCTTTCACCGCTGAATGCAAAGAAATGGTAAAAATCTCTCTCTCTTTTTTTTTTTTAATCGCAGAGGACAAAATTTACTATGTTGGGCTAAAATATTGAAACCCGAGTCCTGTAACAATTGTTAAAAAATTGCTGCGAAACGAAAAAAAAAAGGTTAAATCGCATGATAAATTAAAATAATTGTACGGATTATGAATAAACCTTATTGAAAAGAGAAGAAAAATTACTGTATTGGGCTAAAAGATTGAGAGTGGATTATTTTTATGAATGTGAAAATATCTCCACAAGACGTAGAAAAAAAAAATAACAAAAAATTAAACTACAGAAGACAAAATTTACTATATTGTGTTCAAAGATTGAAACCAGATTTCCTTTACAAATGTATCAAAATCTCTGTAAAACGCATAAAAATGTAAATTTTGCAAAAAATAATCGCAAAAAATGTAAAAATCTCAGAGAAAATTTATTACATTAGGTTAAAAAAAATTGTAGCTGGATTTCTTTAACGAATGTCAAAAAATCGCCGCAAAACGCGAAAAAGCATTAAAATCGCATGAAAAATTAAAATCATAGTACGTATTCTGAATAAACTTTATTGAAAAGAGAAAAAAAATTACTCTATTGGGCTAAAAGTTTAAAACCGGATTCTTTTTACGATTATGAAAATATCTCCACGAAACGTAAAAAAAAAATTACATGAAAAAATTCACAAAAAATTAAAAAATTGCAGAGGACAAAATTAACGGTATTGTATTTAAAGACTGAAACCGGATTTATTATACAAATGTTAGAAAAATCGCTTCAAAATATGTAAAAACTTTTAAAAAATTCACGAAAAATTTAAAAATTGCTAAGAACCAAATTTATTATATTGGGTTAAAAGATTGTAGCTGGATTCATTTTACAAATGTCAAAATAATCGTCGCAAAGTGCGAAAAAATGCTAAACCCTGCATAAGAAATTCGCTATAACGAGTTCCGAATAGACCATTATTGAAAAGAAGCCAACATTTACTATATTGTGCTAAAATAATTTGGACTAAAAGGTTGGAATTGGATTCCTGTTGCAGATGTTAAAAACTTCCACAAAACGCAAAAAGTCGTATGAAAAATTCGCAATTAAAATCAGTGAATACAAAATTGAGTACAAAATGTAATCGCAGAGTTCAAAATTTAGTATAATGGGCTGAAAGATTGAAACTGGATTCCTTTTACGAATGTTTAAAAATCGCAGCAAAATGCGAAAAAACAGCAAAATATCTCAAAAAATTCATGAAAAATTAAAAAATCGCAGGAGGACAAATTTTACAGTAACGGGTTAAAAGATTCGAACCAGATTCGCATCACAAATGTTAAAAAATTGCCACAAAACGCAGAAAAACACTAAAAATCAAATGAAAAATTTAGAAATCACTGAGGACAAAATTAACTATATCGGGTTGAAAAAATTTAAACCAGATGTATTTTACGAATGTTTAAGAAAATCACCGCAGAACGCTTAAAATTGCCTAAAAAATTTGTGAAAAATCTAAAAATCGCAGATCACAAAATTTGCTATATTGGACTAGATTGAAGTTGGATTCTGTTTACGAATGTCAAAATAATCGCCGCGAAACGCAAAAAATCGCTTAGTAAATTTTCAAAAAATTAAAAAACCGCAGAGTAGAAAATGTACTATATCGGCTGAAAAAATAAAACCAGATTTCTCGTACGAATGTTTAAAAATTGCCTCGGAAAGATAAAAAACGCTAAAAATCACATAAAAAAAAAAAAAAAAAAAAAAACAGAGGACAAATTTTAAAATATTGTGTTAAAAGATTGAAACTTAATTCCTAACACAAATGTTAAGAAATTGTCGCAAAACGCAGAAAAACGCCAAAAATCACATAAACATTTCACAAAATTAAAAAATTACTGTACGACGAATGTTTGAAAAATAAACTTTTTGGTCTAGGGGGCTAGAAGATCGAAACTAAATTTCTTTTACCCAATGTGAAAAATTTCTGCGAGTCCATTTTTAACCGAGATACCACTGTCATATAATATGGGAATGTGTGCGTGCGTGTGTGTGTGTTTAATAAACATTTGTGCCCCCCAAAATTTTCGGTCACGCTACGCCTATACATAGAAATGTATGCAAAATCCTTTAAAAATAATTTTAGATGTAGAAAAATGGAGATATGAGAATATCTGCAATTTTTTGTAGAAATTAAGCTGTGCCTGATCAGGCTAGATTTTATTAATTTTTGCACAGGATGGGACCAGGCCATAAATGCAGAAAGATAAACAGACTGTACCAGGGGGCATAGAAAGGATGATTATTTTGTCACTATTTTGAATGGCATTAGAGATTTTTGGCCTCCAGAATAATTACTGCAAATTTTGACCTTTTGTTCAGGTGATTTTGGGCAAAAGAATGTTAGAATAATTAGCGTTACACTATGAATGCTAAATTTTTGCTATGCAATGTCTTAAATTAATCAAATCTGTTTGAAATTTCTAAATCACCCTATTCTTCAGTGATGTTAAACTCTAATTTCCTTAATATTCTTATGTGTAAAAGTTTGAAAGGCAACATTCTTAAATTTGCTTACTTGACATTATATTTTGGCATTAATTTTTTTTTTTTTTTTTTTAAACGGAAAGTGGTTGACAAGGTAATAGACAAGACCCGGATAATTAATAAAATGTTTTCTGTTTTCCCTAAAGTGTCAAATGTGTAAAAAATTGAGACATGAAATATACTCACATAATTATTTCACTTTTTTAAAGCTTTCCATATCTTAAAAATAAGGGTTTGAATTAATAAATTTGAAGTTTGGAACAAGCCTTGGCAATGACATTTACAACTTTACAATTTTTTTTAAATATAGATTTTTTTTTTATATATATATTGAAAGTACATAGTGTAGTGAATGCTTAAACACAAATGCTCACAAAAACCAAACATTCATAGTTGACTTCATTAATTCATATTTTTTAGAGACGAACATAAAATTTCTCATTATCTGAGAATGACTTGCATATCAAGTTTCACCAATTAAAGATTTGTACAAGGAAAATACAATCATTCATTTTCATTCTAGAGATAAGTTCAGATTTTTTTTTTTTTTTTTTGGCTGAGACGGATATTGGAAGTACACAGCAGAATTTGTTAACAACATTATAACATTTTAAAATTGTTTCAAGAATAATATTTTCATTTAAAAGCCTCAATTTTCATGTTCCTGAAAATCATTTAAAATGGCAAATTTGTTTTTTATTTCTAACGACTGGCAAAAATCTGTAAAAGTCACTGTTTTTATTCTGCTAAAATATCATTTTACAACTATGGCCAAAAGACTAAAGTTATGGCAGAAAGGTTCTGTTTTCCAATAAACCAAGGACTTCAAATAGAAGAGAAATATCTCAGGGCTTCTTTATGCTACTAACAGTGACTGTGCAAAGTAGAGATGGGCAACATCGTTCCTTTTAGGGAATCGTTCACCGAAAGGAATGAGTTCTTTGGAGTCGTTCCTTTTGGAATTGTTCCAGGAAAAAGGAACGATTCCGAGAAAAAGAAACGCTTTTGAGATAAAAATAACGATTTCAAGATAAAAGGGGTAATTTTGAGAAAAAAGGAACAAATCCGGAAGTATTAGTACAAACATGAGATCCATAATATTAATAATACTAATTTATTTTCATACTTATTCGTTCATTTTCTTACGCATCCATTCGCCTTATTTTTAAATTTTTTGGACAGGTGATTTCGTTTTCAAGTGTTCATTTCATTGATGAGTGTGTGCAATTAATTAGCAATTTTTTCTAATTACCATAATACAAGTATACTCCCTGACTTTATGGTTTATGGCATTAAACTCAATTCCTCTTGAAAATTAACCCCTGGATGGCCTTTCATTTACTGCTATAGTTTATCAAAGAAATTTTATTGTAGCTGTTTGTTTTGCCCACCAGGGTGGCGACCAATTCCATTTTTAGTGTAATCGGGTTTCCTCCTGAAAATATATCGTTGAATGACCCTCCATTTATACTATTAGTTATTTTATGCAGGAATCTTCATTCTAGTTCGGATGTCTGGCACCAGGGTCTACGCAATTTTAAGCCTTATAATTAGATCCCTCTTCAAAATCCACCCCAAGATAACCAATCATTCATTTACATGTCAGTCCTCGGAACCGGTCGTTTTCAGAGTCACTCCATTTCAGTACGATTATTTGGAAATCGGTCATTTTCTCAATCTGCCCATTTCTAAACAATTCCTAGGACAATCTTCTTTTAGTATTAAGTTCCTGCGTGAATAGATTCTTTTATAAAATCAAATTCGGATAACTGTTAATTTGGGAAAACATAATTCATTAAACGAAGTATATTTGAGAGTCTTAATATAAAAATCTATTAAAAAGGTGTTTTCTGAAATTCAACTGTTAGGTGATTGAAAGTTTTTGAAAAGGTATACCAATATATTAAAATTTAGGAATTGCACATAATTAGAACTATAGATATTGAGATAAGAAACAAAATCATAACTATATAGTTCAATACGTTTCAATAACTTAACTAACTTTCGTCAACTTTATACTTTAATACAAATACGATTTCAAATACACAAAATAAATAAGAAAGTACAAAATACGATACTCTTAAAAAAGATTTTATTTCAAAAATAGGAATATATAAAATTTGTTGATTTGGTGAAATCCTAAAATAATCCACAACAAAAGAGCAGGCTAAAATGTTAGTACAACAAACAATTCAACAACAGTTTCATGATAGTAAAGAAAATTAACATCAATAATATAAAACAACCAAGAATGGTAATTTGTTTCTAAAATTTTTCATTCATTGGTGTAAACATTTTTTTTTTTAATCGATTTTATTTTCTAATAGTTTTTGTTTAATAAGAATGCTATATAATTCCAAAACTATGTTAAACTTTCAATATATGGAAAAAACTAACAATAAAGTCTGAAATACAGAATCAATTCGAACCTATTTGGGACAGTAAATTGATCTGTCAGTATCTTCGATGAGTTCGTTAATCAAGTATGTAGCTGTTATAGTTCGTTTACAGGAGCACACAAAAGCAAAAAACATTCAAAGCTTGTCATCACGATAACATCCGAAATATACTGAGCATATTTAAACCGAATTAGGACAGTACATTGGTTCTTACATGTATCTTGGAAGAATTCGTTAATCAAGTACTGTTTTGTTGCCCCTATGTGATCACCTAATGATAAAAACCAGCCCTGTTGAAAGGAAAGATAATAAAATGAACGAATATGTTTTTATTTTAGGTTGCCTGATTACAAGTCTTTTTTGTTCAAATTTCGTTATTTGTTTTTTGTACCGAAAGAAGATTCAAATCCTATTTTGGCACCCCTTTCTACACTGGCGTCTGGGGCATATGCCCCCTTCGCTCCTCCATAGTTTCGGCACTGCAAATATCTGTTATCCACCACCACAGTAACAGCCATTAATCCGGGAACTGATTTCGGGAGTTGCGAGTATCAATCCAGATCGTGCAATCGCGATTGCCACAAGAAATTATTATGAAAAACGATTTTTGTCTTGCTTTTATTTTACGTTGTATTAAAACAAAGTCAAAGATATTTAACTTCTCATTATTTAGCAAGAAATAGAAATAAAAAGACAAAAAAAAAAAAAAAAAAAAAACTACAAAATCACAATTTGCATTCTTTAGCAGTCAATAATTAAAAAAGAAATTAATGTAATAGTACTGCTCCATTTTTTTTTTTTTTTTTTTGGCAAAATATAAAAATTTCTATTAATCTGTATACACGTACACTATTATCCTTATATATTATTTCTCCTGTCAACATCCCTTTTACTCAGAAAATATGAAACGCAGAACAACGAATGAGATACCATATGAAAGTTTTTAGAACAGGCTTCTGACATAGCCCACTTAACAATTCGTTAAAACATGTTTTTGATTAAAATTTGCTGAAATTAAAAAATTAAAATAGGCATTGTTTTCATGAAAGAAATGAAAGGTTTTCCTGAAATTATTGTTGCCAAAAAAATAAAATACCACATTATATGATGCTCATAGCAATTATAAAAAACACCGCACGGGTTTATTTTATACTTATGATTAAAAAGCGAAATTGAAATTGAAATGCTTAGATTTATAGTTCTAAGTCCCATGGTTTTCCCGAAGCGGAAGACGTCATCCTCTAATGCAGTCAAAATACGATTGTTAATTTTTTTTCTCGCGCGTGCCTTTAGCAATCTTGGATCAGTTTTTAGTCTAACTTTGATGGAATAAATTAGATGATATTCTGGCTTGACTAACAACTAAATGTTGTTTGCAGATATTTTTATCCTTGATTTTTCTTTAGAAGTTTAAACCTGCATCTAATAAATATTACATATTGATAAAAAATGATACTTCTCTATTATCCCGTCGACCACTTTTCATAACAAAAAAACCATCGCCAAATAAACGGGAGAACGTTGCCATTGGAATATCAAAAAATAAATAAAATATAAGAATTTAAGGACACAATTGTTATTTTAATTAATAAAATAACTACTAAATCAGTAAAACATAATGAAAAATACACGCAAATGTCGAATGTAATACCACTAGATGACGTAACAAACACGCATAATGATTCTGACATCAAGTAAATGGGACTGCATTTTTGGCGTTTAATCTTACAGTTTGGCGGTAGTTTTTTGTTATGAAAAGCGGTCGACGGGTTAATAGAAAAGTACCTAAAAAATATTAGATTTCAGTGCGAAATCTTCGCACGGGCCCTCTGGTACAATTATATTAGCACTAGAATCAGTTAAAAAGAAAAGGAAAACAAACATAAATGTCTTTACTGTAAATTATGTTTTTTTTTTTTTACTATATCTATATACTATATATTTCTACTATATATTATAAAATTAGTTTAATGTAATCTAAACATAAATCTATAAAACAGAAAAAGCATAAAATACGCAGCTTTACATATATGGAAAATGTCTGATAGTATATATGTAGCACGTAATTTTTCTTACCTGTTCATACCCAAAACGGCCATAAGGGTAGCGAATAGTGGTTAAATTATTTGAATCCACTACTAAGTCATCTTCAGTGTTTATGTTAATACTTAAATTACATGGCAAAATTAAGTTAGAGCTTCTGAGTTTCATAGGAATACCAATCATAATTTTGTGAGGTGATCATTTCATTATTTGATGCTATGCTCTGTTTTTCGTTACTTATAAACATTTAATGCTTCTGATCACTTTGTTGAATTATTTGTTTCTATCCATATTACTAACATGTTCTCAATGGCTTGGTTAGCTCGTACAACTGAATCATGTGACTCAATGTATATCGGTTAACCAAGAGCTAATTTTACATCATTTCACATTTCACTTAAACGTTTTATAATTTGACTGCAAAATTCCCCAATCTGCCGGAATGGAGAATGTTTGACGGTTGTAAGTTGTGAAAATTTCCAAAAGACATTATTCTACTTCATCAACTACTTTTCTATGCAAAAAGGGGGTAAGACAAACTTTGTAAGATTATCTTGATAATCTAAAACGAAATTCATACCACGACCAGAATTGGACTACATATCTATCAGGTCGACGTGGAATAGACAATTAATTTTCTATGTACAAATGGTTTGAATACAATTCTCTTTTTCAAAGATATTTGATTTCTTTTCTGACATGCTTCACATAGTCTGAAATACGTAATGATAGATTCTACAGTCACGTTCTTGTAATTGCGATTCAATTCCTTAATTATTCAGGGTCTTCCACCATGGCGTATGGTCATAGGAGCATCGTGTATGACGTTGAATAGTTCTTCAAAAGTAACATAGTACATAAATTCTGTTTTCCCTACATATAATGGCGCTGTAATTTTCTGTTCACTTCCTATTTTGACAATATTATAGCGTTTCAACCGTCTATAAAGAACTGATAATTTTTCTTAACAAATTTATCTTCTTTCACTTCATGTATTAAAGAATTGTATCCCTCAATTGTTAAATAAAAGTTTTTAACCTTCTTATTATTTACTGATTCATAATACTAAAGCTCATAAAACATTTTTCTACAAAGTATCACTAATTTTTTATAACGAAATAAAAAAAAAACTTTAAGTATGTTCTTGACATCAGAAAGCATTTTTCTATATTATTCTATTATAAAAATTTAAATAGCCCTGTTATGTACAAAAAAATACGAAGTATAGTGCATTTTCTTAAATTTAACTCGTAGTTACTGTGATCAGCAGATACAAAAAGACACATTTCAACCACGCCCTCTGTTGGGTAATTAAATACAATTTTGAACCAAAGTATATATTTTCAATTAAAGCTTCAAATATAAATTTTGCCGCATTTGAACACAATAGAAACTGAAATTCTGCTGGGAATGTTCATCGCAAAAAATCTAGCATAGCAGCGCCCCCTGTTACAAAATATCATAGTACAAAGTATACAGCAAACATTCACTGTAGAGAGAATGATTCACAATAGGTTTCTTTTCCATATTGTCTTGATCAGAATTCTTGATCTGTCCTGTGAATATACTTAAAACCATTTATACAAAATATCTTAAGGGTGTATTCAAATACAAACTGCTTATTTTGAGACACATTTGTAAATTCATTTTTGCTCTAAAATGCCTCCAATTGGCAGGTTCTCTTATTCAGAAACTTTATAATGTCCGTATTGTCTCGATTTTTTGATAAAGGCAGAATATATTTTTAAAAAAGGCTGTTAAAGTGGACAGTTTGAACCGAATTTCCCGAAGCGATAGCGCTGGAAAAAAAATATATCGTACTGTGAAAATAATTGTTTGTAAAGCAATTTCTAATTAATTGAACGTAAAATAAAAACATGGGGCCCTTATAATTGTCTTCATAAATCACGCCGCCAAATTTCATGTTTTTATTTTAAAAAATGAGTCTGGGATTGTGTCTCAAAATTTTGAGTTGTTGAGCGTGGAAAAAAAATTCTTTTGAATACCGCATTAAGAATTGTAAATTTCAACAGCAATATCACATGACATTTGACATATTCAGGATATTAGACAAGATAATTATGATAGGCTGTAGAAGACGCTACTCCGAAGTCGTTCAGTTATTTCATTACATTCATCTTAAAAATAGCGACAATATAAAAAGAAATCCCTTTGCATCAGAAATGAATTGCGCTGTAGAAATGCAACATTTTGATTTCTAATAAGCGCTTCTTCCAGTAATAGCAGCCTGAACTTCTACAATTTTTCTGTTTATTTGTATTATCACAATGGATAAATTTTGCACTATCAATTTTGCAAGTGTTTTATATATTCATTTTCTTCGCTTCCTGAGTGCATTTATAGCTTAACAATAACTTATTTTCCAATGTAGGAAATTGAAAAAATAAAGATTTCATTTCAGAATACATCTACTATGAAAAGAATTCAAGGAAAATTTATCCAGTTACAAGATCTTCTAAATAGGGTAATTTTAAATACGATCAAACAGTATGTAAATGCTGAAGAATGAGTTATGATTCTACAATATTTTCATGATACTTGAATAATACATTCTAAATAGATTGAAAAAAATATAACTTTAATTAATTTAACATTTGTAACAATTTTCTCCCTGTAACACATGCGAGATATTTTAACTGGCTACGTTACAATTCTTAAATAGAAGATTGACATTTGTTTCCAATGTAGATTTCCACACACGGAATTTTTCATAAATTTTATGAGAGTTTATCCTGTACATCGTACTGTGCAAAATGAATTTATGTGTAGGTTATCACAGAAAAATCGAAATTACAAAAACGAGTCTTTTTACTCAAATATTGATTAATGCATCCTCGTTATTTTTTATTTGAAATAAATTGAATTTATGTAAACACGATACCTTAAATGAGATGTGCCGCAGCTCATGAATTGCGTGGAGTGCCCACGATGAAGCGAATATCTTAGTTTGTTTTGTTTTATTTAGGGTAATAAATACACTAATATTCATGCAGTGAAAATATACATAATCCTTGCTATCGGATATGACAGAACACTCACAGCTTTAAAAATAATAAATTTATATCGATGAGAAGTCCACTACTGCTACTGTTATATTATTATTATTATTTACTCTTTTTTTTTTTTTTATCTTTATTATAGGAATTTTAAGAAAGAATTGAAAACATTTTGCAAAAATTCCTTGTTCAAATAGGTCTTCCTTTATGTATCTACTGTAAGTTGATCAAAACTATCTACGGGAGTTCCAAGATCTTTTGAATCATCTTTTTCAGGAGAGAAAAATAAAACCCCAAACTGAGGAAACAAAGTGGTACTTGAGCGCTCGTAAATTCTCTTATTAGGTAGATTTCGTAAGAAATACTACCTATTATATTCTCCTCTAAGTTGGAATTTTTGAAAAAAAATTGTAGATCTATGCTGGTTATGACTCCCAGAACCCAAAACCACCCCTAGTTCAAAACTTTATCTATCTATCTATGTCGCTTTTTTATGGACACGATAACTTCAATAATTCTGCACAAATCTCTTCCAAACTGATACATAAAATCAAGAGTCATACAATCTAGATCAAGTTCGTTAATGGGCAAAATCGAACCAAGGGGGTGGAAATGGGGGGGCTTTTGTGAAAACAGAAAAAAACCCATAATTTCTTAATTATGATACGTATAGAATCCATTTAAAGTTATTATTACTTCTAGGAAAAGGGCCGAAAATTTATGTATGACAGATTTTTGATATCATTAAAAATGGCCCCAAAGGGGAAAAAAAAGTTTCAGAAGAAAAAAATTCATCAATTCACAAGATAACAAATCCTCTTAAATTTATTATAAATCCTCTTAATATTATCTAAAACTTTTATATTGACAAGTTTTTTATATCACCAACCCTTTTAGCAAAAAAAAAAAAAATCTGTGCCTGCTCCGCCCGCAGACAAGTTAAATTTTGAAGTGGGCGGTCCCAACTGCAGCATCATGGCAAAAAGGTTATTTCTTCTGCAATTCCCAACAAACAGGGAAACAGGTGCCCCACGGTCTGCATCTTCAAAATCTACCTGTGTCTGCTGGCCGAGCCTTCAGGGATTTTTTTATATTTCTTTTGACAGAGACGATCCTCAAATTAAAATTATGCTTGAAACATATGAAGCAGTGAAATATACAGGAAAGTGCGTAACCATGCAGTTATTAAAATTGATCAAAAATCAGTTCTTTCAGAAAAAAAAATCAGTTTTTATTAACTGATTAAAATGCAATTGTTTAGGGCATAGCGATGTATTTCTTATATTATTGAAAACTGTTCCTAATCAGATTTAAAAAATATATATATTTCCCACTATTATTTAAACAAGCATTTACTATACATTAATTTTTTTTCTTTCTGACCAATTTAGCACAAAAAGTTTCAATAGTAATGTAATTAAGTCGCAGGTGATAAGTACATAGCTAATTAATAGACAATATTTTAACTGAAGTACAATAATATACTTCTATTTATCTTAAGATAAATTCAAGAGAAAGTAATACACAGTTGTAGTTTATTTATCAATCGCCACCCCCCCCCCTCCCACACACACACACACACTTCTCTCTCTCTCTCTTTTATTTTTTTATCACGTACACATTAATAGGATTTTTTGGCCAGAAACTCTGCTTTAATAGAATCAAAATCTGCTATTTTAAAATAAAATAGTGTATTTTAATTTATTAAAACAGGCCAGTCTACAAGAACAAGGACCGATTCTGAGGAATCGATCCTTTTTGGAATCTTTTGTTATATTTTGGACCGATTCCTAGGATCGATCCTTTTCGGAATAGCTACATTTTAAACTAATTCCGAGGAATCTGTCCTTTTCGGAGTCGATTCCGGGGACTCAGTTCTTTTCGGAGTCGGTACATTCTGGACCGATTCTGAGGAATCAGTCCTTTTTGGATTTGATATATTTTGGACCGAATCTGAGGAATCATTCCAAAAAGGACCGATTCCTTTTTAAAGACTGGAATCGTTCCTTCAATTTCACTGCCGGAGTCGTTCCTTTGGAATCATTTCTTGACAAATGACACATCTCTAGTGCAAAGGTTTCAAAATCAGGAAGAATATTTCTCTTTGTATCACGTTATTATCAATTCAGTTTACTTTCAGTTTTTAAAGGATTGTAAATCACTGGCCACATTCTTGTTTCTCAAATAACAAGATTTTTTTTTTCATTTTTGTATAAATAAAATTTTGACCATGAGGCTGAGCCTGAGAGTTTTTTTTTTTTTTCTTCCCGATTACCACAATCGTAATGGAAATTAACATTTGGTTCAATGAATTTCCAGGTTTAGTTTGAATTTCCCTCATATTTCCAGGTTAACAAAATTCCCTGATATTTCCATGTTTTCCAGGTCTGTGACCACCCTGTTTTATGCATGCGCAAATGGGGTAATTTTCATGTGAAAAGTGGATTTGACAGAATGTGCTTTATGTTTTAAATATATAGATATTTATAATATAAAATAAGTAATTAAAAAAATAATGTCTGTTAAATTTTATTTACTACAGTCCCAATATTTTGAAAAAAATATTTACTGTTTTTTTTCTTAGCTACACGACCTTTAAAATTTTTCATTAAATTATTTTTTATCAGTCTGATTCTAAAACTCTGAATTTAAACTTTGCTGTTTCTTTTATATTTTCCATTTTCACATATTATTTAAATGTTAAATCATGGATATCAATATAATTTAGTGTTTCTGTATGAATATTTTTCCTTCTTTTTGTTATCTCCTTTTATTTTTCTCTTTTTATGAAAAACAGTCACATAGTTATTATATATATATGTGACATTCTGGTAATGGTCATACCAAATATAATAAAAATTGTAGACCAGTTCAGCTTGGGTGATAAATTTCACTTAATTATAAAGCATTCGAATAAAAAAAAATTACAAATTATATAACTTTTCTTCCTGAATTAAATATGGCATTATTAAAATGAATTATTGCCACTAAAATAAGAAAAATCATTCTGTCCGGAGTAGGTTTCAAACCGACACACTGATCAGAGCAGAGAAGCACTACGCCTTGTACCACTCGGCCACCCCTTTCTCGCCGGAGTCTACTTTAAAACTGGTTATGTTCTAAATTTAATTTTACGTATGCGCAAATGGGTCATTTTTGTGTGAAAAGTGAATTTCATGAAAATTTCTTTTCATTTTAATATATAAGATAATGCACATGTGTTAAATTGATACTTTTACAAAGAATGCATATGATGTTTAAAGTATTACTGAATGCAAAAATACTGAAAGAAACTTGCATAACTGTTAACACACTTAAATTATTATTAGCATTTTTTGAATTTCAACTTATTATGAAACTCTTGAAACTTTTAATATGGAACAGAAACAATGTGTTGTTCTTACTTTCATAAAAAGAAATACCTTATAAAATATTCATAAAAATTAAGAATAACTAATTTGCAGTTATTAATTTCCTTTTTTTTTTTAGTCAAATCGCTTCTTTAAATAATGTTCAATGTAGTACTGTTCTTACAGTTACTGTCTAATGTAAGTTTTACATAATTCATATATTGAATCAATCCATTGAAAACTTTTTATTTTGTTAAAGTATTCTTAAATAATACTATTACTGGGCATCAGAAATTTTTTTAGCAGCTTATATCTGTGGTCAACGAACAAGTGCCTATTGGCAACAGGGCATTGCACCTATGAACTTAGAAACTCCTTCCTGTCTACCACACAACATTATTTTTGTAATTCCCAAAGCAACATAAAGCGAATAAAAATTATTTTTGTAACCATCAGCAAGAATGTTTTCTGAATCTAAACAACTTATCCATTAACATTTTTATCTACCAATATAATTGAAAAAGTGTATTTATATTAACTTTCAGAAAATAATTTGAAAACTAGACAAAACTGACAGGCATGTATTGTATTTCCTTATAGTGAATTGCTGATGTGATCTTTGCAGTTTGAAATCTGGAAAAATGTATTTTGAAAATACAAAATACTTCGTAAAAAACATTAGAAAATACATTACAACAATACTTTGATTTTATCGGTTTAAAATACAAAATACTAATGTATTTTGAAAATATATTTCGAATACATGTATTTTCAATACTGCCCAACTCTGACCACAGTCAGCTCCAGCAAAGATGTACAACATATTATTAGATGGTGCACATCTTTTGATCTAACCTAAAATATTATCGCTGTGCAGCAAGAAAAAAAACAAGTTGGAAATTGTACGTCAAACGTGACACATGAGGTGTGTTCGTACTATAACTAGTTACATAAATATTCAGATCTTGATGATTTTTAATTCTGTGAAACGATTTATATCGTCTGCAGATTCATTTCTGTAATAAAATAAGTATCTCGGTCGCTTGACGATTCAACCTCGGAAGCTCCTATAACAAGAAAGCACAGATTTAAGAAAAAAATTCAAATTTCTTAATAAATATTTTTATTAATATCTCCTAAAAAGTTTTGATTCGATTTTAATAAAATTTGAAATGTCTCGACAAAATTCTGCAAAGATAATATATTTTAAATTGCAAACCATTCGGTTGGGTAGTTTGAGTGTTGTTATATGCAGACGGATGGACAGACAGACGGACGGACCAAGCGATGACAATAGGTGCTACGTATTTATATAATTACGAATGCACCTAAAAAGGCCAATACATGTAGTTAATCACATTGAAGTGATATATAATTGCTTGATACATTACATAAGAGATAAAAAATACATGTCATATATAGAATGTATATGGCTACATCACTGATCGAGTACGATGGAAGGAATGATATAACCTCGCAAAGGTAAGCGTCGAACAAATTCAAGCTAGCAAACAAAGAAAAGTTGTTAAGGCTGTTAGCAAATCAACTCCCAATTCTCCTCGTTAATTGTTAAACCTATGGGCGTAGAATGCCTTTGTATATTTAAAATATCTCCTCAGTAAATCAATATTTTCAACTTTTTTTTCTGTATATTTTTCATTTCACTGTGCATATATCTTTTTTTCTCAGTTGTCAAAATATATACTTAATATAATATTTTATGTGTTTGCTGACGAGCTATGAGTAACTTTTTAACACTTCAAATAAAATTAAGTATATATATTAGAAATATTTTCAAAACTAAGAAAAGAGACATCCTCCTTTAAGAAAAGTACAAATAAAAAATAAGTTATAAATATTAATTTTCTTGGGACATATTTTAAATATACAATTGCATTCTACGCACATATGTTTAACATTAGCGAGGGAAATCACAAATCAGGAAGCTGACTGACTAAACCAGCAAGTTTCATTTCAATGGATGTAAATCTGAAATCAGAGTTATGTGTATAAAATGTATAAACTTTAACATTTTAATAATTGTTTTGAAATTTTCACACTAAGTAAAAAAAAAAAAATAATAAAATTTTAATTTTCCAGTCATTTTATAAATATAGTTCACGACAAATTTATTTAAAAACTTTGATATTTACGATTTAATTAATACTTTTAAAGCAATAATAAATAATATTTAATTGTTTTATGTTAAAAAAAACATTTTTGCAATTTTAAAAAGAAAAACATGTTTACAATGATATTCCAAATTTCTGAACTTTTTATGCAACTGAGTCCCTGGTACATCAATATTTAAAAAAATTTATTATTTCAAAAGCCAAAATAGATAGAAAAAACTATTCCAACATTTCTTTCAAAAATTATTTTTTATTTAGTAATGAAGAGGATATAGTAATATATAGGGATGTAACGAATATTCGGCCACTATTCGGTATTTGGCCCTTTTGCCAAATATTGAACCGAATATTCGGCCGAATATAATTTGATATTTTGCCGAATAGTTGTATATTTGGCCGAATATTCTAAGATATTTGGTTAAATAAGTTCCAGAAAATCAAAACAAAATATGATTTTAAATATTTTCAACAAACAATATAAAAAAATATCTAAATACATTAATTATTATAAGAAAAAGAAATCCCAATACTTATGAAATTTTAAAGCTTCATGACAACTTATAAATAATTGTATATAATGATATTACATAAATAAAAATATTTCTCTTGCTGCATATTTAGGCATCATGTGAATTTAAGTAAGTATTGCAGCATTAATTTCTTTTACATTAAAATGCAAAATATATACTGCATTTAAAGTTTAAATCTCTTCAGTGAATTTAAAAATATTAACTTTATATCTAATTTTTTAATCTGATTTATAATGATAAGTTTCTTACACAATAAAATTCATAAATATTAAAAATAAATATTTTACTGTCTTGTAAAAATGTTTAATCTTTCACAAATTAAATCATTTTTCTAGTTTTCAGTTTTACTTTTAAATAAAAAAAATTGAATAAATACAGGACTATATAATTACTTTACTAATTAAAAATTAAACATTAGATGTTGATTAAACGAACTAATGAGTTTGATACACTGAAAAGAAAAAAACTATTACCTATACTGAAAAAGCATTTAATGAGTTACTTCAAGATAACATACAGGGGTAACAAAATAATTTATCACTGTAAAGCCTGAAATTGTGATGCAAAAATAACTTTTCAGCATTTTCAAGAAGTCTGTTTTGTTTGGTTTCATATATATTACCAGCTTCAAAAAACAAATGTTCACTATATACTGTGCTTGCAGGAGCTGAAAGATGATTTCTTGCTAAATTTGCAAGCCTTGGAAAGTTTTCTGTATTTGTTTTCCACCAGTTCAATGGACACTCTGTCCTAGCTATTAAATGTTTATCAAAATAGCAATCTACCTCTATTAATTTATCTCCTGTATTATTATTAACTTCATTTGAGGAATTTGGCAGTGATGACTTCTTATTTTTTATTTCTGAAAAGCAACCCCAAAATGAAAATGAAATTATATTTTAAGAAAATAACCCTTTTCTTGACATACAGAATATAAATGTACTAAGTTTGAGTTGCATGAGAAAGGATATAAAAAGACAGAGGACACATGCAAGTTCTTATTTTTGGGGGTTAAATGATTTTACTAAAATATAAAAAGTTTCATTTTTACAGAGATAATGAGTTTCTATTTTAGATAAAAAATATATAAATTACTAGAACTATATGTATTTAAAAAATATATATGAATTAAATTATTTACATTTTTGAAAGTCAAATGTTATCTTATTGGCATCAAAGTATTTCAAATATTACAAAAAATACATTCAGCTGTTATGATTTTTGAACACTCAAACAAAAAAATTATTTCAATTAGTACTTAATTTAATTTTTGATTTTAAAATTGAAAAAATAAATAAATAAACAATTAAAATAATTTTTTTTAAAGTCAGTATTCGGCCGCCGAATATTCAGTATTCGGCCAAATCACTATTCGTTACATCCCTAGTAATATACCCTCCTATAGTCCTACCAGCATCAAAACTGAATTTCTTTCAAAAAATATAAAACACTCATACAAAAATTCAGGTAGCCATTAAAAAAAAATAAATAAATAAATAGCAATACATGAAATAATACAAGACCAATATTCATGAGAAAAATTTCTACCAGAAAAAAATTATACTGTTGTCAAATTTGATAACATAATTGGTCTATTTGAATGAAGTTTATTAGATTATGTATTTCAAAGTTTAAGCATAGTAATATTAAATGCAAAAAACATTTAAAAAAGAGTCAACAAAAGTACTAAAACTTTAAGAGATCAAAATGCCAAGTAATAAGTTGTCTGCTGTACATAACTTAATTTTCTAAAGCAAGTAAACTTTAAAAATAGAAAACCAAAAATATTTAAGCAGAAAACATTTTATCAACAAAATTATTCGAAGATTGAGAGAATATATGAACACTACATGTTATTCATTTCTATATATTATACAAGCAAAAAATGAACATAAACATACCATAAAATAAGAGATATCTTTCAATTTCAAATGAACTGTGATTTATAAAATGTTATCCTTATGAAGATAAATAATAAAAAGTTAGGCCTAAAAATGCTTGACTTAAAAAATAAATTTTTTTAAGCAAAAAAACATTTAAATAGTATAAATAATAATAAAGCAATAAAATGTATAAAGATAGTATTCCTGAAAAATAACAAATACTTATGTTAATAAGCTTTTCAATAAAAATTTTTAATATTTTGTTTAAAATAAATAAGGGACAAACATGGCTACCTTTAGCTTTGTTGTGAACTGCAAATGTCAAAACTTATTTAAAATAACTACAGTAAAATTTTTCAGGTACATAGAAATATTAAAATTTAATTTAGAACTATTATTAAAATATTTTAAAAGGAATACTTAAATTTTCACAGGATATAATGTACTATACTTTTAAATTTATACACAAAAACTGGTCTAGTTAACAGCTTTTGACAGCATATTGTTGAATTAGGTATGCTTTGATTAGGGACACAAACGTATACAGTTTGATAACTAAAATAATCTAATACTGAAATACTTGAAAACCTATGCTTTAAGATATATACTTTCTTTTTCATTAAGTAATATACCCTCCTACCAGTATCAAAACAGAATTTCTTTCAAATAATATAAACCACTCATTCAAAAGATTAAGACAAACAGGTAGCCATTTTAAAAAAATAAACAAAAATATAGGCCTAGGCCTAATAATGCTTCACTTAAAAAATACAATTCTTAAGCAAAAAACATTTAAAAAATGGAATAAATAAGTAATAAAATATACAGAGATAGTATTCATGAGAAATAATATAAATACTTAATAGAGGAGCTTTTCAAAATAAATTAATTTTTTGTTTACAATAAATAAGAAGGGACAAACAAGTCTACCTTTAGCTTTGTTGTGAACTGCAAATGTCAAAACTTATTTAAAATAACTACAGTAACATTCGTCAGGTGCAAACAAATATTAAAATTTAATTTAGAACTATTATTGAAATATTTGAGAAGGAATACTTACATTTTCATAGGGTATAATATACTAATTTCTTTTAAATTTATATACAAAAACTGGCCTAGTTAACAGCTTTGGACTGGATATTGTTGGATTAGGTGTGCTTTGATTTGGGACACAAATATATGCAATTTGATAACTAAAACAATCTAATAATGAAATATTTGAAAACGAAAACCCATAAACACTTTATTAATTATAAAGTAATAGACCTTCCTACCAGTATCAAAACTGAATTTCTTTCCAAAAATATAAAAGTCATTCAAAGATCAAGACAACAAACAGGTAACCATTTTGTAAAAAAAAAAAAAAAAAAATACCTGAGATAATCTGAAACAAATATTCATGAGAAAAGAAATGTTGTCAAATTTGATAACGTAATTGATATATATGAATCACGTATATTAGACTATGTATTTTGAAGTTCATGCATAGTAATATTAAATGCAGAAAATATTTTAAAAATAGTTGACAAATTTTAAGAGATTAAGGTGCAAAGGTTAAATAAGATGTATGTCATACATGGAAACGTTATTTTCCATGTCTGACTATAACAACTGAGTACTTAAAACACTACAAATTTTAAAAAGTAAGGATACCTGTGAAAGAATATTTAGCTGGGCTTGATTCAGTCCATAAAATCCTCAAAATAGCTTTCTAATTGAAACACATCTATACGGTCTTCTAAGCGCTAGCAGAAAGACATTTAAAGGCAAGAAAAACAATTGCATTTCAGGCCATTCGAATGCTTTCTGCTGGCTAAATATCACAGTCAGCAGCACCTAGTCTAAATTCCATAGTTTTTAAACTGAAAAAGAAATTACGAAATATGTAAAGTCATGAACATACAAACTGGAGACAAACAATTTACAAAAACACAAATTATGCAAATACACATTAAGGCTGCTCGTCAGTAAACTTCCAGATTCCCATCGCTAATGTTATTCCTATGGGCATAGGATGCATTCGTATTTTTAAAATATCTCCCGAGGAAATTAATATTTTAAACTTCTGTTTCCTGTGTACTGTTCTCAAGAATGTCTCTTTTTTTTCTTAGTTATCAAAATATTTCTAAACTATGTGCTTAATTTATATTTTTATGTGTTAAAATTTTAGTGAACTGAATAAGATTTTAACATTTCATATAAAATTCAGTACATATTTTAGGAAAAAATTGACAACGAAGAAAAAAAAGAGACATTCTTTAGGCATATTTTACATAGATCTTAATGTTTTAATTACATTAAGTTGTAGAACCAAGATTTTGTTTCTGAGGAAATGGTGGGAATCAGACAAGGCTGTAAGATAGCTTTTTAAAAAGTACTTTATAATTATATAAAATCTAGAGATGTAATAAATAGTGATATGGCAGAAAATCTGTTTTATATTTATTATAAGTGTTTAAATGTTAAATTGGAAATACAGTAAAAATTTTAAAAAAAGCATTTTTATGTTTAATAATTTTAACAGTTTGATGTATTTAGAGTAATGTTTCATTACGCGAAGCGCATTTTACAATCCAAATAAGTTTTTAGGATTATATTTAAAAGACATTTTAGGCCTAATCCGAATCACAGCAGCTCTCAGGAAATTAAACAACTTTAAAAGTACGTTATTTTTAAAAAATCTGAATAAAATTTATATTCAATAATAATAAAAGTTTAATACATACCATTCCGAGGAATACTTATTGAAGAAAAATGAAAAGCAAACATCTTCAAGCGCATCTGAAATTCACAATAAGACCGAATACATTTACATTTACAAAAACTCAACATTTGAGCGAGCGGAGCCCTCCCAAAGCATAGATAGATAATAACAAGATAGGACAGTTACGGTAAAAACTGTAATGGCAACAGTGCTAGCGCCACCAGTGACAAGGGGGAAGAACTAACCAGCCTCCGTAATTTACTTATGTCGTTGAAATTCGTTAATGCTCTATGTTTTTTATGTCTATTTTTCTTCCGCGAGGCCGGGACGACAGATACAAATATTCTTTACAATTGATCTTTGGCGCGTAGTTTAAGAAGTGTATTTTTATTCTGTCTTTTATTAATATTGAAACAACAGTTCTTTTCAGAACTTTTTCATCATGTCTAAAAATGTGAAAGTATGTCAGGCAGAATCTTGTCTGCATACAAATAGAAATTCTAGAGATCTGTCCTTTTTTGCTTTTCCTGAGAACACAAAACGGTAAGTGATGTTTATTTTACGTATAAGCATTTGAATAAAATTTTCTATGCTTTTATAAAAAAAAAAAAAAAAAAAAAAAAAAAAAAATGTTTACTAGACTACTTATGGCATTTTATTTATTTTTGTAGGTTGGAAAAGTGGATGACTAGTATTAAATTGAAGCCAAGTTCTAACAAATATAAATTTTTATGTGCTGACCATTTCCCTATGTCGTGTTTTACAAACACGTTGAGACGTCGATTATTGCCTGATGCTGTGCCTATTTTCCAAAAAGCTGGCAGATATGAAATTACCAATTCTGCTACTGTTGAAAAGTAAGTAAACTGTAAAATAGATTGATTTTGTTAATGCATTAAAATTTATTTTTATATAATTTTTGCCTGATATTTTTAAGGTATCCAAAAGTAGATCTAGGGAACATCTAAGGCTTTTTTAGGACCCTTTTACTAGCCTTTAAATTCTTTATTGTCTTCATAACTTTTTACACAGATTAATTTTATAATTGTATTACAAATTTTGCATTTTTTAAATGTATACTGGTTAATAATTGCTGTACAAGTTAGCAAGACACACTGACATATTTTTTTGGTTTCTTGTATGCGAACCCGAATACAGAGTAGTTAAAAGTGGGTTTCTCAAATTATTTTATTATTATTATTTTGGGTACTTTTATGTTAGCTGGGCACCAGTGATATGTATAGATATACACACGCACACATATATATATATATATGTATGTATATCACTGGTGCCTGGCTAACATAAAAGTACCTTATTTTGATAAATCTATATGTTAACTGCACCTAGGGCCAGCACATCATATATTATTATAATGTCATATATGCTTTATAATTTGGTAATAAATCTTGGTTGCTTGGCGATTCATCCTCAAAGGGCTGCTATAACATAAAAGTACCAATTTTTTTTTCATCAAAATGAAATACGGATTTTTTTTAACCCTATCACGCGGACCCCAAGCACTTTCAACAAGTTGTCAAAAAAATCCATTACTCACTGAGTAGTTTCAGCCAGTGTTCTCTCGTATCATAATGTTTGTAACACACAGTAAAAATTAAACTGTACAAATATAAGTGGTACTTTTTTTTATTAATTGATAAATAAATAGCATATTTGTCCTGGGCAACAACAGGGCATAGTGATAGGGTTAAATATGAACAGTTTTTATTATTCAAGGAATTGTTAAAAAAATCATCTTTAAATTTTACACAATAAATGAAATTTCAAAATTTAAAGTTAATTTAAAAAAATGATTAGATTACATGCTCAAGATGCATGATAAACACACACTTAGAAGTGTTACCACTAAGCACACTTCATGTTCACATCAGCAATTCTTTCTTAGTTTCTTACACAGATCGATCTGCTCGGCCAAAGCACTATTCAGTACACCACATACCTACTTCATAATCAGGGCTTGAAATTCAATTTTTCCAAGGAGTGGAGTCTCCCTCCCAACATTGTTAAATGGACAGGAGTTGTAATGTTTGGGAGGGGGAAAAAATATTTTATTAAGAAAAAAAGCAAAAAATTACGCGAATCGATTGCGGAAAAAATGCGAATTTCGCCGATCGATTGCAGAAAAACGCAAAGTTCGTCTATCTGTTGCGAAAAAAACGCAAAGTTCGTCGATTAGTCATTTAAAAACGCAAAGTTCATCGATCAGTCGCGAAAAAAATGCAAAGTTTGTCAATCGATCGCGGAAAAAACTCAAAGTTCGTCGATCAGTCGCTTAAAAAATGCAAAGTTCGTCGATTAGTCGTTTAAAAAATGCAAAGTTCGTCGATTAGTCGTTTAAAAAATGCAAAGTTCGTCAATTAGTCGTTTAAAAAATGCAAAGTTCGTTGATCAGTCGTGAAAAAAAAGCAAAGTTCGTTGATTTGTCGCGGAAAAAAACACAAAGATCGTCGATCAGTCGCGATAAAAAAAGCAAAGGTCGTCGACCAGTCGCGAAAAAAAGCAAAGTTCGTCGATTTGTCGTGGAAAAAACGCAAAGTTTGTCGATCAGTCGCGGAATAAAAAGCAAAGTTCGTCGATCAGTCGCGGAAAAAAAGCAAAGTTCAATGATTTGTCATGGAAAAAATGAAAACTTCGTCGATCGGTTACGGGAAAAGAATCACTAAATTTATCGTTTGGTTGCAGGTAAATTAAATAACGCAAATTTCTCCGGAAAATGGTGAAATATTTTGGGCGGGAGGCTCCTGCCCACGATATTTTTTTGGGCGGGATTTCAAAATTTTCGGTGCAAATCCTGCAATCCAGCCCTAATAATGAATAAAAGTTTGACAATATGACTTATAGGTTAAGTATGTTTTATATGTCAGCACTTTTTGATTTTTTTTTCTTTCTTTTAGGTTACCTGTGAATATTCAAGTGATTCCCCCTGTGCAGGACACTGACAGTCTGGAAAATTCCCAAATAAGTGAAAGTGCCACTACTTCAAAAAGTTTCTTTTCATCTACCCCAAATGTCTCAGATTTAATATCTAATGAAGAGGAAAATTCATTTAAGCAAACACCAAAGAGCCGAAAAATCAATCGATATAATACTGCCATCTGTAGATTGAAAAAACGATTATTCAGTGGAAAATATCCAGCATCTAATCCATCAAAATTTGAGCTGTTAAAAGCCATGAAAAAACATGTACGCCCTTCCCTCTATAACATTCTTGAAGCCCAGTTAAGAAACTCTGGTCCAGCAAAAGGAAGACGATGGTCAGCTTCTGATAAAGCCTTTGCTTTCAGTATTTATATCCGCAGCCCTGCAGCATATAAAAGTTTAAAACGGTTTTTGGTTTTGCCTACACGGCGAACTCTAAGGCGCTCTGTCCAAGGAGTTTGTCAGACAACTGGATTTTGTCCTGAAGTATTTGACATATTAAAAGAAAAGGTGAATCAAATGAATGATGATGAAAAGCAGTGCGTCCTTACATTTGACGAAATGTCAATTAAATCCTCTCTTCAATACAATGCGAAAACTGATACAATTAATGGTTATCAAGATGAAATTTCAGTCCGTGATAATCATAATATAAAAGTAGCTACAGATACTCTAGTTTTTATGGCAAAAGGAATACATGAAAATTGGAAACAAGTTTTGGGATATTTTCTTGTCCACAAAAGTATGCCTGGCCAATCGCTAAAAACAATTGTAGTATCATGTATTGAAAAACTTCAAGCTATAAACCTTGATGTCTTAGCTACAGTATGTGATCAAGGCTCAAATAATATTAGTCTTTTTAATGAACTTGGACTGAGCCCTGAAAAGACATCTTTCAAGGTTCAAAATCGTGATGTCCATTTTATGTTTGATCCACCTCATTTATTAAAGGCATTGAGAAATAATTTAATGAATCACAAGCTGAAATATGAACGTGAAAATTTTGGCATTGTCACTGCTGAATGGAAATATATAAATGATTTTTATGAAATAGATAAAGGTATTGAGCCTCGGGTGGCTCCTAAATTGACCAAAAATCACATTAATCCTGTTGGACGAAGTAAAATGAAGGTAAAATTGGCATCCCAAGCTCTAAGTACATCTGTAGCTGCAGGAATATCGTTGTTGGGATCAGTTGGGAAATTTGATGAGGCTGCAGCTCATACAGCTTTTTTTATTTCCACAATTGATAAGCTGTTTGACAGTTTCAACAGCAAACAAATATATGATAAGAAGAAACTGCTTTGTTCTGTAAAGAAAGATTCAGACCACGTAAACTTTTGGCATGATATGCTGAAGTTTATTCAAAGTTGGAAATTCATAAACGTTAATGGTAAAGAGGTTCACACACATTGCAAGAAAGGTTGGTTAGTGACTGTGAAATCTGCTATTAATGTATGCAAGATAATATTAGAAAAACATGACAATGTTTTCATGAGACGTTTCAATCAGGATGCGCTGGAAAACACATTTTCTATAGTTCGTTCAAAGAGGGGAAATGACAGTAATCCTGATTGCTCTCAATTGACCAGCTGTTTGAGAGCAGTTATGGTAAATAACATTTTTAACTCAACTAAGGCATCAAATTGTGAAGCCGATTTTGATAAGATTCTAATTTCTTTAAAAGACAGAGTTTCATCAAAATCCACCAATATTGATGAAATTTTTCAGGGGGATGGTTGTGTTACTTCCACAACACATGATGTTGATACTTCAACATTTACTGTCCCTGAAATTCCTAATGACCCTGTAGTGTCCAATGTTCAATATTATATTGCTGGTTATATAGGTAGAAAAACTGTTGAAAAATTAAAAAATTGTGAAGAGTGTGCAAATAGTCTACTAACACAGTCTGATGATGATCATGCTAATGAAGGTCATTCTTTGTTGACAAACTTCAAAGAATATCCAGGTGCTAAACTTAAGAGGCCTAAAATAACTTTATTTAATCTAGTAAAAGAAATGTATAACATTGATTTGTCTCAAATTTTCTGGAGCAAGGGTGTGTTAAAAAATATGATATTGTTATTTAGGAGAATGATAAATTTTAGTAGGTTACAATTGCACGATGCACATAAAGAGATTGCACAAAAGATAATATTTATATTATTTTCTAAAATTCAAATCTATTCACATATAAAGAAAAGGAACCATGAACTAAAGTTGGAATTCTATTCTAAAAATAAAAAGAAGTGAAAGATTTAATATTTTTGAAGGTATTATCCTGTTAATATATCGGTATTGTTAATATTTCTTTAATTCTAATCTGTTCTTTTAATTTTTTAAATGTGTCAAAATTGAGTGTTTATATTGAAAATTTTAGAGGTAGGGGTCAACTTCATACTTCAATTGTACCCAAGCTTGTTTTCTTTAACATGGATTTTAAAAAGACATAATTTCAGTTAAATGGCTGTTTGATATTTTCATATATTTGATATTTATTTTCAAAATATTGTGTATGAAATTTTGTATATTTTCAGTCAAAACAAATGTAAATTAAATTTGTAAAAATGAAGGAATTTGTAAAAGTAAAAATGAAAAACAAAGGGAGAATTTTGGTAAATACACGTTTAGATTACGGTGATGAAAAAAAAACAACAACAAAAAAAAGTTTTCATCTTTGTTTGTACATTAACATTATTTATAAATACTTTTTACTTTTAAAACTTTTAAGGTATATGGAATTACTCTTTGTTTGGTGAATTAATAATGAAATAAAAGCTGTTTTTGTTAGTCAATTTGATTTTACTATTATGGTTTCTATTTGTAATATTTTAGTAATATTTTTGTCGACTAACGACTTTAGCTTCTTTTTTTCTTGGGACCTATAGACTCATTTCATGTTTTTTGACACATTTTTTTCCGCGAATGATTGAAGAATTTCACTATTTCTCTCCCGATCTACATATTAATTGCACAACAATTTTGAGATTTTTCACTCGACTGGTGAATTTTATGATTTTTCCCCATGACCAATCGGCGTATTTCATAATTTTTTTCCTTCGACTGATTGAAGAATTTCAGGAATATTTCTGAAGATCCACTGCCCTATTTCACATGCGACCAATTGGCAAATTTCGAGACATTTTTCTCGTGACCTATTAACAAAAGTCATTGGGGGGGGGGGGGGTCTGCGACTGATCGACCAATTCTGCATTTTTTCTGCAACCGGCCAAAAAATTTCAAGATTTTTTTTTCTCACAATCAACTGGTAAATTTTGAAATTTTTTTCTCATGACCGATCAATGATTTTTGCATTTTTCCCCGCAACTGATTGAAGAATTTCATAACTTCCTTTATGCTCTACAGACAAATGTAAAATAATTTTTCCTCGCATTTAGTCGACGATTTTTGAGATTTTTTCATCAATTAACTGGCAAATTTCGCAATATTTTTCATGATCAATCGACACATAAAAAAAAAAAAATTCCGTGACTAATTGAAGAATTTGTTTGACGATCCACTGATGAATGTCGGCTCTTTTTCCCTACAAACGATTTGCGAAATTGGTGCTGATTCTTTTTTTGGTGTATTTGAAACCTAAATAAGGCAGAAGAAAGTTTTAGTATTTGCACATCTAATTTTTTTAAATACCAAAAAATTAAAAATATTTCCCAAATTTATGTATGATTTATTTACTGTTTATGCACAATTCAAAGTTTAAGGATGCAAAATATTGTGACATCACAAAATTTTATTTCTATTTTCTGCAGACTAGAGCTTGGCACCAAACTTGACATTATTAAATCCCATAGTTTTTTGCGAGTGTAAAAAGCAAATTATATCTGTTTTCAATTGAATATTTTTGAAAATATCATCATATTTATGAACCCTGGTTTAGATGTTTACTGAGTATTGCTAGTTTAATACAGCTCAAAAATTCATGAAAATAAAATATCTTACAAAAGTAAGTTTTTAGCAAAACAAGAATCAAATAATTTACTTGTCAATATGACATCATATGTTCTCCAAAATCATAGTAAGATAATTTATTTTGATGAAAGAAAATCAACCCATTTAAAAATTTTTTTTTTAGCATGACAGCACTTTTATCAATAGAACGAACCTGCTTCTGCAATTAAAGGATGTTAAACTGCTACTCATTCAATTATATTTAATTTAATTGGCAAATTTCGTGATATTTTTTCATGACCGATCAACAAATTAAAAAAAAAATCCGTGACTAATTGAAGAATTTTTTTGATGATCCACTGATGAATGTCTCATTAACTCAGCACTGTTTTCTGCTTTTGATGATTTATATTTTGTAAATTTCCTTTGTGGTATTAATGGTGTATAAAATAAATGCTTTAATGTAGTGATAACATGTTTCTTTACAGTTTATAAACATATTAAGTTGATTAGTCAATATGATATGTAACTTTGAATTGAATAAATAATAAAAATGTATTCATGCCAAATAAAATTATATATATATATATCATCATCAGTTCCTCTTTTTCTTATTTGCATTTCTTTTCAATTATATTTATTCATATTGGTGTACATGTATTGCATCACAGACATTAATTCCACCACATCCAATGATGTCATCACATTTCATACAAGCAAAATTAATATAAAGGAAATATTTTCATTATTGTTAACCAAAATTTGATGTAGTGACACAACTTGTATTTTAAAGTATAATATCAGTTTCTCTCTCTTTTTTTGTTTTCTTTTTATAAAATAGATTCATATAATTCTCAAAAATTGTAAAAATGATTTTTTCCCCCATCAGTAATTTTATTATTTCTTATATGTTATGCAATATAAAAAGACTTTTCTGAAAGTCTTATTTGTTAACTTTTACTTCCATCACAGTCTTTTGCAATATAAAATACCCAAATATTAATTTATGTAGCACACAATTAGTTTTTAGTGATCATAATTATATCTGGTGCAAAATGAAATATTTATGTAATTGATATTTGAAACTAAAATTTTCCTAAATATTTGGTGTGCATATATAATATTATAAGCACAAGAAATTTGCATGCGTTACAATATTGAAATTCAAATTTGAAGATAACAATTAGCAAAGACTGCACTTGAGTACGAAAAAAACGGGGAATAAAAAACAAGAAAACCACAAAAATCACCTATTTATCAGGGTTATGCAATTGTTTTCTTAAATCCAAAATGAAAATAGCCATTTCCCTCATTTAAATATTATTTAAAAAATTAACTTATTTACATTAAATTGGCTACAAAAATGTTATGGTGTCCCCATTTGGATCTTTGCTGCAGGACTCTTCATATTGTTAGTCGGGCGTTGTAATTAACGCCAAAATTTTATTTTTGCAATTTTAAATATTTTCTATTTAAATCAGTGTTCAGAATTAGCGGTCATTAGTCGTCAAGTGCAAAATAGTGCACTTTTTTATTTTATTTTAACAATCAAATGTAGATGTATTATGTTTTTTTTTTTTTTTTTTTCCACAGTAAATTCAATTGTAATAATTAACATTTGACAAAATTTTGTCTTACATGATTAAGTGCGTTTTCCTATTAATTTCTAAAAATGCTTTACATCAGTTTTACAGTTGTTTCAATTATTATAATCATGGAGATTAAGAACTTCAATAATTTTATATTAAAAACAAAATATTCATGTTTTTTTTTTTTTTTTTTTTTTAAAGCTAGTATACAATATTAGTTATGTTAAAAATGAATTTTAGAAATTGCAGCTAAAATTTTTAATCTGACGCCTAAGATACTTACAATAGGCGTTATTTGACATCTACGGTTTATTTCTCAATTTCTATCACTGGTTACCATAAGAACACACCAAGTGTTGTATGTTGTGTTGTCTTGAACACAACAAGTGAATGTACAGATGAACATAAGACATTGACAATATATTTTAATTTAAAAGATATACAAATTTGTGTATAAAGCTATTTTCAAATTTAAATACTTTTTTTTTTTTTTTTTTTGCATATTCAAGAAATTATTTTAACTCATAGAAGGTATAATTTGCTCCTATTCTTATATACGTTCCTAGAAATCGAATAAAATATTTTATTTTCTTATAAAAATATAGCATTTCTTAGAACTATATTTACTCAGTAACATAATAAATAAGTAAATTTCTGAGACTTGAGTGTAATATTTCATATGTTTTTATAGTATACCATTGCTTTATGCAGTTTTAAATTAAAAACCCTAGAAGATCCTGTTGAAAACGTAAACATCAAACTTTATTGTAACCATATAATACACAAGTACAAAGAATAAAAAAATGAATATCATTTATTCATCATGTTTTCTGTAAACCAAAGTGAAAATAGTTATTTGACTCTTTAAAATATTGTTTAACTTATTGCACGTTATTTAAATTAAAAACAATCTTTTTATTTTCTTAGATAAAGAGAAAATGCATACATTTTAAAAGATTATTGTAACAATTGTTTTAATACATTAAAATTGATAAAATAATAACATCGGTTAAAAAAAATTTCCTTCCAATTAGAAATATTTATGAAATTTCCGATTTTTTATTTGAATTATTTTCACGTTATTTAAATTAAAAACAACCTTTTTATTTTCTCTGATAAAGAGGAAATACATATATTTTTTAATGTTATTGTAACAATTGTTTTAATACATTAATATTCATAAATTAATAACACATCGCTTCAAAAAATTTTCCTAACAAGTGGGAATGTTTATGAAATTTCCAATTTTTTATCTGAATTATTTTCTTTGTAACATAAATAATAAATTTCGTACATTTTTATATTATACCATTGCTTTTCAAAACGATTTTTCTTTTAATTGTTTATCGTTCACCCTTCTCGTACGGAAAAAAATCCGCATAATATTCTGTTGTTGTTGTTGTTGTTGTTGTGGGGTCTGAACGCCCCGATCATGGGATATAAGTCTACAGACTCTTTATCCCTAACAATCCTACCTCAAGGAGGCAATTTATACACTAGCTGCAGAAACAACTTGTACAAGAGGAGATAGTGACTTCCGGTTTAAAAACGGTTGGTACTCAGAAGGAAAGACACTAAAGATCGAGCTTGCGAGACTCCTGTCACTGCCAAATCACATAGTTGACTAAAGGATATGGTGGGAGATCCAGAGATACCAAGCCTCTGGTACAAAATAGTACGCTCGGTAGCGTAGCGTCCGCATGTCATAAGGTAGTGTTCACAGGTTTCTGGAAGAGAGCAGACTGAGCATAAAGGAGAGTGGCAAAGGTTGAAACGGTAAAGTAATGCTCGGGTGGGGAGAGATTTTGTGCGAAGGCGAGAAAGAAGAACCTCCCCTCTCCTGGGAAGGCGCAGCTTCCTGTGATCCCAACTCCTTTTGGTAAGGTGAGGAAAATCGGTGCTGTAGTTTCCGAGAAGCCAATTATTAATATCCTCCTCATAGAAGAGGCGCCGAAACTGGACGCAGATGTCCTCTGGGGAGATCCACCTTACTGGGTCCGTAGGCAGAAGGTGAGAGCGGGCCAGTTTGTCCGCAAGCTCATTGGCATAGATGCCAACATGACTGGGAACCCAGACTAGTTCAATCGACGAGAGTTGATGTAATGCGTTAGTAAGTTTCTGGTACACCTGAGTCACCACTCGAGGAGATTTGTAGTTTGGTGATTGGAGGCTCGTCAGGACGGATCTACTGTCGGATAGAAGGAGCAGCTTGCCAGACTGCGGAATAAAATCTAGTGCCAGTCCAATCGCTAGAGCCTCTGCCGTGTAAATGGAATTAATGTCATGAACTCTGCTGGAGTGCCCATAGTTCTGGCTTACATCCCAAAAGGCGATGCAGGTCTGTGAAAGAGTCTTTGAGGCGTCAGTAGCCATTATGTGACAGTCACCGCGAGTAGACAAAAATGCAGAAAAGAGCTGACAGATTAGATCAGGGTGGAGCTGCCTGTTCTGAAACTCAAAAGAATCGATATGGCACTGGAAGATATCTGTAAGAGGAGGACGGGGAAGCACCCACGACACGATATCGGTCGCGGAGATATGAAGCCTAGAGAGGGTATCGCTCAGGTGAGCAGCCAGAACAGAATTTTCCGTACTTCCGGGGAGCACCAGAGAATAGATTGGCGACTGGGGGCCGAGTGACAGGTGCCGAAGAAGGTAGCAACACCTATGGAGATCTTGAGTGCAAGCTACTGACAAGGAGTTGGCTTCCCGACGCAGAATTGGAATGGGTGTCCAACGCGGGAGGCCCGTCGCTATTCTAAGGGCTGCGTTAAGGATGGGTTCTAATTTCTGTCTGGTTGATGGGCACGCTAGCGAATAAATTGGACTACCATGGTGTAGCATACTCGTGACTGTAGCCTTGCTAATTCTGATGAGATCTTTGGTTGTTACGCCCCGAGAGACATGCGCCACACTTTTCAAGACGCTCAACTTCCTTAAAGCTTTCTGTTTGACTTGAGCAATATGATCGTTCCAGTTAAGGTTGTAAGTGAAGTTCAGGCCTAGAATCCGAATGTTGTCCACCCAGGGGATGTCTTCTGAATTTATGTGAAGATTACTGTCAGGGATCTTTTTCCTAGCTGAGAAAACAATAGCTGCACTTTTACCCGGATTTAAACGAAGTTTCCAGTAGGCGCACCAACGAGCAACATTGAGAATGGCCTTCTGGACTTTCGGCAACACCACCTCCAGAGACGGGCCGGAGCAGTAAACGTAAGTATCGTCAGCATAGACTAAACCTTCCACATCGGGGCCAAATGCGTCAAAGATGTCGCTCATGTAGACAGAGAAGAGAAAAGGCGACAAGACTGCCCCTTGCGGCACTCCGACGTCCACCTCGAAAGGGTCCGACAACGCACCTCTCCACCGGACCTGAATAATTCTTTGCATTGAGGAATGAGACCATTTTGTGAAATGGCCATCGATGCCGGCTGATACCATTTTCAAAGCTAGGCCGTCCGGCCAAACAGAGTCGTAAGCAGAGGCAATGTCAAACGACACTAGGACACAAACCTGCTTATGGAGGCGAGCGGAATGAAGATCGGAATAGAGCTTTGTGAGAGCAGGAGTGCAGTCCCGGAATGGAATAAAGCCGTAGTGGTTTGGGTGGAAGAAGTTTGTGTGAAGGATCCAAGAAGTCAGCCGCTTCAGAAGAATCCTTTCAAAAACCTTCGAGGCGACTGAAGTAAGCGAAATTGGTCTGTATGATGCCAGCAAAGTACTGTCTTTTCCGGGCTTCGAGATAGGGACGACGATGACTTCCCTCCAAGAGCGGGGAATGACACCCGACAACCAAATGTCATTGAACCCCCCAAGCAGTTTATGCAGCCCTATATCATCAAGACACCGAAGAGTCCGTAACGAGACCCCATCTTTTCCTGGGGTACGGAGGGTTGAATGGTTGAGGGCATATCTGAGCTCTGAGATCTGGAATGGGCGTTGGAGGTTCAGATCAATATGCGCACTAAAATCCACGGGGAGGTAGCCGTAGTTATGGGTTCTGCTGTAGAACCTAGCGAACTTATTTGACTCTTCGATGGCGCTTGTCGATAGCGAACCAGGGGTTACAATGAAGTTATGAGACAATGGAGAATCTACCTGTCGATTGCGAATCGCACGAATGATCCTATAGATGGCACCCGACGCGGCTGCCCCTTTGCAAGTTGCAGCCCAATACGTGCGCTTTGCGTCATTTATTTCTCTCTTCAGGATCGCTGCGATTTTCTTATAACGAGACCAGAGAGTCGGACAAATAAATTTTCTTGCAAGACGGAAAAGCTTCCTCTTTTGGCCCAGTAAATGACTACACCGGCTGTCCCACCACGGGGCCCCAGCACGGTCAACAATCTTCACCCTACGGCTGCTTGCTTTTAGAGAGTCACAACATATGCCTAGGAAATCCTCATAAGAATTGTTGTGAAGATTAAGGATTGCTTTATTCAGATTCTTTGTAACGGCTCCCCAGTCGTACCGATATCGAATGGAGTGGCAGGTGGAACTTCTAATCCGAAAGTCGAAATGAAGATTAACAGGACAGTGGTCGCTGTCGAAAGTGTCTGGGTGAACGTTGTAGCTGGTGTCGACAAAAATATCTGGCGAAGTGATGGACAGGTCCAGGAGAGAAGCTCCACCAGCGTAGACATGTGTGGGCGTATGTGAGTTGACGAGACAAATTTTATTTTGAATTATCCAGTCGATAACCAAACTGCCTTGGGGGGTATTGTGGCTACCGCCCAAGCTGGAGTGAGGACAGTTAAAGTCCCCAATGATAACAAACGGGGAGCGACAAAACCCCAAAATGTTATCCAGCCAATGTGAATCTAACTTGCCCGGAGGGGAGTAAATGTTAATGATCTGGAGCTTAAAGTTGTTGGGGAAGATAATTTCCACACCTAACACCTCGTTAAAGACTGACTGAACTGGTAGAGCGAGATTACGGGATGGAAGAGTATTCCTTACCGCTGTAATCAGCCCGCCGCCGCTCCTAGAACTGCGGTCGAGCCTATAAACTGTTTTTCCTGGAATTTGAAACCCGATGGTGGGCTTAAGAAAAGTTTCTTGAAGTGCAATGATGTCGGCAGAGTAAAAAAGAGAGTGACGGAGCCAGGCTGAATTAGCCCGAGCTCCCCGGATATTCCAATGAACTAATGAAACGCCCATGAAAAGGAGAAAATTAGTCATGAACAGGCTAGGACTCGCTGTGGTCCATCAGACCGACATCAGTGGCTAGTGATTCGGATTGGAGATTTATATCGGTTCTTTTGCTTGTGTCGTGTTCGGTGGGGGAGGTCATACGACATTTCTTGAGGTTTGGTTCGAGAGAGAAGGGAGGGGTGTCATTTCTTGCGGAGTCTTGTTTCTGTTTTTCTTTCGTTGGTAGGGTTGGTTTGAGACTCGTAGGTGTTGTGGGTGGAGGGAGTTGCGTCTTTTGGACGGCCTGGATAATGGTAGCATTCAGATCGTGAACTGCGCTATGGATCGCTTGAACTTTTTCGTCGAAAGCAGCTGAAGCTTGTTCTATAAATGTTCTGCATTGAGCAGCTTGTTCCACCAATAATGATTGAAATAGCTGGAACATGTTATTGGTAAATTGGTCCAAAGTTGCTTGGAGTCCAGTTTGTGTTACGATATCGGAAGGTTTGGAATTATTAGCTTTTGAAGCATAAGAGTTCGTCTCACGCCGTTCAGCCACTCGGAACTGACGGCGGGCCTCGGCGATGGAGAGGTGGTGTTCGCATTTGAATTTTTGGATTCGGATCTCTTTTTCATAAGCCGGGCAGTTTTTGTCATCAGCGGTATGTTCACCTTGGCAGTTAGGACAAATTGGGGTTGGGGTCTGACAGTGACCCTCGTGTGATGTACTACATTTACGGCAGATTTTCTGTTTATGGCACGATTTTGTACTATGGTTAAATTCCCAGCAATTGAGACAGGGCCGGGGCCGGTCAATAAACAGCGTAATCTTCTGAATTTGGTAGAAAATTTTTACCTCCCGCGGGAGTGTGGTTCCCAGCTTAGTAACCAGGACTGTAGTTGTTGGGACGGTGTTGCCTTCATTTTTCCGTAGAAAACGTCTGATTTCGAGTACGTGGAAACCGTTATAAATCAGTTCATCGGCGATTTCTTCGCAAGAAACATCGGTAGGAATTCCGTACAGAAGAAATCGAGTTGTTATACTGTCGAATTGCACTCGAGGGTTCACGGGGATTTCGGCTATCGAAGTGAGTTGTAAAGCTTGAGTCGCCGTTTCGACAGAGTGCGTGAGAAGAATTATTTTACCCTGTTTGGTCAATTTTATGCAGTCAATAGCCGCATGGTTTTTTATTTGTTTCTCCAAATCCCCTTTTAACTTCTTAGGATGAATAGTAGGAAAAGCCCCGGATTTAGCTTCTATGAAAATTGTTATGACGTCACTACTACTAAGTTCTGCAAAACTAACTAAGTCCGCCGGAGGATACACACTCTTATAAAAATTGAAGTCAGTAGGTGGTACAACATTTGAGTTTAACGAGGACAGGGTAGCCATGACAGATGAATTTAGTAAACTAGAAGTAGTTGCATTATCTGACACTTGCGACATTAAGTCCGTCAGCAAAACACCCAACAACACTACAACAGTCAACTACAACTACAAAATTAAACAGTAAAAGTCCACTAAAATAAAGTTTAGGCAAATTAAACAACCACGAGTTCAAAAGTCCTAAACACTCGGAACGGGAACCGCCCCCAAAATGCAGCTGAGTATCTATCAAAGCCTACATCCTGACTGCGGCAGCGGAAAAACTTCACAAAACTAAACACGAAATAACACTATACTTTAAAATGGAAAAATCTCACCAAATTCCAAGAGCAGCAGCAAACACCGCCAATATGGATGGTAGCAGCGACCAAATATTCTGTTGAAAATGTAAACATTACATGCAGCGATCGAAAAAGAAAGATCATAATAATGTAGAGTGTCAATAACAGTAATATTCCAAGGATGAGAAGTTTCTTCCCCATTGTCACTAAAGGCGCTGCGATCGTAATCGCGTTACCATTGAGTTCTATGATATTGTCCTCCCAAAGCAAACTCCAAACAAGTAGCGCGCACGCGCGCTGCAATCTCCTCTGGCCAAATTATTTGGCGACATTCCCTTTTCGCCAAGGGTGCCCAAAGGTTGAGGGTTTGGAAATTAGCGATGCGGAATCCCTGGTCACGGAATTTTGGCGACTTTTTTTTTGGCGCGCGTCTCAGAAGCGCTTTTTGCGATTTTTGAAATTGTGTTCGATTCAGCACCTTGGCGAAAAGCCTTGGCGAGAGCGGTGTTTGAGAGGAAATTCAAATATGGAACTCCGATAGCTCGTGTCTGGTCTCTGGCGTTCCTTTCGCTGTCGTGGATTCGGCAGGCAAAACTGTTGTGTTTACTGATTTTCTATTACTATGTCAACTTATTTTTGCGTCTGTTTTTGAATTTTATTCGCGTTACACGTTTGTTTTACTAATAACAATAAATAAAGAATCGCTACTCCCAACGCCTTTTTTTTTTTGTTGTTGTTTCTTGTGGGTTTATGCTTAACGAGCATATCATTTTTTTTCTGAATTAGCTGTATTATTGTTATTGTATCAGGATATAGTAATAATATGTTTATATTTTATTTTTGTCGTTTTATTCTGTAGATTTTCACTGTAAAAGATATTTTGACACATTTAATATCTTTCAACGGATGGTGTGCTTTGTTGTCAATTGTAAAATAAAATGTTTAAGAGTAAAATTGAGCATAAATATTTCTGGAAAATTTTTAAATATCTTGTCACAAGACTAGAACCAGAACATTTCATAAAAATCTTTCAAGAATGCAAGTTAAAGAATTGTTTATTAAATATAAACATTTGTTAATAATAAAAGTTGATTTTGTACTTAAATTCTGCCTTTCAATATAACTTATATGTTTCTTAATATTAAAGGTAAAATTAGAAATAAAATGCAATTGAAAAAACTTTTAAAAGAAGCGAAATTATTCCTTGAAATAATTTTTTTTGGCTAATTCTGGTGTTGACATGAGAAAAAAAAGGTTTCGAATTTTATTTCTTTCATACTTAAAACTTTTTTTATTAAAAATTAATTGGTGAATTCAATTAAAATTTAATTATACTTTTCATATTTTTATTTTAAATCTTTAGATGAAAAAAGTGTGATAAATGTATCGTAAACTGTAATACTGTAAAAGAAATATTTCAAAATTGTCAGCAAATACTGTATAGATTTTTAAGAAAAGTACTATCCAGCAAATTTATTTTCTAATAGAGTAAAGCCTGTATAACAAAATCTTGCAATAAACTGAAGGAAAAAAAAAAAAAGAGAGAGAGAGAGATGGTCCAGCGCCCCCCCCCCCCCCCCCCCCCCCAATAAAAAAAATAAAATAAAGGTACTTTTATAGGTACATATAAAAGTACCTATAAAGTACCTACCAGTAATAAAGGTACATATATTACTGGTTAGCCGGGCGCCAGTAATATATGTACATATATAAACGCATATGTATAGACACACACACATATATATACATACATACATATATGTGTGTATGTATATATATGTCGATATGTGTATATATGTATATATATGTGTGTGTGTATATATATACATGTATTAACACTGGCGCCCGGCTAACCGAAAAGTACCTAAATAAATGAAATAAATAAATACAAATATTATGCAGTCATACCTTATAAGATGAAAATAACCTGTATAAAATGGAATTTTTCGCTGGTAGTTTGCACTTCAGGTTTTATTGTATCATACTTATGGCAGGGGGCCCTGTATAGGAATTATTCCCGTGGCCCATGGTTTCTTTGTGTGGCCCTGATATCAAGACACATTTTAATGGCTCAAACAGAAAAAATTAACATGGTGGAAGGGTGTTTGTAAGTCAATAACATACCAGGTGAATGGAATGGATACGTTGAAGTGCTTTTAATCTGTCCTTTTAATTCTGCATACTCAAATGGGTTGTTTCTTCTTTTGTATTAATTCATTCTAAACTGAGAAATCTATTGCAAAATTGCTCTGCAAAAAAAGAAATTGTTGTACTATGGTGAACTATGATAAAGAAAATGAAGAGTGCAATGACATATTTTAATAATGTAATTTGTAATTATCAATATTAAGTAATACACAGTATGTACTATGTAGCAGTTGCAATGCTTACATTTGACCACAGTATATCAGTATTTTTAAGTAGATTTCCTAAGAAATACTACCTATTGCATTCTCCCCTATGTTGCAATTATATATTTTTAATAATGTCAAATCTATAAAACTGCATATCATAATGATATTAAATTGGAAATTATAAGCTGCATATGGGCAAAAATCAGTTTTACATCCATGGAAACTAATTTTTCTTAGAAATAGCAAAATTGTTTTTCTCTCATCGTATCCTTTCATCTAGTAGATGTACCTGAGATTCCTAGCTCCTGTGATAAAATAAAATAAAAGTATTTTGGTGCATTTTTCACTCATATGAATTATTTTGTCCTAATAGTTAAGTCACAATAATTGCTTGAAAATAATGGTTTATTAATTATTAAGTATCTAAAATTTATTTATAAACTAAAATGGTTGTTGGCTGTTGTTGTAAATGTTTTAGTTTTGGTAATTTCATGCTCAGTTATTTTATCATGTAAATATTAAAATGCACAAAAGATTAACGATACGCTGTGATCTAAAATACATCCTGATCCTTCAAACTATCATATTAAAAAATATATAGTTTGGAAACCAAATTTAAAATTAAATTCTTGCAACGAAAATTGTTGCATGCTGCATGAAATATATAAATAAATGAATGATTGAATGTATTATCATAGGCCTTTGGCAAAATTCAGGATTTTATAAACTTTTATTAGTGTGGAGTGAATTTTCCTTACCCTCTGGATTTGCACTAATGGCTGGTTTCACCAACACAAAAGCCCCAGAATTCTTCCCTGTCACACACAAGAAAAAAGTGCTAATTTGGGTAGACAAAAATCAGTTTTTAAAACTTTTTCAATATGTTAGGTAATTTGCTTAAATAATCTTTAATAACGTCTGCAATTGCTCTGTGTAGAAGGCTATATATTTGTTGGCACATGTTTCAATTTATTTTTCTGTTGTAGAGTGATTTCTTAGAAGTACATTATTTATTTTACATTTCTTTGTTTTAAAATTTTATTACTTTTGTAATTATTTAAAGAAATAACTATATAATAATAGTTAAATTAGTTAATAAAAATTTTAACTATATAAAATAGTTAAAACTCAAATTACATTCCAGCAGAGAAAATACAAAAGTGATTTTTAATAAAATTTCTTCTTGTAGAGGAATTGTAGAGAGTTTCCCTTTATCTTAAAATGCGAAATAGAGACACATCTAGTTATACATTATTTTAATAGAAGACATCACAGAATTGTACCACTCATTGGTTCTTAAACATTTTGCTTCTGATGAAGCATAATGAATACAAGTGTAATTGCAATTGTATTTTCGCTAGCATTCAGTATGGAATATAAATAAGTGGTTTTAAAATATTTATTGCCTAATATTGCTAATATGATTTAAATATGTTTAGATATAATCAAATAATTCAAGTAATATATCATTTCCTAAATTTAATTAGGACTTTGCTATATGATTTATCAAAAACATTTTGAGCTCTGTCTCTGAAATTTAAAATGTCAACACTTTCCCAATATAATTTGATAATAATAACAACATAATATCCCCCTTTTTTTTTCTTAAAAAAAAATCAATAATAATAATAACAAATAGACATATATACGAGAATACTGAATTTAATGGAATTTATTTTTTAAATTTCACAATATTGAATCTATATCCATGATATATGTATATCTGCACTAAAAAAATATAAGAAAATGAAAGAAGTATCGTTCATTGTTAACTGATTATGATACACTTTCCAGATTTGTAACTGATGATGTAACAGGAAATCTTTAAACTGAATGAATCATTATAATGGTTTAATGAACAGAGTAAAAATTATTAAAATGTGCTAAAAAAAAAGGGGGAGGGGACGAAACTTTGATACATTTACGAACTCATTTTTGGCTGTACATGCATGAAATTAAAAGAAAATACTAGTTAAGTGCCAAAGTATCGAATAACGTTTTTCATTTTCTGTGAATACAGATGTCGATGCAGGTTTTTTTAAGGTTATCTTAATTTTTAAATGGTCTGGAAGGGGTTTTAACCATAACCTCTCCCCCCTCCTTTTTTTTCTGTGTCAGTGAGTGCATATAGTCGATTTTGAATTACAATTCATAAGTGAATCTCTGAAATCGTACTTATAGTATTAATAATATGAAGAAATGAAACTGTGGATTGAAAGTTTCAAATATAAAATAAAATGAAGATGTGATTTGAATAGTGGGTGTTGGGGCCCCTGATCTGCAGAATTGCATGTTATAATCAATATTTGTACTGCTTCGTTATGTATAGAAGTGTTTTTTCCCAGATGAATTATCAAACATTGCAAATAAAAAAGTGACATCCTTTGGAACAGCATTTGTAACTTTAAAAAGAAAGTTCCTTCATCTGAATGGGGAGTGCCTGAGATTACCATTTATAAATGAAAATACATGCTCTTTATTAAAAAAAAAACAACTGTTGATTGAAAATTTAACTTATTTAAATCAACTGATTTAAACCAGGTCAAGCTTGTAGTATGTAGTTAAGATTTTAAATGTAGTTTGATATCCTGCTATTTAATTATAGGGTAGATGTGCCAGTAATGGACACCCTTAAGGAATTTCTTTAAAAAGTATTTTTTAATTAATTATTACAGAGTTTCCCCAGGTATAAAAAAGGCAGGGTGCTGCTGGTGAGAAAAAGGCACTTTTTTATTCTTAAGGGCACTTTTTTTAATTGTTAGAGATTTTCTTTTGGTTTTTAAAGCCACTTTTGATATTTAAAAGTCAAAACACTCTTTTTAAGACAACACTGAGTCAGTTTTTACTATAAAAGCAAATTTTTTTAATGCAAAAAGGAAAAAGGACACCTTTTTTTACTGAGGGGCAAGAAGGGTGCTAATTCTTTTTATAAGGGGCAAGAAGGGTGCTATTTTGTAAACCAAAGGGCAGGCAGGGTGCAGCACCCTTCTGAAACTGTCTGGCGTAAACTCTGTTATTATATTCCACGTTTTTTAATGTTATATTAATCTACCAACAATATTTAATCATGCTCATAGTCACATTTCCCAATGTGAATCGAAATTTAATTGTAAATAACAGAGATATATCAAAACACCCTAAATTCCAGTAATGGACACCCTCTGGTCCAGTAATGGGACACTCTCTGGTCCAGTAATGGACACCCCACAAAAAGTAATAGATAATTGATATTATGATTGTATTTAAAACTAGAATTTAAAGAAAGCATATTAATGAAATAAAATAGCAATTTTCAAATAAATTTAACAATTAGGATATCAATAATTAAATAAAATATTTATGAGAATAATTCACTGTTTATATTAATTGTCACTATCACAAGATCAATATTTTAATTATTGAGACATAGGGGGGGGGGGGGGGGGGGTAGAAGGGTTAGTTAAAAAAAAATCTGAGTACTACTGCATGGAATTTTATTTCCTATTATTTTTAATAATTTAAACTTCCTAAAACTGCTTGATATATTATTTTTTGTAATTTATATAAAAAATATCAAATAAATGAAAGTATGGATTGAATGTTTTTTAAATACTAAATAAAATTATTTCAAAATAAAATAGCAGAATTGAGATTTGAGCCCCATGATCTGCAGATTTACTAGTTTCATTGCTACTATAATTTTATTTTATTTTTAATGTATGCTCTAGTTGTTTTGTCAGAGATGAAAAATCAAACATTTAAGATAGAAAATAGATTTTTAATAACTTATGTGACTTAAAAAATTGTCTTTATTTAAATGGGGAGAGCTTGAGCCCCATGAGCTCCTCATTTTCCTGTGCCCTTAAACATTATTCTCTGCTTCCTAATTGGATGTTGATTGCTGTATTATAAAGTATGCTAGGCACGATTTAAAAAAAATATTATTACATTCTAGTAAGTGAAACTTAAAAAATTAAATGTAATTAGCTTTTCAGTTAAATAAAAAAAAATTATGCACTATGAACATTACTGAAATTGCTTTTTTAGTAACGTCCACATGGGGTGTCCATTACTGGAAATCTGGTCTTAAAATCTGAAAAATAAATGAAATTTTGTAAATGGACATTGGTACATAAAATTCAAAGTTTTCTATTACTATTAAAACAAAAACATGCAATTTTTTCAAGAAAATAAAAAATATATAAATTAATTAAGTGAAGCCAGCTCTAAGCATTTTCATTAAGATTTTCACAGAAAAACAGTGAAACATTATTTTCTGCTTCTTGATTGGTTTAATTAAGAGTGTCAACGATAACCCAGATTATAAAACATGGAAGAGGGAGTAATGAAAAAATATATCAAAAGCTATTTTTATTGGTTATTTTTTTATAAACCAAAAACTTTGAAGGCGGCCCATTACTGGCACATCTACCCTATATAATGAAATTAGTTTTAATCTAGGCTAGTTTATTTAGAGATGAGTTTATTCTGTAATATTCTGAGTTTATTCTCTGATATTGTAGAGTAAAACAGTAATAAATTAAATAAAAAGTAGCATTTATAATACAGTTTTTAATCATTACATTAAAAAAAATATTTTATTAATTGAAAACCTGCATTCATAATATTGTTTGAATCATTTTATTTAGATTTTTTTTTTTAAATATTACTTTTAAAAAGCTTCACCAGCATTTCATATGTTTGAATTTCTTTTACCAAAAGAATCATTATTCAAATTTATTCTTTATGCAACCATATTTTGAAACCATAACGTTTCATTATTAACCAATAGATGGCGCCTGTAGTACATAAATAGGTTTGTTTACAAACGATAACGTTGTTTACATTTGTTTCTTTCTATCAAGTAGTTGTGTTTTATTAGTAAGATTTAAAATATCATATCTTTAATAGAAATCGGTTTATTTACTTATTTTATAGTACAAAAATTGAATCTTTAATTTAACTTCTTACTTTTTAATGACAATTTTTTAACTGTTTTATATGTTTTCAAAAGTAAACACACTCAATTGCATGAACAGTTTTATGCCTAATTAATAAATTTACGTATAATGGCTCAGTAACACGTGGTAAGTTTTGCATATGAGCAATGTTATTTAAATTATTCATAGTTTTACAGAATTTCCCTTTTTTGTTTTGTTTTTATGCTTTTTAAAATGGGTTGTCCTGTTTGCTTTCAATTTTCAGTGTATTTGAAATAACGTTTCTTTTTTTTTTTTTTTTTTTTTTAACTAAGAGCAGCAATAGGAGGGTGCATTTTTTATTTAATTCTGTTTGCCTAAGTCCTGTTAAAATTTCCCACATGTTTCATGTGACAACAGAAAATGTTGAACAGTTTAAATTGTAAATGTATTTAAAAAATATATACATCACTTTATTTGACAAATTTTTCTGTTTTAATGTTTAGAACTATAACATAATAGAACATGAGTGAATTTTGAAAAACAGTCTGCTAATCATATACAAATATCATATGAATTGTAAATAAAAAAAAATAAGCAGAATTAAAAAAAAAAAAAAATCACTTTGCTTGTTTATAGAGATTAAGTAAAGGCTGTTCTTGCCTCAGAATTTATCATTAACCAAATTAGTTTTCTTGTTTATAAGATAATTAGGGTGATTAAGTAAAGTTTGCCAAAACTCTGTTTCAGTGGGGGGGGGGGGGGGAATGGTGCAAAAAGATTTTTTAATTAGATCTAATTCTCATAAGTGCTTGCTTATGTAAACCAATAACAGCCCATTGTGTCTTCAGGTATTCTTTATTTATGTTATCATTAATTGATAATTCAAACAGTTGTAGCAGTATTAATCACAACAAAGCACTTAGTTATAACAATAACTGTTTATTATTTGTAGTGATAAAAATAAAACCAGATAGTATCACTAAATTTTACTATAATAGAAGTTGTATTGGATCTGTATGCAAAACAATCTTAAGATTTCTTTTTTTGTTTATAATATCTTTGATGCTTTCACTTGTTTCTGCATGAATAAAGAATATGATGAATTCCAGTTAACTGAAAGTATGTATTGAAGTGTGATTTTGGCCAAATAAGCCTAAATTATATATCTCAAAATACAGTACAATATCTTTATTACATTCCTTGGTGCAGAAGTTGTGCAGATTATAAATTTCATTGTTAAATTTACTTTATAAAACATGTTCCAAATGTGTCTGGACAAAATAATTATATAATTCATTATTTTCCCCTTTAAAAATTTTTTATTGTAATAGCAATTATTTCATTAAAGTGCTCCAAATTAAGGAGATAAAGTTGAACTAATGAATGAAATTTAGTCTTTTAAAGAGCAGCATTTTTTTTTTTTTTTTTTTTTTTTTTTTTAAACAATGTGGGAATGCAAATGCTTCTTAAATACAGAATTCATTGTTTATGTCTGAGAAGTTGTATGATATATAGAGAATTGCATTATATAGACTCGTGTTATAAAGATCTTATACTGTATTATACAATATAACATCTTTGTTCTGGACACTTCAGTAATCCAAACATTTCAGAACAATTATTCTTTTAGTTTTTATTTTCAACTCAGAAATTTTTTCTCTATTTTTTTTTAAAAATTGTTATTACTTTAGACTAAAGGTGTCACTTCAAAAATGATTCTGTATGTGTCCTGTAATAGCAATAAAAAAAATAAAGCTTATCTAAAAAATGTCATGTCGCAATTTGCAAAAAAAAAAAAACTCTCTAAAAGCCACATACATAACGATGGAATTGCCCATTACACTCTTCTTTAGTTATAATTTATTTTCTACTTTTAACTCTTTAAAATAGCGCTTTGGCATATTTTGGTGAACATTTGTCACATAATTAAATCCATTGTTTTTTTTCAACTCCCACACAATTGCACGAGTTACAGAGTATATTTGGTGATTTAATCCGCGTGGTCACTAATTGAAAAATGTCTTAAGATTAATGTATCAATTTAAAATTAAGTTGTAAAAATATTAAAATGTATTGTCATTGGAAACACACCTTTGTACATAATTTATATAATTCTAGCCTCTCAAGAAGTGGGTTAAAAATCTATTGCAAAATTCCATGCATAAAAAAAATATTAAATCAAATAAACTAACAAAAAAATATTTTGAAAAAACTACCGAGCGAGACTATCTACTGGGTACTTAGTATTTCTCTTATCATGATGATTTTGGATTAAGAAGTTATAGTATATAAGCAATAAGCATAATAGAAATAATAAAGTATTTGATTGTTTAAGTTCCTTAAGAATGTAAACACTTATTTATTTAACAATTTCCAAATGCCTTAAAATCACTTGCATTTGGCAAAGAAAAAATGTTTCTTGTCAAATCGCATCTTTTTAGCATAAAATATTTAAAAGTATTTTTTTACATAAATAGTTTCATTGGAATTTTTTTTTCAAACTAATTTAAGTATGCGCTTTAAGGAAACCTTGACAATCATTATCTTCTTTTCAGATGTGACAATACTGCTTTTCATTTCTGCATAAGTTCCACTATGAGTCAGCTTTTTTTCCTTTATACCTACCTATATATACAACTTTGGACAAACGACAAAATTTATAATTTTTCATTAAACAGGGCTACAACCCTTAATGAATGTCTTATAATGGACAAAAATGAAATCCGCTGAAATTAAATACCAACAAAACTATAAATATATAGTTTTTTTAATTGCCATTTTCCCAGTGGTTGATCAATCGAAAATCTAAAAATTAATCTTTTTAAAATATCATTGGCCTGTGATTAACAATAATTCTTATAAAAATATTAGTTGAAATAAGCTAGATGGAAGTGGATTAATTTAACTTATTGTAATTGTCTCCAACTAATCAAAAACTAAATATTTATACTTTTTAATAAAAAAATTTCATAAAATGGCTTCTCTTACAGCAGACGGTTGACAACAATGTAATAACAGGTGCACTAATATTCAAACAAAAATATTGTCTAGTGCTACATATAAAACTGGTTTCTGTTTTAAATGGCACAATATATCAAAAATTTGATCAACTACTGGCGGGGTGGTGTCACCCTACGTATTTGTATACGGGTATATATATATATAATAGTGCTAAATTTATAACACTTCCGGAGTGAACTCATCCGGATCATGATAATCTTCCTTTAAAATCAGCCATTTTATTTTTAATTTTTTCAATAAAACTGCATAAAATTAACCTTTAAAAAAGATGTGAAAAACAAAAACAACTTGAGTTATGAACTATATCAAAATATGCATGTTTTTGTGCATGTCTACGAAAGCTGGCTCAATCCTTTTTTGTCAGAAAATGTGACTAAAAGTGTGCTATTTATCTGTTTGATTTGTGAATATTCTCACCAAAAAAGTTGCTTCTACATTTATACAAAGTAATCTTGAGCTCTATGAGCATGTCAGTAGGTAATATCCACAGCCAACAAAAGAGGCAAACTACAATACTTCTATCTCACATGATTAAGATAAGCTAATTTCCATACATTGTTGAACTGTTATGTTATCAAAATAGACTGAAAAGTAGTTGGAATGGTGGAGTGAGATTGTCTCTTTTGCTGACTGTGCTAATTATGCTACAGTTGGTATGAAATAGAGATGAGATGGGCTCAGGTTCTGTTTTCATAACAATCCTTCCGAGTCGGGCTCAAAGTGAAAATTTTATCTATTCAGAAATATAAAAAATCCCTAACGGTTCGGACTACAGGCACAGGTAGATTTCGAAGGTGCAGGCCGTGGGATGCCTGTCTGTTGGGAATTGTGGAAGAAATGAGCTTTTTGCCATGATGCAGCAGTTGAAACCGCCCACTTCGAAACCTAACTTGTTTGCATGCAGAGCCAGCAGGGATTTTGTCAAAGAATGGCCCTACATTTTTTATTTTCCTATAAATTTGATATTCCTTGAATTACAAAACAATGACAACATTTATATGACTGTAGTGCCTGGGAAATTGACACAATATGCAATTTTTATTACCATTATCGGAGAGGTAATTTTTATTTATCAGAAAACCTGAAACGCTATTTGATTTCTTAGTATTTCAAAAGAATATTTCCAAATTCAGATGCATTTACTAATAAATGAATTATATCTTGAGTTATAAACGATTGTCGTCACAGGAAGACAGTTTTTTTCCCTTTTCTCTGGTGTCGTGACAGTAATAATTCTAGTGCTGACAAAATGGAAACTAAACTTGAAGAGGAAATAAAATATTTTATAAAGAAAATTGCAATATTTCTAGAAAAAATTTTGTTTACATCCATAATATAAACATGTCTGAACCTGAAAATGGACTTTCAAAATATAAACAAAAACATTATGAACGATGTGGATTTTAAAAACTCTGTTTTCATCCTGTACAAAGTATTTTTATTGAAACTGCAAAAGAAAGTTACCAACTTGATAATCTCAGAAAACGAAAAATTTTCATTTTCACTCATTTTCGAGTATTAAGAAAAGTATTGGATTATTTGAATCGAAACTCAGTTTTCTTCTGATTCCGAAAATGTAAATTTTGTGAAAATCGGACCTTTTTTACCTAAAAATAACCTTTTTTAATTTTTGACTAAAAACTGACCCGTTTTGAATCAAATGATCCAGACATTTGAGGAGGTGGTATTAAATTTACTTCCACTTTGTGTAAATCTCTCTATTTAATTTCCGAAAGACAAAGCGTTACCAGAAGAAGGGTTTCGTACGGCAATTTTGCATTCCGTATTATTTGTTGACGGGACCGGGCAATGCCGAGTGGATTTGCTAGTATTAAAATAAAAATTTTAATAGTAAAATTTAAATAAACTTTCTTTTTAACCCTTTTTTTAATTAAAAAATGCTTTGAGTATTTTCTTAATATCTTAATATACATTATGTTATTTAAACACAAGTAGATATATGAAATGATCATTTATAATAAAATTATAGTCAAATGATAACAGAAAATTTTTAATAAACTTCCTTTATTTGAAAATTCAAGTTACAGAAATAAAACAACAAAATATTGTTCTATATTATAAATATTATCATATAACAAATTTATTACTGAAAATAATGATATATTACATATCAGAAATAAAATACATAAATAACAGTTTGGCATGCTAATGATGATGGCACGATACTCAGCAGAAAACTGTATTCTATTAGCCTGCAAAAACAGGTATGTATTAATCTAATGGGAGAAACAAGTTATTAATAATATTCAGTTATTATAATTAAAAAATGAAAAATAATAACATCAAGCACTGGCATGCTTAAAGAAAAGAAAGAAAAACAAATTTCAGTCTATTATTAAAATACATAAATTAATCAGCGAGATGAAAAGAAATAACTGCTAAGAATATCTGTGGATTTGAAGATATCAGAAATACAAGTAGTTTTAACTCCAGTTCCAATAAAAAGAAAAAATATTACTATATTATATTTTATATATAGTGCAGTATGTGTTACAGCCACTCATTAATTAAACAGGGGTCGATGCAGGTTTTTTTTTTCTTGGGGTCCATTTTGTGAAAAGTAAAGGTTATTTTTGTGAAATTTATTATATTTTTGTGAAAAATAACATTTTATAATGGAAGTTGAAATCCAGTTAATCAAATTCGAACCAAGCATTTATAAACAAAAACTTTTTAAAATCCTTTTGGTGAAGTTTTCTTCTCTGGTGAACTTGTTTGTTTACAAATTACACATTTTAAAACATCACAAAACAATAGTTTTTATGAAATGGAATTTTGTGAAAAGTTTTATTTTAGTAAAAAGAATTTTGTGAAGGGGCCCATTTTGTCAAATTGATTTTTGTGAAGGTTCCCATTTTATTAAATTGATTTTTGTAAAGGGGCCCTAAATAGGCCCCAAATTTTGCATGGATCAACCCCTGTTAAAGAAACTTATCGATGGAAAGAAAATTGGCATGATAGGGTTGTTTTCAGAAAAAAAAACTCACTAAATATTTAAAAAAGTGCATGGAATTATTCATTAAGTGGGAATTGGGGGGAGGGTGTGTTAAAGCAACTTTTAACTTCAAACTGATTATAAATTTCATAGCATTATATTTTTTATCACATTTGCCATTCATTAAAGAAACAAAAAAGTAGAATTATATCGAAATGTACGTGAAAAAAAAAGTATTTGTATATGCATAAACTTTTTAAAAAAAATTAACACATTTCTTGTAATCAAATAAAATTATAAAGTGGTGGTGTTACTGCACAAACCTTTATTTTTTTCCCCAAGTTGGGGGGGGGGGGATAAAAAAAAATAGGGCTATATCTGAATGAGCAATTTAATAGGAAGCTACTACAGTATTATCTTTATTTTTTACAGATAAAATGCGAAAATGCTACTTTCAAGGTTCCATATGTCTATATTAAAATGACATCATGTTTAAAGGAAATCTAATGTTAAATATCTTCTTTAAAAAAGACAACTATAATTGTTATTCTAGTATGTTTTTAATGTTTCTTTAATCGTTTATGTAATATTTTCAGGAGTACTATGGCTAATATGACACATAATGCAGTAAATAAATAAAAAATCAGAAAATTTATCCCCAGTGTTGAATTCAGACATTTTTCTCCGGAAGGGATTTCTGTGGCTCCGGGAGGGACATTATAAAGCTCTGGAGGGGAAATTGTACTTTTTGACCATTAAAAGCATAAAATCTCAAAACTTCTAGGGAAGAGGGGGGACATTTTTTCAAGGGCCACCCCTTGAATTCAACACTGTTTCCTCCTTCCCTTGATATTCAATAATTTTTTTTTAAAACTTATATCGGAAAACATACAACACATTTGCATTTATTATCTCGAAACATTCACTGCTGTAGTTTTGGGATGGTCAATAGCAACGCACACCTGACAATGTTTAAATTTCAGTTTTCAAAAATTGCATTTTTGTTAAATCACTTGGAGTAAACAATAAAGTAATTTGAGTAAAATAAATTATGAAGAGTAATAGTTAAATTCCATTTTTAAGAATTAATTTTCAGCTGCCTGTATTACAAGCAAAGCAACAAATTAAATGTTTAATTGCTTTACATAATTTATAAACTTATTTTCTCATGGATTTAGGGAGACAGTAAATTAACAATTTAATTAATAAAGAAGAGAAATATGAAAGTACCAAACAACAAATAATGTAGAATGTAGTATTTTAAAATCCCTCTTTATTATGCAACAAACTAAATATACGTTGAAAAACTACATACTTACAGTCAATATACTTCATTGATTGACATTATATTTACCACAGTTCCTGCTTGACAAATTTGGAAGCAAAAATAGCACATGTCCAAGGCCCAAATTAAAATTTCTTGCAGAAGATCACAAATGATAGCCAATTACTACAGTAAAACTACGCATGAGTGATCTCCTGAGAGCAACATATCCTGGGACCAGTAGATTCACCAGACAATCCCTCTTGCACCATTCATGAATTTTGAAAGTTTTCAAACTTTTTCTGAAAAAAAAAAAAAATATGAAGTTTTCCAACTTAAACCAATCCTTGTTGAGAAAGGGAAGGGGTGGGGGGTTACAATAATTCATGTAATGTACTACTGATTAATTATTAAAGGAAATTTCAAAAAATAAACAACTAATAAAATTTTTAAAAGAATAAGGAATGGTTTAATAATTAGTAATAACAACTAAATGTAAAAACTGTTTACTTAAAAACATGTTTGTTCACCTTAACAAAAGTTAAATTTTATATTTGTGTAGTTATCCTGAGTGTTTTTTTTTTTTTTTTTTTGGTAGGGGGGGGGGGGGGGGGGAGGGCGAGATGGCTAAGAAACTAAATACAATCTAAAATCTCTGCAATATTTTAGATATATTAGGATTGATTCATTGAAAAAATTAACACATTTAAAGCTGATGAATAACAATGCAAATCATGTACAGAGATTGCTATGATCAGTCAATTATATGACAGAGAAGATAGAAGTTTAAAATACATATATCAGATTAAGATAAGCAATCATGGTAGTGGGGAATATCAGGAAAACAATATTTCTTATTTTCATGTTGTCATACAAGAGTACACATATAGTACACACTGCACCCTATAATTAATGAAATGTATTAATAATATAATGAATTTAATAATTTTTAATTTACTTTAAATTTTATACATAATTTAATAAATAATTGATTAATAATATAATGAATTTAATAAATAATTGATTAATAATATAATGAATTTAATAATTTTTAATTTATTTTATTTTAAATTTTATAAATAATTTAATAAATAATTGATTAATAATATAATGAAAGAAATTAATATACATTATTACATTACATACATAATTAGAAATTTAAGTTGAATGAGCAAGAATATCGATTTGAAAATCACAGGTTTTAAATTAATTTATTAATAAGATTCAATATTTTATATTGGATGTAAGAATTTATTTTTATAGTACCATAGTATTTGTTGAAACTATAAAGACAAGAACATTGGAATAAGTAATTGATATTTCCATTTTAAATGTTGCATGAAATGTATACGTAGAAATAAAGCACTATTCAGTGTTTTGATATCACAGCAAAAAGCATGGTTAAAACAGAGTAAAATATCACTGCATTAAAAACATGCTAATTCTGCACGCAATAGATAATAATAAGGAACTGCATTTGATAAAAATAAATATATTTTTTACATTATATGTGAATGCTTATTCCAAAATTAAATAAGAACCTTTCCAATCAGTCTGATCATTCATTTTATATTAAATTTCAGAAAAACAAAGCAAGTCTGCAACAAAACGACATAATTTATATATGCAATAACAATATTAAAAAATTACCTTTACATGTTCGGCTTTGCAAGTTTCATTCGAAAGTTCGTATTTGTAGCTTTCTGTATTTCTTGCACAAAAGAGCACACTTCATCAGAATTTTGAAAGGACGTTCTAATAACAGCAAATTTTTAGTTGTGGATTTTTCGTCAACTGTAAAATTATAGTTTAGACTCTCCAATAATGATACTGTGAACTCAGCTATTACGAAAAAATAAAGCTAACGGATTCAAGCAAAAATCACAATCACCATGCGGTAAGCACATGTAGTTGTCCACGTCCAGTCCAGATGCTGCTGATCTGAAAATCTTGTGCAACCCTACGCGCAGGACTCTCGCCAAGGTTTTTCACCAAACTTTTTCGCCAAGGTGCTGAATCGAACACAATTTCTAAAATCGCGTCTCAGAATCGCGCCAGACTTGTTTTTAATATGCCAACATCTTGGAATTATGGGAAATACAACCTTTTGCATTTTAAAAACACAGGAGCGCGTCTCAGAATCACGCCAGACTTGTTTTTAATATGCCAACATCTTGGAATTATGGGAAATACAACCTTTTGCATTTTAAAAACACAGGAATGCGTATTTTTATGCGTGAATAAAGTTAAAAGAAGTAAAAATGACATTTACAACATAAGAAGAATAGAAAATGAGTAGTCTACGTTATATCAATCTTTTAAAGAGCCTTACAACATCAGAGTATACTATACATTCGACGATTGAAATTCGAAATTCTCCACAACCTTTACATCAAATTATTGCGTCATCTAAATATTTAAACTGAGAGATTTTCTTTTCACTAAGAAATACACGTAGTAAACTATTTACGCATTATAAAGAATAAAAAAGATATGAAAATACGAGCAAATATCTATCTTTTCTAATACGCTATGATCTCGGAATCATGGGAAAATATTTGTGATAATAATAAGTTGTGACGTCATTCATGACGTTTTGGTTGCAAACACAAAACAGTCTATTACTATGTTATATTTTCCATTGTATATTATGGATATATCTGATACATACATTTCATAACTAAGTATTTTAAAACTTTTGATGCAATGGAAACATTTTTTACAATTTATAAGTAGTAAGAAATGAAACTTATAACCATTTATTCTGCAAATAACAAAATACACAAAATCTTATTTTTCGGAAACACTCAAAATAAAACAAAAATACATTTTTTCAAACAAATGTAGTTGGTAATGAAAAATGGGCAATCTGTTGAACATACAGATCTAACAAATGAAAAAATAAATCATTACTACAAAATATACATACAGTTTTTAACATACCATTTCAAGTGCCATGTTCCTCTCCACAGAGATACCTCAAAGTGAACACTGAGTACCAGTTTATTTAAAAATATGAACAAAGACAACTGAATAAAACATCACTGGATGCAGCAAACTCGCCGTGCAGGAACCACTAAAATGCATGAAACTCGTTTATGCCGCGGTCACAGACAGACGTATGAGCGCTGCACGCACATGAAAACTAAAAAAAACATCACTGGATGCAGCAAACTCGCTGTACATGAATCACTAAAATGCACGAAACTCGTTTATGCCGCGGTCACAGACAGACGTATAAGCGCTGCGCGCACATGAAAACTAAAAAAAAACATCACTGGATGCAGCAAACTCGCTGTGCATGAATCACTAAAATGCACGAAACTCGTTTATGCCGCGGTCACAGACAGACGTATGAGCGCTGCGCGCACATGAAAACTTAAAAAAACATCACTGGATGCAGCAAACTAGCTGTGCAGGAATCTCTAAAATGCACGAAACTCGTTTAAGCCACGGTGACAGATACATGTATATAAACTAAAAGAAAACATCGTTAGATTCATTTATTTAGCTGAATAGCACTTCCAAACAAAAATTCCTTTAGACCGACATTTATTCGTACTTAAAAGATCCTATAGAGGGCACTTATCCGATTGAAATTGTCCATAAAATACCTGCTTAAATTCATGTGTGTAGTTATAAAATTCCGTCAAAAGCATTACTTTCCAAGAAAAAAAAAGCAAGAAAAACATTATTAGATTAATTTTTTTCACGAAATATCTCTTTCAAACAACAATTCCTTTATACTGACATCTAATGATACTTAAAATACCTGCTTCAATTCATAAGTATATTTATAAAATTTCGTCAAAAAACGTTACTTTCCAAGAAAAAAGGACAAAAAAACACCGTTAATTCATTTATATCGCTAAATAGCACTTTCAAACAAAATACCTTCATACCGACATCTATTGCTACTTAAAACATCCTATAGAGGGAACTTATCCAACTGAAATATGTCCATAAAATACCTGCTTCAATTCATAGGTATATTTATAAAATTACGCCAAAAACATTACTTTCCAAGGAGAAAAAGAAGAAAAAAAAATCGTTAGATTCATTTATTCCTCGAAAAAGTACTTCCAAACAAAAATTCCTTCATACCGACATTTATTCGTACTTAAAAGATCCTATAGAGGGCACTTATCCGAGTGAAATTGTCCATAAAATACCTGCTTCAATTCATATGTGTAGTTATAAAATTCCGTCAAAAGCATTACTTTCCAAGAAAAAAAGAAAGAAAAACATCGTTAGATTAATTTATTTCACGAAATATCACTTTCAAACAACAATTCCTTTATACTGACATCTAATGATACTTAAAAGATCCTATAGAGGTCACTTTTCCGACTGAAACTGTCCATAAAATACCTGCTTCAATTCATAAGTATATTTATAAAATTTCGTCAAAAAACATTACTTTCCAAGGAAAAAAGAACAAAAAAACACCGTTAATTCATTTATATCGCTAAATAGCACTTTCAAACAAAATACCTTCATACCGACATCTATTGCTACTTAAAACATCCTATAGAGGGAACTTATCCAACTGAAATTGTCCATAAAATAACTTCCGCTTAGATGCTTTACACTCACGCTAAAAAAAAAAAAAAAAAAATTAATCGGTTAAAAAAAAGAAAAAAGTCGCCAAATTTAGGGGATTTTTTTCTTTAATGGCAACCTAGCCATTGTATTAAGTTATTCGTTTGGCGCAGTCTTGGAAATCGCGCCAACCAAACAGTCGCCAATCTTTTGTTTACATTTTAGCGTGAGTGTAACACATCTGTTCCATAACTTCTTCAAATCATAGGTATATTTATAAAATTCCGTCAAAAACATTACTTTCCAAGACAAAAAGAATTAATTTAGTTAAATAGCAATCTCAAACAAAAATTCCTTCATACCGACATCTATTAGTACGTAAATGATCCCGCAGAGGGCACTTATCCGAGAGAAATTGTCTAAAAAAGTAATCGCTATGGTACAGCGCCTAGAATAAAGCGCTATTCTAGGCGCTGTAGCTATGGACAAATTAAAAATACGTAAAACTTATAAATTTTTCTCCACCAAATGTCGTATTCAAGAGCATCAATCGCAAATATATCTATATTTGAATATTTATTACTTTCCACTCGTTTAACAACTTTAAATAACTATAAATTATAAGTAACCTTTTGTTAAAATACCTGAATAAGTATATTTATTAAATTCTGGCAAAAACAGTTAAATAAATTATTTCCAGTAATAAAAAACCGAACGCTCTACGAAAAACAACTAAATCCAGCAATTTAACAATTGGCCGGGTTACCATATCAGAAATCACAGTCTCCAAAATTTGGCGTTTTCTTTCCTTTTTTTAACCGATTAAAAAATAAAAAATCCGTGACCAGGGATTCCGCATCTTAGCCGAAGAGTGGAAAACTCACGCACAGTTTTTCTTTAAAATAAGTTATAAAAAGGGGAAAAAAATTTCAAAATTTTGGGGATTTTTTTTCCAATGGCAACCTGGCTATTGTATTAAGTTATTGATTTGGGTCGGGCTTGGAAATCGCGCCAATCAAAAAGTCGCCAAACATCGGTGCATGAGTGTGATACTACGTTCAGATCGGATAGTTAAGATAACTTAGACCGCTGAACTCACTGAGTGAGTTCCAGAAACTCACTTAGTGAGTTCGAACTTTCCATTGCTAGATGCAGTCAGTACCGCTCATTCTGATTGGCTCTGGAGGCCGATTGGCTGTTGAGTTTGCTTTTAACATATGCGCATGCGCACTGGACACGGTGATGTTGAGTGAGTTATCTTAAATGCGTTTGGCGGTGTGGACAGGTATTCAATTCCGGGCAGTACCACCTCAAAAATGGCCGTCTAAGTTATCTTAAATGTCCGATGTGAACAGGGTTTAAATACCCTGTTCACATCGGACATTTAAGATATCTTAGACCACCATTTTTGAGGTGGTACCTCCCCGGAATTGAATACCTGTCCACACCGCCAAACGCATTTAAGATAACTCACTCAACATCACCGTGTCCAGTGCGCATGCACATATGTTAAAAGCAAACTCAACAGCCAATCGGCCTCCAGAGCCAATCAGAGTGAGCGGTACTGACTGCATCTAGCAATGGAAAGTTCGAACTCACTAAGTGAGTTTCTGGAACTCACTCAGTGAGTTCAGCGGTCTAAGATATCTTAACTATCCGATCTGAACGTAGTATTACAGGTCTGTTCCTTAATAATCAATTTGCAGTATCATGGGGGCTGTTCAGAACCGAAGATCAGGCGGCGGGCGGGCGATGGAGATTAAAGTATGGAGAGAGTCTATACTGTGAATGAAATAAGAAAAGGGCATGTTTACAAACAAACACTCCCGTCAATCAATCTCCCCCTCTCCCAGCCAATCAGACAAACTCGTCCCTGTTCGTACACCAATCAAAACCATCTTTTGCCCTGAGTGACGTCAACCAACGCCCCCCCCCCTAGAGATAATGCTACAGTGTCTAGAATAATATTCTAGACACTGTAATAATGCCTCAGGACTGGCAACACTGGATTGAATGACGTATTTGCAGATCGGCCATTCGCCCTTCCCTCCTTTGTGCTGCACTGCAGCATAAGGAGACGGAGAGTAAGCCATGCACGTTGTAGCGGCAACGTGCTTCGTAATCACAAAGTTCTTGTCGTCTAATTCTAATTTGATAAAAGACCGGATTGCTTTCAATTCAGGTAAGTACTTATTTACAATATATATGTGCATTTTTATGAATATTAACTATGTTAATCACTATCTATTAAAATATGTTTACTTTTGTCCTTGTTGCACGATTAGGCTTAATCGCACAGCTTTGTTGAAGCTGATAATGTGACAGACTTTTTTCCCAGGGTCCTGTTTTTGTGAAATTGTGAACAGCTTTTCATATTTGTGAAAAATCTAGACATAATTATGTGAAATTGTGAACAGCTTTTCATATTTGTGAAAAATCTAGACATAATTATGTGAATTTGAAATTATCGTTATATTCAGGATCTTATTTAACATTTTTAAGAAGATACATGGATGTAAAATACATATATTTTCTTTATGTATGTAAAAGTGACAGGTCAGATTTTACTTTTAAATGATTAATTTGTGAAATGTTCGGTTTAAAGATGGAAAAATTTTGCGAAAAACCTATTTTTAAGACAAAGAATTTTGTGAAGGGTCTTATTTTAGGGAAAATAATTTTGTGAAGGGTCCTGTTTTGAAATGAGAAATTTTGTGAAGGGTCCTTTAAAGGACCCAATTTTTTCCTAAACAGATCCCTGAGTTGTTTCTCATAAAAAAAATGTAAATTTTATTTATAAAAATAAGTTTTGAGAAATTCACGATTGTTTCATTCTGATGCTCCCCCTCCCCCCTCCCTGTTTAATGTATTTTATCGCTAAAATATTGATATATTTTTCATACAGAGATTAAATTATAAATTTATTAACTTAATTAAATGTTTCTCTTGTCACTAATGCATATTAAAAAATATATCAGTTAGTGAAAAGTGTAAGATAAAACTTAATATAATGTACTGACTATCGTTTGATGATTACATAATTGATTTATTTCGCCATATATGCAGTTTTTCTATAATCACCAATAAAAATCACCAGAGATATTTTACTATTATTAGAAAATGTTAAATATGTATTTTTACTAACGTTCAAATGAAATTATTACGGCTAGCATTCAGATCTGCCTTTGCCTTAAATATACTACACTTAGCTAAAAAATGTTTTTTTAATTACTTATTTGTTATATAAATGCATGTTACATGTATACCACCCCCAGGGGGATACCTTCTTTAGGTATTCACGGGCTTCGCAACCCCGGGCACCTGAGCGATCTTTCTCTTTTCGTTTTTCCTCTCCATTCTCTTATCTAATCTTTCTTCTTTGTTTCACTCTCATTGTGGTTTCCTCTTCTGAGGTGAGGGCGATTCTGCATGAGCCGATATCATCCTGTTTATATCGACTCATGGAGAATTGTAAACCACCCATGCGTTTGCCGTGCGTGGCGACCCGTGTCCCTGGAAAGGGGGATCCTGGCAGTTGAGGGAAACCAACACACTGCTTTGGCCTCTGCTTCAGGTAGACGGGAGGTGCATATTGGTCCGTATGCATCAATCGGCTGGTCAGCTGACTTGTCTGTCACTGGCTTGGGATCAAGTGAGCGGGCACATACTAGTCATTTCGTTAAAGGTGGAAACTGAAATAGGTGTGTCTTGTGAACGTATAGGCCCTGGTTAGCACTAGTGCACGAATGTGCATTCCCTTGTTGGGCTCGGTAGTGGGTGGTGCGGCCGGGGGTCTGAATTTTTTTTTCTCTTTCTAATATGGATGGAAATACTTCAAATACTACTATTTCTCTCCCATGTGGAGAGCAACAAACTGTGCATAATGTTTCATTCACACGTTTTTTTGTAGTTCATCGCACTGATAGTCTCTCAAATAGTTCTTTTAAGAGAACTTCTCCATTTCTTATTGCAAAAACATTTCAGTCAATTTTTGGCGATGGTCATTCACTTAAAAAAATGCAGTCTGGGGATTTGCTGGTGGAGGTTTCTTCAGCGAGTCACTCAGAATTTCTCTCAAATTGCAAAGAAATAGGTTCTTTTTCTGTTTCTGTTCAGGCCCATCAAACTCTCAACTCAAGCCGTGGTGTAATATCAGAACCAGATCTTTTACTCTCTTCGAAAGATGAACTCTTGTCTAATTTAAAAGATCAAAATGTTATAGACGTACGCCGTATCACTATTCGTCGTAATGAGCAAGTACTTCCTACAAAGCACATTATTCTGACATTCAATAGCCCTACTCTACCAACTAGAGTTAGAGCTGCATACCTGAGTTGCCCCGTACGGCCATATATTCCTAACCCTCTCCGTTGTTTTAAGTGCCAGCGTTATGGCCACAGTAAAAATACCTGTCGTGGATCTGTTACATGTGCAAGATGTTCAGAAGCCGGCCATGAGAGTAACTCATGTGAAAAATCTGAACGCTGTATAAACTGCAAGGGTGACCATGCAGCATATTCTCGCTCTTGCTTAAACTGGATACGTGAGAAAGAAATTCTTACCATCAAAATCACTCAGAAACTTTCTTATCCTGAAGCTCGAAAATTGGTTGAATCTAGAACACCATCTGTAGGAGTCTCTTATTCTAGTCTATTCAAGCAACAATCAAAATCCGTAAGACATATAAGCACACAAACTGAATTCTCTTTACCACCAAATGATTCATCTGTTACACTAACCAGCACTATGAAGAAAAAAACCCGTAGTATTGGTGCTTCCGCTAGAATAAGACCTATGCCTGCACTAAAACTTTTGCCACCATCATCCGAACCTGTAAAAATAGAATATTATAATAGTCAATCTAGCCAGTTCATTAAAGAGGATACAGGTCAAACCTCTTTTTCATCTGCAAACAATTCGAAAAAACCTGTTTCCCCAACACAAAAAGCAAAACCCAAATCATGTACACAGAATGAGAGAAAGAAAACCTCAACCCAAGCCTCTTCACAGTGGAAAACTGTGAAGGGCAAAAACAACAAGAAAGTGTGTCTTGATACACCGCTTCCCACTACAAAGGATTCCAAACAGCTACTGCACTATGCAGAGGTAGATATGGAATCGGAGACCTACAGTTCAGACTCAAATGATGATAATGCTGATAATACTGTTTTTGAGGTATTCGAACCTACGTAATTTTAAATATATTTCTGCTTGAAACTTTGAGCATTTTACCAATTTTTTTAAAGATTTTCTATTTTAATTGTGAAAGCTTGTGTTTATATCTTTTAGACATTGTGTTATATTTTAATTGAATGATTTTAATTATACATTTATCATCATATCACTTTTTTCATGTAAATATGTTATTTTCATTCATTTTGTTTTATGATAAAGTTTTAAGTCATTTTTAAATTTTAATTTGGTGTTCTTATTCTAATCTTTTTTCGCGCTATTTGATTTATACATTGTATGACTATATCTGGATGGGTAAACCCATCCAGATGATTATCTCATTAAGCTTAGTTACTTTTTTAGCTTTTATATTTCAATTTGACGTATGTCATTTAATCTTTTTTGGCGCAGCATGTCCCTAAAGGGACTTTGTGCCATAAAACCCTAATCAACCAACCAACCTACATGTATACCACACTGATTACACCCTCTTCAAATAAGGTCTAAAAAACATCATAATTCCGATTACAATTTATTTTATTTTTATATTTATTATTACATGATTTATTATATTTTTGGGATTATATTTAGTTTATCTAAATTCTATCATTATGACATCATTATCATTTAGTTTATCTAAATATAATCACATTATTCAAATAAGGTCTAAAACATCATACTTCCGATTACAATTTATTTTATTTTTATATTTATTATTATATAATTTATTATATTTTTGGGATTATATTTAGTTTATCTAAATATAATCACATTCATATAAGGTCTGAAAAATCATAATTCCGATTACAATTTATTTTATTTTTATATATTTTATATTTATTATTTTTCTGGTATCAGTTTAGTTCATCTAAATATAATAATCACATTATTTAGATGACCACGATGAATACATAATTACATTCACATTATATGGATTTTTACGTATTTATAATAATTATTTTATAATTAGAATTATTATATTACATAATAAAACATCTTTGGTTATATTTTGAAAAAAAAAATAAAAAATAAATATTACATTCATATGTGTGTGTGTTGTGTATAAAATGCAAATATCTAACAAATTTTTTAGAGCTATCATTTAAATTTTGTAATTACTTTTGTGTTAAAAATATTTAAAAAACTAATTAAAAGTTAGTTTTTATCTTATCATGTTTTGCATAACAAAAACAAAATATCTAAATATAAACCAAAACAAAATTATATCTTTTCAATTGCACATAACTAAAATATATATTTAATATTTTCTAATAATAGTAAACTACTACTAGTGATTATAAAAAAAAAAAAAAAAAAAAAAAAAAAAAAAAAAAAAAAAAAAACCACTGCATATATGGCAAAATAAATGAAATTTGTAAATATCAAATGCAAATATTCAGTCAAGTATTCAGCAGTGACAAAGTAAACATATTTTAATAGATAATGATTAGCATTGTTAATATTGATAAAAATGCACATATATACTGTAAATAAGTACTTTAATTGAAAGCAATCCAATCTTTAATCAAAATATCATTAATTTTCATGAAAATATGCTAGAACTCAAATATGCGAGCTTTCATTTGCACACTAACAAAAAAAAAAAAAAAAAGTGTTAATGAAACCTCAAAAGATAGCTTTTATTTTTCAATAAAAATAACTATTTTGTATTTCAAATTTTGTTACATAAAACAAATTTTTCTTAATACTAAATCCTACAGTCCTTAGTTGATCTTCAATTTTATTATAGAAGTTAAAAAAAAAAAAAAAAATAATGATTTAAAGAATAAATAAATGATTTAAAGAATATTTTATGCATCATATTTTAAAACTAGATGAAGAGATCTTGCTACAATATCTGCTAGTGAGTACTTTTAAAAGCGTGTACACTATTTATTGAAAATGGTTTATTTCACCTAGTAGTTTTAAAATACGATGAACAAAATATTCTTTAAATCAGGCCGTAAAAAGTAATTTAATCCGGGAAAATAAAACTTCATAAATGTAAAATCGCCTGCAACTCGAATACTGCTTGTTAAATTCATGCCCTGATCTGAACGCTGTATTCCACTATCAAAGAATTTGTTGTTTCCATGGCAACATTTCATTCCATTGAAATCATATTAAATGAGTTCAGAATCGGGGCCTAAGAGCAAGATTGTACTGGCGAATGAGATCCACTCCATAGCCTTAATCTCCTTTCTTCGCATCAATGCTGAGTGACGTCAGTTTCGGCCTCTAATGAGCGCCAACCGCTGTCAGCGCCATCTATTGTTTGAAATTCGAACTAAAATCAAGAATCACAGTAAAAAAACTCCCGACATCATACATAACCCTCCTGCAAGAATTTTTTAACTATCTGTCACCGTTTGCTAGTTATTGAATTTTAAAATCCATCAGTCATTTGTGGGACACCCAGTATATACATAAAATATATCTACATATATGTTTGTGTATATATATATATATATATATATATATATATGTGGGCTGTTTAATAGCCTCTGCTTGTTAACTAGGAGAAGACCCTTTAAATGCCTCAGAGGAGGACTTAAAGGAATCGACTGGGAGCAGGGACTTGATGTCCAATCCGCACCTTCCATCGGTGCAGCCTGTTAGTACCCTTGCCTAGTGCATGGGGAACAAACGCGGATGGGCTTCCTCCAACCCGCTTGGCCAGCGTGGAGGAATTTGGCCACCTCCCCCCTTATTTTACCATGAATTCACAAAACAAATCACGGCCCTCAATTCCCGGCAGTCTGCATGTTCCTGATTACGGCAGCGATCAGAAAGACATGAAGACAGAGGGTGCTAAGAATCACCGGGCTCGGTTTGGCTGCCATAAGTTGATGACCTTGGCTACGTATAATGGACGATCCTTATCTTCTGAAAGTCGTTTACAGGAACTTGAAGAAGAATTAGAAAGAATCAACTGGGACATCCTAGGATTATGCGAAATAAGAAGAAAAGGTGAAGAGAAGATTGATCTTGCCAGTGGACATGTATTGTACTACAGAGGTACAGAAGATGGAAAAACAAGTGGTGTAGGATTTCTGATTCATAAAAGGTGGAAGAATCACATCGTAGAATATGATAGTGCATCAGATAGAGTTGCAAGGTTAGTTATACAAGTGTCAAAAAGATACAAACTGCAAATTACCCAAGTTTATGCACCAACAATTAGCTATACTGATGAAGAAATTGAGGATTTCTATGAAGAAGTAGCTTCAATGCATCAAAAAGGAAAATGCTACATAAAATTAATAATGGGAGACTGGAATGCTAGAATTGGGGAAAAAAAGAAAGGTGAGTTCTCAGTAGGAATTCATGGATATGGGGTGCGTAATGAAAGAGGAAACAGATTGATTGAATTTGCAGAATGTGAACAGATGTATATCATGAATTCATTTTTCAAGAAAAAGCCACAAAGAAAATGGACATGGCGTAGTGCAAATGGCTCAACAAGTGAAATCGACTACATCTTGACAAACAAAAAGCATCTTATTCAGGATTGCAGCGCTCTCAATAACTTCAATACAGGAAGCGATCACAGGTTAGTTAGATGCAAACTGCTTTTAAATACTAAAGTGGAAAGAATGAAGCTTTTGCAATGCTCAAAGAAATCAGTCGATATTATAAATCTCCAGAAACATAAAGAAGAATTTAATTTAGAACTTAAAAATCGTTTTCAAGTACTTCAATCAATCTTAGAAGAAGAACAAGATGTTACAGTAGTGAACAAGAAAATAACAAATACTCTACAAGAAATTGCAAGGACGATAGCTGGTGAAGCACAAGTAAAGCAAACAAAGAAAATAACAGAAGAAACAAGAAGACTGATGAAGAAACGCAGAGAATTTAAAATGAAGAAAAACTATCCTAAATCAAGAGTTGAATATGCAGAATTATGTAAAACGGTAAGAAAATGTGTTACAGAAGATATCAGAAAATTTAACTGTGATCTTGTCAAAAAAGTTCTAGAAGATAACAAAAGTTTAAAATCAGCTAAGCGCAAACTGTGTGTTGGAAGAAAAGGTATTTTTGCACTGAAGACAGCAGATGGAACAATCACCAAAATCAATAATGAAATAGTACACATTGTCGAAAAATTCTATAACGATCTATATAAATGTGAAGATCAAAGGGAAATCAACCTACGTGATCCACTAGTAAACATAACAGAAACTGAAGAGATAATCCCAGTGATGACAGATGAAGTTGTACAAGCCATTAGAGGCATGAAAAAAGGTAAATGCCCTGGCGAAGATGGAATTACAATTGATCTTATCAAAGAAGCAGGAGAAGAATTTGCAAAAATGCTAGCCTTACTGTTTTCCAAATGTCTCGAGAAATCAGATGTACCAGAAGATTGGAATAATGCTGTGATGGTGTTACTTTATAAGAAAGGAGAAAAGGAAAACATTAAAAACTACCGTCCAATCAGCTTACTGTCAGTGATTTATAAAATTTTCACCAAAGTTTTAACGACAAGACTTGAATCAGCTCTGGACTCAGCTCAACCTAGAGAACAAGCAGGATTTCGAAGTGGATTTAGCACAATGGATCATATTCAAACAGTAAGGGAAGTTATAGGAAAACATAAAGAATATAATTTACCTCTCTGTCTTGCCTTTATTGATTATGAAAAAGCATTTGATTCGGTCTACACATCTGCAGTAATTACTTCTCTGGAGAACATTGGTATAGACAAACCTTATATCAATATCATAAAGAAGATCTACAAGAAAGCAACAGCCACCATCCGTTTGGACAAAGGAAAAGCGAAGATCAAGCTTGAAAGAGGAGTAAGACAAGGAGACACCATTTCGCCTAAGCTTTTTACTGCTGTCTTAGAGAGTATTTTCAAGAAGCTGGATTGGGAAAACAAAGGGATTAGAATAAATGGGGAATATTTAAGCCATCTCCGGTTTGCTGATGACATTTTAATTTTCAGTAATAGCCCTGAAGAATTGCAAAATATGCTAAAAGATTTGGCAGAAGCTAGCATTAATGTGGGATTAAAAATAAATTTGGAAAAGACTAAGGTGATGTTCAATTCATTTGCATCAAAAAAGAAAATCGTCTACAACAACACTGAGATTAAAGATGTTGAAAGTTATGTGTACCTTGGACAAGAAATATCTTCAGACAACAGTATCATGAATGAAATCAATAGAAGAATAAGAAATGGATGGAGTGCTTTTGGGAAGAACAATATTATTCTGAAAAGTAACATGCCTCTTTGTTTGAAAAGAAAGGTGTTTAACCAATGTGTTTTGCCTGCACTAACTTATGGAGCAGAAACTTGGACACTAACAAAACGGATGGTACAAAGATTACAAACAACACAGCGAAGTATGGAAAGATGTATGCTAGGCATAACCAGAAGAGACCGAAAGAGAATAACGTGGATAAGAAGTCAGACGAAAGTTTTTGACATTATCGAGAGAATTAAATGGCTAAAATGGAAATGGGCTGGGCACATTGCAAGAAGACAAGACAATAGATGGAGCACAAACACCCTACAGTGGTATCCCAGAGATGTAAAACGACCAAGAAGACGACCTCAAGTAAGATGGAGTGACGAAATCAGAAAAGTGGCCTACATCCAGCAGTGGAGACCTACATCCAGCAGTAGATTGAAAACGGTTGATGATGATGATGATGATATATATATATGTGTGTGTGTGTGTGTATATATATTTATATTTGTTTCACTAGCGCCCGGCTAACCAAAAAATACCCCCCCCCCCTTTTTTTTTTTGAGAGAGTTTACATTAATTGTCTGAGTGCAACGAAGACTCATACACAGCGCAGCATTACTTTGCCCCATATATAGCTACGATGGATATTAAAACCTTTCGTCAAGCATAACTCAAAAAATATTTAACGGATTTCGTTCAAATTTTTACAGCAGGTACCTATAAAGGTGACAACGACGTCTATTTATTACCAAGAATAAATGTCAAACCGTTTGGAAATTATATTAAAAAAATAGATAAAAAAGCACAATTAAAGTACATACGTCACGAAATTTTGTGCGTACGTCATTTTCACCGGCGGGAGATTTTCGTAGACAATCGGAATTGAAAAGTTCATGGAGTACATGGAGCAAAAAAATATGCACGCATTAATATTCAGCACAATAAAATATATTTCAATTTAGTAGAAATCGAAAATTAATCTGTATTTTTTTCTGTTTGAAAGAAAAACTCCGCAATAACTTGGTAGACTTGGTATTAGAGATTTGGCGCAAATCTCAGCAATAGCAGCTTTTTTTTTTTTCGCGTGTGTAAATTAAAAAAAAAATTCTTTGGTGTTTAAATAAAAGGTTTCGATTTATGGCATTATTTCTTTTTTTTCTCTTTTTAGCATTTTAAATAGGATTAATGAAAGGCATGTATTTTAAAGTAAATGTGTGAACGGTTTATATTTAAATGAAATGAATTCAATATGAATGATTATTGGCGATTTATCAACTGCGCCAGGTTAACATAAAAGTACCAATATATAAAACGGTATGTAGTATGTGTAATGAAACAATTATATTATAATCACCCATCGTACAAGAAAAAAAGGTACTTTTCGGTTAGCCGGGCGCCAGTGATATATGTACATATATAAACACATATGTATATATACACACACACACACACACATATATATATATATATATACATACATAGATGCATATATGTGTGTATGTATACATAGGTATATGTAGATATGTGTATAGATATGTGTGTGTGTGAGTATATACATGTATATGTATCACTGGCTCCCGGCTAACCGAAAAGTACCGAAAAAAACTAATATTCTGCATTCAGAGAGAAAAATCCATCTCCTGTGCCGTAAGATTTGGCGAGTTCTTTTTTGGTGATAAGTTTTTCGATGTGATTGTGGGGATCTGCAGGATTTGGCTTACTTTTTCTAAATCTTATTTTTTTGCAGATGTAGTATTATGTAAATATAATTTTTTGCAGATATTTTTCTATTTTGTATATTTGGCATTCTATTTTGTATATTTGGCATTCTATTTTGTATATTTTCTATTTGGCATTTGGAAAAGAGATTTTTACCTTTTTATCTGTGCCTTCGGAAATATTAAAAACTAAAAAAAGATTTACATATATCAAGCGTATAATGTTATGTTTTGCATTTTTATACGGACCACTTCTCCATTTTTAGATTTTAAATGCTATTTATTATTTACTAGCCGTTTATTAATTGTTTACAATTTACCCCCCTGACAATAACATTTATTTATCACAACAATGCCTCTTAGGTTTGTTAAATAAGTTTGTTTATGTATTTTCATTACTTATTAAAATATCGAATATGGCGATAAAATTTTATTTTAGCATCGTGCTTAAATTTTGAAGATGGTGCAAAAACATGCTTTAATAAATGTATGTTTGTAAATATTTGAAAAACATGTTTTACCGCTCTCTTGAAAAATTTTGTAAGATGCTAAAACTACCTTTTGGCACCATTTAAATTTTTTTTCGCCAACCGACATAGGATACGAAACTTTTCCCCATTCAGATACACAGGCAAGGCGGGTCTCAAACAAGAGTAAAGCTAGCAACAATATTGTTTTAACTCTATAAGAGTTACAATAATGATATTAAATGCTCCGATTGGCTTTGGGCCCGATTACGAAAGTTTCTCCTAAAAAAACTGTAGAAGTATTTTACATTTGTTTGAAATGAAGCTCGGTGTACAAGGTATTAGTTAATAATACAAACAACACTGATGGCATGGAGGCAAAAGTTTTAATTTAAATGTATATATTTGAAACCCTTCCCCCCCCTACCCCCCCCCCCCCCCCAAAAAAAAAAAAAGTTACAGTAATGAATTTAAAATGGCGTTAAGCCACGCTTTCTGACATAAACAATTGGCTGCAAACGCGATAACGAAATTTTCACTTAACTTAATAACATGTAGCTAATATAGCCCTCAAGGTACTTTGCAGTTATACAGACCTTGTGTTTTTTTTAAAAAGCTTGAGGCAATTCAGGTTTAAGAAGATGAGATTTACTGTCAAATGATATAAACAACTATGAACACAAAACTGATGAATTATTATTCAGGTTTATGTATGTATTTAAAAAAAAACTGCATCTGATTACACTTATTAGATAAATTACTTCTGTTTGCATTTAATAACTGATAAACGGCTTCTGTATATTAAATAAATTGTTTAAATATTGGGAAGAGGTGGCGAGAAGTAGAAAGACGAGTAAACAAACGGGTAGACAGAAGGGTAGAGAGACGAGTAGCGACATAGGTAGGCTGACGGGTAGCGAATCGAATAGACAGACGGCTAGAGAGAAAGGTAAAAAGAGGGTTGACAGAGGGGTAGCGAGATGGGTCACGAGACGAGTAGCAACACCGGTAGACAGGAATGTAGCGAGAAAGGTTGCGAGACGCGTAGCGTGGTAGATAAAGAGACGAGTAGAGAGATGAGTACAGAGACGAGTTGACTGATGGGTAATGAGATGAGTACAGAGACGAGTTGACTGATGGGTAATGAGATTGGTAGCGAGTCGGGTACAAAAACAGACGGGTAGAGAGACAGTAGATGGGTACGGAGGAGATGGGTAAGAAGATGGGTAGAGAGGCGTATAGCCAGCCGGGTAGAGAGACAGATAGAAAACTTGTGAGACAGATATACAAATGGGTAGCGAAGTGGATAGAGACACGGCTAGACATACAAGTAGTTAGACGGATAGACAGACGGTTAGAGAAATAGATTGGCGGGTAGAGAGACCGGTATAGAGACAGGTAGCGAGACGTGTAGAGAGATAGACAATCGGTTAGAGAGACGGGCAGAAGAACGGATAGGGAAACAGACAGATTGTGGAGAGACAGACAGACAGGCAAAAGAAAAGTCTGCGGATTGGCGCAGTAAAGGCGCAGGGGGCAGAGCCTGCTAGAGAATAATCAGGAAGTATCTGTTAAGCTTAACTTTGAAATATATATAATTTTTCAATTTTGCCGATATGGAGATTTAATGTAAAAGTTATTTTACAGAAGTCATCGAAAGATTTTTTGTATACTTTAATAGTAATTTAGACTATAGTTTTGCAATCTGGTTTGTAGCAAAGCATGCTATCAATGTGGTTTGAAGTGTAAGAGTTTCTATAAACAGTTATACAAATAATAGATATATAATCAAGGAAGAAAAATTTTAAATTCACATACAAAAAAAGGGGCAACAATGAAATTAAATTTGCGTTAAGCCACGCTTGATTTTATAATCTATTGGCTGCAAATCCAATTACGTAACTTTAAAAAGCTTGGCGTTTTAAAAGACCCGGCGTTTTTTTTTTTTTTCAAGTTTTGCGCAATACGCGCTTAAGAAAATGAGAGTCTTTGCCACATGTTAAAAAAAATTATGACAACACATCTGATGAACGGTACTTCTTTTCTATTTTTTTAACAGTGTATATGAATTTATATATGATATTTTGTAATTCTCTCATTTAATTTGCTCTTTTTCTTTATATTGTAATTGTTAACCCTATGTTCTCGGCAATATCACTCAGACTAATCCCTTTGAGGGAAGTCCTAGTTTTATTGAAACCAATACTGTGTTTCAGGAATTCGGTGATCCGAACGTCCTCTCCCTTGTTAGTTGAAGGTGCACTGTTTTTGGAAAATTAAACTTTATTTTATTATATGCATTGTTTTGTACATTAAATATATTAGGTAGATTTCGTAAGAAATACTACCTATTACATTCTCCCCTAAGTTGGAATTTTTGAAAAATTTTTGCAGATCTACGCCGATCATGACTCCCAGAACCCAAAACCACCCTCAGTTCAAAATTTTATCTATCTATCTATCTATGTATGCCACTTTTTTATGGACACGATAACTGCAATAATTCTGCACAAATCTCTTCCAAACTGATACATAAAATCAAGGGGTATAAAATCTCGGTCAAGTTCGTTAATGGGCAAAATCGAACCAGGGGTGGGGGGGGGGGGCTTTTTGTGAAAACAGAAAAAAACATATTTCTTAATTATGATACGTATCGAATCCGTTTAAAGTTATTATTACTTCTAGAAAAAGGGCCGAAAATTTATGTATGACAGATTTCTGATATAATTAAAAATGCCCCCAAGGGAGGGAAAAAAGGGCGATTTTAGAAGAAAAAAATTCATAACTTCGTTAATTCAAAAGATATCAAATCCACTTAAATTTATTGTAAATCCTCTTAATATTATCTAAAACTTTTATATTGACAAGTTTTTTGTAGGACCAACCCTTATAAAAAAAAAAAAAAAAAAAAAAATTAATCCCTGCCGGCTCCGCTTGCAAACAAATTAGGTGGGCGGTTTCAACTACCGCATCATGGCAAAAAGGTCATTTCTTCCGCGATTCCCAACAAACAGGCACCCCACGGTCTGCGTCTTCGAAATCTACCTGTGCCTGTAGGCCGAGTCGTCAGGGATCGTTTTATGTAACTGCTCTCAACTAAACTAATCTATCAGTTTTAGTAGGTGCTGTAGTTTTAGAGACATATAATCGATAATTTTATCAGTGACTCACTCACTCACTCATCAAAAAGATTTCATATATCTACTGCACCAGGGCCGAAACTAAGGGGGGGGGGGGGCAGAGGGGGCATGTGCCCCGGGCGCCAGCCGAAAGGGGCGCCAAATGAAGATTTCGTTCGTCGTTTAATACAAAAATGTATATATATCTGTGGAATTTGGATAAAATGTCTCGTAGCCGGAAAATTAAAAAAAAAAAACTGAACTAAATCCATTAAAACTGACAAATAGATAAAAAGATTTGTCTAAACTACTAGATAGCAAATTAATAAGAAGAAAGATCTGTTCTCTTAATCTATTTTTTTTATATGAGGACACTTCCAATTTCAGAACCGTTTCCAACCAGTTTCACAAAAGTGAAAGTGTCCGAAAAAAGAAAAAAAAATTGTAACAAAACCCAAAAAAGTACAAACGCACAACATTAGATATCGACCGCAAGTATCCCATGAAAAAAAAATCAAAAAGTATTAAGAACGCTCCCCCAGATTTAACATTAGCTTCCCAATATCTTCGCGTGATTAGTGTAAACAATTAAGTCAATGTGATTCATATCACTGGACTTTAAACGCCTCATTTGTAATGATACACATACCGTAAAATCTGTGAAAATGAAATCTGTCTATAACGGAATACAGTTTTAAAATTTAAAATTATATGTTGTCAACAGAAGGAATACTAACAATTATACTTGCTAAGACGAAAACCTGTATAAAATGGAATATTTTCCTGTTCCTTTCTATTCCGTTTTGAAGGTTTTGTTGAATCAATATTTGATAAAGAAGATTACGTAGTACAGTTATTACGTATTTTCTGATAACATATTTTAAATTTAAAAGAAGTCGAGTCGGCTATTAGAAACTTGGTAAAATTCTCTTTTCCTGGTGGGAGGGGGGCAAAATCCATGTTTGCCCCAGGCGCAAGAAAGGCTAGTTTCGGCGCTACTGCACTTACAGACTTAAAATTTAGTAAGAAGTTCGTTCACACTATAAGAAATCGAAAAAAAATCCAAAAATTTTGAAAATCGATTAATTACCCACTTGGGGGTGTCCATTTTTACTTAACGTTACATCTATTAGGCGAAATTCTAATTTGCCAAAATAGCGCAAAATGTTGAATCCGGGCGGACCTTGCAGCAAAATATTTGATTATCAGCCATTTTGGTCTAATTTCAGATAATTAATTTTTTGAGTAATGGTGCATAAAATTTACCTTTTTATACACATTGTGAAAAAACATCTTGAGAGAGTACATATATCGAAATACGCATATATTTCGAAATATCCGCAGTTGAAATTCGTCTAATCCCAGAATTAAAAATGTAAAAAAAAAGAGAGTCATTCCTATGATTCAAATAAATATTGATCATGAATGTATAGCTACCATGGGTCTTGGCAGTGTAGCTGTGGCAAAATAGCTCATTTATTCCATCAAACTTACAAAAAGGTACGCGCGAGAAAAAAAAATAACAATTCTATATATTTAAAACGCTAAGCGTTTTCTTTCGACAATCCGAGAGAACAAACTAGTGCATCAAATTACATCATTCTTTTTTTAAATGAAAGATATTTGGACACAGATTTGTTATCGTACATTCGTTTGTTCGAAAATTTTATTAATTAGCATAGACAGGAGCTATGATTTAAGGAGCTTCGAAAGAACTTGGTTTCCGGTTAGATCTCACTTCTTTTATTAGCGAAACCGTTAACGAACTTGGTCTTCTTTCACATGTATGTTTTTGATGGGATAATATTTTACCATATACAACAGAGATCTATTTAGAAAAACTTTGGGTCCCTTAAAGGACCATTCACAAAAATTTTCATCTTAAAACAGGACAGTTCGCAAAAATTTTCACCTTATAACAGGATTTTTCACAAAATTCCTTGTCTTAAAAATAGACCTTTCACAAGACTTTTTCTACTCCAAACTGAACTTTACCCAAATTTAATAATTTAAAAAAAATCTGCGGGGTTGTTCTGGTTAACCATGGTTTAAATCCTGGTTTAAACCAAATAGAAAAAAAAAAAAAAAAAAAAAAGGTTTTTAGATTAGAATAGACTAATTTTAATTCTGATGCAGTGAAACATGCTTATTGTGAAAGAAAATTAGATGATGCAACTCAGACTCTGATGCAAGATGTCTGATGTCATGTCATGAGTTATCTTCTTATTGGTTGATAGTTCGCTGATTGGTTGATCCTATCTATGAAAGTGAAAAGCAAAATTGTGCTGCAATTTTAAAAAATGAAACTGTAAATCTTGGATTTAATGGACAGTCAAATGTACATAACGAACCAATGATATGTGTAACTGTTACTACCAAGACCGGTAATGTGTACTTAGTTGATACATTCGATAGTAGTGAAAGAGCACATACATCTGGAAAAAATAGTTATTGTTAGTATAAAAAAAATGTGAATTGGAGTCGAAGTGCTTCATCCTCCATCCTATCAGTGGTTACAGATAATGCGGCAAATATCACCAAAATGCAGCATTTATTAAGCACAAATGAGCGGTTAAGTGTTATTACGTATGGTTGCTCAGCATACCATGTGTCATAAAATGTGTTAATTTTATAATCCAATGACATTCAAAATCAGTATCCAACAATCAAAGGAAACTTGGGTACTTTTCGGTTAGCCGGGCGCCAGTGATATATGTACATATATAAATCTCATCCAAAAGTCACCTGTAAAAAATGCAGCCAAGTCTCGTAACTCATTTACCGTAAAAAGTACTGAGATCGTATAAAGCCAAGTTTAACTAGTACTGAGATCGTATAAAGCCAAGTTTAACTATCTTATTAACTCTGAAATTTTCATTCACAAATCACTACTAGTCTCTACATCTTTAGTTAATTATTATTTTGTGACTTGGCAATTACGTAGCACGAGAATGTGATGTATATAGTTAGTCTTAATCAAATAATACTATAACATATTAAAGTGCAATAACTTCCCTTAATTAAATTATCCCATCCCATCCCATAACATAGTAAGGTGTAATAACTTCCCTGTGCTGCGTAATTGCCAAGTCACAAAATAATAATTAACTAAAGATGTAGAGACTAGTAGTGATTTGTGAATAAAAATTTCAGAGTTAATAAGATAGTTAAACTTGGCTTTATACGATCTCAGTACTTTTTACGGTAAATGAGTTACGAGACTTGGCTGCATTTTTTACAGGTGACTTTTTGATGAGATTTCACTTCTTTTTGTAAGTAATCCTCCTTTTCTTGATTTTGGGTTCTTTTTGGAGATTATCCACTGATTTTCGCTAAGCCCACACTCTGTCCCTATTATTTACAGGTATGAAAAATTTGAAGCTTTAGTTTCGTTTGCAAAGTACTGTAGATAAAAAGAGATTTCAGGTTCCTAGGCAAGCACTAAGTTATGGGAGGGGGAGTGTCAAAAGTACTCTCAATTGCTTCCAGGATAGGTGCTATCCGTCTGAGATATTACTCGCAGCCCTGGATACTTGATATTTAACAAAAAAGAACTTTTTAGTATAAAAAAAAGCCAAAATTAAAATTTCCGGAAATTTCCAATAAATCAAACTATATATTCCTTTTTTCGATGGTTTTTTTTTTCGTTTTTTTAGTCTTTTTTTTATTATTTAAGGATTTTTTAATTTTTTCTTACTTTGTGTACTAAACCCTGCCTTTCTGCCAAATGTCAAGTTTCTGGGACTACAAAATCGAATTATTTTCAAATTTTCGACTTTTTATAAATTTATTGATTTTTCGATTTCAATTCTAAGTTACCTGATTGTCATGCCAATATAGTAATTATTTGATTCGTCTTCTTAGGATCATTTAGGTTCAATTTAGAGATAAATCAAGTGAATCTTAGAGTCACCATGATTTTATTTAGAAAGGACTATCAAGCCATAACCAGCCAGTAATGTCGGGAGGGTAGGGGGAGCTGTGAAAATTTTTGTGGGGCTAACATCATTTAACAATCCATATTTCATATGTGAAGTAAATAGAGTACAACCTATGAAAGAAAACAAACCTGTCTATAAAGAAATCGCCTATATCGTAGCCAGTCTATAGCGGAACTTTTCTATAACGAAATTCATAAACGAAAGAAAAAGAAAACCATAATCCGGGGGAAATAACATAAAACAATTAGGGGCGTTGTACTAGCTATTTGAATTTAGCTAGTTGAATTTAACGAATATTTTAATTGTTCCTTTTATTGAATAGTAAATACTACCTTTACACCAAGTTTTAAGTTTCTAAGACTACAAGATAAAATTATTTTCAATTTTTGATTTTTTTCGAATTTTTGTTATAATTTTCTGGATTTTTTGATTTTTTCTTATTTTGTATCCTTTATTACAAATTTCAAGTTTCTAGCGCTACAAAATCGAATTATTTTGAAATTTCCGATGTTTTTCGAGTTTTTTATTTTATTTTCGAATTTATTGTGTTTTAATTTTCCCTTTTTCTGTATCCTAAACAATAAGTTTACGCCGAATTTTAAGTTCTAAAACTACAAAATCGAATTTTTTTCAATTTTTCGAATTTTCGAATTTTTTGTTTCGAATTTTACAGATTTTTTATTTATTTCTTTTTTTGTATCCAAATTTTAAGTTTCTAGCTTTACAAAATCGAATTATTTTCAAATTTTCGTTTTTTTCCGATTTTTTGATTTTATTTTCAATTTTTGTTGCGTTTCTAATTTTTTCTTTTTCTGAATGCTAAACACTACCTTTACACCAAATTTTCAGTTTCTAAGACTACGAGATCATATTATTTTCAATTTCTCTCTTTTTCTTTCTTTCTTTCTATTTTTTTTTTTGAAATTTTCGATTTTTTTTTAATTATCCATATTTTTTGATGTTTCTTTATTTAGTATCTTAAATATTACCTTTATTCCAAATTTCAAGTTTCTAGCGCTATGAAATCGAATTATTTTCAAAATTTCCTTATTTTTCGATTTCTTTCGATTTTTTTTATTTTATTTTCGAATTTTATTGCGTTTTTATTTTAACTTATTCTGAATCCTAAACACTATCTTTACCGCGGATTTTAAGTTTCTAAGGCCAAAAGATAAATTATTTTAATTTGATTCATTTTTTTCGAATTTTTGATTTTTTTTTTCGAATTTTCTAGATTTTTTAATTTTTCCTTATTTGGAATCCTAAATACTACCTTTATTCCGAATTCCAAGTTTCTAGCGCAACAAAATTGGATTATTTGAAATTTTTCGATTTTTCGATTTTATTTTCAATTTTTTTTGTGTGTGTTTTTGATGTTTTCTTTTTCTGAATTCTAAACACTACCTTCTAACCAAATTTTAAGTTTTTAAGACTACAAGATCGTGTTATTTTCAATTTTCAATTTTGTTCGATTTTTTTGAATTTTCGAATGTTTTTTTTTTTTTTTTTTTTTTTTTTTGTGAGTGTGTGAGTGACAAAAAATCGAAACTTAGAGTTCATATATCGTCTGCACTAATTTATGGGTATTTTTTGAATTATCCATATTTTTTAATTTTTCCTTATTTAGTATCTTAAATATTACCTTTATTCCAAATTTCAAGTTTCTAGCGCTATGAAATCGAATTATTTTCAAATTTTCCTTATTTTTCGATTTTTTCGATTTTTTGATTTTATTTTCGAATTTTATTGCTTTTTTAATTTTAACTTATTCTGAATCCTAAACACTATATTTTCTGCGAATTTTAAGTTTCTAAGGCTAAAAAATCCAATTATTTTAATTTTTTCAATTTTTTTCGAATTTTTCGAATTTTTGATTTTTTTTTTCGAATTTTCCGGAATTTTAAATTTTTTCTTATTTTGCATCCCAAATACTACCTTTATTCCGAATTCCAAGTTTCTAGCGCAACAAAATCGGATTATTTGAAATGTTTAAATTTTTTTCAATTTTTTTGATTTTGCTTTCGATTTTTTTGGTGTTTTTGATGTTTTCTTTTTCTGGATACTAATCACTACCTTCACACCGAATCTTAAGTTTCTAAGACTACAAGATCGTATTATTTTCAATTTTCAATTTTGATGGAATTTGTTGAATTTTCGAATGTTTTTTTTTCGAATTTTCCGGATTATATAATTTTCCTTTCTTTGTATCCTAAACACTACCTTTTTTCCAAATGTCAAGTTTCTAGGGCTACGGGATCTACCTAATCTTTTTGATGACGCGTGAACGAGTGAGTGAGTGAGTGAAAAAAAATCGAATGTTTGAGTTCATATATCGTCTGAACAAGAAAAGACAGAAAGTTGTAATTTTAAATTTTGGTCCTGTGTGCCAAATACTCTAGAAAAACAAAGTTTCAAATTTTTGGGATACTCCAGCGCGGAGATATGGGGGGTCAAAAGTGCCCTGAGTTGCTTCCAGAAAAGTATGCTTACGGCTGTCCTCTCTCGACTTGGCGGAGGCACTGCCGTGCCTCCAGATCTTGCCAAGGCTGTGGTTTTCCTATTAGACTTAATGTTAGCTATATGCTCCATTTTTATGCAACTAAATTTCCTCATGCCAATATAGTAATTCATTAATCCGTTTTCTTAGGATCGTTTATGTTCAATTTAGAGATAGATCAAGAGAATCTTAGAATCACCATGATTTTATTTAAAAAGGACTATCAAGCCATAACCAACCAGTAATGTCGGGAGGGAGGGAGAGATGTGAAAATTTTTGTGCGACCAACATCTCCTAACAACAAATATTTCATATATAAATTAAATAGAGCGAAGACTGTGAAAGAAAATGAACCTGTCTATAAAAAAAAAGGTCTATAACGTAGCCAGTCTATAGCGGAACTTTTCTATTACAAAATTCGTAAACAAAAGAAAAGAAAAGCATAATCCGGGGAAAATAACACAAAACAATAACGGAAGGTGTACTAGCTAATAGGACAATTATCTTAAAACCTATCTAAAACAAACTATCCCCATCCTGTGGGATTTGTTTTACAATGTTTTACTTTATTTAATGCAAAACATAGATTGCATCCGACAACTCATAAAAAAGTCCTCCGGCCTGTACTCCGGCAGGAAAAGGTAGCTTTCCTGTATCTTCGTTTTAAAATTTTAGCTAATGTTACTCGAAAACAGCAAGTTAAAATGCAAAGAAACCGTTTACAAAAGATTCGTTTACACTGAATTTGAATAAGAAATTCGCCAAATTATTGAGCTATAGCCAAGTTGGCTTCATTTATGAAGACTTATTTTTGTCGCCAAATTTGGCGAGATTTCGCCAATTGTCGCCAAGTTTGGCGAGAATTTGGCGCTAATGGATATGAATATATAGTTTTATGCGTATGATTGGGAAAATGATTACAACAATGAAAGAAAATAATTTGCGAGAAATCGCGTTCACTAAAACTTGTAAATTTATATTAAAATCATTAAAATTACAGACATTACAATACACTTTCATAAAACATTAAAAACATATTAAAATTGGACGTTTCGGATTTACATGGAAAATCCCTCTTCAACAACAACATTTCGCTTAGCGTAAATCATAGTTCAAAAATATCAACAAATAGAAAATGCAACGTATCAAAATTTCGAAGTCAAAGTTACAGTTATAATAACACGGAGTATTCATTCGGGATTGCACCTGCTTGACCATTATTGACCATAAATTTATCGTTGGTTTTTTGTAATGTGCTGTTTTGTTTCAAAATGTCAGCCACCCTATAATTTCAAACTGCTCTATCTCAGCCAATTTTTAAGATAGAGGTAAAACAAAAAATGCTCTGGAATCCTTGTATCAAGTCCTAACACCTAATTAAAAAATAAACTTGAATTTTTAACTTTTTTGTATATTTATTTTAGTTTTAAAATTTTCCGTGGCCGCCATCTTGAAACAAGATGGCGGACCAAGCTGGCCAACGAACTCGGTCGAGGCATTGGTGAGCTTAATACACACAATTAGTTTCATCCAAATTAATTTATAAATACGAGCGTTATCGTATCAAATTATTTTCATTTTTTCAATTTTTTTCGAATTTTTTTATTATTTTTTCGAATTTTCTGGATTTTTTTAATTTTCCTTTTTTTGTATCCTAAATACTACCTTTATTCCTAATTTGAATTTTCTAGCGCAACAAAATCTGATAGTCTTCAAATTTTCGTTTTTTTTCAATTTTTTCGATTTTTTCAATTTTGCTTTCGATTTTTTTGGTGTTTTTGATGTTTTCTTTTTCTGGATGTTAAACACTACCTTCACACCAAATCTTAAGTTTCCAAGACTACAAGATCGTATTATTTTCAATTTTCAATTTTGATGGAATTTGTTGAATTTTCGAATGTTTTTTTTTCGAATTTTCTGGATTTTATAATTTTTCCTTTCTTTGTATCCTAAACACTACCTTTTTTCCAAATGTCAAGTTTCTGGGGCTACGGGATCTACCCAATCTTTTTGATGACGCGTGAACGAGTGAGTAAGAAGTGACAAAAAATCGAATGTTTGAGTTCATATATCGCCTGAACTAGAAAAGACAGAAAGTTGTAATTTTAAAATTTGGTCCTGTGTGCCAAATACTCTCTATAATTGAAGTTTAAAATTTTTGGGATACTCCAGCGCGGGAGACTCCAGCGCAATGGGGGGGTCAAAAGTGCCCTGAGTTGCTTCCAGAAAAGTATGCTTACGGCTGTGCTTTTTCGACTTGGCGGAGGCACTGCCGTGCCTCCAGATATATATGCGTATACATAATTATATATATTCATACATATATGTGTATGTATGTATATATATATTTTATGTAGATACATGTGTATATACAGTCGAACTTCTCTTTAACGAAGTCCCTGTTTAACGAAGTTTTCTACTTAACGAAATTTTCTGCAGAACCTTGACTTTGAACATCATTAACATGTAAATTAATCTACATATTACGAGAAACGTATTCTATATAGTGAAGTTTATTCCACTGTGTGTACAGTATTCAAACGGAGAGGTTGCTGTTACGATGGGTGTATGAATTTATTTCAGCAGACTGTATGAAAATGAACACATTTCAGTCATCTAATCAAAACATCACACACATTTAATCACATTTTAATGAAAAAAGAAAAGGTACGCTTCGGTTTTTGTTTACTTCTCTTTGTTATATGTTTTTTTTTCTTTTTTTAATATTCCAATAAATTATTCTCATATCTACATTGCATAAGAAAAGACGGCCTGAATTAAAATATATTTTTCAGATATTTCTATTTTATGTATACTTTTCATTTTATGTGGGTTATGTGTATACGAATGGTTATGTGTATACACCTAATTGTCGTTTTTGTGCTAGAACTCTTCCTGCTTGAGTCAACAAGATCGAAGATCGAACTTTGCCATATCACAAGACAAAACTCCCAAGCTAATGTTAATCATTGGAGGCTTTTCTTTTTAAATATTTCCATGTTATGTGTACTTTCCATTTTATGTATGTTATGTGTATACAAGTTTTTTTTAATTTAAGCTGATTTCTATTTAACGAATTTTCTTCATAACGAAGTGTTTAAGTGTAACGATGAGACTTCGTTAAATGGAAGTTTCACTGTATATATATGTGTGTGTATATATACATGTATATATATAACTGGCGCCCGGCTAACCGAAAAGTACTGAAACAAGTAATATAAATATAATTTTTTTTAAGTCAATTCCTACTTAGGTCAACAAAGAAAATTTTTATTTTAGTTACTTTTTATTAAATAATTACAATTAATATAAATATGTATATACATATGACAGAATCACAATATTAAGTGGCAAAATAGAAAGCTAATTTCTTTTTGAGCATTTGAATTTGAATTTTGCTTTTTAATCATAAATATATAAAATACTAGGGGTCTGCCCCCCTGCTCGCTACGCTCACCAACCCCCGTTCTGATTTCACAGCCTCTTAAAACCTGGTAATGTATCCTGTTTTAAAAAAGATGATGATGATGATGATATCACGAACGGCGACTTTCTTCTGTAATCAGGTTATAATGCTTTTTCATTTAACTGGTTATAATGCTTTTTCATGTAATTCATCTTTTTTATTTTTAATATTCATGTGTAAACACAATTTCTATGACGTAATTTTTTTTTATTTCCTGCTTTCAACACGTGATCATTTAATTATTATTTTAAACTTTCATTATTGTTTTTAATAGTCTCGCGCAAATACATTTTTTATTTGAGATAAAACATAATCCTTTGCGCTTATTTAGAAATTGGCAACAATATAAAAAAATGACTTTTTCAATAAAATATTTTTTACACGATTTTTAAGGATTTTTTAAGTTTTTATTGTCCAACCGTGATAATTTTTTTAATTTCTGAAAGCTTGTTATATTTCGCGTCTGGTGGTATGATTTTCGAATCCGTAGGATGGCTAGAAAATAAGTAATAGCTCCTCCAAAAAGTCCCTAGTAAAAAAGCGATGAGAATAACCCGTAATATCTACGCAGAATTTGATTGGTCCATTTCGTTTTTGGCTCAGTTCCAGATTACTTTTTTTTAATATAGAAGGAAATCCGTGCAGCATTAATGTCCCACGTTATTTTTATTGAACATTTTTTTATAATCACCGTTGCGGTATTTTATTTTTGTGGCATCACTAATTGGAGGAAAATCTTTCATTTCATTTATGAAAACAATGGGAGAAATTTTTTTCTCCCATATAAAACTAAAAGTAATTAATTTAATTTAATTAATGACTTAATATTTGAAAAAACTGTATTAACATCCAGTGTCATCCACTACAAGTTTAAAAAAATGTATTTGAACTTGAGTGGATGAATACAAAGTATTTTATTAACGATTGAAAATTGAAACGATTAAAAAAAATCTGCAACTGAAATCGAAAAAGTAAAAAATAGCCATATTAGGGATCGACCTCAGCTATCTTATGCCAAAAAAAAAAAAAAATCGTTTAAAAATATTCAAATTTAAACGAGAAATCCGAAAACAACCTGTCCATAGGTTTAACATTAGCGAGCGGGTGTTTTCAAGTGATTGAAGATTCCCCTTAACTTGGTTTAGCCGAAATGTGTGACTTCCGCCCTTTTCAAAATAACCGATTTAATTAATTTGATAATCATAAATTTATAGAATTTAGTATCTTAAAACTTCTATATTAAATAATTAAAATATTGTGATAATGGCATTAGTAAGTAGTTTGAATGATTAATTATTCTCTGAATAATTTTAATTAATTATATTGATAATCGTAATGGTTCAATTTATTTAAAACTGACTACTTGAGCCTCTCACATAAATTTTGGATTGCTACCCCACTGTTTTTTCTGGTTTGTATTCACGTGACGAACACTCATGATACAGTGGCCGAAGCAGTTTTTCCAAAAAATAGATGTTATGTGCTATATCTTTATCTATTATTAATAGTGTGTGCCTAATATTACACATTAGTCTGGTGCAGAATTTAGTGATGAAGAGTAATTAAAAAAATATGCTTGTATTAAGAAAATGTTGAAATTGTTGAAATCTCCCCTGATTAGAAGATTAGTGCTATAACGATAATGAGTGTTCAGAAAGAATGGAAATGTGTAAAGAAGAAAATGATAGCAAATTATCACAAATGTTCAACTCATGTGCAAAATTCTCATATTAATCTCTTCACTTTTAATGACTAAAATTATGCTGTTTTATTATTTATTTAAGAGGAATTTCCTATTTAATTTCCTTTGAGAGAAACAGGAAATACGTTGAACAATAACGTTTTAATTTTCTTTTTCTTCTTTTTTTTTTTTTTTTTTTTTTTTACACCAATTAATTTATTTTTAGGCGGAACTATATAGAAAATTTCAAAAGTTGTTCTAAACGTTTCGTAGTATGAATGTTCAATTTTTTTTTGCCTCATTTTTTGAAGTGAAAGTAGACTTTTTTTCCACCAAAAGATATCTTGCCAATTTTTTTTTCAGTACAGTGACCTCTCACTTATACGCGATACACGGAAATTATTTTTCAGCACCAGTTTTTCTTAAGGTAATTTTCTTCTTATTAAATCTCAGAATTTATAAATCGAATTTCACTGTTTTAAAATAGTGGTATGAAAAAGTAATTACTGAACTTTGCGTATAAGTGAGAGGTCACTGTATTTAATAATAAATTCTGTTTTCAGTTTGTTCAGTTTTAGTTTTAGACAATCTTCTAAATCAAAATCCTTTAGTTTTAGCTTTAAAAAAATAACTTATTGCATATAAAATTGTCTAAAAATAATTTAAATCTTTTGGAAATGCCTAAATTAATACATTATGAACGATGGCTATTATCTTTGTTTACATTTCTCCAGGCAAGTACTGTTTTACTCCACAGGTTTTGAGCATCTTTAGGCCAGTGATAAGGTGAAATTTCTGCCACCATCCATGGGCAAGGGCGCATAGACTTTCTTCCTAGCCATTCAATCACAGGCAATTCCGTATTCGCAAATCGTACACCCAAATCTTGTCTCTTCACGTTTGCTAAATCCGCAGAAAGTCCGGTTATGAAGACGTCATCGATACTAAGATAAGGTACTGCTCCTGAAGAGGCTACGTTATAGATCTGTTTCAATGTTGACAACCGAGCAAAATAGGCAAGTCCACTACAATACTCTGGGTACTCATCATAAGGATATTCTTCTCGTGTAACCACCCACTTTCCTGATCGTTTCGGAGTTGTTCCATCAGGTATCACATGACAGACTAGAAAATCTTTGGAACCAGAGTTTTCACCAAGAAACTGGTTAGCTATTGTTAAAAGTCTTTTGGTATCTACAAATGTATCATCATCTGCTTTTAAAGCATAGGGAACACGAGGGCAATGGTTTATAACCCATCTCATGCCTAGCAAGTGTTTTAAAGTTAAATTCTTGTAAGAATCTATGAAAGGAAGGAGAATTAAATCTCCAAACTCTTCGGCTTCTTTCTGAATCCTTTTCCATACTTTGCCGTTCTTGGAACGTCCAACAACGAAAATTGTCCTAATGTTTCCTCCGGATGATGATCCCCAAGTTTTTCGAATAGCATCTCTGTGGGGAATGTTTGTAGGAGCAGAGTGAATAAATGCTAAAAAGTTTGGTCCATTAGGCATACATGGTTTTGCAGTTCCAGGTAAGTAGTCAAAGTCATCTAAACTTGGAAGGGTAACACCAAGAACTGGCAAGATGTATGCGTTTGTATTAGTGTGATCATGCTTCGATTTAACGATCACCAAAATAATAGTAAATAACGAGAAAACAAATAAGTATAGCAGTCTCTTCAGGCTTATAGTACTGGATATGACCATGTAGCTTTAAAACAGTTCATCAAATCATTCAGTTGTCAATACTGCTGAAATAAAGAAAAAATATATATTAATGCAATAAATGTTTTAAAAAAGCACAAAAAGTTCTTCGAGTACAATGAAGAAACAATAAAATTATAAACATATGAATACAGTACTAACGAATACAGAACCATTACGTAAAGTCTGAGCATTTTTGAGGGTATTTTATTAAAATCTCTGTGTTGCATTATATTTAATTATACACAGGCACGCAAAGTAACTATTTCATTGCATTATTGTAATGTTTCACATTTCGCAAGTAGCAAAGATATGATCAAACAAGAAAGAAAATTCATGTGTCAAGCATAGATTATGGAATACTTTTCAACACATTCAGAATACTGTAACAACACAGTTTAACAAGGTGAAAATTATATCTAAGTAATCAATTTCGAAAACTTTTAATACATATTAAAACCCAATTTCGGAAATTACTGCCGATAATTGGTAAATTTTCCGAATTCTTGTATGGAACCCTATATATGACATATTTATACAATATTATCTATGAGCGGCAATTGCTGCAAGTGAGTTTTTAGTTGTGGTATGCGTTTTTAAATTTAACTAATTTTTTGCCTATCGCTTGGTGTGTATAAATTCTATAGATCATGTACAGGGCTGCACAGTATAATTCGAGTATATTTCCGTTTATTGACGAAAATTGCTGAAAGGGTATTTTCAACTGTGCTATATGTTTCCTAACTGAATTAAATTTTAGCCTTACTATGTAGTACATAATACAAATATATACATCACATACAGGCCTGTACATAAGAATTTGGATAATTTACCGATTATAGATGGTAATTGCTGGCACTGGATTTTCTTATGTGTTATGGGTCTTTCACATTGTTTACATAGATATCTTCTTTCACCTTATTAAATGATGAAGTTCAGTTCCGTTACAGTATTCTGAATGTGTTGGAAAATATTATATAATCTATCCTTGATGCTTGATTTTTCTTTTTTTTATATATAAACTTGTAGAAAATTACATTTTAAAAATTCATGAAAAAGTAAAATATATATGAAAGAGGAGGTAACTGTTCCAGTTTCTCATTTAGAAATGATATATAGACAATACTAGGAGGAGGTTTCTCCTAAATTACAACATGTCTTGTTAATTCAAATTTAATTTTCTACAAGTTAAATTTCCAAATGGTTTTGGAAATCTGATTGTCTGGAATTCATTAAAAGGGTATGAAAAGGTAGTAACTAACAATACACACCGATATTCTGAAATAGATTTGTTGCATTTAATTTGAAAAAAACTAGTTGGATGTGCCAATCTCAAAACTTTCTTCTATCTCACACAGGTTTTGCATAGACTAAAAAGAATCAGCACCAATTTATATCAAGGTCTAACTGAATCTAAAGTTTTATTAAATTCCGTGCATTAATTCTTGAGATAGGACTATTGCTAAAATCATGTAAATCCTGCAACATGTAACATAGCAGCGCCACCTGTTGGGAGATTTAGATCAAAACCTAATCAACAACTTATGTCAACGTCTAACTGAATCTGAAGTTTGATGAAACTCCGTGCATTAGTTCTTGAGATATAGTTGTCGTGATAATAATGAAAAAAGTAGTATAACAGCGCCACCTGTTGTATTATTTACACCAAAATGTAATCAGCATGTCTATTTATGTCAAGGTCTAAATGAATCTGAAGTTTGATGAAAATAAATGCATTAGTTCTTGAGATAGAGCTATTGCGGAAATCGTGAAAAATGCAGCATAGCAGCGCCACCTGTCGGGCGATTTTCACCAAAAACTAATCAGCAACAATTTATATCAGGGACTAACTGAATATAAAGTTTCATTAAATTTCGTGCTTTAGTTCTTGAGATAGAGCGCCCACAAAATTTTTGTCACATATACAGACAGACAGAGTCACAGACAGATACACTATATTGCCAAAGGTGACCGGTCACTTGCGATTTTAGACGTTTTGTTAACTATATAGAAGAATACATGAGGAATTACCCTGAAACTGCAGGTGTGTAAACAGTATAGTATAGGTTATATATTTCCGCGAAGATTTTTTCACGAAACCCCATAGGGGACTGTCAACAAATTGAAAAAGACCGATTATCTTTTGGATTACCCTGTAAAAACTAATGTAGCAAAAGCGCTCAAACTCGAGATTATTAATAAGTGGCTTATTGTAATATACTGTGTTCAGTTTTATGAGGATAGCATATATACTGGAAGAGAAATTAAGGTTTTTATAAAAACAGTCCCGAATTTCACCAAGTTTTTTGCTTATAATTTCCAGAGTTCTTAATATAAAAAAAAGTTATTTTGAGAAAATATGTCAAACACCATTGTACATAATACTCTGCAATCGAAATTAAAAAATAATAAAAATTGGATGAAAAATGAGCAGGTTTACTAAAAACTGTTTCACTGCGCATGCGCGAATGCAATCAAAATATAATATGCATAATGTATTAGCTAAGTATATAGAGCAACTTTTGTGAAAGTCTCAAAATCATAGCTTGAAAATTCTGAAAATTATCGTCGAGAGAATAAGCTCGAAATCCGTTGTTCGCAAAAAGAAGCAAAAAGATGAGGGGATGTATCAAATACCTGTTGATTAGTGCCAAGATAGCGTACACAATATTGCACGTACTACTATACATTTGGATACAATCTCTCATCTTTTTGCTTCCTTTTGGGAACAACGGATTTCGAGCTTATTCTATCGACGATAATTTTCATTATTTTCAAGGTATGATTTTGAGACTTTCACAAAAGTTGCTCTATATACTTAGCTAATACATTATGCACATTAAATTTTGATTGCATTCGCGCATGCGCAGTGAAACATTTTTTAGTAAACCTGCTCATTTTTCAACCACTTTTTATTATTCTTTAATTCCGATTGCGGAGTATTATATACAATAGTGTTTGACATATTTTCTCAAAATAACTTTTTTTTATATTAAGAACTCTGGAAATTATAAGCAAAAAACTTGATGAAATTTGGGACTGTTTTTATAAAAACCGTAATTTCTCTTCGAGTATACATGCTATCCTCATAAAACGGAACACAGTATATTACAATAAGCCACTTATTAATAATCTCGAGTTTGAACGCTTTTGCTACATTAGGTTTAACAGAGTAATCCAAAAGATATTCGTTCTTTTTCAATTTGTTGACAGTCCCCTATGGGGTTTCGTGAAAAAATCTTCGCGGAAATATATAACCTATACTATACTGTTTACGCACCTGCAGTTTCAGGTTAATTCCTCATGTATTTTTCTAGATAGTTAACAAACCGTCTAAAATCGCAAGTGACCGGTCACCTTTGGCAATACAGTGTAGATATTTTCTAAAAACACTCAAATCGTGTTCAAGACCTTCTAAAACGTATAAATCCGTCGAAAACTGGAAGTTGAAAATTTTCATGAATCCAATACTTTCTTCTTGTAAAGACAGAAGAAAGTAAGAAAAAGAAGAACGAAAAGTTATGCGTCAAGCATAGATTATGAAACACTTTCCAACACGTCCAGAATACTTTAACAAAACTTCACCGCTTAATAAGGTGAAAGATGATGTCTAAGTAAACAATTTGGAAAACACACAAGACATTTGAAAACCCAATTTCAATTTCAGCAACTACCACCAATAGTCGGGAAAATCTTCGAATCCTTTTGTGCAGCACTGTATATATGCTACATAGTAAGCTAAAATTTAGTCCAGTTAGGAAACGCATAGTAAAGTTGTAAATTCTCCTTCAGCAATTTCCGTCACTAACCGGAAATGTACTCGAAATCTTTTGTGCTACTCTGTATATCATCAATAGAATTTATACACACCAAGTAATGGGCAAAAAGTTTGTTCAAACTTAGTAAAAAATGTACCATAATTTAAAACGCACTTCCAGCAATTATTGTTCTTAGACAGTACTCGAACCGAATTCTTTTTTGTGTCCCTGTAAATGAATGATGAATGCTATGTATACCATGTTTTATAGTAAGCCTCTTGTAGTGCACCTCAATGAATGAATTTAAACTCATATGAATTACTCATATGAATTTAAATATGTTTGAAATAGCGTAACATCGTTAAAATGTACCGCAAACGATTTTGCGCATAGACCGTAATGTAACGGAATTCTTTTGAGTGTCTCTGTAAATGAACTATAAATGCTACATACTTCCTTTTCAAACCGAACAGGCCATAATAAACTTCATTAAAATATATCAATTGCATGGCAATATGAGTATATCTACGCGAGTTAGAGCACGGACAACAGACATACGGAAGACAGACAGATAAATCGAATTCATAAACACTGTTCAACTATATTGGAAAGTGTTAAAAAGTTTTGACATTATGGTCGGTTGATCGGTTTGAGAGACTTATTATAGCAAATTAATTTCATAACTATAATGACCTGTCACAAATTAAGGGAAAATTTTGATGTCCTCTTAGATATTTTATGCCTAGGGTACTGTGCGACCTCCAAGCACTGGAGGGTAGGACACCTTTGGACACTTTTTAACACTTTCCAACATAGTTGAAAAGTGTTTATGAATTCGGTATGTCTGTTTATCTGTCTATTTGTCTGTCTGGCCGTGCTCTGTTTCTCTAATTATACCCGGATTGAGATGTAATTTTTATGTGTTATTGATGTTTACTATAGAATGTTTGGTATTGAAAATGAAGTAAGTGGCGTTTATAGTTTGTTTACAGAGACACACAAAATAATTCCGTTACATTATGGTCTATGTGGAAAAATAGTTTATGATGCATTTTAATGATGTTACAATACTTCAAATAAAATAAAATTGATATGCATCACTGAGTTGGACTAAAACACGCTTTCTCAGGAGTATAAGGAAAAGGCAGTTTACGTCACTCAGGGCAAAACTTTGACGTTACACAGGAGAAAAGATGATTTGATTGGTGTACGAATAGAAACGAGTTTGTCTGATTGGATGAAAAAAGGAGAGTTTGATTGACGGGAGCGTTTGTTTGTAAATATGCTCTTTCCTTATAGCATAAGTTGCATTTACTCTTCGTTTACAAGCATTCACAAAAGAATTCTATTACATTATGGTCTATGGGGAAGAATGGTTTGCGATGCATTTTAATGATGTTAGGATACTTCAAACATAATGAAATTAAAAAGGATAACAAAAACGAAATTTCTTAATAATATAATCTGTTAGTGCTGGAAAGTTTTACATAATATATGACTGATGCATGATTTTTCTTTCTTGTTGATTAATGATTCTTCTCAATTTTTACACTATGAATGGATATGCATTGCTTGATCCCTTTACTCAGCAAATAAGTTAATAAGTCAACCAGGCAGGCACCGATCACTGGGTGATTTATGGCTCAGAAGCTTGCGTAGGGAATTTTCATTATTATGAGTATAAAAAGAAAAAATGCTTAAAATAGATGCAATGAAAAGTATTTAAAAGAAATTTACCCTTTTTCTATTGTCCCAATGTGCCACATCTGGTGGGGTAGATTGGGAAGGTTTTCAAAACTTTTCGAATGGTGACACCCTTTGATTGATTTCGATTTCTTTTTCATTTTTTTTTATTTGTCGCTCTTTTTGCGCATAAAAATAATATTTTATTAGATAGTAATCGATATCGAAAGTTAGATTGCAATTTTGGAGCTATAGAAATAGAGTGCGTCACAGCGAGTAAAAAACAACGAAATTCTTAAGCGCTTTTTTTCCCTTTCAGAAGAGTGTTTTCAAAATCGATGGACATTGTATAACTCCTCCAATTTTCAACCAATCAACTTGATCATTTTGAAAATTAATCGTCATATATTTTTCTAGTAAAATACGTAGGTTGTTTTCTTAATACTGATATCTCGTTTTTTTTTTTTCTTTTTTTTTTTTTTTGTGTGTGTGTACCCTTAAGTAACGAACTTTTTAGTTTGAATTGGTGCAGTTTTAATAAAAATGCATATATTTTTTAAACAGCTACGTACTAGCTTTTGGATTAAACAAAAACACTTCTTTTTGTCTCATTGTTCTAGGTTAAGTCTATGATGAGTTATCGTATCACTTGGTCCCTTTTTTAGGGTTTCGTTCATCTCACGAAACCCTATTACTCCCGCTTCGTTGTCTGTCCGTCACAGAGCCTGTTTTCAGAAACTGTAGAACTTGCAAGCATGAAAATGTGTGTACTTATAGCTGAGTATCTACTACGAAACTCAAAATCATAAAATTTGAAAAAATCGTATTATTTTAATATATAGAGATAAAAAAAAACAAAAATCTAACAACCTTTTCCTATTAAATTAAAAAAAATTTCGTTATAGCAGTTTAAGACACATAAGTGTCTTACTATGATTACGGCATATATGACCTGAGAAAGGCCTGAGACCGGCATATATGACACACACACCTGTGTATGTGTGTGTGCGTATTCCAGCACACAACCAGAAAAATTTTTCCTAATAGATGAAAGGTGTTTAAAATACTTTTCCATCCACAAAATGATATTACTTTATAGAAAAAACAATTTGACCATAAGCTGCGTGTGAAAACTGTACAAATCTGTTTACCAAGTCTTGAAAACAAAATTGGGTATTAAAGGAATTAAAGAATTGATTTTCACAAAAATATAAAGTTTTACAAAATTTACTTGCACTCCTCGGTGTACTCAGGGAAATGTAGGGATGGGTTCCCCCCACTAAATAAATATTTGGAAATAGTAAGCTATATATCTTGAAATACTAAGATATATGAGAGCCGGCAAAAAGAAATGTAGGGAGGGGCCATGACAGAGACCCCGATTTTCAAGCAGGTGTGCCTGTGGTCCACAGCCTAATCCGCTTTTTAAAATGCAGATTATGAATAAGAAAAAGGTTAACTGAGAGTTTTTTGTCCGAACGCATCGTGCAATTCTGAATTTTATTGTTCTACTATTCAGACCATATGTTCGGGACTTTGAGCGCCCTCCCCCCCCACTTTTTTTCATAGCACTACACCATTGTCCGGGGGGGGGGGGCATTGTAGAGTTCCGGCGGAGAAATTGCACTTTTTAATCATTAAAAGCATAAAATTTAAACTTTTCCGGAGGGTACATTTCAAAGCTCCGGGGAGGAATACCCCCCCCCTCAATCTGTCTTAAATTCAAAATTTTATTTATTTCCATTTCAAATCATTTTAATGCTATTTTGATCAGAATAAAGAGTAAACAGAAATAGTCTTATTCTATTCTGGATAGCTGCGAACTGTTCATTTTTTGTGTTAACACTATTTCCGAATCATAATCCTGAGCTTATTTAATCGCAGAATTCTACGATTAATTAACATAAAGATTAAGCAAAGGTTTCTATTTGGAAGTAGTAATTACTAAAAAGTGGAATAATTGATAGCTAAATATACGCAGATAGATGTATTTAATATTTTTATTTTGCAATGAAAAAAACAATGTTTTAAATTTTGAAAATAATGTATGAAATATAAATATGCAGATTGGAGTGACGGCGGAGGGGGGGGGGGGGGTACACTACTGGTTTCTTAGTGTTAGCACTGCAGAATATTAGGGCTCCGATACTATTTTTCTTAAAAATTAAACCATGGTTAGAACTAATAAAAAATTGGTAAAACATGCGAAATGCGACAGTGGAGGGCGCCAGTTCACTTGGAAGATGAAATTTGAAACTTAAAAAATTAATTTCTACGATAGTGAAGCGAAGAAAGTAGCCATTATTTAACTTAAATACTTTACAATAAAAATTTTTGAGGATGTGTAGTTAGTGAGATTAATCGCTTATTTAAAGCCCTTAATTTTTTCATTGTGCGAATTTAGGTAATTGATAGTTAAATTGATATTTTTGGGAGATAGAAATTTGTGACTTATATTTGTAAATCTAAATTACCAGCCACAATAGTTTCAAGTTGAGAAAAAATGTTTTTATTTGTCATCTATGGTGTCATTTTGTTTGTGCCAAAGCAATGAATAAGTGTTTGTAGTACTATTATGACTTATTTACTATTCTGGTCTCAAGAGGTATGAATGAAAGCTACAACCCCCCCTCCCCCCTCAATCAACGGAATGTGTTTAAAATCGGTCAAAAAGAAAATTTAGCTAGTTAAATTTGAATATACAGGGAGCGCTTTTCAATTAAGATATTTATTGATAACAATCGAATTGAAAATAGGTATAATTCATATGTCTTTCCCCCACATAAATAATAAAGTTACTTAACCACTATTTCATATTGACGAATTTTTTCAAAATCCCGTTCAAATTTCCCAATTTTCTGAGCAACAAATCAATGAATTCTATAAAAACATCTACACACATATAAATCATTCGATCACTTGCATTTAAAATAAGACTCTCGCGTGATCTGGATGGCGACATGGATAACGCGTTGGTTTCGTAACCAATAGGGCCCGGGTTCGATTCTGGCCTGGGTAAGAATGAAATTTATATTATCCTCCCATAATTGAAGATAGAGATGTTTCCATCGATAGATGGCAACAGTAACGATTTTTTTCATTTTTTTTCTAGCTATCCGGGTAAAAAAAATGGCGGTATTTCAGACATTTAAAGTCTGAATTTCAGACGTTTCAGTTTACAGTGTATACGATCGCAAGCAAAATAATGACAGCAAAGGAACTTGGAAGCCAAAGTAAAGACGCCAGCATCAGTGTGGAGTATAAGAAGAGCAATAAAATGGTCGGGAATCCTTAAATATGTAAAACCACGTCAGTGTCCGCCTTTAACATCTGGCCATACAAATGACCGCATTCAGATTGCAGAGAAACATGTGAAGAAACAAACGAATTGCAGAAAAACATCTGAAGCAACAAACAAAGCGTGGTCTAAAATTATTTTCAGTGAAGAAAAAAAGTTTAATTTCGATGATCTGGATGTATGTATGGTATACATTCATATTGGCATCACCTTCGAAAGGAAAGGACGAATTTTTCAAGCGTCAACTAGATGGAGGCTCTTTAATGGTTTGGGCTGCTCTTTCCTCAGTAGGTAAGTTTAAATATCCTTTTCTAGAAGGACGAAAAAATATACATATCTATAGGCACATGTTAGAACGCCATTTGTTGAACCAGGTTGAAAAAATTGCTGGCCTTAACAATTTTTTTTTTAATTAGACAATGCCTCAATTCGTTCTGCAAAAGACAGAAAGAAGTGCTTTGAAGATAATAAGAATCGCATACTTTATTGGTGTTTGGGTTGTTATAGTGTGCAATGTCGACCGAAAAATAGTCAAGTGATCCAGTATAACTTGAAAGCAGAATTAAAATCTGGCATTTGTGAGGCATGGCGTGTTTTGTCACACCGACAAATTCGAAACCTTGTAAACACTAAGCCACAACGCTGCACTGGAATTATTAAACACAAAGGAAGCACAACTGACATGTAACTATTTCTATAATTAGCAAATATCTATAATAATTATATTATATTTCTATAATTAGAAAAATCTGTTCCGTTCTTATCATATTGCTCATGTTGCATATTCAGTGGAAATGCAGTTTATTATCCGACTTAAAAAATGGAGGAGATTATCCATTCGACCCGTATGTATGTATGTTTTGGTGTTGTTCACGCATAACTCTCGTAAATGTGCATCGAGTTTGATAATTTTTCTTTTGTTTGAAAAAGCAAGGCCCTCAGGTGGTCCCATTTCAATTTCGTCAAAATCTGATCATTTGAACGAATTATTTCAATTTTTTATTCAAATTTCCATTATTATATTGTAATAATAACCAGTGTTTTACAGTGTTTTCTTTATTATTTCATCAATTTATATGGTTTATATGTGGATTAATATAAATATATTTATTATTTAATCAATTAAATGATTGCTCTTATAATTTTGCCCCCCTCTTGTATTAACTAAACAAAAAATGCAATTCGCTACTTTAATATATGTAAAATAATTTAGTATAAATAATTTTTTTATAAAAACACTTCGTATTATTCTTAAAAAAAAAGAAATCTCGAAAAAAGCTTAAATTTTGAGGCGTCGAAGTGGTGTTATCCCTTAACCCATTCGGGACCATGGGTGCATATACGCACCCTCAAAAAGAGCATACAGAATTTGTTTTAGGCACCAGTAAAAAATAAAAGAAATATTTGCTTTCTCTAATTAGAGCATTTTTGTGATAGTTTAAGTAAAGGTAGCTTTTTTAAAAAAAGTGGTACCAACCAAATAAAATTTGTGTAAAAGTCGCCGGTCCCGAAGGGGTTAAGCTGATTATTTTAGAATATATGAATAATACATTTTCCTTTCCAAAATATATTATCTATAGCTAGTAAACACTTATTATTGATGATTCGGGATAAATATAGATAAAATGAAAATCATGAAAGGATTTTCATTATCAGTTTGCTTCTTAAAATGTCACAATGTAATCTACATTTTAAATGCGACCTGTCAAATCGCAGGAAATCGTACATGTAGGTGACAGTAAACAGTTTCTGTTACGCATATTAATAGGGCCAGAAACTGATTTATATTCGTAGTGACGGTTTTATTTCTCCTAAATGATCTGGAAAAGATTTTATCCAATTTTCTGTTATCACCTAACATGATTCTGAAGAAAATATGTGACAGCGTATATGCATCAACACTTTCATCCGTGTGATTTAACGTTGAACCAGTCTAATAGTATTCTATGTTACATGGCTCACATCACTCGCCTCAGAGGAAGAAAATTCAGGCACTTGACTTAAGTTCAGTCATACTTAGGGATGGTAGAAAAATTTATGCAACTCGTATTACTATAGGATTGCAAAGATTTTGGGCCCTAGAATTGATTTACCGTATTCTCTGGTGTATAAGTCGACTTTTTAAACCACCAAAATGCAAAGAATATTTAGGCCTCGACTTTTATACCGTATATAATATCAGCCATGTAACAATCGCGGTCTGTAGCTGTAGCAATAATTATGAGATAAGGGTCGATCTTTTCCATACAATTATGACCCACAAAATTCATCATTTCCGACCTACTTTATCCAATAATTAAAAGTTATTGTTTTCTGTAATTATTTTTAAAAAACATTTTTATTTTATTTTAGAAATATCATTGTTTTCATAAAAATTGATGGGAACCTCTCAACCCAGTGTTTAACATACTGGCTACAAAATGAGTAATGTTCGAGGATTCGATACTACCTATTGTTGAATTAAGACATTTTTCTCCAGGAGGGCTATCTGTTGGGGGGGGGGGGGGGGGTGGACACTGTGGATTTCCGGGGGGAAATTCTACTACTACACCATTAATAAGCCACTTGTGCAGAAAACCACCATTTGGGTAAAAAAAACAGGGTCGCAATTCATTTATTCCATCAAAAACACAAGATGTTTCATTCCAAACCGTACATGAATTCTTATTCATAAATTTAACAATAGTGAAGCTATTTTAAGAACCAAAATTCGAGGTTCTGTTTAAAAACAGAGAAGCTGTTCTCTAAATTCACCATAGACTTTCTAAATTTACAGCATTGAAAATATAATAAAACTCCAATGATCCAGAATAATCTGTTCTGGATGCAATTCGGATGTTAGGAAATCCGTATAATTGAAGTTATCATAAAAAATGTTAAATTGTGAAATGGAAATTTTCTAAATGTACTTTTGTTTAATAAAAACGTAGGCATGGTGTACGTTAAAAATAAGGTAACTTTTACTACAAACAAGTTTAAAAATTCAGCGCAGTTACTTACATACATTTAGAATCATTTGAACTTTAAACATGGCATTAAAAGATAATTGTATTTCTTGTACACACTCATTTAAGAGTTGCTAGTTATCACAAATGTTTGACGTACAAGAACCATAACCCTACCATTACAGTATTTACTTCTACCACCCGTGTCAACAATATTGAACGCTTTCTGCTTTTCACTCAAACGCCCAACTTCATTATCTAAATGATTTATATGTAACAATATCTTTTCGGATTTTGTTAGAATATGAGAATAGAGACATACAGTATATTTGAACATGGTGAAATACAACAAATATAAACTTTGATAAAAAATCCAGTTAAACATTAGTTTTAACGTCACTTTAAATAAGGGTTTCATGGAAAATATTGGCTTAGTATCTACAAATTTATTATTCATGGGAAATTATATTTTCATGAACGAATGCATGAAGTTCGCATTCCAAAAAGTGTTTGGTTTAAATTTCTTGATATCGATACGGGTAATTTACGATTTGGATAGTTAGAATTTTAATGTACATAAATTTTGTAAATTTACATGTATAAAATACCTAAAATTTTGTAAATTTATATTATATAAATTCTTAAAATGAAAATGAGAATTCACGTTACCAAAAATCCCGCCGTGGTGACGTGATATTTATTGTAGAGTTGTTTGTTTTTAGATTCAATCATTATAATCATTCCATAGAAAAAATAATATTTTTTTGTGAGACCCAAGACTAATTTGCGATTCATCAATGACATTGTCACTGCGATAAACGGGATTATTCAGTTTTTATCAATCATTGACTAAAGACTGATCATTTGTGAAAGTAGAAAACAATATTATTGTCATTGAAGCAGCAACACAAATGGAATTGCTATTATTTGATGAGAGATTAATCATTAGTTGCCTCAAATGATCCAGTAACATGTAACGCTAGTGCAAGTAAATAAATAAATAAATAAATATGTATATTAATTTTGTTCTTAACTAAATGAAGGAGAAGAGCATGAAAATAATCACAGTGAAACATTTGTTAGTAAAGAATGAGCTTATTTTGGATATGTGAGAAAGTAATCTACGTAGGGGGATGGGGCGTCCTTATCGTTGTCCAATAGCTAATTTCTAAATCGTTAGTTTTAGTGGTATACTTCCAGTTGGAAAAATCTTTCCTGTTATTTCATCAAAGTTATTTAAATCAAAGCTAGCTGTTCTCTGCCCGGCTTTGCCCGGGCCCATGATAATAAATAAATAATAATAATAATAAAAATGAAGTTTTTATTATTTTATACCTTTAACCCGATTTTGTATGAAATTATACTTTAAAATGAAAAATTTGCGAAAAAATATTGATATTTAGTGATAAAAGCGCTCATTTTCTTGTTTTTTTTTTTTTTTTTTTTTTTTTTTTTTTTTACCTAAGGTCGTTTCATAGTTTTAAAATAAAAAAAAATTGTCCGAACTCTTTGAAATCCTTATTGGTGATAAATAAAACGGTTTTACAGCCCGTTTAAAAAAATATATATTGTTATCTAGTTGTAAAAGAAATGTTTTCTTCTCGCTTTTTTTTGTTTGTTTTAGCATCGCTCCTTTAACATAGCAATAAAAAATAGTTCTCATCTTTCGAACTCTCTGACATTTCCAATCGGTTATAAATATAACTGTATCCAAGCTCTCTTTAAAATTTTGCGAAAAAAATATGCATATTTGGTAGTGAAAACATGAGTTCTTAAAAGAAAAAAACTTTAGCTTTCAACCTCAGAGCAAAAATATATTAGAAGGTCTATGCTTTCAATGCAATGGTACGGCTTCATCCGTTTTCAATCAATCCTTTTTAACCCCCCCCCCCCCTAGGCTAAACAGGGGAGGGTTAATCAATCAGGTTAGGTTTCCCGTTTCTAAGGGTAGAAGACCTTCAAAAAAAAAGTTGAAGCATGCGCAAAGAGACGATTTTTGTGTGGAAAAGACAGCGTGGATTGGACAGACTGCGCTTTTCGTTTTAAATATACAGATAGTTATTATACTGCAAAATAAATATTTTTTATACTGCCCCATGTCCTATAAGCAGGGCTGCCACTGGCGACTATTTATTAATTCTATCTCGCACCACTTTCTCAAAACAATTGTTTTTCACTTACACTTTGACAACATGTGCAAGAGAAATATACTACAAAATTTATTTTTTAAAAATAGTGGTGCGAATAGAATATAAAAATAGTCGCTAGTGGCAGCACTGTATTAGTTACTTTTAGAAAAGCTTTCTAAATACTCTAAGATAAAAACAATACGAATTCCTTTTTATCTGCGAACAAAACTTACAGAGTTATGATACTTTGAATTATATGATTTTTAGCGTTTTATGGCACTAAAAACACGTTTTTCTATATTTTTAACACTTTCCAACATAGTTGATAGTGGGCTTGTCTGTCTGCCGCCTCTCCGTCCTCTAACTCGAATTGCCATATAATTGATATATGTTTTGAGGTTTACTCTGGCATGTTCGCTATTGAAATAGAGTGGAATATTTATAGTTCGTTTGCAAGGGACACTTAAAAGCACCCACAAGGAAGGTCTCCTTAAAGCGCATACTCAAAAAACTTTGAAAAAAAAAATGTTAATAAAACTACTCATGTATGTAATAAAGGAACAGTGAAATTTAGCTGCGGAATCCCAGTAGAAAATCTGCAAAATAAATAAATAATTAATTAATTAATTAAAAAAGCGCAAAAAGACACGATTTGGCTAGCAGCATTTTTCTCTCGCCAACGATTTTAATGTATTTTGAAATTGCTTGTAAAAATGATTATAAGAATGTGCAATACTTAATGAATTTAAACTTAAACGATGAAAGTTTATTATTTTTTATATAATTTTTGTATTTTCAACAATGCTTTTTAAAATTTCCAAATATGTCTATGAGATTTTTATAAAATTTGAAAGTGTAAAATTGTCATTAGCTGAACAAAAAAATTATACTAATGGATTAATTCTAGGGCTCATGATACCATACCTTCTTGTTCAGAATCTTGCATTTTGCGTTCAACATTTTCAACTCTCTGTACGTTTGCAGTAATATTAATTTAAAATATTCTTTAAATCAGATTAAATAAATCATTCACTTTTTTGTCTCTATTTATTACCGATTGAATGAAATTTTGCCATTGTTTTATCCCCCAGTCCACGATTTTTAGGTAGATTTCGTAAGAAATACTACCTATTACATTCTCACCTAAGTTGGAAATTTTGAAAAATTTTTGCAGATCTACGCCGATCATGACTCCCAGAACCCAAAACCACCCCCAGTTCAAAACTTTATCTATCTATCTATCTATCTATCTATCTATCTATCTATCTATCTATGTCACTTTTTTCTGACCACGATAACTGGAAAAATTCTGCATTAATCTTTTACAAACTGATACATAAAATCAAGGGGCATAAAATCTCGGTCAAGTTCGTTAATGGGCAAAATCGAACCAAGAGGGGGAGGGTGGGGGGGCTTTTTGTGAAAACAGAAAAAAACCCATAATTTATTAATTATTATACGTATCGAATCCATTTAAAGTTATTAATACTTCTAGGAGAAGGGCCGAAAATTTATGTATGACTGATTTTTGAAATAATTAAAAATGGCTCCAAGGGGTGGAAAAAGGGGGGGGGGGTTTAGAAGAAAAAAAATCATAGCTTCGTCAATTCACAAGATATCAAATCCGCGTAAATTTATTATTAATCCTCTTAATATTATCTAAAACTTTTATATTGACAAGTTTTTTATAGGACCAACTGTTATAGCAAAAAAAAATTAAAAACAAAAAAAAATCCCTGCGGGCTCCGCCTGCAAACAAGTTATTTTTCGAAGTACGCGGTTGCAACTCCCGCATCTTTTCGAAACTGATACATAAAATCAAGGGGCATAAAATCTCGGTCAAGTTCGTTAATGGGCAAAATCGAACCAAGGGGGAGGGGATGGGGGGGCTTTTTGTGAAAACAGAAAAAAAAAACATAATTTCTTAATTATGATACGTATCGAATCCGTTTGACGTTATTATTACTTCTAGGAGAAGGGCCGAAAATTTATGTATGACAGATTTTTGATATAATTAAAAATTGCCTTAAGCGGGGGAAGGGGGGGTTTAGAAGAAAAAAATTCATAACTTCATCAATTCCCAAGATTTCAAATCCGCTTAAATTTATTATAAATCCTCTTAATATTATCTAAAACTTTTATATTGACAAGTTTTTTATAGGACCAACCGTTATAGCAAAAAAAAAAATTAAAAACAAAAAAAAACCCTGCCGGCTCCGCCTGCAAACAATTTATTTTTCGAAGTAAGCGGTTCCAACTCCCGCATCTGTTCGAAACTGATACATAAAATCAAGAGGCATAAAATCTCGGTCAAGTTCGTTAATGGGCAAAATCGAACCAGGGGGGGGATGGGGGGGGGGGGGGCTTTTTGTGAAAACAGAAAAAAACCCATAATTTCTTAATTATGATACGTATCGAATCCGTTTGAAGTTATTATTACTTCTAGGAGAAGGGCCGAAAATTTATGTATGACAGATTTTTGATATAAATAAAAATTGCCTTAAGAGGGGGGAGGGGGGGATTAGAAGAAAAAATGCATAACTTCGTCAATTCCCAAGATTTCAAATCCGCTGAAATTTATTATAAATCCTCTTAATATTATCTAAAACTTTTATATTGACAAGTTTTTTATAGGACCAACCGTTATACCAAAAAAAAAAAAATTAAAAAAAAAAAATCCCTGCCGAATCCGCCTGCAAACAAGTTAGGTTTTGAAGTAGGCGGTTCAAACTGCCGCATCATCGTAAAAAAGGTCATTTCTTCCGCAATTCCCAACAAACAGGCGCCCCACGGTCTGCGTCTTCGAAATCTACCTGTGCCTGTAGGCCGAGCCGTCAGGGATTTTTTTCTAATTTAAACGGCTTCACCGGTTATATAAATAATTTCTAAATGTATTTTAAAAAGAAAAGTCCGATGACAAACGCATTCGTTATGCATTTCCAAATCGAAGAAGTCGTTGTTACATAGCAATAATAATTTTTCCTTGAATTGACAATGTTCAGAATCGGGCTTATTTTTGAGCTTGAAACAATTTCAATCAATTAAAATTTTGTATATAAAAATATTATACAAAATGTATATATATATTAAAATATATTATAAAAATTTATTTATTATGTAAGTTAAACTTACATAAACCAGTTCAGCATGAAAAAGTTTTTCCTTAAAGAGTATTTGTCATAAAACCGTTTTTTTTTTTTTTTAATTCCGTCGCCAACCGGTGATAATCGCCAAATAAACGAAATTTTCACAATTTTTTTACGGACGTTATATCGAGATTCCGTAGAAATTTTTTATAGACGTATATATCCCCATTAGAAGAACATTCTGCAATTTTTTCAAAATTTTCTGAGTATGCGCTTATGGAGACCTTCCTTGTCAGTTACATATGATCTATGGAGAAAAATCGTTTGCGGTGTAATTTAACGATCTTACACTATTTCAAAAATAATAAAATTTATATATATCACTGAGTTATATTACAAGATGCTTATTATAGAATATCGTGTGCATAGCATATATCGTTCATTTACAGGGAAACACAAAATAATTCGGTTACAATCAGGGCTGGGTTTTTGCCGGCAGAAAGTGGTTTTTGCCTTGCCAGTGGCAGAAAGTGGTAATAACCGGGTTTAACCGGCAGAAACTGGCAGAAACACATTTCGTGACATAATCTGAGACTTTTATAGTTGTATTAAATCCTTAAGTACATTTTATTCAGGATAAATAACAAATGGAATATTGTGGATAGTTTTAATTAAAAAATAAATAAATTTGTATTAGAAAAAATGAGTAATGTAACAGATAAAATTTTTGTTATAATATGGTTGTGTAATTTTATATATAAACAATTATTAGAGTATTTAAAATTCAGAATAGAAAACTATATCCAATACTTATTTTAAATTAAACGCTGAAAAGAAAAGAGAAATAATCAATACTTACTCAAAACTTACTTTTCTGTAATTTAACATAATAATTTAATGATAACTGTTAAAAATCTTTCTCACAGAAATGTTACACAGCTCCAAATCAAAAAACTAGACTAATTAATTCCATTTGTATTTGGAATTGCATTTTGCTTTATTTCACTGTAGTACAATTAAAAAAGAACATTGGTGGATGTTTTAATACATGTTAAGGCATTTTATTAAAGAAAATTAAAACTGTAAAATATTAAATTTTGAGTGAATATTATATTTTTGTAAAATTATTTTCATTATTCAAAATATTAGAATACTAAAATAGGTGGTTCAAAAAATTAGAATACTAAAATAGGTGGTTCAAAAAATTAGAATGCTTATGAATTTTCCTGATTTGTTCAGAAGGTTGCATAAAATTATCTTCTGCGGGACTTCTTAATTTATAAAAACGCTTTGCATCATCATTGTTTTCATTTTGTGTAAAACATGGGCCATTCGTTCGACATAAAAGAGTTTACAAAGCATCGTATTATTGATTTGCATAAAGAAGGTCATAATCAGCAATATTTCGCCAGTTACTTAAAATGTTCTCAACCAAGTGTTAGTAAAGCAATAAAGCAGTATTCTAACGATGGACTTTTTGAAAACAAGCATTTAAATAGCAGCCGAAAGCCAAAAACTACTCAGAGAGATGATAGAAAGCTAAAGAGTATTGCTAAAAAAACTGTTTTGGAAGTGTGAGATATTTGCATCGAAAGTGGAAAGAACACAGTGTTGATGTGAGTAAATCTACAACGCTAAGACTCCATAAACTTGGATTTCAATCTCGTGCACCAAAGATAAAGCCCTTCATGACTGAAAAGGGAAAATTAACATAAATGGAAAACATAAAACAGAAAAGGGAGAGAGTGAAGTGGTGAGAAAACAAAAGCTTTATGGGGTCTGGATGATTGGAAAAAGATATTGTTTAGTGATGAGAGTGTGTTTTGCGTAACATATGGTGAATGTTGTGTTCGTGTTTGGCGAATGAAGCAAGAAGCACATGAGAAGAACTGCATGAAACGATCAGTGAAATTTGCAGCCAGTGTAATGGTATGGGCTTGTATGACTGCAGATGGTCCTGGAAGGCTATGTATCATTAACAAAACGATTAATTCTGAGCTATATCAGGAAATCCTTGAGCATTTCATGATACCATCGTCAGATGATCTGGATGGTGACGATTTTATTTTCCAACATGATTTAGCAACTTCACACAGGTTAGTGTCCACCAAGAACTGGCTTAGCCAACATTCAATTAAAGTACTTCCCTGGCCAGCTAATTCACCGGATTTAAATCAGCGAATTCGTGCTGTTATAAAATGTAAAGGTGATGCTACAAAATATTAAAGAATAACTATGTTTCCTCTTTTTAAACACATATTATTTACAATGCATTATTCTAATATTTTGAACCAGGTAAATGGTTATTCTACTATTTTGATTTTTTCCACGTGTGAATAATTATTTTAATTTTTGTATTATTTCTTTTAATTTTAATGCTAAAAGATTCAACAAACTATGTAGATTCTTACTGTAGATTAAAATATAATAGAATTTTTTGTAAATTTCTTTTTTTTTCTTTTTTTTTTTTTTAAATAGAAATTCAACGGTAAATAATATTAATAGTTAAGCTTGTACAGCAACAGATTACCATTATGGAAATTTCTGTTTTTCAAGTAAAAGAAAATTAGTATTATATAAACAAAGTATATTTATATGATCCTTTTGAAGCTTTTTGCTACTTTGAATAACATTCATAATCTTTAGTTTTAATTTTTAATTTAATTGTTTATATATCAAATACATGTATGAATTATGAATCATTGCAGTTAAAGTTCTTCCAATTATTATTTCTTAGTTTCTGCCAGTTTTTGCCGCTTACTGGCAAAAACTAGTTTCTGCCATGCCGGTTTTAACCGGTTATAACCACTGGTTTTAACCACCCCGGCAGAAACTTGCCAGCCCTGGTTACAATACTGGATAATTGCTGAACGTGCGCTTTCAATTGTGGTACGCGTTTTTAAAGTTAAGTCATTTATTTTCATTTTACTTTGCATAAATTCTATAGATCATATACAGGGCTAAACAAATGAAGTTTTCAGAAAAGAAAGAGTACATATCCGCTTATTGAGGGAAATTGCTGAAAGGGAATTTTCGACTGTGTTATACATTCCCTAACAGAACTAAATTTTAACACACAACAGATATATATGTAGATCATATACAGAGCTGCACGAAAGAGTTTGGATATTTTTACGACCTTACATGGTATTGTGCTGTCCTCTAAAAAAAAAAACCTTTTTTGAAATTTTCTCTATATAAAGTCTAATAAAGAATTTAAAGAAATTTTAAACATGGCTAAATTTTTACGGCTCGTTCTGACTAAGACTTTAATGTTGAGCATTTTTCATTTTATCATTTTATTACAAAATGGCAGCGAATTAAGCGAGAATTAAAAAAACAAAAACACTTTTCTAAAAAATAACCTATGTTACTTGAAAAAAAAAAGACACCTGACGTAATCAGCTGAAAATGAAGCATTTTATTACATATTAATGGTTTAACAAAATAAATAAGTAAATAAATAAAAATTTATGTAAATCATTTTAAAATTCTATTATAACAAGAAAATCTGTAAAAATGAAGCTCTTCTTTTGCCAGAATTCTGCAATTATTAGTTTAAATTACTTTAAAACTCCTGAGTAATTTCTTAACTTTTTTAAAAATTCTAAATGGTGCATAAAAACAGAACAAAAATATATACTTTAATGAAATATTTGATGTAGTACTAATGTGAGTTTTTTTTTTTATTTTTTTTTTTAGGAAACATTTCACTGTGGGCTTTTTTTTTTTTTTTTTTTTTTTTTAGAGGACAGCACAATAATTGCTAAAATTGGGTTATAAAATAATGTTATGCGTTGGCTAAATTGTTTACTTCGGCATCATCCTTCACGTTATTAAACGGTGAGCTTTTGTTACATTATTCTGAATGTGTTGGAAAGCGTTACAGGATGTATGCTTCACGCATGATTTTTCTTTCTCGTTAAATATTTCGATTGAGTTTTTTCTCCGGAATTAATTTTGAGCAATTATCAAAGAGTGTGTCGTACATCTTAATGGCACGCTCTTACCTACGCGTAACTCGTGGGAAGGCCACTCAGGTTTGAAAGCCCTGATTCTTATTGACCTCTTATTTAAGAAATAAACACGCCCGCATAGACACAGAATTGTGACCCTGACTTTGTAAAAAACGAGAAAACAAAAATGGTTGTTGCAACTTCTTTTTCAGTATTAAAAGATAATTATGTTTTAAAAATGTGTCGGTGTAACTCGTTTTATTTCATTTTATTTCACATAGTATACACTGAAAAAAAAAGAAAAAAGCGGCAGTTTATTACTTCTTATTTTACTGCTAATTTTACGGTATAATACTGGCAGCTGGGGTGGCAGTAAAATCAACATTTTTTTTATTTTTTTTTTCAGTGTAATAATACAAAACAGGAGAAGTTTATTATAACAAAAATTAAAAAAAATGTATTGATGCAACTAAAACTATCTTTTCTATCTGTTGAAAAAAAAAAAAAAAAATCTCTACAAACTATCGAAGAATAGAAACTATCACCGCAACTTATTTTATTTAACCGACGGTTAATGTGTTAAATATAAAAAAGAAAGCATAGTGATGCAATTTATTTTATTTTATTTTTAGTATAATAGTACGGAAGTCACTAAAGAAAGGTATTTTTTCAGAAATACAATTGAAAATCCGAAAAGTAATGTAAAGCTAGAAGTTCAAAATTTCAAACATATATAATTCCAAAAGGTTGTTATATGTAAGTTTTAGAAAATGCATCAATACGATTATTTAATTTTTATACACAAAAGTATAAAAATAAACACGTACGAAATGAAAAATATCAATATGAAAAGATTATTATATTGAAGGAAAAGTATCAATACAACTTATTTTCTTATACTTTATTTATTTATTTTTCAGTGCGGTAATACTAACAAGTGGGTTAGTGTGATCGAAGATCACACAAAGGGTTTAGTTTAATATTAGTTGCAAAACACCTTATCCTTTCTTAAATAAATTTCATTAAACAACAAAAAAAAAGTCATGTTTTTTATGAAGTAAAAATTTACCGGTCTATTTTTTCGTTTTTTCGAATATCTAAACCGGGCCAGATAGCGGGCAAAGCCCGCTATTATATTCTGTCATAATAATATCTGTCATGTGGACTAAATGTGATATTAAAAACAAAAATAATAATTTCAAAATTAAACATGTTGTACACCTTCAAAATGTTAAAATATGCGAATATTTTTCATAATCGGGTTTTTATCATGATTCAATACGTTCCTCAAACTCACATATTTACTATTCTCTATTACTGATGTTGATACTCGCTTTGTATTATTCTCAAACATTTGAAAAATCCGTTAAACTTCCAATATGACGTCAGATTAATTTTCTTTTTAATTCTCTAATGACGTGATATTAATCTGCTTTCTGTACATACACATACTCATGCTCCTTGTATTATTGAGAAATCTTTGAAAATTGCCGTTTTATTACCAATATGACGTCATATTAATCTTTTTTTGAATTGGTGAAATTTTTTATTTCATTTTCATTTTTCACGTAGAAATCTTTCAATAGAAAATTTATTATTGTAGAAAGAATTTTATTGTGGATTTTTAATTGTTGGCAACTGCTATAACGAAAAGTGTTTAAATTTAATAGGAAAAGGCTGTTAGAATTTTGGTTTTTTATCTCTCTGTATTAATATAATACGATTTTTTCAAATTTTAATATTTTGAGCTTCATGGTAGGTATTTAGCTATAAGTACACAAATTTTCATGCCTGTAAGTTATATAGTTTCTGAGAACAGCTCTGTGACGGACAGACAATGGAGCGGGAGTAATAGGGTTTCGTGAGATGAACGAAACCCTAAAAATAGTACTAATCCGAAGATCATTGCATTCTATAAAATACGTATGGTGACGCTACTTATTTTAATTTATTTTTGGTATATACAATAAACCCCATAAAAAGATTATTTTTTCAGAAATCCAATTGAAATTTGGTAAAAATAATGTAAAATTAGAAAATCAAAATTTTGAATATTTAATAATTGCAAAAAATAATAAGATACAACATTAGAAAAAGTATAAATAAAATGTATTTAATTTTTTAGTACAGCTATGAAAGAAAATAAGCATGAGGACATTGCTATGTTGAAAATTTATAGTAAACTTGAAATATACATTAGAAATTTAACTGACACGCTTTTTAATCCAAAGTTAATGCATTAATATGCATTGTAATCGACAATGAGGTTATATGCAAATTTTGAATAAAATCGATTCCTTAGATTTTGAGATATGTGATTTCAATCAAACACGTAAAAGAGAAATTCGCACCTTGAGCCTACCCATGATAAGATATCGACCTGAAAATACTCAACTATGCGTTATCATTGACAATAAACTTCTGTGCTAAATTTAAGCAAAATCGGTTTGTTATAGATATTTGATTTTAACCAAAAACGTAAAAGAATGTTTCTGCCCCTGGGCCCTGCCCGTAATGAGGTAAATGAGGCAGTAATACACTGCCGCGCAAGCGCGGCAGCGTATTACTGCTTATTGTACTGTTTATTACTGTTAATTTTACGGTATTACTATGCTGTAAAATCAACATTTTTTTTTTGTTTTTGCAGTGTAGATTCAAATATGAGAATCCAAAATTACAACCCACTGTGCCAAATAATTCTTAAGTTATGCTAAAAAAAAAAAAAAAAAAAAAAAAAAAAAAACTATTCGCATTGCAATCTGTTTTAAAACGATTACAAATCAATTTAACATTAGGCGCTGCAAACTTTCGACCTTTATAATTCCTAAACTACTGGACCGAACTCCTCACTTAAAATTTTCCGGGATGAAAAATATACCATGACGATGACGTCAAAATTAGCTGTTCGTGTCAAAAATTTCCAAATTTGGTAGAATTTCAGTATAAAGATGAACCCCTAAGCTTATTTTTTTTATAGCATGAGTGGGAACAAATGCATATTTTCTAGTCAAATTGCTATTTCCTTTTTTTTTTTTTTTTTTTTTTTTTTTTTTTCTTTTGGTGACAATCTAAAGATTAAAATGTATGGGGTATTCTCCCCCCTTTTTTTTTTGGGGGGGGGGGGGGGTAGGGGAACTGTACATTTTTTGTCTATAAGGACAATTTTAGCGTACAAAAAATATAGAAACTGGTGATGGAATCCTTTTTTTTTAAGCGAGTGTGTGCAGTGTGCACAACTTTGCAAGGTTGTGCAGCCTTTTGTCTCGTAATCTGAAATACGTAAACGTTGTGAAAGTCAATTGAATTTGCGAGCCATGATTCGCGAGACATAATTTCATTGAAACTAAGACCCACAGAAAACAAAATGACGCTTGTTTGAAAATCAACCTACGGATTTCTCCTTTTCATCTTAAAATCTTGGGAAAAATTTTTTTACAGTTAATTTTTACTTTTCGAACACATAGCGAAAGGAATGTATTGTAATCATGATGTATGTGTAGGTGTGTCTGAGTGAAACCTTTTCTAAAAAAATCCTTTTCTACACACACACAAAATTAACAGTAATAAACAGTAAAAAGCAGTAATATACTGCCGCGCATGCACGGTAGCGTATTACTGCTTTTTACTGTTAATTTTACGGTATAATATTGGCAGCTGGGGTGCCAGTATTATACCGTAAAATAAACTTTTTTTTTTTTTTTTTTTTTTTTTTTTTAGTGTAAGGTTCCTTGCGATTCCATCTTAGCAGGTTAAACTATATTCAGTAATCAATGCAAATTAATTTACGTTGTAAGATGTATGTATCAAAACGCATGTTGCATGTAAGATCTATGTATGAAAGTAAGGATGTATGAAAGTACTGCATTAAATTATTAATAGAAATTAATTTCAGTTTTTAAATATTTACTATTGCTGGCGTTGCATTTTCCTGAGCCAAATAATATGTAAATACCTAAAATTTACATGAGACGTGAGTTTCAAGTGATTTTCAAAAAAAAAAAAGAAAATACCATAAAATGTCTTTCTGTCAAGGGAAAAAAAAGGAAAAGACAGAAATAAAGAAAAAACAAGAACAAAAAATCATGCATCAAGCACAGATTATGAAACACTTTCCAACACAGACAGAAAACTGTAACGAAACTTCAATGTTAAATAAGGTGAAAGAAGATATGTAAGTAAACAGTTTAAAAAACATATAACACATTGAAAAGTACAGTTTTCGAAATTACCTTCCTGTGTCAAAAAAGTAGTCAAATTATTTTGTGCAGCTCTGTATATGATCAATAGATGTGGATATATAGTATGATAAAATTTAGTTCAGTTAGAATATTCACATTTAGCAATTTTCGCCAATCGATGGAAATGCACTCGAAATCTTTTGTACAGCCCTGTATATTATCTGAAGACTTTTGTACACACCACCTATTAAGCTAAAAGGCAACTTAAAACTCACTCGCAGCAATTACCAAGCGTAAACGACAATGTATCTTTTTTGCGTAGCCCTGTATATGAATTTATTTATATTCCACAAACTTCTATTAGTCTACTAAATACAGTTCAGCTTAAAAATGCGAAAACACAATTAAAAACTACCCTTAAGCAATTCACTCTCATAGTCTGTAATATTTATGAATTCCCTTGTGTAGCCCTGTATATGATGAACCGAGTTTATAAACACACATGTGCTATGAAAAAAAAAATTATTAAACTTAAAAACGCAAACCAAAGTTGAAAATGCACTTATCACACTTAGACTGTAAATATCGCACATGTACTGTAACCAATATATTTTGTGTGTCCCTGTAAATAAACGCAATGCACACAAGAGAGCAATTTATAGTGCATCTCAGTAATGTATATAATTTTCATTATGTTTGAAATAGTGAAATATCACGAAATTACACTGCAGACGATTTTTCAACATAGGCCGATGTGTAACATAGTTCTTTTGTTTGATCCTGTAAATGTATAATAAATGCTTTGCACCCTATTCTACAAAATGCAAGTTTTAATGCGCTTCATAATTATATATCTCATCAAAAAGTCACCTGTAAAAAAGGCTGCCAAGTCTCGTAACTCATTTACCGTAAAAAGTACTGAGATCGTATAAAGCCAAGTTTAACTATCTTATTAATTCTGAAATTTTCATTCACAAATCACTCCTAGTCTCTACATCTTTCGTTAATTATTATTTTGTGACTTGGCAATTACATAGCACGAGAATGTGATGCATATAGTTAGTTTTAATCAAATAATACTATAACATATTAAGGTGTAATAACTTCCCTGTGCGTATATAATTTGCCTTAATTAAATTATCCCATCCCATCCCATAACATTGTAAGGTGTAATTACTTCCCTGTGCTGCGTAATTGCCAAGTCACAAAATAATAATTAACGAAAGATGTAGAGACTAGGAGTGATTTGTGAATGAAAATTTCAGAATTAATAAGATAGTTAAACTTGGCTTTATACGATCTCAGTACTTTTTACGGTAAATGAGTTACGAGACTTGGCAGCCTTTTTTACAGGTGACTTTTTGATGAGATTTCACTTCTTTTTGTAAGTAATCCTCCTTTTCTTGATTTTTGGTTCTTTTTTGGAGATCATAAACTGATTTTCGCTAAGCCCACACTCTGTCCCTATTATTTACAGGTATCAAAAATTTGAAGCTTTAGTTTCGTTTACAAAGTACTGTAGATAAAAAGATATTTCAGGTTCCTAGGCAAGTACTAAGTTATGGGAGGGGGAGTGTCAAAAGTTCTCTCAGTTACTTCCAGGATAGGTGCTATCATCTGAGATATTACTCGCAGCCCTAGATACTTGATATTTAACATAAAAGAACTTTTTAGTATAAAAAGAAAGCCAAAATTAAAATCCGGAAATTTCCAATAAATCAAACTATATATTCCTTTTTTCGATGTTTTTTTTTTTTTCGTTTTTTTTAATCTTTTTATTATTATTATTTACGGATTTTTTAATTTTTTCTTACTTTGTGTACTAAACCCTGCCTTTCTGCCAAATGTCAAGCTTCTAGGACTACAAAATCGAATTATTTTCAAATTTTCGACTTTTTATAAATTTATTGATTTTTCGATTTTAATACTAAGTTACCTGATTGTCATGCCAATATAGTAATTATTTGATCCGTCTTCTTAGGATCATTTAGGTTCAATTTAGAGATAAATCAAGTTAATCTTAGAGTCACCATGATTTTATTTAGAAAGGACTATCAAGCCATAACCAGCCAGTAATGTCGGGAGGGTAGGGGGAGCTGTGAAAATTTTTGTGGGGCTAACATCATTTAACAATCCATATTTCATATGTGAAGTAAATAGAGACAACCTGTGAAAGAAAACAAACCTGTCTATAAAGAAATCGCTTATATCGTAGCCAGTCTATGGCGGAACTTTTCTATAACGAAATTCGTAAACGAAAGAAAAGAAAACCATAATCCGGGGGGAAATAACATAAAACAATTAGGGGCGTTGTACTACCTAATAGGACAATTATCTTAAAACTAATGTTTCTAGCAGTACAAAATCAAATTGTTTTCGAATTTTCGATTTCTTAAAGATATTTCGATTTTATTTTCGAATTTAACGAATATTTTAATTGTTCCTTTTATTGAATAGTAAATACTACCTTTACACCAAGTTTTAAGTTTCTAAGACTACAAGATAAAATTATTTTCAATTTTTGATTTTTTCGAATTTTTTTTATAATTTTCTGGATTTTTTAATTTTTTCTTATTTTGTATCCTTTATTACAAATGTCAAGTTTCTAGCGCTACAAAATCAAATTATTTTGAAATTTCCGATCTTTTTCGAGACTTTTATTCTATTTCCAAATTTATTGTGTTTTAATTTTTCCTTTTTCTGCATCCTAAACAATAAGTTTACGCCGAATTTTAAGTTCTAAAGCTACAAAATCGATTTTTTTTCTATTTTTCAAATTTTCGATTTTTTTTTCGAATTTTATAGATTTTTTATTTATTTGTTTTTTTGTATCCTAAATACTACATTTATTCCAAATTTTAAGTTTCTAGCTTTACAAAATCGAATTATTTTCAAATTTTCGTTTTTTTTCGATTTTTTTATTTTATTTTCAATTTTTGTTGTGTTTTTAATTTTTTCTTTTTCTGAATCCTAAACACTACCTTTACACCAAATTTTCAGTTTCTAAGACTACGAGATCATATTATTTTCAATTTCTCTCTTTTTCTTTCCTTCTTTCTATTTTTTTTTTCTATTTTTTTTTAATTATCCATATTTTCTAATGTTTCCTTATTTAGTATCTTAAATATTACCTTTATTTCAAGTTTCTAGCGCTATGAAATCGAATTATTTTCAAAATTTCCTTATTTTTCGATTTCTTTCGATTTTTTTATTTTATTTTTGAATTTTATTGCGTTTTTATTTTAACTTATTCTGGATCCTAAACACTATCTTTACCGCAAATTTTATGTTTCTAAGGCCAAAAGATCAAATTATTTTCATTTTTTTCAATTTTTTTTCGAATTTTTCGAATTTTCGATTTTTTTTTCGAATTTTCTGGATTTTTTAATTTTTCCTTATTTTTCATCCTAAATACTACCTTTATTCCGAATTCCAAGTTTCTAGCGCAACAAAATTGGATTATTTGAAAATTTTCGATTTTTTTCGATTTTTCGATTTTATTTTCAATTTTTTTTGTGTGTGTTTTTGATGTTTTCTTTTTCTGAATTCTAAACACTACCTTCACACCAAATTTTAAGTTTTTAAGACTACAATATCGTGTTATTTTCAATTTTCAATTTTGTTCGATTTTTTTTAATTTTCGAATGTTTTTAATTTTCCGGATTTTATCATTTTTCCTTTCTTTGTATCCGAAACACTAGCTTTATTTTAAGTTTCTGTGGCTGCGGGATCTACCCAATCTTTTTGGTGACGCGAGAGTGAGTGAGTGTGTGAGTGACAAAAAATCGAAACTTTGAGTTCATATATCGTCTGCACTAATTTATGGGTATTTTTTGAATTATCCATATTTTTGAATTTTTCCTTATTTAGTATCTTAAATATTACCTTTATTCCAAATTTCAAGTTTCTAGTGTTATGAAATCGAATAATTTTCAAATTTTCCTTATTTTTCGATTTTTCCGAGTTTTTCGATTTTTTTATTTTATTTTCGAATTTTATTGCGTTTTTTATTTTAACTTATTCTGAATCCTAAACACTATCTTATTGCGAATTTTAAGTTTCTAAGGCTAAAAAATCAAATTATTTTAATTTTTTCAATTTTTTCAAATTTTTCGAATTTTTGAATTTTTTTTTTCGAATTTTCCGGAATTTTTAATTTTTCCTTATTTTGCATCCTAAATACTACCTTTATTCCGAATTCCAAGTTTCTAGCGCAACAAAATCGGATTATTTGAAATTTTTCGATTTTTTCAATTTTTCTTTCGATTTTTTTTTGTGTTTTTGATGTTTTCTTTTTCTGGATGCTAAACACTACCTTCGCACCGAATCTTAAGTTTCTAAGACTACAAGATCGTATTAATTTCAATTTTCAATTTTGATGGAATTTGTTGAATTTTCGAATGTTTTATTTTCGAATTTTCCGTATTTTATAATATTTCCTTTCTTTGTATCCTAAACACTACCTTTTCTCCAAATGTCAAGTTTCTAGGGCTACGGGATCTACCTAATCTTTTTGATGACGCGTGAACGAGTGAGTGAGTGAGTGACAAAAAATCGAATGTTTGAGTTCATATATCGTCTGAACTAGAAAAGACAGAAAGTTGTAATTTTAAATTTTGGTCCTGTGTGTCAAATACTCTAGAAAAACGAAGTTTCAAAATTTTGGGATACTCCAGCGCGGAGATATGGGGGGGAGGAGGGTCAAAAGTGCCCTGAGTTGCTTCCAGAAAAGTATGCTTACGGCTGTCCTCTCTCGACTTAGTGGAGGCACTGCCGTGCCTCCAGATAAATCAGTAAAACATAATGAAAAATACACGCAAATGTCGAATTAAAAACCACTTGATAACATAACAAACACGTGTAATGCTTCTGACATCAAGTAAATGGGACTGCATTTTTGGCGTTTAATCTTACAGTTTGGCGATGTTTTTTGTTATGAAAAGTGGTCGACGGGATAATAGAGAAGTACCGGTTTTTCTTATAATACATGGTTTGTATAGATTCGAGGGGAAAATTATATTACTTTCATAAAAATGTATTTGGATGGTTTCTTGTTAATACAATCTTGCCAAGGCTGTGGTTTTCCTATTAGACTTAATGTTAGCTATATGCTCCATTTTTCTGCAACTAAATTTCATCATGCCAATATAGTAATTCATTGCTCCGTTTTCTTAGGATCGTTTATGTTCTATTTAGAGATAAATCAAGAGAATCTTAGAATCACCATGATTTTATTTAGAAAGGACTATCAAGCCATAACCAACCAGTAATGTCGGGAGGGAGGGAGAGATGTGAAAATTTTTGTGCGACCAACATCTTTTAACAACAAATATTTCATATATAAATTAAATAGAGTAAAGCCTGTGAAAGAAAATGAACCTGTCTATAAAAAAAAGGTCTATAACGTAGCCAGTATATAGCGGAACTTTTCTATTACAAAATTCGTAAACAAAGGAAAAGAAAAGCATAATCCGGGGAAAATAACACAAAACAATAACGGAAGGTGTACTAGCTATAGGACAATTATCTTAAAATCTATCTAAAACAAACTATCCCCATCCTGTGGGATTTGTTTTTCAATGTTTTACTTTATTTAATGAAAAACATAGATTGCATCCGACAACTCATAAAAAAGTCCTCCGGCCTGTACCGGCAGGAAAAGGTAGCTTTCCTATATCTTCGTTTTAAAATTTTAGCTAATGTTACTCGAAAACAGCAAGTTAAAATGCAAAGAAACCGTTTACAAAAGATTCGTTTACACTGAATTTGAATAAGAAATTCGCCAAATTATTGAGGTATAGCCAAGTTGGCTTCATTTATGAAGACTTATTTTTGTCGCCAAATTTGGCGAGATTTCGCCAATTGTCGCCAAATTTGGCGAGAATTTGGCGCTAATGGATATGAATATATAGTTTTATGCGTATGATTGGGAAAATGATTACAACAATGAAAGAAAATAATTTGCGAGAAATCGCGTTCACTAAAACTTATAAATTTATATTAAAATCATTAAAATTACAGACATTACAATACACTTTCATAAAACATTAAAAACATATTAAAATTGGACGTTTCGGATTTACATGGAAAATCCCTCTTCAACAACAACATTTCACTTAGCGTAAATCATAGTTCAAAAATATCAACAAATAGAAAATGCAACGTATCAAAATTTCGAAGTCAAAGTTACAGTTATAATAACACGGAGTATTCATTCGGGATTGCACCTGCTTGACCATTATTGACCATAAATTTATTGTTGGTTTTTTGTAATGTGCTGTTTTGTTTCAAAATGTCAGCCACCCTAGAATTTCAAACTGCTCTATCTCAGCCAATTTTTAAGATAGAGGTAAAACAAAAAATGCTCTGGAATCCTTGTATCCAGTCCTAACACCTAATTAAAAAATAAACTTGATTTTTTTAACTTTTTTGTATATTTCTTTTAGTTTTAAAGTTTTCCGTGGCCGCCATCTTGAAACAAGATGGCGGACCAAGCTGGCCAACGAACTCGGTCGAGGCATTGGTGAGCTTAATACACACAATTAGTTTCATCCAAATTAATTTATAAATACGAGCGTTATCGTATCAAATTATTTTCATTTTTTCAATTTTTTTCGAATTTTTTTATTTTTTTTCCGAATTTTCTGGATTTTTTTAATTTTCCTTTTTCTGTATCCTAAATACTACCTTTATTCCTAATTTGAATTTTCTAGCGCAACAAAATCGGATTGCCTTCAAATTTTCGGTTTTTTTCAATTTCTTCGATTTTTTCAATTTTGCTTTCGATTTTTTTGGTGTTTTTGATGTTTTCTTTTTCTGGATGTTAAACACTACCTTCACACCAAATCTTAAGTTTCCAAGACTACAAGATCGTATTATTTTCAATTTTCCATTTTGATGGAATTTGTTGAATTTTCGAATGTTTTTTTTTCGAATTTTCTGGATTTTATAATTTTTCCTTTCTTTGTATCCTAAACACTACCTTTTTTCCAAATGTCAAGTTTCTGGGGCTACGGGATCTACCCAATCTTTTTGATGACGCGTGAACGAGTGAGTAAGAAGTGACAAAAAATCGAATGTTTGAGTTCATATATCGCCTGAACTAGAAAAGACAGAAAGTTGTAATTTTAAATTTTGGTCCTGTGGGCCAAATACTCTCTATAATTGAAGTTTAAAATTTTTGGGATACTCCAGCGCGGAGATATGGGGGGGTCAAAAGTGCCCTGAGTTGCTTCCAGAAAAGTATGCTTACGGCTGTCCTCTCTCGACTTGGCGGAGGCACTGCCGTGCCTCCAGATCAATTTCATTCTGTTTTAAATGACGTAGCGTCATCAAAATGCGTTTGAAACGATTATTCCCCATTGACCGTAATGTAACGGTAAACTTTTGAGTGTCCCTGTGTATAAAAATTATAAGTGCTACACACTTCAGTTGAAATAGGAACATGCTATAGATAACGACAATAACATATAAAAGTTGTAGAGCAATCCGAGCCTATTTACGGGAGTTAGAGCACGGACAGACGGCAGACAAACCGAAGTCATAAACACTTTTCAACTAGGTTGGAAAGTGTTAAAAATACTGATTACATAAACAAATTAGAGGTCAACTAGTGAAATTTCTCTTTTTTTGAAGCAATTTATAATAACTAATTAAAACTTTATTGGAATAATAAAGACAATATTATTAATAAGAGTAGGAATTTTAAATAAAAAATTGCGTAGCTTTGTTTATTAACACTTTCCAACCTAGTTGAAAAGTGTTTATGACTTCGGTTTGTCTGCCGTATGGCCGTCTGGTCGTCTGCCGTCTGTCCGTGCTCTAACTCCCGTAAATATGCTCGGATTGCCCTGCAATGTTTATATGTTATTGTCGTTATCTTATAGCATGTTCCCTATTTCAACTGAAGTGTGTAGCACTTATAGTTTTCTTACAGGGACACTCAAAAGAATTCCGTTACATTATGGTCTTAGGGGGAAAAATCATTTGCGGTTTATTTTAATGATGTTACACAATTTCAAACACATTGTAATTGATATATATCACTAAGGTGCATTAAAAGAAACTTAACATATGGTGTGCATAGCATTTATAGTTACTTTACAGGGACAGTCAAAAGAATTCCGTTACATTACGTCTATGGAGAAAAATCGTTTGCGGTTTAATTAAATAATATTTCACTATTTTAAACACATTGAAATTTATATGTATCACTAAGGTGCATTACAAGAGGCTTACTACAGAATATTGTGCGTATAACAGTCATCGTTCATTTACAGGGACACACAAAAGAATCTCTACTGTCTGTTAACAATAATTCCTGGAAGTGCGTTTTAAGTTGTTGAACGCGATTTTAAATTTAACTCACTTTTTGTCTATTACTTGGTGTGTATAAATTCTGTAGATTATATACAGGGCAGCACAAAAGTTCGCGAACGCATTTCCGTTTATTGACATAAACTCCAGAAGGAGAATTTTAAACTGCTACGCGTTTCCTAACTAAACTAAAATTTAGCATCCAATGTAGTATATATACAAATCTATAGATCATATACAGGGCTGAATAAAAGTATTTGGATATTTTTCCGAATATTGTATATGTTGGAAATATATGTTTGAAATTTCTGAAATCACGTTTTTAAATATGTTATGCGTTTTCAAATTGTTTACTTAGATGTTATCTTTCAGCTTATTAAATGGTAATGATTTGTAAATTATTTTGGAAGCGTTGGAAAGTGTTATATAATCTATGCTTGACGCATGATTTTTCGTTCTTGTTTTACATTTTTTACTTTAGATTTGTTATTTAAAATTATGGTATTTATCTAATTTGTTTGTCTATTGTATCTAAATTGGAGTTATGTATAATATACTTCAACCGCAAAGTTGTTAGTTCTCAGCCCAAATCTCGGTTAGTCATAAATAACTCTTTACTGTATTTCCTTGAAATTAATTTATTGTTTACAAAACAATGGCGTCTGTTTGCAAAATTTCCGTTATAATTCCTTGAAAACGAGAATGTCGAAGATTGTATGCACGGAATTCCGAAATGTTTCTTTAGCAAGCAAATCACGTCCCAGAGCTAGTATCTTTCTTTCTTTGAATCTTTCTTTTTTTTCGCTTGTGCTCTAAATGTTTCAGAATTCTGTGATTTCAATATAAGATTACAATACAAGATACAGTTAAAATTAACGTTAAATAGAGTATTTTAAAATATTAATTTCGTATGCTAATAATACTTTTACAGAATTACTTCCACCCAACTCAAATTTACATTGTAAAAAGAAGACAAATGTTTCTTAATCTTACAGAAATGTAATATAATCACGTACGAAAATGTACAATAACTTCTCCCGAGTTACCAACGATTCCGAAAAGCGTTATTTATCTTTAGAAACTCAGGATCCATTACAATGTCGATATTTAAAGAAGGATTTACAAAAACAAAGTTTCTTTTGCTGATACTGATTTTCAGAAACGTTTCCGATTAGTTTTTATAGTGTTTTACTCAGTAATCAACTCGTTATTGTATATATTCGTTCGTGGTTAAATTATATTTTCCTATATTAAGAAACATTTGTCTTTTTAGGGTTTCGTTCATCTCACGAAACCCTATTGCTCCCGCTCCGTTGTCTGTCTGTCACATAGCCATTCTCGAAAACTGTCTAACTCACAGAGTTGAAACTTTGTGTATAAATCAGAATATCAGCTGCGAAGATCTGAAAATATTAAATTTTGAAAAATTCGTGTTATTTTAATAAATAGAGATAAAAAACCAAAATTCTAACAGCCTTTTCTTATTAAATTTGAACATTTTCCCTTATAGCAGATGAAAAAATTAAAAATCCATGATGAAATTCTATCTACAATAATTAATTTTCTATCAGACGATTTCCACGTGAAAAATAAAAATGAAATAAAAAGTTTCACTAATTGAAAAAAAAAATTAATATGAAATAAAAAAAGATTGACGTCATAGTGGTAATAAAACAGAAAGATTTCTCAATAATACAAGGAGTATGAGTATGTGTGCATGTACACAAAGCAGATTAATTACACGTCATTAGAGAATTAAAAAGAAATCTGACGTCATATCGCAAGTTTAACGGATTTTTCAAATGTTTCAGTATAATACAAAGCGAGTATGAATATGAGTAATAGAGAATAGTAAATATATGAGTTTGAGGAACGTATTGAATCATGATAAAAATCCGATTATGGAAATATTCGCATATTTTAACATTTTGAATGTGTACAACATGTTTAATTTTGAAATTATTTTTTTTTAATATCGCATTTAGTCCACATGACAGATATTATTATGACAGAATATAATAGTGGGCTTCACCCGCTATCGGGCCGGTTCAGATATTCAAAAAACCGAGAAAAATAGACAGTTTTTTTTAGAAAATGAAATTTATTTGGATTTTTTAAAGAAAGGATAAAGTGTTTTGAAAGGAATATTAAACGAAACCCTTTGTGCGAACTTGGATCACACTTACCCACTTGTTTTACGGTATTGGGGAGAAAAAAGGTAACCTATCTTTTAGCACAGTGTCTCCCAATCCCAGTATACATCGAAGTGATGTACAATTACATTAAAACCTATGAAAGCGGGGCCTATCTACAACGGAATACTTTCTTAAACGTGAAAAAATCACGATCCCAGAGAAAAGAATACCATATCATTTTACAAGCTGAGACGAAAACCTGTATAAAACAGAAACATTTCCCAGTCCGTTACGATTCTGTTTTCGGTGGTTTTACTGTTTAAATGATATTTAGTTTTGTACATAAAGACAAACTATTAAATTATTTCTCGTCTTGTACATAAAGTAAAACCGGATTATTAAATTATTTCTAGTCTTGTACATAAAGTAAAGCCAAACTATTAAATTATTTCTAGTCTTGCACATAAAGTAAAGCCAAACTATTAAATTATTTCTAGTCCATAAAGTAAAGCCAAACTATTAAATTATTTCAATAAATTTTTTTGTAAAATCTCGGGATTTATAATTACGGCCAATTTACGCAAACGTCTTCCTGGGTTGGAGTAGATGTGGGAGAACTTTAATTCAACTCAGTACCTCACTTTTTTTATTGCTACTATCAACGTTTTAAAATTTATTTTGGTTATTATTAAGTTTATGTTAAAAAAAGGCGATTTAACCCTTTAGCGGGCGGTGGTCACAAAAAAGGACACCTAATTTTAATTCCAAAACTGACAAACGGCACCAAGAATATTTAATTAAAACTTTCCTTTTATGAAGTAAGAGAAAATCAGCAAGTTATTCTTTTCAAAGGAAATCGTTTGTAAAATCTGGTGTACCAAGCAGATTTATTCCGCGCTGGAAAGGGTTAAACGGAGAAAAAAAGTAATTTTTGAATTTTTTTCTTAAAAAAATTAAAAAAATTAACAAAATATTGAAATGCAATTGAATGCTAGTGTAAGAAAACTTGCATATTTTTTATGAATACCTCAAGAAATGCAAAACAAACAGCATTGTACTTTAATGAAGCATACTTAATAAATTTAAATTCAAATTAAGCCTAAAAACTACTATTAAGTCATAATATATGGATAAAAATAATTTTTAAGGCGGTATTAAAAAAAATATTTTTCCGCGCTCAACAACTCAAAATTTTTAGACACATTTTCAGACTCATTTTTAAAAGTAAAAACATGAAATTTGGCGGCGTGATTTATGAAGAGATTTATAAGGGACCTATGCTTTTATTTTTCGTTCAATTAATTAGAAATTGATTTACAAACAATTATTTTCACAGTACGATAATTTTTTTTGTTTCCAGCGCTATCGCTTCGGGAAATTCGGTTCAAAATGTCCACTTTGACAGCATTTTTAAAAAATATATTCTGCCTTTATCAAAAAATCGAGACAATACGGACCTTATAAAGTTTCTGAATAAGAGAACCTGCCAATTGGATGCATTTTAGAGCAAAAATGAATTTAAAAATGTGTCTCAAAATAAGCAGTTTGGATTTGAATACACCTTTAAGAAAGAAATAATAAGAAATACTTAAGAAACAATTAAAAAATTCCATTGAAATTTATATCTTTCTCCATAAAAGTTGAAAAACGTAAGGGTCAAGTTCGACAATAATATGACACATTTTAACGAACGGCTGAGAAGAATTTTAATGAAAATGCGTATTCATTTGAAAAACTTGCGAGTTATACTCTGATGCAAATAAAATAATAAACAAGATTTAAATTAAGAATTATGAAAAATTTAAAATAACGATAAAAGAAAGATAATATGAAGCACATATGTAAATATTATGTGCACAAAACTTTAAATATCTGTGGAACTAAAATAAATCACATATAAGTATTAGATGGAAATTAATAAAGTACTAGCTACAAATGTATTAAATTTTTAATCAAAATGAAATTACAACGATGATTAAATTAATCGCTATTACAAAATTTTAAATCTGAAGCGAAGTTGTGTGATTACTATGAAAAACTATGTGTGACTATTATATTAAATGTTTTGCAAGATTTTCGAACGCTATCAATAAAACTGACAGAAATAAATATTAAATGAAGCGCTGTACGATGTTTCCACTTTAAATGAAGTTTAAATATATCTTAGGAAAAAGTATGACTATTATATTAAATGCTATGCCAGATTTTTAAACAGTCTCAATAAAACTGACGCAAATAAATATTAAATGAAGCGTTATACGTTTTTTTCTATTTAACTTAAGTCTACATTCATTTTAAGAAAATGTATTACTGTGTATATTAAAATGCTACGCAAGATTTTCTAAAAATATTAATAAAATTGACACAAATAAATATTAAATAAAGTGCTTTACGATTTTTAGTTTTCTTTAAATGAAGTCTGCATACATTTTAGGAAAATATACATATGACTATATTATATTAAATGCTATGCAAGATTTGCAAACAGCATCAATAAAACTGACACAAATAAATATTAAAATGAGGCGCTATACGATTTTGTTTTCGCTAAATGAAGTCTACAGACATTTTAGGAAAAAATATAATTTTTTTAGACATTTAGATACCAATAAAAACGCATATGCAGAGATGATTTTATGTTGAAATGATTCAAGATGGTTCAACAAACCTTAAGGAGGTAATGCAGACCAAAACAAACAATTTTTGTATAAGAAATCATTATCGTTATCCACTTTTTCACTCAAAAATACAAGGGGTGTAACTGCAATTCGAACGTAACTATAGTTCGTAACTTTAACAAAAATAAAGATATTTTAAGTCAATTTTCAACAGACTTACCTTGTTTTGTGTGGAATACAATGGTATCATTAAAAGGGAGGAAAGTGAACAGAATTTCGCGAGGCCGTATGAACTGTCAACTGTATTCGGAATTGTGGAGCGGCTAGTTCAACGCTATTTGGATAAAGATGGTAGACACTTCTATCATTTTTTGTGATCATTTTTTTACTGTGAAGCACCCTGTATTTTTGTCTGAATAAATGGTTTGTGACCCCTAGTTTCCTACACAAATATTGTTTGTTGTAGTGTGCATTACACTGCAAAAAAAAAAAAAAAAAAAAAAAAAAAAAAGTGTTGGTTTTACAGTATAATACTGGCATCCCAGCTGCCAGTATTATACTGTAAAATCAACACTTTTTTGCAGTGTACTATCTATTAAAGTTTGTCCAATCTGTTTTTAATAATTCTGGTATGTATCAAATTACGGTAAAGAAACTCTCACTACAAATTTAAAGGTAAATAAATCACAGCAAATTATTGTTGAAACTTACGTGATTTGAAAATTGAAATAAGTATGCTATACTATATATCCACTGTCAAAAAAGACAAATGTTTCTTAATCTAGGAAAATATAATATTACAACTAAGAACGGAAAAACACAATAACCTATTCAGAGTTATCCACGATTCCGAAAAGCATTCTTTATCTTTAAAAACCTCAGAAACCAATATATTTTCGAGATTTAAAGAAGCTTTTATAAAAACAAAGTTTCTTTTGCTGCCACTGATTTTCGGAAACATTTTCGAATAGTTTCTATAGTGTATCAATCAGTTTTCTCAACCCAGAATACAGGTTTTACGGATGCTATCCATTATCATGAAAACATTTCCATGTTCAAAAGACATATTTTACAGACAAACATGATAAATTAATAGCTTTAATATTAACATTAAAATTAATATTATTTTGTCACTCTTGCATGTATAAATTCAATTATGCAGCTGAAAATGTTTAATTGAGAATCGATAGCATCCGTAAAACCGATATATCGGTTTGAGAAAACTGATTAATACAGCATCGAAACAACTCGGAAACGTTTCCGAAAATCAGTGGCAGCAAAATAACTTTGTTTTTATAAATGCTCTTATAAATCTCGAAAATATATTGGTTTCTTAAGGTTTTCTAAAGATAAAGAACACTTTTCGGAATCATGAGTAACTCAGAAGAGGTTATTGTGTATTTTAGTTCGTGATTATATTAATTTTTCGTAGAATAAGAAACATTCGTCTTTTTTTTACGCAGTGTGGAGGAAAGGGATTGCAAAATGTTAAAAAAACAAATAAAACTATATTTATTTTTTATATTTTGCAATTTGAGTAAGTATATAAACTAATCAAACTGAAAACCATTGGTTGCTAATTTCAAACCAATATAATTATTTTTATTATAAATAAAATTACAAGTGAATATTAAGTTTAACCGTCTTGCAAAAATTATGATCATTAGAACATCTCAATCATTTATGCGTTAAAAGTATGACGTACTCTACACTGAAAAAAAAAAAGTGTTGACTTTACAGTATAATACTGGCATCCCAGCTGCCAGTATTATACTGTAAAATCAACAATTTTTTTGCAGTGTTGGTCCATTTTACAATAAGCATACGTTTACGCAAAGATATTTACGTAAATTATATGCAAATCTTTCTAAATATTTTAAAATACGAATAAAACCACGTGTGTCTACTAACGTACAATAACCAAATTTTCCCAAAATATTTCAAGAGAAATAAAAACACACAAAATATATTTTTTAATTGAACGCTATATGAAAAGTAACAACATCAACAAAAACAAAAACAAAATGAAATTCATATGTTATATATTCGAAAGTAAGGAAATATAGTTAAACTAAATAAAACCACGTCTGAATTTTAAATTGCGGCAAAAAATTCTTGCTACAAATATTAGCGCAAAAAAACACAGTTAATTATTATTAAAATCAAACTCAACATAAAAGAAAAAAAAAGTGAAATTTATGTATGTGAAGTTTTTTAAAAATATTTAGATACAAATAAAGTAATATTTAACTATTGAAAGCGATCGAATACGCTTTACAAATTAATGACATTTTTCAATGGAAGTGAAACTACAAATACTATTAAATAAGCGCATAGCAAATTTTAAAGAAATCTGTAAATAATAAGAAAATCTTAAGGGTATATGAATTGCATAAAAAATATTTCATAAGTATTTTGGGACTAAGTAAGCTGTATGTAGCCATTAAATTAAATTAAAATAAAATCCAATTCTCACAAAACATACATCAAATAATAATAATAATAATAATAATAATAAATGATTGATATTTGCTTCGCAATATGAAATTTACAAAAAAAAAAAAAAAAAAAAAAAAAAAAGGCTTGCACATTAAAAGCGAACATTTAAAAATATATTTAAATGCATAATAAACCACTTATTACTATCAAAATACAATAACTAAATTCTCATGATATATTTTAATAATAATAAAGTCAAAGAAAATAAATTTTAAATAAAGCACAATATAGAAATTTATTAAATTGTAATTTTATACACTTTGTATTCGAAATTTACTAAATATATTTAGGTCAAATAAAAGCGCGTGAAGTAAATAATCAAATTACGACAAATAATCATTACAAATTAAGACAAATAAAGCCAAGAAAATTAAAGTGAAAAGGTATGTGAATATACATAGAGATTAGGACATTTTTTTATACGAACTTGTTAGCTATTCTTTGATTTCAAGGATATTATGCATAATATATATATATATATATATATATATATATATATATATATATATATATATATAGAGAGAGAGAGAGAGAGAGAGAGAGAGAGAGAGAGAGAGAGAGAATTTAGAAGTTCGTGGAATAAAAATGATCGAATCTCTTATTATATATATATATTCATTATATGCAAAACTTTCTAAACATATTTAGTTACAAATAAAACCACATGTAACTATGATATAAAAAACAAACTGAATATTCACCGTAAATCTAGAAAATTTTTCTCCAGTGATAACAATTTACATCATTCCTCTTCGACCTCCAGCTGTTATCTGTCCAGAGCCCGGCGTATGACACTTGTTTCTTTCGCCCAACCCACTTACCTTGAAGACTTGCGAGGCCGAAACCTATAACAAGCTGCCTCAATTGCTACCATTCTTAATAATTAGACAATTCCTATGCCAATTTGTCTTTTGTTTTGTCGACATAAACTTGGATTGGGAGAAACCGTAATTACGATATAGCTTGTGGCCTGTGGGTAATAAATTGAAAGGATGAAAGAGCCTGGAAGGATTTGGGATGCACTCGGATGAAGGCAGGGGAAAAAAAAGGGAGAGTCCGGGATGCTTCGCTTGTTTGCGGATGCCGTTTATGTGGATCGGTCTGATGCATGATTACCCCGCGTAATTTATTTCGTGGGATGGAGATGCAGTTCAAATCATTGAATTTAATACCATGCTTGTTCTGACATTTTTATTTTTTTAACTGAAAATTATTTATGTGAGGTAACAAATCAAGTAAAATAACCATCTGATAAACCAAAGGTGTCTGGGGACACACACACACTTATATACAGAGCCCGGTTAAGGTTCTCTACGGCCCAAGGTATAGCAGACTTTCACCGCCCCCCCCCTCTCCACTTCAAACCAAAATCGTAGCTAGAAACTGTTTTCGGTAGTATTTAGAAATGATCCTGCATTTTATAGAAATGCTCATAAAACTCAGTTTAAATTGATTTTTTTTTTTCTGTTTGATGATAAAATACCTTGAATATTTCTTCATCTTAAATATTTTCTTAAAAATAATTCTTATAAAAATATTTTGTTTACAGCATACTCAATTTCAGTTGTTTTCAGAGAATGAAGGAGTACAGACAAAGTATTTATTTAGAGGCATCTGTTGAAAGTAATTTTTTCCTAAATCATTTTACTCCTTTTAGGACCGCTGTCTGCGGTGGGCCCAAGACCACGTCGGCCTGTGCGGTAATCAGACCCTATATATATATATATATATATATATATATATATATACAGCGTGTTCAACATATATGCAGCGTGTACCCGGTTACAAATAACAATAACTTCGCTGTAAACAATGATTGGAAGAAACATTTTTAACATAATATAGACGGAAGCTCAAGGTTTTGTTTGCGTACTTTATAACTGTTCTAATTGACTCCTTTTAGACATAGAGAAAACATCCATGAGCTAATTCATTTCACGTCAGATGGGAGCATTTTTGTATGGACACTCATGTCATATTCTCTATGCATACTTTCTGTTCGTTCACTCTTGTAGACATATCCCCATAAAAGCAGTCACAAGGTGTCCTGCACAAAATCGCGGGAGAAATACGCTATCACTTGGCTGTTTTCTGTGTGACTAATAGGAGCCACTTACAGTTATGAAATACGCTAACAAAACTTTGAGCTGTCTTCTGTGTTGCGTTTAAAGCGTTTCTTTTGGTCATTATTTACAATGAAGTTATGGTCATTTGTAATCGGGTGATTCTTTTTGAAACACCTTGTACAATTCCGAGCATATTCGAATGCAACGTATCTTTCAAACATTTTACCTTAACTTGATATTAATGTTTTATTCAATATAAAATGAAAATCTGTCTTTTCGATTGACAGATTTCAGTTTAACGTCAACGTGCGGTATCGTATGTTTAACCTTCTGTTACCAGATCTATAAATAAATGGCGCATTTGAGCAAATGTAACTTAGCGCAAGCGCATTTTTAAAACCTTTAACGGCATGGACAGTCATATTTTTTAATTATCCATTCCAACTCATAAAATAATCCCAAAAATTAAGTATACGAATCGGAATGCATGTGCAGAACAGAACCGAAACAAACTGAGCTTTTCTGTTTTTTGGCAGCCGTCCAAATGTGTACTACACACATCTAACGACAACAGAAAAGTCCGTAGTGAAAGAAATATAATTTCGTCGCTAAAAAAAAGAAAAAAGTAAAGAAAGTTCAAATAATTGAATTTAAAAAAATTATTTTTTTTTTCAACTTAGATTTTTTTTCTAGGACAATAGAAAATAAGAAAAATTAGCAACGGAAATAGTAATGATGATGATGATAATAATAATAATAATAATAATAATAATTATGATGATGATGACGATGATAACAATAATAAACTCAGAAATCAGTGAAATACATTAGATGTCACTTCGGTAAAAAGTTTAAAATTTTCAAAATTATACGTTAAGCATGAGCATTACAATACTTATTTAATTAGTCGATTGTTGTAAGCGCAACCGCTTATGTCATCAGATTTCAAGTACTCATGACTCAGGCGTATCATGAGTACTTCAACCATTTTTACTTCAGGACACACTGAAATTATGATGATAAAAACATGACAAAAAAAGAGAGAATATATTTTGTGATTTATTTACTTAACACAAACAAAATATACCAAATATTAAAACAATATATTTCTAATAATAATTAAAAAAGACGTTCTTTAACAGAGCTTAATATTTTAATAGAACATCTCCAGTGTTGGGTTGAATTTTCGGAGGAACATACTCATATTTTTTTTTCAAAGATTGTTAACTGTGATTGAACTTTGTTCTTAGCAGAACGCCCATTACACAAATATGGTTTTGAGAATGAAAGCAAGCATTTATATTATTATTAATTTTATTATTATTATTATTTTTAAATATTTGAAAATTTACCTTTGAAAATTAATACAAAGTTCATAATTTAATTAATGATCTTTAATATATTTTATAGCACACCCAAGACCCGCTCACGGCACAACAGTCGAAAATCGCTGATTTATATACAAGGTCTGAAGTTAATTTTCTTCTTGTCTTATTCTTTTGTAATGGGTATGGAATTTTTAATACAGAACATTATTGATTTCAGCTATGGTAACACCTACAGGCCTCGCAGCGTATAGGACAAATTTTATTGTTTCTACCACTATTTTAGAAGAAATTATGTTTGTGATATATTTCTATTGCATACGGTAAAGAAATTTATCCTCAAGATTATTGATTAGGGATAATGGTATGAACAATAAAATGTTTCCTATATGCTGCGACCCCTGCACCTAGATGCCAGTTATTTTATATATCATTAAAATGAGTACTACAACAAGAAAGAAAGAAAAAAATAGCAATAAAATCGCGTGATTTTATTGCGTGATCCTAAATCGCAACGTAACGCATCAGGAATTTTTCGAAAATTAAATTTGATTTCTATGATGAGTCACAGGATGAAACTACAGCTCAACAATGTATCCGAAACTTTCGTGATGGGAACTTCCTACAAAATGGAAAGTGCTGAAGGTATATCCTTTATCTAGAGACAGTAACAATTTAAAAACCATTACTGAGATGGAGGAGTTACAACTGTTATATGTCATTTTTAACTGAAATAAACGTCTAAGTATTTTTAGTATATGAAAATAAAATTCATTTTTATGCGAACCTAACTCTTACTGTTGAATTAGCACATCAATTTAAAATGCATCCCACCATAGAATGAGCCTCTTTCTTCGCTCCACAATTCTTGAAAAAATGGCCACAGGCAAGTTCAGGTCCATCGTATGGGGAACTAGTGAAGGTATTGATATCTAATCTGCTCATAAAACCCCAAAATGAACCACTATTAACGGTTAGCGATTCCATTTTCTTTTACAAAGATAAAATTGTGTAAGTTTACTTCTTTTAGTGGAAGTTCATGACCGTTTAATTAAGGTAATATTTTCGAAGAAACTAAATGAAGACATACGCTCCGTTAAGGAGAAGCTGGGAGTAATTAGAGACAAACAGGGTAAAAAAAATCTCTCTATCTCTTTATATATATATATATATATATATATATATATATATATATATATATATATATATATATATATATATATATATATATATAGAGAGAGAGAGAGAGAGAGAGAGAGAGATGAAAGTATATGAAAATAAAATTCATTTTTATGCGAACCTAACTCTTACTGTTGAATTAGCACATCAATTTAAAATGCATCCCACCATAGAATGAGCCTCTTTCTTCGCTCCACAATTCTTGAAAAAATGGCCACAGGCAAGTTCAGGTCCATCGTATGGGGAACTAGTAAAGGTATTGATATCTAATCTGCTCATAAAACCCCAAAATGAACCACTATTAACGGTTAGCGATTCCATTTTCTTTTACAAAGATAAAATTGTGTAAGTTTACTTCTTTTAGTGGAAGTTCATGACCGTTTAATTAAGGTAATATTTTCGAAGAAACTAAATGAAGACATACGCTCCGTTAAGGAGAAGGTGGGAGTAATTAGAGACAAACAGGGTAAAAAAAATCTCTCTATCTCTTTATATATATATATATATATATATATATATATATATATATATATATATATATATATATATATATATATATATATAGAGAGAGAGAGAGAGAGAGAGAGAGAGAGAGAGAGAGAGAGAGAGAGAAACAGATCTATGGGTCGAAGAGACATGCGGTTTGCAGATAAATATTTAGTGTAATACGAGATTTTGTATGACAAAAAAAAAAAATAATAAAAAAAAATAAACTTCAAAATCCCTACAATAGGGGCGCTGTTGCAGACAATTCCATGGAATAATTCCCTATTGCTCACACAACGCAAGATTTGGATACAAAAACCTTAGAGAATTATGCATGTACACTTTTAATGCGCAAAATAATAATGGTGCGTAATGTTATTGTGATTGAAAATTGTACATGACAACCATTATTAGTTTTGCGTATTAAAAGTGTACATGTAACGTTTTTGTATCCAAATCTTGCGTTGTGTGAGCAATATGGAATTATCTGCACCAGCGCCCTTTGTTGTCGGGATTTTGAACTAATTTTTTGTGTCATACAAAATCCCGTATCACGCTGAATATTTATCTGAAAACCGCATGTCACTCCGATCCATAGATCTTTTTTATCGCGTTTGACTTTCGCACCGAACTTTTGAAACACCCGGTATATGTATATATATATATATATGTGTGTGTGTATTTATAATGAAAAAAGGCTCATGCAAAAAGTACATTACATTCCACGATTTTTATGAAACTGTAACAATTTTTTTATTTCACAATTTTAAAGCCGATTTTTTATGCCTAAGGTTGGTTTTTGCTGTTTCTTCAGTTTTGCAAAAATCACCTGTCTCTTATTAGACCTTGTGAGGTAATAAGAGGCTGTTCTTCAATCATGTAAATACTATGTTAAGGGTGTATTCAAATCCAAACTGCTTATTTTGAGACACATTCGTAAATTCATTTTTGCTCTAAAATGCATCCAATTGGCAGGTTCACTTATTCAGAAACTTTATAATGTCCCCACTGTCTCGATTTTTTGATAAAGGTAGAATATATTTCAGAAAATGCTGTCCAAGTGGACATGTTGAACCGAATTTCGACAAGCGATAGCGCTGGAAAAAAAAAAATGATTATGAAAAAAAATGAAAAAAAATTATCGTACTGTGAAAATAATTGTCTGTAAATCAATTTCTAATTAATTGAACGTAAAATAAAAACATGGGGCCCTTATAAATGTCTTTATAAATCACGCCACCAAGTTTCCTGTTGTTACTTTTAAAAATGAGTCTGGGAATGTGTCTCAAAATTTTGAGTTGTTGAGAGTGGAAAAATATTTTTTTTTAATACCGCCTTAAACTGAATAGGGGTTAAACCCCAGACACCTTTAAAGAAATTCTTTCAACACAGATTGTCAGATTAAAAAAAAATGAAAGTGTTGTTTTCGAGTTACATAAGACTAAATAGTAAATTTATTGAATTATGCAACAAAGCGTCTTTATTTGCCGGTGCCGTTCACTTTAATATAGAGCTCTAGATATATGACTGTGGCAAAATATGAATGTATATAGACACTAAGCATAGATTAAAATAAGGGACTAAATCTGAAATTTTACAATGAAATGTTTACCACTGTAAGACAGTATATATTGTAAAATAAATCTTGCATTATTATGAGTAATTCAAAGTGAAGGTACACTAAAAGACCAAAATACGCATGTTTTTGCTAAATTATTTTTTAAACACGGCAAAAATCATCAGTATGTCCCAAATAACGGTAGTAAAATTTTGAAAAAATTACATAGAAATTTGAAAAAACTACTTATTTGCTCTAAACTGCAACTAATGCTCAAATTTTACTCACAAAAATTCGTTTCAAAATGTCAAGTTCATTATATTTATTACTGTTTGTTATTCATTATGTATTATTCAAGTGTATGATCATTACGAAATCGGTGCATTATTCCGTTAACTGTTATGTCGGATAGCGCATACTTGTTCATTATTAGATTTCTTAAGAAACGATTTTTTCACATTTTTGGATACAATTTCTTGTTCAAAATATAAACTTCGACAATTTAATGAAACTCTTCCGAAAAAAAATATCATGCTGACGTACAAACGAGTGAGTTTTTCCAGACATTGTTCTGAATTCTGTTCGCTACGCAGCCAGATTTGTACTTGGTGTTTTTCAAAGGTCTCTTGTACTTGTCTTAGTAGAATACGGATTATTTTATTTCCCACAATTTCTTGGGACACTCTGCACAAATCCTAGGCTACTATTAGCCAGATTAGGCCAAACTATAATCTTATGTTTACAATTTGTCCCACTTTGACATAGGCTAATCTACTTTACTTTTTTTTCTTCTACATATTTAAGTTTCTCGATACAGCCATGGAAAAAATTATAAGGACAAGCGAAAAGTCGCCAAATGTAGGAGACGCTTGGCTAGGAAATTATGCAAAAATTTGTATGATAAAAATGCTTGAAATGGAACATTTCCAAACAAACTTTAAGTTGAAGATTTGGAAAATCATTAAAAGGCATGAATTTAAAAGGTTTTAATAGCTTGCTACTTGGAAAAAATTATAAGGACACGCATTTCTTTTGAAACCGCAAACAAAATTTTGCATATTTGGTAACATCATAGGATTGTTTAAAGTAGCCTAAAACTGTTGCGCAGTAAGATTGTTCAGTTGCCCTCTTTCTTCATCATGCTAAAGAGGACACAACTACCTGGATTAGAAAAGGTAAAAAATATTGCTTACAGAAAATGTGGAATGATTGGACGTGAAATTGCAAGGAATATAAACAAATCTTGAACAGTAATTTATAATTTTTTAAAGAATCCAAAAGATTATGGCAAGAATAAGCATACAGGTAGGCCTGTTCCTCTGACGAGCAACAAACGTGGAATTGCGCGCTGAAATTACTTTAAAAAAAACAATTCTACTCAAATTAAAACAGAAATGAATCTACCATGCACTAGCCAAACAGTGTGTAATGTTCTGCAAAAGAATCCCAATGTTAGATATGCTACACTACGGTAACGTCAACCACTTACAAAACTACATAAGAAGCTTAGATTGGAATTTGCTCCGAAACACGTTGGATCTCGCTGGGTAGATGTGGTATTTTCGAACGGAAAAAAAAAAATAATTTAAATGTACCAGATGGTTTTTGCCATTATTGATATCACTTGCGAAAAGATAAACCTGTTTTTTTTCCAAATGCCAATTCGGAGGAGGTTCTGTAATGGTGTGGGCAAGTTTTACAACCAATGGAACAACACCAATCGTGTCCATTCGAAGTCTCATGAATTCAGAATCATATGTGGATATACTAGCTGAAAATTACCTGAAGCACCCCTTATCACAGGTGGTTATTATTTGTTTCAGCAAGACAAATGCAAGTTGCCATGTGTCTCGTGCATCATATTTTCGAGGCCAATTCTGTCCAACTTTTGGATTGGTCACCAAGAAACCCTGATTTAAACCCAACAGAGAATCTGTGGCGCATTTTAGCTAGAGAAGTATATAATCATGGCACACAATATGCAAATACAGACGATTTGAAATCATTCATCGAATTAGCAGAGAAAAACATTTCTAAACAAACTTTAACTGGACTTTCTGAGTCAATGACTGCTTGATTATTAAAGGTCATTGAAAAAAAAAGGTGATTTTTAGAATATTAATTTTTTTTCCAGACATATTTCCTTATATCCTTATAATTTTTTCCATGTTTTACGTCATATATTTCTATTAAGATGTGATTTATAAATTTTATTGTAATTCAATTTCGTATAATAGCTTCCTAATATTTCCTAATTACGAGAAGTAAATTATGTTTGATTTTGTTTTCAGTTGATGATTACTTTAATACATACTCATTTTTCAACGTGTCCTTATAATTTTTTCCATGGCTGCATTCTAAAAAAGAGTAAACAATAACCCGTTCAGACTGGATATTTAAGATATCTTACACCGCCAATTTGGTGGTAGTACACCCCGAAATTAGAGCACCTGTCTACACCGCAAAAATAATCTAAGATAACACATTGAACGTTACTGTGTGACTGTGTCTGAGACCTGAACAAATGTAAAGTGTGCACATGCGCATAAGTTAAAACCATCCTCAAGAGCCAATCAGTTAATCTTAATGCGAGCCTCCACAGCCAATCAAAGTGAGTGATTGTGGTCGAGTGAGTTTGGCGGTCTGAGATATCTTAAATATCCTGTCTGAACGGGGTATAACGCTGATGCGGCCGTAATTGAATTTATTGTGACCACCGCTTCACTTTCTCGGATTATCCTTCAAAAATCATTGCACATAAAAACACGAAAACTGGTAGTTTTATAGAGAAATAGTGAAACATGTTAAAGCAGACAGCTTTTAAATCGAAGACTTACTTTGAGCGCTATTTACTGTTGAAATCGGTCAAGCTAGTTCAATTGTATAAGATTTACAGAATCAAAAACTATGCATACAATTTTACCATCTTTTGCTGGCATATACTTGACGAAATTGGGGTGTGCAATGTCCAATCGTTTTTTTAATTTGTCTAATTTTTAGGGGCTTTTTTTTCAAATTTTTATTAAAAATTTCGTTATCTGAATGTAGATTTGATTCATAATTTGAAAGAGTCGCTGTTATTTACTGTTGTCAGATTTTATAAAGCCCAAATAATAATATTTTCCAAACGCTTTTCAATTGAAAATATATTTACACGTGAATATTGAAAAAGAAAAAAGAAACTTCAATTAATCAAATTATTATGTGCGAAAAGCATTCAATGGTGAAAATTACGTCATATTTAACACGATTTTCTTATAGCGTCTAAAAGAAAACTTTTCTTTTAGATGTTACGACGTTTAATAATTAAAAAAGTTCAATATTAATTAATACTTTGTTAGTCAAAAACTGACAAATCGGTTATATCTCAAATTTTATTGTGAAAAAGTCTTGAATTATTATTAGTTCATGGTGAAGGTAATTTTTAAAAACAAAAGTATTTATACATAAATCATGATAACTATTTTTTGGATAGGTGATACTAAGTTTATGGTAAATATATATATATATATATATATATTCTAAATATATATTTTAAATATGAATATATATTTTTAAATATATATTAAGGGTGCTTTTTTTTTCTTGCCTGTCTTTTATTACCCCTATATCTTATTACTGTCACCTTCTCCTGTTATGAAATTTGCTCTGGTTAAATCTTAACATTTCTATCCCCGACCAAAAGGGCTTTGATCCCCGACAGCTACTTAACTTCTTTTTAATGTCACAGACTTCTGTAATGTTCTATTTAGTATATTTATGTACGACATATTTCCCTCTCTGACGAAACTTTCATAATTCTATTTTATTTGCGCGAAAAATAGAAGCGAGGAAACGAGTATTTATTTCATAGTGACCTACTTTAACTCGACTTTCTTACGAATAAGGAAAGTGTTTAGATTTTAATAATTTATGGCTCGACTAAATTATTATACTGTTTTTGAAATAATAAGCTGCTAAAAAAAGTTTCAGTGTATAAAACTTCACAAAAGTATGTTTTGATTTGCCATAAAGTTGCAATATAAAACTAAGGGACCTTATCCGCCTAAGTGGTAATAAATATAGTAGAAAACCTGATGAAATTTGTGTTTCATTAAAAATTCTATAAATATACTTTTAATTATATCTTTTTACCTACGGTCTGAAAAATTGCAAAGTAATAAAACAAGATAGAACTCAACAGATGTTAATCGTATAGTTAGAAATTAACAAATCAAAACTAAAAATTAAAGAACAATTCTGGGCATACTATTTTGTTGCAACGTATCTTTCAACCTTAACCAAATTCTCTTAACCCTCTGACAGTCCAGCAAAAGGGCTAAATTGTAATGTTGTTTTCTCTGAATTTTACTTTAAATGCTAAATAAAAGGTGTTTATTCCAAAATTACATAAAAAAAACTTAATTATATACATGACTGTAAACCTTGAGGCTATCAATCATTACTCAAGGTATTAAAACTGTATTATATTTATCGAATTATATCAATTTTAAAATTGATTGTATTGCTGTGAAACTCCTGCAGCTTAGTGAACGTATTAACACGGCCTGATGTTAATTTTATGTTCAACATAAAATGAAAATTTTTCTTTTCTGTTGACAGATTTCATGTTAGCGCGAAGGGAAGGTATCTTAAGGTTAATCTGCTTTTTTGCCTTTTATTGTTTTTTTTTTTTTTTTTTTTTTTTTTTTTTAGAAATTAATAAATAAAAACTAAAAATTAAAATACAATTCTGGACATACTATTTTCTTGCAACGTATCTTTCAACCGTAACCAAATTCTCTTAACCTGATGTTAATTTTATATTCAACATAAAATGAAAATCTGTCTTTTCAGTTGACAGATTTCATGTTAGCGCGAAGGGGAGGTATCTTATGGTTAATCTGCTTTTTTTTGCCTTTTATAGTTTTTTTTTTAAATTTTTAATTAATAAATTAAAACTAAAAATTAAAATACAATTCTGGACATACTATTTTGCTGCAACGTATCTTTCAACCGTAACCAAATTCTCTTAACCAGATGTTAATTTTATGTTCAGTTCAACATGAAATGAAAATCTGTCTATTCAGTTGACAGATTTCTTATGGTTAATCTGTTTTTTTTAGGGTTTCGTTCATCTCACGAAACCCTATTGCTCCCGCTTCGTTGTCTGTCTCTCACAGAGCCATTCTCGAAAACTATGTAACTTACAGAGTTGAAACTTTGTGTATAAATCAGAATATCAGCTGTAAAGAGCTGAAAATATTAAAATTTGAAAAATTCGTATTATTTTAATAAATAGAGATAAAAAACCAAAATTCTAACAGCCTTTTCCTATTAAATTTAAACATTTTTCTTTATAGCCGATGCCAAAAATTAAAAATCCACGATGAAATTCTTTCTACAATAATTAATTTTCTATCAGACGATTTCCATGTGAAAAATGAAATAAAAAGTTTCACCAATTGAAAAAAAAGATTAATATGAAATAAAATTGATTGACGTAATAGTCGTAATAAAACGGAAAATGTCTAAGATTTCTCAATAATACAAGGAGCATGAGTAAGTACACAAAGCAGATTAATATCATGTCATTAGAGAATTAAAAAGAAAATCTGACGTCATATGGGCAGTTTAACTAATTTTTCAAATGTTTGAGAATAATACAAAGGGAGTATCAATATAAATAATAGAGAATAGTAAATATATCCCCGGAGTTTGAGAAACATATTGAATCGTGATAAAAATCCGATAATTTTAAATATTTGCATATTTTAACATTTTGAAGGTGTACAATTTGTTTAATTTTGAAATTAATTTTTTAAATATTGCATTTAGTCCGTATGACGGATATTATTATGACAGAATCTAATAGCGGGCTTGGCCCGCTATCCGGCTTGTGTAGATATTCGAAAAAACGAAAAAATAGACCGTTAAATTTTTACTTTCTAAAAACATGACTTTTTTGTTGTTGTTGTTGCTAAATGATATTTATTTGAATTTATTAAAGAAAGGATAAAGTGTTTTGAAAGGCATATTACCCGAAACCCTTTGAGCGATCTTCGATCACACTTACCCACTTGTTTTTCTTTTCAATTTGCTCTGAGAAATAATTGGCTAACTGTGGCAACTCTGCCGTCAATTAATTTACATTATTACAGCAAACAAATCTTCCTTACTAAGATAGATTTAAAGAAAAAACTATGCTTGAAAATTATTTAAAAATTCACTAAATTGAGCTACAGTTTTCTAACAAATTATATTCGAAAGTACATTTTTTACCTTATTCGAGCATGCAAAAATTGAAATTATGGATAGTATAATATTTAGAAGTTATGGACTTAAAAAATAAACAATAAACTGTTTGAATGACATCTTGTGAAAGTCTTTCGTGGACAAAGGTACTGCAAATTTTATCCATTGTAAGTTTTGTAATTTTCATATTAAAAAAAATTTTTTTAAAGCCCGTAAAAAATCTTTTCGAAGCCAATTTCGTAAATATTCCTTTTCCGAAATATTGACTTCGTGTTATTAAGGTCTGGTTAAAAAAGAATTATTTTTATTAAAAACATGTTTAACATTTAAAAAAATCCCCGGACAAAAGCTACACAATTGTAAAAAGTAAAAATAAATAAAATGTGTGAAAATATAAGTCAATATCTCCTTTTGTTTTTTCAATATGTTAGATATAGTTAAAGATTTAAAAAAAAAATGATAAAAACACGTTGGATAGCTTTTTATAACTCGTTATAGATTTGTCAATTTTGTGAATTTTGCAATAGTAATTTTTTAAATATATACTTGAAATATTCTGCTTTTGAATAAAAATATTTTCGATACTTATTTTTTTAATTCTACTCGGCGAATGAAACATTTTATCTTATACTAATAAACAACCAATTCTTTTATATACTATATATCTACTTCTACTATCTATCTATATTATAAAGGACAAACGTGTCTGTGCGTAACTCTGACGTCATTCTGCGAATGGCAACAGTTGACGATGAAATTTCAGTTTTGCGATTTTTGCTACTGCAATTTTTTTAATTTCTAAACATAGCACATTTTTAATTTTTACACTGTTACATAGGGGAAAAAATTTACTTTCAAATGCCATTTGGTCGAAAACTGTATTTTAATTCACTAATTTATTATGGCTTTAAATTTTTTTTTTTTTTTTTTTTTTTTTTTTTTTACGCTTTTTTCGGGCGCAATGGTTGCCATTGCTAATTGTTTTCCCTCTTGGCGACCGCATATTATCGTTGATTAAAGAACTGAAATGGCTATTATTAATTAGAAAATGATACATACATCTCGAAAAGTAAAAGAATAGAAACTGTTACTGATTTTATATAAAATACAAAAATAATAATAAAACTAATAATAATAAGCGTTTTGATGAGCGAAAATTTTATAAATCGAAATTATTTAATTTAAACGCGAAAGTAATGTTTTTGATAATTTAAAAATTGTTTCGATGTAAAAATTGCGGCTCAAACAATATTTGGCTATTTATCGTTTGCGGCGCGGGCACTGGCAAATAGGAGGCACTGGCAAAACATTTTTACTTAATGCATTTAAAAAAAAAAGGTGAGATCATATAATATGGTTGTGTTATCTATGTTGCATCCTCTGAGATCGCAGCTTTGTATTAAATCAAGGTAGAACAGCAGATTCACGATTCAAAATACCGCTGAATTTGAACGAAACATCGACGCGTGCCATAGTAAGCAATCTGATCTTGCTGAATTAATAAGAGAAACCAAGTTAATCATCTGTGAAGAAGCACCCTTGATGAGTAAATTCGTATTTGAATGTGTAAATATGTATACCGTACAGTTCAAGATATAAAAAACAATTATTCGCCATTTGGTGGATTAGTAGTTGTATTTGCTGGCGACTTTGGAGAAATTTTGCCTGTATTGAAGCATGGGAATAGAGCTGATATTTCTTGACCACTTCGAAATTTTCCAATATTTGGAAAATTTTTAATATTTAGGTATCTCATATTTAACATGTGAATGAATCAAATTCAAAATATGAACTTTCTGATTATTCAATTCAAGTTGGCGAAGGTGAAAATGTTGACTTTTCTGAATTCATCGTTCAACTAAATAGATTAAAAAGTCTCATTTAACATGTATATCCAATAATGGAAATACAGAGTAATAATTTGACAAAAAGATGCATTTTAACCATTTTGAACGAAGAAGTTGAAAAACTTACTTGATAACTGAACAATGTACCAGACAACGGAGAATTTATTATTTACTATTTCGAAATTTAAATTTCGTCAAAATATAAATTTAAATAATAATATAATATAAATAAAATGCAAATTTAACAGACATGTTCTTGAACTACGTGCTTAAACAGTTGAAATTTTCATAATAAAAAGCTTGCAGTAAGCAGCGAAATCTTGGACTATTTTTTTTGGCTATTAACACTTGCCATGTGGCTAATACAAAAGTGTCGCTTTATTAAATTTCAAAATTTTATTTGAATATATTATTGATTTGAAGTTCTTATGAAAATTCTTTTTGGAGTTGTTAATGAATCAGCTGAAAAAATATACATTAAATATGAAAAATCTATTAGAATTAGAAAAAAGTCGGTTTTCGTCTATGTTGGCCTAACCCTGGAAGCCCAGGTTAAATTCCCTAGTATATATAAAACACAAACGGAAATTTCGTTCCGTTCCTTTATAACTCGAGTTCCGCTGAATGGATTTTGATGGAACCTGCACTGTTAGACAGATAATTTTTCAGGGAAGGTTTTAGTATATAACACAACGCTCTACGTAGATTATAGAATTATGATGGAAAGTTCTGTTGTTGTAGACGAAAAGGTTACCATTGGTCGTTTTTTGGCGACCATTATCGTTGGTGAAAGAATTGAAATTGCTATATAATTTAGAAAATAATACAAACACATCGAAAAATAAAAGAAAAAAGTTTCTAATTTTATTTAAAATAAAAAAGGGGGATAAACGAAAAACGGTTTTGATGACAAATAATGTTGTAAAACGAAAATATTTAATTTATACATGAAAAAGAATGTTCGTTAATGCTTAAAAATTATTCAATGAGAAATATTGCAATTAAAACCATATTTGGCGATTTATCGTTTGCATCATGTTAAGAAAAATACTTCTAAAAATTTGATTTGATAAAATTTGAGTAACAATTTTGTTTTTGATTTGTTCTTCTTTTTAAACTCCTTCACCATGTGACTTACAGAAGAAACTCGCAGCTGCAATTATAAAAATGACTGTATTTCTGAGTTACATTTTATTTGTTTACTTAAGATTTTGATTTTACTTTTGTCGCCACACAATTTGATTTTAAGCCAAAAAGGCATAAGCGTGACATCGGTCCGAGCGACATTTTAAAAAAATGGTGTTTTATCAAGTATACGACAGCATTTTTAGTGTAATGTTTTATATTTGAATGTATATTATATAAATAACAGTTAATATTATAAAAATGAAGTCAAATATTTAAATTTTAGTGTAAATTATAAAACATATTTAAAAAGTTTTTCACCATTCATTTCTTTTTAATTTTCTTTACATACCTTTTTTTCTCTTTTTGAACATTTTAAAAAGATATTGGAATAATCTTCTGTAATCGGGTCACCCGCCAATTAGCGTATATATTATATTGTTGGAAATTTCGGAACAACTGTCGCAGACACACCGGAGTTGGCGACATATTTGTTTTCGCCATTTTGGCTCAGAAAAACTAAGACAAAAAATAACAGAAAAACCCAAAACCAGGTTTTTGCACCCGTTAGGCCTAGATTCATAAAGCAGCATGTTAGTTTGATTTTATTATGAAACACATACAATTTTTATTATAAACACACACAAATTATTTTATTTTAAAACACACACAATGATTAATTTATTATAAAACTCACATTATTTAATTTAATATAAAACCAATAGAACCTGCTCTACCGGCTGGCCATACGAAGCAAAATCAACGGATTGCTCAGGTATAAAATCACTATTTTGACGCAAACGGATACTCTGGTGCGTCTGCGACATCTGTACTGAAATTTCTTTTATATTTGAAAGGGACTTTGGACGGTAAATCCGATTGGAAAATATTACGCGCAATTTGTACTCAGCAATTAGTAAATTTATGTATTTTCATTAGGAAGCAAACGGAGAAAAGAAGATTTACTATTATATATTTTTTCACTGTCAGTTATTTTACTATCACTAAACAAGCAATACTTGCAATGTATCAAAAAATATTGTACATGCCAATGGTGGCCAAGTAACAATATTTGCTGATTTACCAGTTTAGCCTAGAAAAGAAATGATTGGCAAGAGATGTGGTTCTTAACCACGTGCAAAGCGGTCAAAGGAAATTTAGCGATTGTGAGGTCTGAACTATGATAATGGTGTCTTGGTTTAGAGTTTTCATTTTTAGCTTGATACATTACGGTGAAGCTCACTACTGATCACCACTCTTGAGGTAATTGTCAGGTCAGGCATTCGCTCTCTGACTGTCGGCTAATTAACTACTCGGGCCGTTTGGGCCCCTCTCTAGCACTTCTATCTTTTCGTAATGCAAAACTATTCATTTTCCTGGTGATGTATTATTCCTCTAACTTGATCACGTCTGCTCTAGAAATAAAATTAATCTGATATTGTTTTTATGCTTTTTGTTTATTAAGAGTTTCTCGAACATGGATTTGAAATTACTTATAACTCCAAATTACAGCCAATCAGTTACTGCACTATACATACAGGGTGTTTTACGAAGAACCTCTAACTTTGAAAATAAATAACTCGGAAACGGTGATAGATAGAAGCATGAAACCAGTGATGCTTATTAAAGAAACCATAAAATCTGATACAGAAACCTAAAAATTTTAGTAACAAATTGCGCCGATAGATGGCGCTGCAGGTGGAATGACCATAAGTAGGCTGTATGACATCAAAAACGATTCAAAATATGCACCTTTCACGCAACACACATGTCGCAAACAAAGAATGAAAGCAGTGTTGAATTCAGACACTTTTCTCCGGGAGGGATTTCTGTGGCTCCGGGGGGGACATTATAGAGTTCCGGGGGGGAAATTCCACTTTTTGACCATTGAAAGCATAAAATTTCAAATCTTCCGGGGGGGACATTTCAATGCTCCGGGGGGGACATTCCCCCCCGGGCCACCCTCTGGATTCAACACTGATTGTCAGTGACTCTCTGTAGTATGTTACCGGAAATAAACACACAAACTTGACAAATTGCCTCCTCCAGCTCGTCGAGTGTTAAAATATTGTTGCGGTAAACAATATCCTCCAGTGTCATTTCCAGAACTTCTTTCACTATACGCTAATAACGATCACGTTTCAACGGCGAAATCTTCGACGATCGATCGTTTTTGGTGTCTCAGCTCTCTTTATAGGGATCCTTAATTCTGTCTGTAGCGCCATCTATCGGCGCTATTTTAAACTAAAATTTTGAGGTTTCTGTATCATATTCTTACGGGGTTTTTTAATAAACGTACCACTGGTCTCATGCTTCTATATCAACGTTTCCGAGTTATTTATTTTCAAATTTAGGGGTCCTTCGTGAAACAATCTGTATGTGCAACATTGTTAGAGAGGTCTTATCAGAAAATATATGAAAAAAAAACATATAATTAATCATGATAGTTTAAAAATTGCCATGTCTGTTCAGGTCTGGCGTCCAAATAATAGGACATGTCTTTACATTGACGTTATTTTGGTCTTAGCAATTATTTTTGTAATTATCTGCAAGTAGCTATGATAGTATATGTCTATACATTTACTATTATTATTTCATTTATGTTTCGTCATTTAATATTAATGTTATAATTAAAAAAAAAATTAATTTAAAATTTCATACACCGTTGGTGACTGTTTTATGTCAGACATATGTTTCTTTCTTTAAATTTAAAACAGAGGCCACTTGTCCGAAACAATAATTTAAGATTAAAAAATATAATAATAATAATACTAGAAAATTGTTATGTCTATTTAATCCTGTTGTAATACGATATTTCGCAAATGTCCTCAAAAATTCTTTCTTAGTCCATATTAGTATTCAAAATAACTTATTTTATTAAATGAAATATTCGTTACATTTCAGTGTCGTCTGGATAACTAACATTAAAAAATTAAAAGTAAAAGTGCTTTTATCAGGGAAAAGAAAAAGTACCTGCACGGGTTAAAGATTGATGGGATGAAATACACTCCGTAGTACCACGTTAGACGAAGTGGGGGAGGGGATGGGGGGTTGGTTGTTTTGAAGAAAAATATTTTACTTGCGTACAAAGTTACACTTTATGCGTTTTTTTTCTTTTCTTCTTTTTTTCACAAAGCAAAACTTAATTCGGTTAATTTTTTGAAAAAAAAAAAAAAAAAATAGAAAATCGAGGAATTACTCATCGAGGAATAAAAACAGAAAATCACTGAGCTTTATTTACGTAATAAAATATCAGTCACTTAAAGGAACTTGAAATGCATGTGCTCCTTCTATGTTTGAAATCTTTCGACAATGGATTTTCCGAGACGAAGTAAAAAAATAAAACATGGGGAAAAAATTACATGCTACAAAGTCGTCCCTCCGTGTCTTAGCCTTTTTTTATCTGAGCTCAGTGTTCTTCCATGCTAATTATCAACCGGATCTTTCGATATGCAAAAGAGGAAACCCCCATAAACGTCTTATTGTTTTAGTACTATGTTTAAGTTAATTTTATATGTGTTGGAGCAATGTCCTTTGTCATAGTTAGAAAAGACTTTTCGATATTTCTCTGTCGTGTTTGTTTTAAGAAAATTTTGCAGGATAGCCACAAAAATAAATACAGTAAAGTTTCAATTAGCCAATCTTCATTTACCCGGATCGATATAAGTAAACAAAATGCAAGTTTTAAAAAATATATAATATATTAAATTCGAACTGTAATAATTTATGGCTGTATTAAATTATTATGCACTTTTTGGAGTAAGAAGCTGTTGAAAAGAGTTTCAATTTATACAACCTGACAAAGGTAATATGTTTCGCATTTCATTAAATAAAATAAAATAAGGAAATATAAACTAAGGCCTCACCCGCCAAAGTGATAAGAAATATAGCAGAAAGTCTAATAATTATTTTTAATGAAAATTGTATATTTTTTAAAATCCTATAAATGTACCTTTAATTACACTTTTTATTAAATTTAATATGATATTGACATTTACTATAGCATGATCCTTATTGAAAATGTAGAGTGTATCATTTATAGTTCATTTACAGGGACAGCCAAAAGTATTCCGTTACATTACGGTCAATGGGAAAAAATCGTTTCACGTGTATTTTAATGATGTTACACCATTTCATAGATAATGAAATTTATATGCATTTATGAAAAGCCCCAAAACATGCATTCTGTAAAATATGTGGTGCAAGGCATTTATTATTCATTTACAGGACCACACAAAAGAATTCCATTATATAATGGGACAATGTGTTACGATGGAAAACTGTTTGCAGCGTATTTTACTTATGTTACTCTCATTTCACATACAGTATTTCAAATATAATGAAATTGATATATATTACTTAGGTTTACTACAAGATACTTACTTAGAATGTGGTGTGCATATCATTTATAATTCATTTACAGGGACACACAAAAGATTTCGGATACAGTACTGTTTCTGAAGTACTGTATGAAGCTGCTATTAGCGATAATTGCCGGAAGTGCGTTTTCAGTTATGGTATGCGTTTTTAAGTTTAACTAAATTTTTGTACTCTACGTGGTATGTATAAATGCTGCAGATCATGTACAGGGTTACACAAAAGAAATCGTAAGCATTACTGAATATGAGTAGGAATTGCTTAAAGGGAGCTTTTAATTGAATCATGCATTTTTAAGCTGAACTATATTTTGTATACTAAGCGATGTTTGTAGAACATAAATAAAATCATATACAAAGAACTGGATAAATGACCGCTTATAGACGATAATTTCTAAAAGTGTGATTTCAGCAGTTTTAAGGGGGGTGGGGGTTTGCCTGAATTAAATTTTAATTTAATTTGTGGCGTGTATAAAAATCTGTAAGTAATATATAGAGCTGTACAAAATAATTCAAGTATGTTTTCGCCTATTGATAGAAACTACTGACGGTGACTTTTTACCCTTTTATGCGATTTCTTACTAAACTAAATTTTAACATATCATGTAGAATATATATAAATCGATAGATCAAATACAGGGTTGCACAAAAGAATTGAAGCATTTTTCCGACTAAATCTTGTTTTTCAAATATGTTATGCGTTTTCTAAAACGATTACTTGGGCATCTTATTTACCTTATTAAACATTAAATTATTGTTAAAGTATTCTGGAAGTGTTGGAAAGTGTTTCATAATCTATGCTTGACGCATGTTTATTTTTTTAGTTGTTTATTCTAAATTTTCCTACTTTGACTTGTATTTTCTGTATTTAAAGTATTTTGACAATAAACATTACTGAAATAAATTAATAAGTCATATTTTTAAAAAAAGGGGGGGGGGGGGAGAAAATACATTTCGCAAAATCAGCATTTTGTTATAGTTAAAAAACCCCTTTTCGATTCTAAAAGACTTTTCTAAAAACAAGGGGACTGTCAAACTTAATACTCATGGAGTTTTATGAAATTGAAATATGTTGTGGCGTTTGTATCCCTAATTTTCTTGGTCAAGAATTCTTTCAAATTGCCTGCAGCTTTTAAGATATTAGAGGTCAGCTTACACTTTAAGTATTTAACAGATGACAATGTGTTCGATTTTGCCTATGGATTGAGTGGTAATGTCTGATTCAATACCCCTTATTACATTTTAAAATATTTTTTTTTCACTTTTTTTTTTTAAATTTTAAACACAGCAGTGAAATGATTTTTATTTTCAACTTTTCTTTAGAAGGGCTTTCTATTTGTATTTTATTTATGTATTTTAATGAAGAAAAGCTGGAAATTCACGAGTGATATTCTAGTAAATGGATGAAAACTTATAAATCATTTGTACACAGAACGACGATTTTTTTAACAAAGAATTTATGGATAATAACCATGGTAAATCATTTGCAGGGTAAATAAATAAATAATAATAATAATAATAATAATTTTGGTATGATGCAGGATAAAACCCGGACTTCGAAATAGAAACTTCACTAATTTGTTCTAAACTTGTAAAGTAAGGTCGGATTAAAATTAACGTTACCTATTGATATAAATTTTTATTCCCATATATGTAATCAAATTGTTTTTTGTTAGTTTCAAATTATAAAAAGTAAATAAATAAATAAATAAAATAAATAAATAAATACAAATTTGTAATCACCCTGTATTTAAAATAATGTCACTTGGTTTCAGCTTTCAGAAGTCTGGCTTGATATATTGTAGTAGAATTCATTGAAAGAAGAGTGTTTGGACAAATCTGGACACAAAAAAACACCGAAAAAGACAGTTTAGGATTTGAAGAGGGAAAACGATTTAGCTCAGATAAATTTCTTAGCTTTCTCAGCGCTTTGTGTTCTATTGTTGGCAAATTGAGGTGTGATTGAAGTGAGAGTGGGAGGACAATAAAGACAGAAAAAATGTGGTGATGACATATCCTAGGTCACCGACTATAAATGCCTAGGCATTTGCCTAGATTTAAAATTTACCTGAGCGAGGCAGATGATGTCTTAATCAAATCTACCGAAGCCCAAGTATCCCTTAACCCTTTCCGGCACAGACAAATTCTGTTCGTAAAATGAGAAATTACTGACTGACACCGGAATTTACAAACAACTTTTTTAGAAAATGATAACGCCTTATTTTAAGATTTTTTTTATAGAAACAATATTTTATTAAAATATTCTTGGTGCCGTATGCAAGTTTGGAATTAAAATTATGTGTGCCCGGAGTGGGACCACTGTGCCGGAAAGGGTTAAATCTCTTTTGGCTTGTCATAGACGTCTCTCACTTTCAATAAATTATTATTGTACCTTCATCAGATCAATCATGACCTATTTGTTGGTTGTCTGGGGTTCGGTCTGTGAAACTCAGATGCACAAACTTCAAACTTTCCAAAACTCTTTATTGCGTAGGATTTGTAAGGCAACAACGTTTGTCCGGAATGACGTCATACATGCTGATCTCCATATTAGGTCCCTCTCGCAAGTTATAAAAGAACTTGCACAAAATTTCCACAGTGGTCGTACCTTAATACCCAATGAAGCGTTGCGATCCATCTTGCCTTACAGAGTTGGTACTCATCAAGGTAAGAAAAGACCGCTTGCCATCTTGAGCAGAGATGGCGGCTTTGCACCGCCTTCCAAAAGAAAGAGGAGAGAGCTACCTTAAGCGCATCGTTGACGTCTTCAAAATTCAAAATTAATGTTCTTGCACTGATTTTTTTTTCTTTTGGCTTACCTCCGCTAAATTCATCGATTGACTCTTCCCGCCTTGCTTTTCGCATCCGGTCCGCTAACTTTCCTACTTAGCTTTTTTATTGTTATTGTTAAAGGGAAAAAGTTCTTATTTAGCATTTTATATAATACTTGTCTCCTAATTTAGTAGCTGCAATTTTTTGCATGTATTTCTTAATGTAGTATCTGTAATTGTTTGCATCATATATTAGAAATAAAATAGAAAAATGTATGGCTCTGCAAGACTCCCCCCCCCCCTATCCCTCTCCATCAAACGTCAAAGCTCTTCAGAAAACTCCTGCTTATCCAGGGAGCTCAACTTCACCGCATCCTGTTGCGAGACAAACTGCACATCTTCACTCATCATCTGATGAATTCTATTTAGACAGTAACTGCATAGACTCCGGGTAAACGGACTCATTGCGCACTCCGTAAATACTGAAGAAAGAACTACCTTTGACCTTTAAGGACAATGAGGAATAGTTTACAAAATAATATAAGCTATACTCTATGTAATTTCAATTGGCTTCAGAAGGGCACCTGTCCTTCCCACTTTCCCCCTTAGTTGTCATGGAATAAGGTAGATCAGTCAATGATTCAAATGCTATGTTACCATAGTTATTGACCTGAGATAAGGACCGAGAAACTGACCTTGAGAATTCAATTGAAATTACATATAGTTTAGTTCATTTTTACTATTACAACCAAATCTGTCTATTTAGAATCTCTAGAGAACAAAGGAAAAAAATAGATATTCTTTCACAGGTTTCGAGATATACAGACTTTTAAAACACACACTATGTTTTATTTTTAATGTCACTATTATTTTAATTGTCCCCTTTGTCCCCATCTATAGAAAATCTTAAAATGATGTTCCAACATTCACTTCACTTATTACAATACTCCATTCTTCTGAATTTTCGCCACTCATTTTATCTCGTTGCTTATGAGTCTCTTCTTCATCATTCTCATCTGTGCTTAAACATGGCTTTTCTGAACTCACTCTTGATCTTGATTGTCTTATCGTCCCATATTTCCATGCTTAGTAGGTCATCCTGCTCATAACATCCAAAATAATTATGCTAGTAGGAAACTTTCGATCCAGGTTTTGAACACAAACAATTAAAATAATTCGAAATAAAATTGTAAAATATATATGATTTTTCATGAAAATGCAGCAATATCAGTAAATTTCGAGATAGACTGGTTTCATTGAATCAAAACTACTTAATATTTTATTTCTACAGTACGTTAATATCTATATAAATAAAAATGTAAATATTCGTTTGTTCAAAATCGCAAATCTCCGCAAATTCTTCACCGTTTGCTTTGAAAATTTGACACAACGTTACATTCGAATACGCGCGTGTTTTTATGTACTCCCATACCCCTAATTTCCCCCCCCCCCCGGGGGCCCTTTTAACTTTTTTCTACACCCATCATGTGATATATCATTAGAAAGCCCTTGGACCACTCTTTTTGACACAACGTTGCATTCGAATACACGCGTATTTTTATATACCTACTGTTCCCTCCTCCCCGCAATTTGCTCCCCCTGGACCACTTTTTAAACTCTTTCCGACGCTCATGTGATATATCAATAGAAAGCCCTTGGACCACTCTTTCATATTATGAACATAGCTTCCACCTCCCCCCAATTTACATCCCCCAGGGGGGGGCACTTTTTATTTTTTCTTACACCCATCATGTGATATATCATATCATTAAAAAGCCCTCTGACCACTCTTTCATATTTTGCTCCAGAAATAGACTTAATTTCATAGATTTTAATCCTGAAACCGGTGCTATGAAAAATAAATGAATGTTACGTCATTTCGACCCAATTGTAATGAAATGTTCCAATCTATATAAATAAAAATGTAAATGTTCGTTTGTTCTAAATCTTAAATCTCCGAAAGTTCCTCACCGATTGCTTATATACATGCCATATGCATGAGTACGTTCAAGATGCAATTGCGTGTGTTCGTCACATTCACATGCAATCCAGCTTGGAACGATATACAACAGCTCTGACTTCCTGGTAAATCGCAGGTGGATAGGCATGATATCACAACACGTGTTTTCAGACAGAAGCTGAAATCGCTGATGGATTTCATGGTAAGACATGAAATGTTTGGTTCTGTGCGCTACTGGATATACTAAGTGGAATGGCAAAAGAGAGGATTGCCACACGCACAAATATTCATCTGACCCTATAACAAAATCGACGATGTAATATACGCTGAAATACCCAATTCCGACGTCGATAAGTATTTGCATGAAGTTGTGACGAAATATATGACACATGCGAGGCTAACGAAAAAGACAGGCTACCGCGGTGCATTCCACTTATCTTTTTTTACAGACCGCTAGAGTGACGTGATGCTCTTTTCGTACACCTTCATTGGTGCATTCCATCATCACGTGACTCCGGCGGTCTGTAAAAAAAGATACGCGTAAAACACCGCGGTAGCCTTTCTTTTTCGTTAGCCTCGTGACACATGGACCTTGTGGTACACTGAATCCAAATTCACCATGCATGATAGACGACAAATGCTTTAAGCGGTATTCTCGAGCATTAGTATCTAACACAGTTACAGGAAATGATGGATATCCTTTATACAGAAGAAGATAAGCAGCAAATGGCGGTAAATTAGAAACCATACAAATGCAAAACGATGACATCGAAGTAGAAAACCGCTGGGTTATTTCATATTCGCCTTTGCTATCAAAAACCTACAAATCGCACATAAACGTGGAATACTGTAACTCCGTTAAATTGATGAAATACATTTGTAAGTACGGGAATAAAGGCAGTTTTTGGCGTGCAACCAGAAAGAAGTGATAGGAATGCGGTCATACATATCGATGAAATCGCACAGTATCAGGCAGGAAGATACATAAGCAGCAATGAAGCTGTATGGCGAATTCTTTCATTTCCCATACATGAACGAAGTCCAGCTGTTGTTCACTTAGTAGTGCAACTAGAAAATGGATAACACGTGTATTTTGCAGCTGCAAATGTGCAATAAATATCCCTGAATGCAACGGCTACAAGGCTAACTGCTTTCTTACCGGTATATCAAAATGACGCGTTTGCGAAAACACAGCTGTATTCGAAATTGCCTACATATTACACATGGAATTCAAGTAGAAAATCATTTGAACGACGAAAACAAGGACAGCGAGTTGACGGACAACCTGACATGTTCAAAGAAACTACGATAGGGAGACTGTACACAATGCATTTCAATCAAGATGAATGCTTCTTTCTTCGCATGCTGTTGGTAAATGTGCCCGGTCCAACGTTTTTCCAGCAACTGAGAACTGTCAACGGCGTTACACATGCCACTTTCCGAAGTGCATGTCAAGCTCTGAATTTATTGGATAACTATCAACACTGGGGGTGTATGCATTAATGACGCGTGCAACACGTCACATTCAAATCAAATTTGTGCATTTTTAAAAATTAAATTGACCGCCTGCTGTCCTTCATCTCCAACAGAGTTATGGGAGAAGATATTTTCCGTCGAAATTCAAATACGAACATGTATTTCACAGCAGAAATCTACAACGAAACATTGATAATGATTGAAGATTTGTGCTTAGAAATCACGAACAAAGTTCTCAATGAATTGGGAATGTCATCAAAGAATCGATCTACTGCTGCTTCGTTCGATGTATAATTGCGTCTTGAACAAAATTACAACACGGGTGATCTTTTGTCGTATGTGCAATTAAATATTCCTACACTAAGGCTTGAGCAAAAAGGCATTTACGATTAAATAATGCAAACCGTCAATAACGAGGTTGGAGAAATCTTCTTAGATGCACTAGGAGGAACTGGTAAAACGTTCCTAATTAGACTAGTTCTGGCAGCAATTCGATCCCAAAATGACATAGACTTAGCTCTTGCGTCATTTGAAATAGCTGCGACATTGCTACCAGGTTGAAGAACTCTTCATTCCGCTTTGAAATTTCTATTGAACATGCAATTCATTGAAACTACCGCGTGCAACATTTCCAGAGCATCTGGCATGGTAAAAGTATTGCAGAAATGCAAACTTATTGTTTGAGATAAATGCACAATGCCGCACAAAAAATAGCTTGAGGCTCTTGATCGATCATTGCAAGATTTGCGTGGAAACATCATATCATTCTGGAACGCATTAATATTGCTTGCAGGAGATTTCAGGGAAACATTACCTGTAATTCCTTGATAGACACCAGCGGACGAAATAAATGCTTGCCTGAAATACTTTACTTTGTGGCGACACGTAAAGGCGTTAACATTAACTACGAATATGCATTTTTTCAGCAGCAAAACGATCGATCAGCTGAGATATTCTCACGTCAAGTGCTGGAAATCGGGAACGGAAAGGTGCCAGTTGATCTTTCCTCAGAACGAACTCCATTGCCTCATAACTTCTGCAATTTAGTGACGTCAAAAGAAGAATTTGTTGAAAAAGTAACTCCCAATATTCAAACGAATTATAAGAATCACGATTTGGCTGAGTGAACAACTTATTCTTGCAGCCAAGCACATAGACGTCTATGAACTTAACAATATTATTCGGTCTAACATTCAAAGCGAGGCAGTCACATACAAGTCCGTCGATACTGTTGTGGAAGCAGATGAAGCGGTTAATTATCCAACAGAATTTTTTATTTCACTCGATCTACCAGGGATGCCACCACACATACTGCAATTGAAAATCGGCGTGCCAATTATCATTTTGCGAAATATCAACCAGCCAAAGCTTCGCAACGACACGCGGCTTGCAGTAAAAAATTAATAAGAACATCGTAGAAGCAACTTTGATAGGACCTTTCAAAGGTAAAGATGTCCTCATTCCACGAAATCCTCTGATTCCAACAGATATGCCATTTCAATTTAAGAGATTGCACTACCCAATTCGATTGGTATTTGCAATCACCATAAAAAAAAAAGCTCAGGGCAAATCTTTAGAATTGTCCGGTTTAATTCTAGACTCGGATTGCTTCTAACATGGACAATTATATGTTGCGTGTTCTGGAATCGGCAAACCAGGCAATCTTTATATCTGCACAGGCAATGAAACAACAAAAAATATTGTATACCCACAAGCATTGTGAAATTAAACATATTAGAAACGTGCGCTTTCTTTGTTCTTTCTTTTCTATTTAACCAGACAGAGCCACAGCAACGCGTGGTCGGGTACGGCTAGTATGAATTAAATTTGTTTACAGTCGTGGCTGGTGCTTTATTAATTAGACGAATAAAACAATGAGACAGCTATTTTGTTGTCTTTTAAGTTGTTTATTAAACTTAGTAAGATTTGGCAGACATCTCGGTGGTATGGAGACTGCATTACGCCTACTTCTACGACAAAGCTGCTCCGAAAGTTCTTTCGAAAATCCCGAGGTCTGTCCGTATATAGGTTTTCATCTTAGAGAGTGCTCGAGAATAAATCTTGAACAGCTGGATTCTACTTCAGTATATGGTATAGTGGCTATGAATTTATAGATGTAAACAGTCATAAACATGGAATAATTATGGGATAATTGGCCCTGGTATTCTTGTGATTTTAATTGGGACTTGAAGTAGGGGAGAATTTATGCGAATTTATGGCACTTAACATCGAAAAGAAGCCTTTGTCAGTACTTTAGCTAAGAGAAGTATTTTAACTAAGGTTTGAAGAAAGACAGACCCAAGGTATTGAAAAAGAAATTTGGGGTTAATTTAATAGAGTATCTGAACTATTTTATAACATCTATGTAAAAGAAGACATTATGAATGATACAAAAAAATGCTCAACTACACAAAAGAAACCACTCTTCACTTATTATTTCTGTTGCTATTATTTATTTTTTTATTTATCTTGAGAGGAAGGGAGAGAGAATAAAATTGTTCGTACATTTCTATTTAATATTTTCTCTGTGCTAAGAAGAAAAAAGTTTAAAAATGAAGAAGTAAGGGCAAAGAAAGGGTAATTACCTTTCTTCCTTGTGTATCAGAAATCCGAAAAAGTATTATTTTTCAATGCAATTTCAGTCCCAACATATTATACATATTCAATCAATGACTGTTTAGAAATTGGGCTGGAGTCAAACATGCTACTGCTATACACTAAAGTGACAAAATTTTGAAATGCAAAAATAGGAACAAAATGCCCATGTTTCCACCTTTTCCTTGAAAAAGTGGGAACGCCATGTTGTCAATAAAATTATTCTGATTCTACAATCTACCCTATATATATAAAATCCTAATGAAACGAATTTATGAAACGATTTTATGAAACGATTTTATGAAACGATTTTATGAAACGACTAATTAAACGACTGATTATGTTTCAGGGCTATCTACCCTATATATATAAAATCCTAATGAAACGAATTTCTGAAACGATTTTATGAAACGAATTTATGAAACGATTTTATGAAACGACTCATTAAACGACTGATTATGTTTCAGGGCTATCTACCCTATATATATAAAATCCTAATGAAACGAATTTCTGAAACGATTTTATGAAACGAATTTATGAAACGATTTTATGAAACGATTGATTAAACGACTGATTATGTTTCAAGGCTATTTTTAATAAAATATTAAACGCTTGATGGTGAAATTAATACCAATTGTCCATAAAAATCCGCGGATGTCAAAACTGGTAATAGAATTTCGAAATTGGAATTTGTTTTCGAGATATTAATTTTTTTTCTAATTTTAATGACATTTCTGTAATGATGGCAACTAATTACTCAGTTTTTTGTGACAAAAAAGGGAAAAAAATTGAAAAGGATCCTGATAGGGATTATTGATTTCTTTTTATTCGTCATTTTCAAATTGAAATTGAATTTATCTTTTATTTCAATCGATAACGAAGACAAGATTGTGATTAAATTATGTTTTTCAGGAAAATTTGAAAAAAAAAAATCACATTATCGTCAGGATTCAATCGTCTGTCAGCATTTAATTTAATTTATAAACTGAAAATATTTTGAATAAATTCGTCGAAATGACGTCATTTATGTAAACGCAAAAGAAAGAGGGAAAAGGAATTAATAGTAATTATTATTTATTGATATCATTTTGTTATTTTTTTGTAAAATTTAATTAAACGAATTTATAAAATCACTAATTCGGATATTTGAAACGAATATATAAAATAATAATTGCCCAACTGAACGGAAGGAGAATAAAATATCCTGCTTGGTTTTCTATCCTGCTTGGTTTTTTCCGCCAAACTTTTTAAAAAACGTCAAGACCCCTATAATAGAAAAGCATCAAAAGTTCATTGGGTTTGTTTTCATAATTTTTGGCAACAAATCTATGTATATTAACGAATCTATCCCTTTTTGAAGCTCGAATTACGCCAAACCTAAAAGCAAAGGATCCTATACTGGAAAAGTACCCGATTTTCTTATGGACAATATTCAAGTGACATAACATGGTGTAAAATTACCGCGGATAGCAAATTTGTTTAAATATCTCATCAATTGATGCCGAATAAATGCAGGCATGCATGCACAAAATATTTAATTAATTTTGTATGATAAATAATTATTAGAAAATTCGTATATACATATTAATTAAAATAAATAATTTACATATTTAAAATAACATGAAAATATGCTTGATGGTGCACTAAAATAGAGAGAAAATTAAAACCTGTTACTGAAAACGTCTATAACATAGTACTTTTCAATACCGTGGTTCTTAATGTTATTCACAAGCAGATGGAATTTTTCTCATCCTTAAACGCAAAGGAAGAATAGAATAAGTAAAGTCCGAGAGGTAGCCACAATTTAAACCTAACCCTTTTATACAAGCTGGTTTTCAAGTTGTAATTGATTTTACTTATCAATCCCGAAAACAGTCGTCCGTTGTCGCAACAGCTGTGTATGAGGCCATGATAATCAAAAAATGCCCCATTAAAACGTTAGAAGCCCGACATCCCAATTACAGATTTACCAATATTTAAAAAATAAAGCACGCTGCCATGTTTTTAGAGGCCTCGAAGTCTGAGCGGGGGTTGGCGAGCGTAGCTCGCAGGGGGTAGGCCCCCTAGTATACATATAAATTAGATATACAATATACAATAATAAATTGTTTGCTATGCACTTAGACAAAAGTTTATTATTTTTAATAAATAATATGTATATTTTCAATAATACTAACCTTTATAAATAACTCTCACAGATTGCTGAATATTAACAAAACTGCCATGTTTTATCCATTACATCATTATCAGAGTATATATTTTTTAGCAATCATGTATTTCTAAAACAGCAATTCCATTTCATGAATAAAATTAAACTAGTCGGATGTGTCAATCCCAAAACTTTCTTCTATCTCCTACAGTTTTTGCATGCACCAAAAACGAATCAGCACCAATTTATATCAAGGTTAAACTGAATCTAAAATTTTATTAAACTCCGTGCATTAGTTCTTGAGATATGACTATCGCTAAAATCGTGTAAATCCTGAAAAATGCAGCATAGCAGCGCCACCTGTTGGAAGATTTACACCAAAACCTAATCAACAACAACTTGTGTCAACGTCTAAATGAATCTGAAGTTTGATGAAATTCTGCGGATTAGTTCTTGAGGCATAACTATCGTGAAAATAAAGAAAACGGTAGCATAGCAGCGCCACCTGTTGGACTATTTACACCAAAACGTAATCAGTATCTATTTATGTCTGTGTCTAACAGAATCTGAAGTTTGATGAAATTCGGTGCATTAGTTCTTGAGATATAGCTATCGTAAAAATCACAAAAAAGGCAGCATAGCCGAGACACATGTTTAACGACATACACCAAAAACTAATCAGCACCATTTTATATCAAGGGCTAACTGAATCTAAAGTTTTATACATTATTTCTTTAAATACATTATTTCTTGAGATAGGGCGCCCACAAAATTTTTGTCACATACAGACAGACAGACTCACAGACAGACATTTTGTAAAAACAGTCTAATCGTGTTCAGGACCTTCTAAAACTTATAAATCCGTCGAAAACCGGAAGTCGAAAATTTTCATGAATCCAATACTTTCTTCTTGTACAGACAGAAGAGAGTAAAAATCTAAATGGCGGAGTCGTGAAAGTAATCTAAAGACACACGATTAAGGCTGTGCTCGAATCCAAAGAAGCTACTTTCTGATACAATTATGAATTCAGTTTCGTTCAGAAATGTATGAAATTAGCAGGTGTTCTTATTCAGGAACTATGTAATCGAAAGACGTTTTCCATGTTTTGGTGAAGGCAGAAGATCTTTTAGAAAATACTATCAAAGTTGGCATGTTGAACAGAATTCCCGACGCAGCAGAGCCAGAAAAGGGAAAAACTTGTCGTCACGTGACAAGAATCGCTTATAACTCGATAAGTAATTTATATATCAAATAATCGAAAACGCTATTCGATTCCTAAACGCTTTAATAGTCAGGCATGCCAATTTTATGCCTTAATGAGTCAGAAAATGTGTCAAAAAGTTTCGCGTTGTTGAGCAGCGAATATGAGAACCTTCTTAACAAGTTTTAAAGATCATACGTAAATTTCCAAAGCTAATGAGAAATGTAAATATAAGATTTAAATGAAAATTTAATTAGCATAAATTTCATAAAATGCTCAATTATACATTTATATGCAGAAATATGCATTTCAGTTCATTAACAATTCAACAGATTATTTAAATAACTTTAAAATTAATCTGAGTACGTGACTAGCATATTCCTTAAATTTAAGAAAACTGTTAAATTTTAGAAAAGTGGAGACAAATAAGAACAAAATTTTGAAACACGGTTCCCAGGGAACAACTATTTCTGAGGATAACAGTAGAAAAAGAGGGCCGTATCCAGAAATCTGTTTACTTTACTATATATGTCAGATGTAATGTGATAATATTATTTCGTAGCATTTGATACACAACAAGAGAGGGAAAAAAACAATCTGATATCAAATTTTCTTTAAAAGAACATGGTATTCAGTTTTGTTTTACGAAAAGAAAATACCAAAATTCAATATAAATAGTATAAATAACCACATATATCTCACGATATCCGTGATATCCATGACAGTTTTTACACTGAATTAACGAGACGCTCCAGTGGACAGTTGAAGAGAGATTTGCTTTCGCGGTTGTCTGAAGACAAATACCATTCATTTTATTTTTTTCCTCGGAAAACGTTTGACGCTTGAATGGTGGTAACATGAAATAAATGTCAACGCTTCCTTGTAAGGAGTAACTTATGCCCGCATCATTGACGTTACAGCTGCTGGGTCGATACTTAAAATTAAGACTATTTAACGAGTCGTTGGGGGGCACCGTAATACTTACCTATCAGGTATATGCATAATATAAAATATGAAAATAAAACATGTGTAAACTATCTATAAAATGCATTGCAATTCGAATAAAATCGTGGCTTGATGACGTCACAAACTTTAAATGACTCTATTACTGAATTGCGTAAATGAAACATCCTTATAACTTCAAAATTGATAATCCTATTAACTAACGGTTTATTGCGTCGGATTTCCAATTAAAATATATCTTTGAATTGAAATTTGAATGAAATACAGGGTCATGAAAAATTGAAGAGTGTAGAAAATAGGATTACAAATATCTGGGCAACTAATGATTCGATCGACTTCATTCTTTATGCAAAATTTATGTTTTTTTATTGTCTTTTATATTCACTCCTTAAAATAAACAATTTCGAATTTTTTATATTCCTTTTATCAGAACGAATATTTCGGAGTCCGAAAAAAATAGTTCCGGATAATCGAGGTTACTGAAATTCAATAAGCTTCTTTCCATTATTACATACTAAGTACATGTCAAATTTCGAGTCTCTATCTCAATTTGTTCGGGAGATAGAGCGTTTACAGACACACATAGAGACACACAGACAGACGGACGGTAAATCTTTTTTTTTCTAAATATATGTTTTTCGGAATCTCCGGTGTCTGAAACGTGTAAATCCGTAATTTTTTTTTTTTTTCGATTTTCAAAACGATTACAAGACTTACCCTATACTACGTATGATGGGTAAGTAAAAAGACGTAATCAATGAAAGATTATTTGGTTGTGTAAAGATTTAAATAAAATCTCTGTTATTTCAGTTTGATCAATTTAAAATAATTCATTGGAAAATAGTTACGCTGGCACACTGCAAAAATTAAACAAGTGGGTACACAAAGGGTTTCGTTTAATATTCCTTTGAAAACACTTTATCCTTCCTTTAATAAATCCAAATCATTAATTTATAATTATTAATTCCTTATCTATACACCTTATCAATAAGAACATAGATAGCAGCACCATTAAATTTAATAATAAAATGATAACAAGAGGTAGCTATTTTTTTTAATCAAATTAAAAATATTCCAGAACTGCTTTTCAGACAATTGTAACAGCGTATGTTTGTATATTTGAAAAGCATATTTAATTACATGATTTTATTTTAGATTTAAAAAGAAAAAAGAAAACCTTAAAATGGCAAAAAAATAAAAAAAAAAATTAAAAAAAATAGTAAGAAGAAGAAAATTCTTTTAATTAAATCCATCGGACAACGAAATGTAAAAATTGAAAATTAACTCCCGCCGTCGAGAATAGAATCTGGAACCTTTGGGTTAAACGCGCTACCACTGAACCATCTAGCCTACGCGAAAAAGGCAGAAATTAAAGTTACGTTTTAAAACCTAAGAAAATCGCAGAAATGATCGGGTGTCACTAAATTAATTCATTTTTTTTAAAATAATACAATACTTTTTCAAAATTTTATTATTTGTCGTGTGACTAGGAGGTATTCAGGCATAAGTATACACAATTTCAAGTCTCTAACTTATACAGTTTCCAACTACGAACTCTGTGACAGGCAGACAGAGGAGTGGGATAAATAGGGTTTCGTCAGATGAACAAAACCCTAAAAAATATGAGATATTAAAAAAATCTAAAGAGCAGAAATTTATCTTCAGAAGAAAAAAAAAAAAAAAAAATCAATGTACCTTACCCGTATTACAGCCAGATTGAAATGAAAACTTCTAGTTTTAAATATAGTAAGGTAAAGGCAGTTGATGTCATGTACACTAGAGGTGAGTTCGGGCTCTATTTTCGGAGTCCGAGCCTGACGATTTGATATCCGTGCTCGATACCAAAAGTATGCACTAGAAAATTGTTAATAACATTTTAAAGTTGTTTCAAGATTAATTTTCTCAATGAAAAATCCCTTCTTACACATAAAAATAAGCATTAATCCTAAGTACATCCTCTTGACAACGTTTCGTGATATTTTCATGTCCCTGAAAATCTGTTTAAAATAGCTAATTTGTTATTTATATCCCAGTCACTGCCAGAGATCTGCAAACGTTACGATTCTGTTTTCTTTCCTTCTTTTTTTTTTTTTAAATTTTTAATCATTGAATAACCGTGGGTTATGTTTTCTGGTAATTCTGAAAAAGGACTTCAAGCAGAAAGAGAGGATAGATATAGATAAAGGATATCCCACATTTTCTTTATGTTACCAACACATCCTATCCACTGGCGACTATTTTTATATTCTATTCGCACCACCATTTTAAAAATATAAATTTTGTAGTATATTTTGTAGTATGTCTTGCCCATGTTGTCAAAGTGTGCATTAAAAAATTATTTTAAGAAAGTGGTGCGAGATAGAATTAAAAAATAGTCGCTAGTGGCACCCCTGTATCCCATCAATAACAATTCAGTTCTGTTTCAAACTGATTTTTTTAAAGCATTGTAAGATACTTTAAGAAACTTACACAATTTTCTTGTTTCTCAAAAAGTTTTTTCTTCCATTTTTTTCCTCTTTTTTTCTTATTTGTGAATAAATACATTTTCTCTTTAAGCCCGAGCCGGAAGATTGTTTTAAAAACCTAGCCCAAGCCAGTTTCGGGACATAATTTGTAAATTTTTTTTGCCAAACTCTTTTAGCCCAGTTCTGCTAGTGCCAGAGGAGACCAAGCGTCTTTAGCAAGCATACGGTGATTAAGGTGGCAGTGCCAGAGTAGACCAAGCCACCTGATCCACTCTGGCAACTTGATATCCAAGTTACGTTGGACCATCTGTTAAAATGACTCTGCCCCTTGGATAATTTCGAAATTAATCAAATTAATTTTACAGACAATAGGTGACGTGACATACAATGTTTTGATGGTTCAAACTCATTTTTCACAATAATGGGATAGTGCACTCTGGTTCTCAACGCCTCATCTGGAGGCACGGCAGTGCCTCCGCCAAGTCGAGAGAGGACAGCCGTAAGCATACTTTTCTGGAAGCAACTCAGGGCACTTTTGACCCCCCCCATATCTCCGCGCTGGAGTATCCCAAAAATTTTAAACTTCAATTATAGAGAGTATTTGGCCCACAGGACCAAAATTTAAAATTACAACTTTCTGTCTTTTCTAGTTCAGGCGATATATGAACTCAAACATTCGATTTTTTGTCACTTCTTACTCACTCGTTCACGCGTCATCAAAAAGATTGGGTAGATCCCGTAGCTCCAGAAACTTGACATTTGGAAAAAAGGTAGTGTTTAGGATACAAAGAAAGGAAAAATTATAAAATCCAGAAAATTCGAAAAAAAAACATTCGAAAATTCAACAAATTCCATCAAAATTGAAAATTGAAAATAATACGATCTTGTAGTCTTGGAAACTTAAGATTTGGTGTGAAGGTAGTGTTTAACATCCAGAAAAAGAAAACATCAAAAACACCAAAAAAATCGAAAGCAAAATTGAAAAAATCGAAGAAATTGAAAAAAACCGAAAATTTGAAGACAATCCGATTTTGTTGCGCTAGAAAATTCAAATTAGGAATAAAGGTAGTATTTAGGATACAGAAAAAGGAAAATTTAAAAAATCCAGAAAATTCGAAAAAAAAAAAAAAAAATTCGTAAAAAATTGAAAAAATGAAAATAATTTGATACGATAACGCTCGTATTTATAAATTAATTTGGATGAAACTAATTGTGTGTATTAAGCTCACCAATGCCTCGACCGAGTTCGTTGGCCAGCTTGGTCCGCCATCTTGTTTCAAGATGGCGGCCACGGAAAATTTTAAAACTAAAATAAATATACAAAAAAGTTAAAAAAATCAAGTTTATTTTTTAATTAGGTTTTAGGACTTGATACAAGGATTCCAGAGCATTTTTTGTTTTACCTCTATCTTAAAAATTGGCTGAGATAGAGCAGTTTGAAATTCCAGGGTGGCTGACATTTTGAAACAAAACAGCACATTACAAAAAACCAACGATAAATTTATGGTCAATAATGGTCAAGCAGGTGCAATCCCGAATGAATACTCCGTGTTATTATAACTGTAACTTTGACTTCGAAATTTTGATACGTTGCATTTTCTATTTGTTGATATTTTTGAACTATGATTTACACTAAGTGAAATGTTGTTGTCGAAGAGGGATTTTCCATGTAAATCCGAAACGTCCAATTTTAATATGTTTTTAATGTTTTATGAAAGTGTATTGTAATGTCTGTAATTTTAATGATTTTAATATAAATTTATAAGTTTTAGTGAACACGATTTCTCGCAAATTATTTTCTTTCATTGTTGTAATCATTTTCCCAATCATACGCATAAAACTATATATTCATATCCATTAGCGCCAAATTCTCGCCAAACTTGGCGACAATTGGCGAAATCTCGCCAAATTTGGCGACAAAAATAAGTCTTCACAAATGAAGCCAACTTGGCGACAATTGGCGAAATCTCGCCAAATTTGGCGATAAAAATAAGTCTTCATAAATGAAGCCAACTTGGCTATAGCTCAATAATTTGGCGAATTTCTTATTCAAATTCAGTGTAAACGAATCTTTTGTAAACGGTTTCTTTGCATTTTAACTTGCTGTTTTCGAGTAACATTAGCTAAAATTTTAAAATGAAGATATAGGAAAGCTACCTTTTCCTGCCGGTACAGGCCGGAGGACTTTTTTATGAGTTGTCGGATGCAATCTATGTTTTGCATTAAATAAAGTAAAACATTGAAAAACAAATCCCACAGGATGGGGATAGTTTGTTTTAGATCTGGAGGCACGGCAGTGCCTCCGCCAAGTCGAGACAGGACAGCCGTAAGCATACTTTTCTGGAAGCAACTCAATGCACTTTTGACCCCCTCATATCTCCGCGCTGGAGTATCCCAAAAATTTGAAACTTCGTTTTTCTAGAGTATTTGGCACACAGGACCAAAATTTAAAATTAAAACTATCTTTTCTAGTTCAGACGATATATTAACTCAAACATTCGATTTTTTGTCACTCACTCACTCACTCGTTCACGCGTCATCAAAAGGATTAGGTAGATCCCGTAGCCCTAGAAACTTGACATTTGGAAAAAAGGTAGTGTCTAGGATACAAAGAAAGGAAAAATTATAAAATCCGGAAAATTCGAAAAAAAAAAACATTCGAAAATTCAACAAATTCCATCAAAATTGAAAATTGAAAATAATACGATCTTGTAGTCTTAGGAACTTAAGATTCGGTGTGAAGGTAGTGTTTATCATCCAGAAAAAGAAAACATCAAAAACACCAAAAAAATCGAAAACAAAATTGAAAAAATCGAAAATCGAAAAAAATCGAAAAATTTCAAATAATCCGATTTTGTTGCGCTAGAAACTTGGAATTCGGAATAAAGGTAGTATTTAGGATGCAAAATAAGGAAAAATTAAAAATTCCGGAAAATTCGAAAAAAAATTCAAAAATTCGAAAAAAAATCGAAAAAATTAAAATAATTTGATCTTTTAGCCTTAGAAACTTAAAATTCGCAGTAAAGATAGTGTCTAGGATTCAGAATAAGTTAAAATAAAAAACCAAATAAAATTCGAAAATAAAACAAAAAAATCGAAAAAATCGGAAAAATCGAAAAATAAGGAAAATTTGAAAATAATTCGATTTCATAGCGCTAGAAACTTGAAATTTGGAATAAAGGTAATATTTAAGATACTAAATAAGGAAAAATTCAAAAATATGGATAATTCAAAAATACCCATAAATTAGTGCAGACGATATATGAACTCAAAGTTTCGATTTTTTGTCACTCACACACTCACTCACTCTCGCGTCATCAAAAAGATTGGGTATATCCCACAGCCACAGAAACTGAAAATTTGGAATAAAGCTAGCATTTCGGATACAAAGAAAGGATAAAATATAAAATCCGGAAAATTAAAAAAAAAAAAATTCGAAAATTCAAAAAAATCTAACAAAATTGAAATTTGAAAATAACACGATCTTGTAGTCTTACAAACTTAAAATTTGGTGTGAAGGTAGTGTTTAGAATTCAGAAAAAGAAAACATCAAAAACACACAAAAAAAATTGAAAATAAAATCGAAAAATCGAAAAAAATCGAAAAATTTCAAATAATCCAATTTTGTTGCGCTAGAAACTTGGAATTCGGAATAAAGGTAGTATTTAGGATGCAAAATAAGGAAAAATTAAAAAATCCAGAAAACTCGAAAAAAAATCAAAAATTCGAAAAATTCGAAAAAATTTGAAAAATTTTTAAATAATTTGATCCCTTAGAAACTTAAAATTCGCGGTAAAGATAGTGTTTGGGATTCAGAATAAGTTAAAATAAAAACGCAATAAAATTCGAAAATAAAATAAAAAAATCGAAAAAGATCGGAAATTTTAAAATAATTCGATTTTGTAGGTCTAGAAACTTAAAATTTGTAATAACGGATACAAAATAAGAAAAAATTATAAAATCCAGAAAATTATAAAAAAAAATGCGAAAAAATCAAAAATTGAAAATATTTTTATCTTGTAGTCTTAGAAACTTAAAACTTGGTGTAAAGGTAGTATTTACTATTCAATAAAAGGAACAATTAAAAAATTCGAAAATAAAATCGAAAAATTGAAATATGTTTAAGAAATCGAAAATTCGAAAACAATTTGATTTTGTACTGCTAGAAACATTAGTTATAAGATAATTGTCCTATTAACTAGTACAACGCCCCTAATTGTTTTATGTTATTTCCCCCGGATTATGGTTTTCTTTTCTTTCGTTTACGAATTTCGTTATAGAAAAGTTCCGCTATAGACTGGCTACGATATAGACGATTTCTTTATAGACAGGTTTGTTTTCTTTCACATGTTGTACTCTATTTACTTCACATATGAAATATGGATTGTTAAATGATGTTAGCCCCACAAAAATTTTCACGGCTCTCCCTACCCTCCCGACATTACTGGCTGGTTATGGCTTGATAGTCCTTTCTAAATAAAATCATGGTGACTCGAAGATTCACTTGATTTATCTCTAAATTGAACCTAAATGATCCTAGGAAGACGGATCAAATAATTACTATATTAGCATGACAATCAGGTAACTTAGAATTAAAATCGAAAAATCAATAAATTCATAAAAAGTCGAAAATTTGAAAATAATTCGATTTTGTAGTCCTAGAAGATTGACATTTGGCAGAAAGGCAGCGTTTTGTACACAAAGTAAGGAAAAATTAAAAAATCCGTAAATAATAAAAAAAAGTCTAAAAAAAACGAAAAAAAAACCATCGAAAAAAGGAATATAGTTTGATTTATTGGAAATTTCCGGAAATTTTAATTTTGGCTTTCTTTTTATACTAAAAAGTTCTTTTATGTTAAATATCAAGTATCTAGGGCTGCGAGTTATATCTGAGATGCATAGCGCCTATCCTGGAAGCAATTGAGAGTACTTTTGACACTCCCCCTCCCATAATTTAGTGCTTGCCTAGGAACCTGAAATCTCTTTTTATCTACAGTACTTTGCAAACGAAACTAAAGCTTCAATTTTTTGATACCTGTAAATAATAGGGACAGAGTGTGGGCTTAGCGAAAATCAGTGGATGATCTCCAAAAAGAACCCAAAATCAAGAAAAGGAGGGTTACTTACAAAAAGAAGTGAAATCTCATCAAAAAGTCACCTGTAAAAAATGCAGCCAAGTCTCGTAACTCATTTACCGTAAAAAGTACTGAGATCGTATAAAGCCAAGTTTAACTATCTTATTAACTCTGAAATTTTCATTCACAAAATCACTCCTAGTCTCTACATCTTTAGTTAATTATTATTTTGTGACTTGGCAATTACGCAGCACAGGGAAGTTATTACACCTTACTATGTTATGGGATGGGATGGGATAATTTAACTAAGGCAAATTATATACGCACAGGGAAGTTATTACACCTTAATATGTTATAGTATTATTTGATTAAGACTAACTATATACATCACATTCTCGTGCTAAGTAATTGCCAAGTCACAAAATAATAATTAACTAAAGATGTAGAGACTAAGAGTGATTTTGTGAATGAAAATTTCAGAGTTAATAAGATAGTTAAACTTGGCTTTATACGATCTCAGTACTTTTTACGGTAAATGAGTTACGAGACTTGGCTGCATTTTTTACAGGTGACTTTTTGATGAGATATATTCTACAGTAAGCATCTTGTAATGCACTTCAGTAACGTATATAAATTTCATTACGCTCTGAAAATTGTAACAGCATTAAAATACTTTGCAAGCAATTTTCCCCCGTAGACCATTATGTAATTGCAATCTTTTGTGAAGCCATGTATATGAACAATAAATGCTTTTCACTCTATATTCTACAGAAAGCATATTTTACAGCACTTCATAAATGCATATCAATGTGCTTGAAATAGTGTAACAGCATTTAAATACACTACAATCTATTTTTCCCCATACGCCATAATGCGACGAAATTCTTTTGAGTGTTCCTGTACACGAACTATAAATGCTACATACTTCGTTTACAATAGAGAGCATGACATGGCAAATCTCATTAACATATATAAATTTTGTAGAAATCGAAGTACATTTAAGAGAGTTAGAGCGCTGACAGATAGACGAAACAAAGTCATAACAACATTTCTATATGTTGGAAAGTGTTAAAAACGGCTATTTCAAACTATGAATTAAATCTCTATTCAGATAATAAAATTTTTAAAAAATATCTTTTAAAAAAAAGGAAAAAAAAATTGGACACTGCACACCACAATTTACTCAAATATATATGCCTGTAAGAGATGGTTAAATTGCTATGCCTAGTCTTTGATCCTATAAAAGTTATGTAACGAATCTATCTTGACCTATTTCAACATTAAATAGCGCTTAAAATAATTCTTCGATTTAAAAACTGTTTGCTTCGGCATGTTTATTGTACATTTCTTTATAAAACTACCAGTTTTCATATTTTAATATGCTACAATTGTTTCCGGATATGCCGAGAAAGTGAAAAGGACACTGTATCACTACTGTAGAATACTTATAGCTTTAGCATCTCGGGACAGAAATAATAGTTCTTTTATAAGACCAGAAATCATTCTTTACTTCATTTTCATAAATTTTATTACTTGTAGACACAAAACACATAACAAAACGGCACATTACACGTATATATAAGTCTGACACTTTACGTTTACATTCTCGGAGAACAAAATAACACACACGTTCTATTTACATCACCGGTCTTCGAAAAAACATACTTCTTTCGGCCAATCTCACGCGTCAACTGAACAAACGTCTCGTTTTAGATCACGTGATGCGCTGCGCATTTCGCTGGCAGAGTCCACTTTTTCTGGAAGGGGGATTTCTGCGTTACATCCCCACCCCTCTGTTTCCGACATACGTCTCGGAGAGGAAACAGGATGTTTTCTGGATCTTCCTCTTTTTCTCAATGGTGCAACTGGAGTAGTTTCAGTTTCTTGGAATGGTGTCAAGGCTGAAACATGATAAGACCAAATTCTCTGAAGGATTGTCTAGGCTGGCAATGTGATATGTCACCAGTGATTTTTGAGTCAAAACTACATATGGCGCCCATCCCTCTTAGGCATAAATTTTGCTGTTTTCTGGTTACTTGCCTTGATCACAGGGTGTAAGGTAACCCATACTTTTTCACCAGGTGTAAAATAAACTCTTCTACTATTTTTATCATAATATTTCTTACGCTGATCTTGTTTTATTTCAACTCGCTCTTTCACTTTCTTTGAAACACCTGCAAGACGTTTAAGATATGGAGTTATTTCAGGAACAAAATTGCCATTTTCCACAACTGCTCTAAAATCGTTCACCACACCATCGATTGTTCTTAGTTCTCGACCAAAATGCAGATAGGCAGCAGTTTGGCCTGTTGTATCAGATTTGGCAGAGTTCATAGCAAATCTAATAAAAGGAAGTTTATCAATCCAGGAATCGTGTTCATCCCCAACAAGGATTGCTATTCGAGGTTTCAGGTCTCTATTTTTCCGTTCGACTGGGTTGGCTTGAGGGTGGTACAAAGGTGTCAATGATTGGTCAATTCCAAGAATGTAACAAACTTGTTGTAGAACAGCGCTCACGAACTGAGGGCCGTTATCACTTAGGAGTCTTCTTGGTATACCATAACGAAGGAAAATCTCTTCAATCAGTGTAGTTGCACATTCTTGGGCAGTGGCAGTTGTTAAGGCAAACAGTTCTACCCATTTAGTGGCACAATCTTCTACTATAAAAATCCATCGGTGCCCATCTTTACTACGAGGCAATGGTCCAAAGAGATCAATGCTGAGGGTCTCAAACCGCTGAGCACAAGCAGGTGTTCGCAATAAACCAGCTGGTTTCTGATTTGTTGATTTATAACGAGCGCATTCTGGGCAATTCTTCACGTATTCAGAAATATATGTTCTCATGCCTGTCCAATAATATCTCTTAACAATTCTTTGATAAGTGCCTGCTTCACCATAATGTCCGGCTGAGGGGGTCGTCATGATGAAGTTTCAAAATGTTTTGTCTTTCTTGTATTGGAATGACCAGTTGAGCTTCCTCGGCGTCTGATTCAGGAGCATACCGGTAAAACACACCTTGATTCATCAGGAATCCTCTATCAGTCCAATTGGCAAAGTCTTCACTTTTCTGTTCGTCTTCAAAACAATCTATAATCTTTTTAAGATTTTCATCTTGCAACTGAGCTTCTCTGATATCCTTTGGGCTTCTTGTTCAGTGGCGGATCCAAGGGGGGGGGGTCAAAGGGTCAGCTGACCCCCCTGTGATGAGAAACACCCTTATTAGTGGCGCAGCCAGAACTTTTTAGCAAATTTTATTTTTTTATTTATTCTTATATTTTTTTGTTATTTCACACATTTTTTACAGTTCCGAAAAATTAGTATACGAAATAATTTTTTATTAATATTTAATTAAATAATAATATTTAATTAATAATATTAGCATGATTCTATACGAAAAATAAAAAAGAAATTGACTTTTTTTATGTTGTAAAAATGTACGCCAAATCCTCTGCTTGCACAATTTACTTTCTCCAGTTCAAACTCTTTGGAATATCTGAATAGTTACGAACTTGTTATATTATATTAGGCATCGAACTCAATGAATAATTGCTTCTTATTTTAAAATTTTCAATTTTTAAGTTTCTTTTTTATTAATATTAGCATGATTGCACACGGACAATAGAAAAGAGAGAAATTGAAATTTTTATGTATTAAATATATAATTAAATATGCAATGATTTATATATATTAAAATTTGTACATTAATAATATATTAAATTTTATGCTTATGTAATTTCCATTGTTCCTAAAAGAAGTCATGAAAATGCCAAAAGATCTATAACCTAACCTATGATTGTAAAAAAAGTAAAAAATGAAAATGGCACTCCGGGAGTGCCGACAGAAGTGAAAACTTGAACAATTACGTGTGTATTTTTTGAATCGTCAGGAAACGTTTTATTGTGCAGGAAATACTTTTAAATGAAGTGTTTTTTTTATTCATTATTATAAACTACTACCACAAAAATTATATTACAATTTTCATTTAATGCGCTATTGTACATTATAATATTACTAGCCGCCACTGGCGACCAGTTTGGTCTCCTTTAAATGTATATTAAGCATTGTAACACGCTACTTTTATTCATAATTTAATTTTTTCTCTCTTAATTCTTCGCCAAATCGAAAAATTCTAATACACAATTCAAGAACTTTTGCGATCATGGTAGCATTTTGCACGTTTTTTGTTGCTAATGATATCCACATTTACACTGAACCATATTGTTACTATTTTTTGTTGTTGTTTCTCTCTAACTTAGGCTGTAGACTCGATTACGGAAGATTAGATAACATATCATTATTCTCATCTAAAACGTCTTGAATAATATGCCATAATCGGGCTTCATATTATTACACGTAATTTTCGAGTACGGTTTGGTGAAACATTGAACTTTTGGAAGCCAGTTTTGATAATCACATTCCCTTTTTAAACGTAACCCGGCGTTTTCGGCTAGATTTTGCTTCGTATGGCAACCCAGTAGAGCAGATTCCGTATGTTTTATAATAAATTAAATATTGTGTGTTTTATAATAAATTAATCATTGTGTGTGTTTTATGATAAAATTGTGTGTTTTTTAATATAAAATGGTACTTTTCCGTTATACGGACACCATGCCAAAATGTATGCTAATGCCTAGAGTATATAAATGTATGTATGTAAATGTATGCTTGGCGACAATGGTGTTCGTATAACGGAAAAGTACCTATAAAATAAACTATTTTATAATAAAACTAGGGGGCTCTGCCCCCTGCTCGCTACGCTCACCAACCCCCGTTCTGATTTCACAACCTCTTAAAACCTGGTAATGTATCCTGTTTTAAAAAGATGATGATGACGATATCACGAACGGCGACTTTCTTCTGTAATCTGGTTATAATACTTTTTCATTTAATTCATCTTTTTAATTTTTAATATTCATGTGTAAACCCGATTTTTATCACGTAATTTTCTTTTTTTTCCTGCTCACTCACCAAATTATACAAATTGACATAATTTTTATTTTAAATAACGAAAAAACAAATAAATTAGTATAACATTAATAAAAATATAAATAAAACGTCGAAATAAAAATAACTTGATGACGTAAACACGTGTTGTCAAGTGAATGTGACATTTTCGATCAACCATTATTGGCATTTAATCTTACAAGTACTTAGTAGACCAATCCTCGCTCGGTAATTTTTTTCAACAGGTATTTTTTTTATTTTATTTTATTTTATTTTTTTGCTAGCTTATTTTAATTACTTTTTTTTTATTCATGGAATTTTCCAATCAATTTTTAACACAATTCCTGATAGGCAAGAATTATATAAATTATGTTGAAAAGTGTTTTGCCGATGACAATACAACATTTTAATATTTTTACAACTTAATTATAAATTAACTAGAGGGCCCGTGTGAGGATTTCGCACTGAAATCTAATATTTTTTAGGTACTTCTCTATTATGCTGTCGACCACTTTTCATAACAAAAAACTATCGCCAAATTGTAAGATTAAACGCCAAAAATGCCGTCCCATTTACTTGATGTCAGAAGCATTATACGTGTTTGTTAAATCATCAAGTGGTTTTTAATTCGACATTTGCGTGTGTTTTTCATTATGTTTTACTGGTTTATTAGTTATTTCATTAATTAAAATAACAATTGTGTCCTTCAATTCTTATATTTTATTTATTTATTTTGATATTCCAATGGCAACGTTCTCCCGTTTATTTGGCGATAGTTTTTTGTTATGAAAAGTGGTCGACGGGATAAAAGAGAAGTACCATTTTTTATCAATATGTAATAGTTATTAGATGCAGGTTTAGACTTCTAAAGATAAAGCAAGGATAAAAATATCTGTAAACAACAGTTAGTTGTTAGTCAATCCAGAATATCATCTATTCCATCAAAGTTAGAGTAAAAACTGATCCAAGATTGCTAAAGGCACGTGCGAAAAAAAAAAAAAAATAACAATCGTATTTTAACTGCATTAGAGGACGTCATCCGCTTCGGGAAAAACATGGGACATAGAAATATAAATCTAAACATTTCAATTTAAATTTCGCTTTTTAATCATAAATATAAAATAAACCCGTGCGGTGTTTTTTATAATAATTGCTGAGCATCATATAATGTGGTATTTTATTTTTTTGGCAACAATGTTTTGAGGAAAACCTTTCATTTCATTTAGGGAAACAATGCCGATTTAATTTTTAATTATCAGCAATTTTTAATCGAAAACATGTTTTAACGAAATGTTAATGTGCTATGTCAGAAGCGTTTTCAAAATCCTTTCATATGCTATCTCATTCGTCGTTCTGCGTTTCGTATTTTCAGAAAAAAAGGGATGTTGACAGGAGAAATAATATACATGATACAATCACTTGAAATTGGTTGTTCTTTTTCAATTAGGCGGTCACAAGTGATAAATCGCCAAATATCTCTGTAACCCGTGCAATTGTATGGGAGTTGAAAAACAACGGATTTAATTATGTGACAGTAAAATGCTCGCCAAAATAGGCCAAAGCGCTGTGAAATGGCAAAAGTCAATATTTTAAAGAGTTAAAAGTAAAAAATAAATTGTTAAAAAAAATGTAACATACAGAATACGCTTTCATCAATTAATAATTAAATATCAATAAATTTACGATTACACGATGACAAATAAATTTAAAAGAGTAAAAAGATAATTTAAATAATGTTTTTTTCTGATTCTCTTTTGTTGATAAATAAACAGAGCAAAAAGTATATATTTCAAATAAATTCATTATTTTGAGCTTCCTGGCAAATGTATTAAAAAGAAGTGAATTTTTCATAATAGAGTTCTTTGCCCAGGCCAAATTAATGCATTGTAATAGATATTTTACGTAAAAAATATGAATTGCGGTTAAAAAAATTCCGCGGTATTTTCAAGATGGCCATTGGTTGTCTAAAAAAGAGTGTTTTTAAAAAACTATATTTGATATTTCCGCATTATCCCGTCAACCATTTTCCATAAAATAAACTATCGCCAAAGTAATCGCCAGACCCAGACTCTAACGCCAAATAAACAAATAGGTGAATGTTGGCATTGGAATTGAAAAAAAAAATCGGAAAAGCTGCATTCACTCAAGTGTCAACTATCAATATTTTATTAAAATAAATTTTAAAATGTATTAAGGAAAACAGAAAAAAAATAATATTGGATATTTATTTATTTACAATATTTTTCATAATTATCCCTCTCGACAGGTGAATGTTTGTGACGTCAGTAGAAACTGATCTAATCTATGTAACTATGCATCACTAAATTTTTTCAATTCTTTTACCGCTTTTAAAATTTTGTCGAGGCCGTTTAAAAACACAATTGTTAGTTAAAGAGGATACTACACTCACACAAAAATACTCGCTGGCTTACTTTAGTCTTGTGGGATATATTTGTTTTAATATCTCGTTTGCATTTCAATATTTATGAATATTTTTTTCCTTTATTTCTTTTTTTGGTACATTTTGGTTCGAAAAGCACCCACTTTTTTTGGCACTGGATAGCTAAAGTTGATCTGGACAAAGAACTTTCTGTACTTTTCGATTTTTTTTTTCAAGACTTGTTTTTTATACCACGTCGAGTTTTAAACACAGAAAACGAGTTTTCTCGAATTAGTGACCTAGCTAGATCGATTTCTTTTGCTCGAATTAGTGTAGTCATTAATTTTTGTGAAAATCGTTAGTGCCGTTTTCGATATATAGCAGCATTCTTAGTGCTGAGTTACTTTTAATAGATCAAAATGACCTTTCCCGAATTCGAAACCTAGCTAGATTGATTTCTCGTGCTCGAATTAGTATAGGCAACACGTTTCGTGTAAATCGTTTGAGTATTTTTCCATTTATAACAAAAAACATTTTCAGGGCTGAGTTTGTTTTACCCTGTAAAAACGAATTTTCTTGTATTCGGAACCTAGCTAGATCTTTTTTTCGTGCTCGATTTAGTACAGGGGACAATTTTCGTGAAAATCTTCCACGTCGTTTACGATATCATTCATAATCAGGAAAATCTCTTGCTCGTTTAATATATATGAACTAGGGGGCCTACCCCCTGCGAGCTACGCTCGCCAACCCCCGCTCAGACTTCGAGGCCTCTAAAAACATGACAGCGTGCTTCGTTTTAAAAATATTGGTAAATCTGTAATTGGGTTGCCATGCTTTTAACATTTTAATGGGGCATTTTTTTATTATCATGGCCTCATACACAGCTGTTGCGACAACTGACGACTGTTTTAGGGATTGATAAGTAAAATCAATTACACCTTGAAAACCAGCTTGTATAAAATGGTTAGGTTTAAATTGTGGCTACCTCTCGCACTTTTATAACAACGATCTGTATTCTATTCTTTCTTTGCGTTTAAGGATGAGAAAAATTCCATCTGCTTGTGAATAACATTAAGAACCACGGTATTGAAAAGTACTATGTTATAGACATTTTCAGTAACAGGTTTTAATTTTCTCTGTATTTTAGTGCACCATCATGCATATTTTCATGCTATTTTAAATATGTAAATTATTTATTTTAATTAATATGTATATACGAATTTTCTAATAATTATTTATCATACAAAATTAATTAAATATTTTGTGCATGCATGCTTGCATTTATTCGGCATCAATTGATGAGATATTTAAACAAATTTGCTATCCGCGATAATTTTACACCATGTTATGTCACTTGAATATTGTTCATAAGAAAATCGGGTACTTTTCCAGCATAGGATCCTTTGCTTTTAGGTTTGTCGTAATTCGAGTTTCAAAAACGAATAGATTCGTTAATATACATATATTTGTTGCCAAAAGTTATGAAAACAAACCCAATGAACTTTTGGGGATTTTCTATAATAGGGGTCTTGACGCTTTTTTAAAAAGCTTTGCGCAATTCGGGCATCAGAAAGTGAGATTTGGTGCCAAATGACATAAACAGCCATGGAAACAAATTCGACGATTTTTTTTGTTTATATGTGTATTTTAATTATACGTATATTATTATTGTTTTTTCTATACAAATTACTTCTGATTATATATAAAATAGGATAAATGACATTTTACGCTAAACAAATTGTATAAATATTGAAAAAATGCTTCTGTATACGAAATGACAAAGTAAATAGGTTGACAGAAAGTATGTTGCCAAATTTCCTTTTCCGCCAAGGCTATTTTCTCTGTTTCGTCAAGGCCCCATATACTGGAAAAGCACCGAACTTTTATGCTTGTTTATACATGTATTTATATGTATATATACAATTTATTTATAATTGTCTTTCAATTTACCTCTTTTTGTACATAAAAATAGATAAATGGCTTCTTTATATTAAATAAATTGTATAAACATAAATGACGTATTTACATAAATGACGTCATTTGGACGAAATTATTCAAAATATTTTCAGTTTATAAATTAAATTCAATGCTGACAGACGATTGAATCCTGACGATAGAAATGTGATTTTTTTTTTCAAATTTTCGTGAAAAACATAATTTAATCTCAATCTTGTCTTCATTATCGATTGAAATAAAAGATAAATTCAATTTCAATTTGAAAATGACGAATAAAAATAAATCAATAATCCCTATCGGGATCCTTTTTTATTTTTTCCCCTTTTTTTTTGTCACAAAAAACTGAGTAATTAGTTGCCATCATTACAGAAATGTCATAAAATTCGATGCTGACAGACGATTGAATCCTGACGATAGAAATGTGATTTTTTTTTTTCAAATTTTCGTGAAAAACATAATTTAATCTCAATCTTGTCTTCATTATCGATTGAAATAAAAGATAAATTCAATTTCAATTTGAAAATGACGAATAAAAATAAATCAATAATCCCTATCGGGATCCTTTTTTATTTTTTCCCCTTTTTTTGTCACAAAAAAACTGAGTAATTAGTTGCCATCATTACAGAAATATCATTAAAATTCGAAAAAAATTAATATCTCGAAAACTAATTCCAATTTCAAAATTCTATTACCAGTTTTGACATCCGCGGATTTTTATGGACAATTGGTATTAATTTCACCATCAAGCGTTTAATATTTTATTAAAAATATAGCCCTGAAACATAATCAGTCGTTTAATCAGTCGTTTCATAAAATCGTTTCATAAATTCGTTTCATAAAATCGTTTCACAAATTCGTTTCATTAGGATTTTATATATATAGGGTAGATAATCGGGAAAATCTCTTGCTCGTTTAATATATATTAATTTGGCGACAGTAATTTGGTCGACAGGATAACTAACAAGAACCAATTGTATATATAGTGTTACGAATATTGTAAATAGCTAGTATTTGTGCTTAAAAATAATGTAAATAGTTCAATTAAGCTCTATTCATAAGCTAATATTAATTTTTGTTGCATTGCAATATCTTAATTTGGTGATTTTTTGTAAGCGAGTAAACGCTATTGGATTTCAATAGGAGTCTATGGAAATTTGGCGAAATATTGGAAATAGCGTCAAGTTGGCGCCACTTTTGGCAGCTAATTTTGGCCGCCAAATTTGGCGATATATTGCCAAGTTGGCGCTAAAATTGGCGACAGACTCGGGTCTCTTCCGCTTGGTAACCCCTCTAATAGCGTCCATCCTATCTAAATTCTCTACTTTCATGTTAATTCCCCCTAAGAAAAGTCAGAAAGCTCTGACCAATGAGATACGTTTCGAGGTATTAGAAGGATTCATGTGTAAACACAATTTTTAGGACGTAATTTTCTTTATTTACTGCTTTCAACACGTGATCATTTAATTATTATTTTAAACTTTCATTATTGTTTTTAATAGTCTCGCGCAAATACATTTTTTATTTGAGATAAAATATAATCATTTGCGCTTTTTTGGCAACAATATAAAAAATGACTTTTTCAATAAAAGATTTTTTACTCGATTTTTAAGGATTTTTTGAGTTTTTATTGTCCGACCGTGATAATTTTTTGAATTTCTGAAAGCTTGTTCTATTTTGCGTCTGGTGGTATGATTTTCGAATCCGTAGGATGGCTAGAAAAAAAGTAATCGCTCCTCAAAAGAGTCCCTAATAAAAAAGCGATGAGACTAACCCCATATAAAAAATGACTTTTTCAATAAAAGATTTTTTACTCGATTTTTAAGGATTTTTGGAGTTTTTATTGTCCGACCGTGATAATTTTTTGAATTTCTGAAAGCTTGTTCTATTTTGCGTCTGGTGGTATGATTTTCGAATCCGTAGGATGGCTAGAAAAAAAGTAATCGCTCCTCAAAAGAGTCCCTAATAAAAAAGCGATGAGACTAACCCGGAATATCTACGCAGAATTTGATTGGTCCATTTCGTTTTTGGCTCAGTTCCAGAAAACTTTTTTTTAATATAGAAGGATAAAAGTAACATGTTGTTTCAGAAATCTCTAACAGGTACCTGAAAATGGGGTTTTCTCGCCAAAATGGCGCGAAACAAAAATCGCACCAACCCCGGTGCGTTTGCGACAGCTGTTCCACAGTGGATTTTAAAATCAAAGTATCGTTTCTAATGCACACGCGAAAAATAAAAGCTGGTTTTGTCGATTTTAAAAATGCTATTGGCGAGATTTGCGCCCAAATAACATAAAAGTACATAATGATGTTATGTATTTTATAAATGTATATTAAATTACTGTTTTGAACGCGATTGGTCATTAATAATGGACAATATGATTGGCGATTAACAATCATTTTCGGTGATCTCCCTTTCTGGCACGTATAATATATAAATACCAAATTAACTGACAATTTGTTTCGAAATTTGATTCATTTAATATTATTACACGAGTTGTATTTGTTTACATTCAAGTTACGTCAAGAAAAGATTCGGAAGGAAGTTCAGTTGTATAAGCACTTCATCAAACGGAATTATGATAAACTGTAATTGTCTCACAGGTCCTGGTGCGAATTCTTTTTTTGACACCAGCCAGCGCTTCAAAAAATCATTCACGGTAAACTTACTTTACGAACGATTATCTCTATGGTTTAATGGTTTAATATTTTAAACTTTCACGACGAATGAATTTTTTTTTTTGTTTACTTTCATAGATAGAGAGTTTGAACCGCGAAGCTAATTTCAACTGAAGTTATTGCAGAATATATACATAACTGAACATAAGTCATCTCTCAAATATTAATTTATTTTGAACGATCTTTCTAAAAATGTAACTTTTATACAGTTTATTCGAAAAATAATTTTGAATAAAAATGGCCGCCTGGCATATGAAAAAGCGATGCGGGCATCCCGGAATTGCTGATGACAGTCACATGACTTACGGTTTTATTATAGAGATATTATAAATTGAAATATTTTATTAATTTCATTTTTTCTTTTTATATTACTTCTGTCTATTTTTTTTCTCGTGCTCGTTAAATTATAATATTTTCCGTGTTTTGTTATTTAATTTTCATCTTTTGATTTGGTCTCGCGAGTTGAGTCACTTTTATCTGTTTTCACCGCGCGTGTTAAATTTATCTTGAAATTATTTTCTGAATTATTTTTATTCATAATACCAATCATTTCGTTTTCTGCACGTGAACTATTTCCTTTTGATACTTTCGCTTCATTGTATGAATTGGCAACATAATTTAATTTTTTATCGGAATTATTTACAACTTTAAGGAAACGTACTTGAAAAGTATTGCGCTCGCCAACAATTTTAATTTCCTCTTCATCTATCGCCAACTTTAGTTTGCTGATCACGTCTTGCCCTATTACAATATCGTATGCGAGAGATTTTGAAACATAAAATTTCGTTGATATAAGAAACCCATCGACACGTATTTCATACACAAAATATCCAATTAGATTTACAGTTTCTCCGCCAATGTCAGTTAATAAGATATCAACAGAAGACAAATTTGGCGACCCGATATGACATAACATTCGTAACTGAATAAAGAAATATAGCTGTCTGTATCAAACAATAGATTTGCTTCTTTGCCTTTGATATTAATTATTTTACCCATTCCATTAGGTTTAGACTTATTTCTGATTCGAATTGTAGCAATGTTAGCTTTTTCCTGTACATCGGCATTAGGATTGTGATTTTGGCGATTATAATTTCGATAGTTTTCGGTAGAGTCTTGACTGAAATCATTAGTTTGACCGTTATTGCTATTATTACACTGAGACGCTATGTGGCCTTGAGAGTTACATCTATCTAAAATACCTAATTTGAGATTTATTTCTTTTGTTTTGGTATTGAGTATGAAAGAAAGATTGTGAATTTTCATTTTTACTTACTTCGGGTTTTCTATCTTCAAAGTGGTGTGAAATTCTATTCATGGTTTTAACATTCCGTCTCGCCGCATCATAATCGTCTAGTTTACTTACTAATACGTCTACATTTTTAATTTTTGGAAGATCATCAATAAAATGTTCTTTCATTTCTATAGGTAACCTTTTCTTAATTTGATCTACTACTATTAATTCTTTTAAGGATTCAAAATCAGATACTTTAAGACCGCTAATCCATTCTTCCAAATGATTTCTTAATTCAAATGCTAAATCGCGCCAAGTGGATGAAGATTCTTTTTTATGTGACATTAATTTCTGCCTAAATTCTTCTGGCGTCATTTTGAAGCTTTTTAGAAGTAAATCTTTTACATAATCGTAATTGTTCGCCAATGTTTCTGGCTCTCTAGCTATAATATTGGCGATTTCTAATGGAATTAAATTTAACAAATGTGTGACCCAATTTTCTTTTATTATATTCATTCGAGAAATTTGTCTTTCAAATAATGCTAAATAGAGACTAATATCACTTTTGCTGTCAAAGTGAGATATTAATTTAAGCAAATCTATGGTTGCTTACCTGAACCAGCTATTGCAGAATCGTCGCCAAATATACAGAGGTGTAGGGGTACTTTTCGGTTAGCCGGGCGCCAGTGATATATGTACATATATAAATACATATGTATATACATAAATTTGTATATATATACATCCATACATGCATATATATATGTATATATATGTATCTGTAGATATGTGTAGATATATGTGTGCGCGTATATATACATGTATATATATTACTGGCGCCCGGCTAACCGAAAAGTACCGGTGTCGGTAACAGTAACGGTAACAGTGTCGCGAATTCAATGGTTTTTTTCCCCATCTCAAAAAATGCCTTTAAAGAAGTTTTCACTTCAAAAAAAAAAAAAAAAAAAAAGGTTGTGGTTGAGAGTTCCGCACCCTTTTTCTTACTTTTGTCTAGTTTATAAACGTCCTGTTCCTCATTCCACTATCGGGTCCGTTCGTTTTTCCGCGGCAAGAAACATTGTTTTTTCTCAACGTGTTCCTTTTAAACTTCTCCTGTGACTTGGCATCGTTGATTAGGCAAATTTTCCACTTTTCTGGCACCTTGCAAATGATACTTATAAGGTTCCTGGTTATTTGGTAATCCTTTTGATGTCATCAACCAATCCCAAGGGAGAGAAAAATCTGTCAACGTTTGGTTTGGCGAGAGATGAAATTTTAGCTCGAAAAGAAACCTTTCGTTCGTTTTTTCTCCAGGAACGTGCTGTGTGTTTATTTCTGTCTGAGCACGCGACCAGCCAATCACTCTAAATATGCCTAAGCGAAAATTTCAAGCAGATATTTTCTATATCTTCAAGATGAAAACACCAACAGATGATATACCAACTAATAGTCAAAACGAAAAAGAATATGTGAATACATGCGAAAGTATGAAATCCAACAGAATCCCACTGAAAGCAATGAATCCAACTGAATCCTTTATTGCTACAGAAATTCAACCTGGTGAGTATGATATCGGAAATTTCATTGGGAAATCGGAAAAATTTGCAGATGAATTAAAGTATCACATTGTGTCAAATACTTGGATTCCACCAGTAACATACGAATTTCCGATTGTTATGCAATCAGGAAGTAAAAGGCAGTTTCAACGGTCGTGCATGGCTTACAGAATTTTCCTGGTTGAGTTACAGTGCTAATCATGATGGAGCTTATTGCAAAATGTGTACTTTTTAGAGCAAAAGAAGAGGGGGGGAAGCAAGATACCGCTTGGCAGTTTTGTACTGAGTCCATTTCATAACTACAAAAATGTCAAGGAAAGTCCGCGAGGACACGCTTTTAAGGAGTACCACAAAATAGCAACAATTAACTTTACCGACTTCATTAGGACATTTGAAAACCCAGTGGAATCGATTGAAGTGAAAATCAATATTGAAATGAAAAACAGAATTGAAGAAAATCGTTTACGTTTACTACCGACGATTATGTTATGTGGTAAAAACGATTATATTATGTGGTAAACAAAATATTCCATTACGAGGTCACCTAGATGATGGGAACCTGACGGAAGAGGATGGCTCAGGTTCAATAGCAAATGAAGGATACTTTCGTTCATTATTGAGGTTTCGCATTGACGCAGGTGACACTGTTTTGGAAAATCACATAAACAACGCTCCTCGTAACGCTACTTGTATCAGTAAAACAACTCAAAATGAATGAATTGACATTTGTGGGGAGCTCATATTACAGAAAATACTGAACTCTGTGAAAGAAAGTCGGTTCTTTAGTATCATAGCTGACGAAACCACCGATGCTGGTACAATTGAGCAGATGAGTCTTAGCATTCGATATTGGGATATAACTACGAAGAAAATCAGGGAAGAGTTTGTAGGCTTTGTAGAAGCTAGAGGCTTAAGTGGTGAGTTCCTTGCAGACCTAATTGAAGAAATTCTAACGAAATTAGGATTAAAAATGGAAAATACGCGAGGACAAGGTTACGACCGCAGTTCAAATATGGCTGGAAAATTCAAAGGGGCATAAAAGAAAGGCAGGTACTTTATATTTACATGCATTGCGCGTCTCACAAACTAAATCTTGTCATATCTAAAGCCTGTTCATTACGCAGTATTAGAAACGCTGTTGTTGTCACGAAAGAAGTCACCAATGCAATTAGGGAATCCGCTAAAAGAATGAATTGGCTGCGAGAGGAAATACAAGAGCATCATCCTCAAGAAACGCGATTGAAGCTCTCAAAACTATGTGAAACTCGGTGGATTGAACACCACGACGCAATTTTACAATTTTTACAAGTTTTCGATGCCATTGTGTGCTTTCTAGAATTATTAGATGCAGAAGAATCGTCCTCCAAATTCGCATCTTCAATAACATGAGTTCTGCGATTTGATTTCCTTATTGCAGTGCAAATCATTTCCTCCATCTTGAGCTTAACTATTTCTTTATCTCGTAATTTGAAATTCCCTTCGTTAGGTTTAAAGCAATTCTATGATATAGTAAAGTACGTTGTCGATACTTTAAATGATTATCGAAATTCATCATCGAGTTACTCGAAAATATACGACGAAGCATCGAAAGTAGCAACTAAACATTCCATTGAAATTACTATGCCGAGAATTGTAAAAACACAGCACCACATATCCAATACTGCAGCGTCAAGTCCTGAAGAATATTACAAATTTAATTTATTTTTGCCGTATATGGATTTTATCATATCAGAGTTGGTAACAAGATTTTCCACTGCTGAACATTCAAATATCACAGCTTTACATGGATTGATTCCGGCATTTGCCAATGAGGATACTGAAACTTTAATGAATGCAGCTGAACCTTACAAGAAAGATATTCCAGGGACATTTTCTGAATTATGAGGTGAAATAGACTTATGGCAGCGGCAATCAGCAATGGAAAAACAAACCGGAGAGCGAACTTCCACGCAGTGCAAGTGAAAGCATATTACACGTTTCAGAATTTTACCCGAATAACAAAACTTTTCTCCATATTTTATGTGTCCTTCCTGTTACAACCTGCACCAGTGAACGGTCTTTCTCAACATTAAAACAGGTAAAAACTTACTAGAGGTCAAATATGAAAGAAGAAAGTCTAAACGGTTTAGCAATGCTTAACCCTTTCAGGGGCAGTGGTATGTTTATGAAACCACTTAAGTTTAATTCCCAAACGCCACAATGGCACCAGAATTTTGCTAAAATCTTTCCCATTTAATATGTATGTGAAATATAGCCTTTTTCTTATTTGCAAATAAATGTTTTCTTAAATTCCGGTGCCAGTCATTTATTTCAACATTTTAGTACTGAAAGTCCTTTGCCCCTGAAAGGGTTAACATTCATCGCGATAAGGAAATTTATCCTGAAGAAGTATTAAATAAATTCGCAATGAAGCATCACAGGAAATTGCAACTGCAGTATTTTTAAGGTAATACAGCAATGTTTTGCCATTATTTTTTTCATTGCAATAAAAAGTATTCTCCACATCTTAAATATGAAAACGTTTAATTTTATTTAATTGAAGAATTTTAACATGTCTGTATAAACTACACATTATAGAATTAATAAATTGTATATTTATATATGTCATACAAAATGATAACAAACTGGTTACTAAAAGTTAATTTAATAATTATTATAATTTGTAATTTATATATTAATTTAATATTAATATAATTTTTAATGGTTAATTTAATTTTGTTTCATGAAAATTTATTAATTACTGTGTAATATATTATATTTTGAAGCAGGCTTAAATGATACTTCGTTTTTCTTCCATTTTACTGATAATTTTATAAGTAGAAGGTATAACGCTGGCCACTGAACTTGACCCCCCTGTGAAAATTTTCTGGATCCGCCCCTGTTCTTGTTGGCATGTCTATGCTGACAAAGTTGCATGTCTCACAGAAAGCAGACTGATGACTACAGACAGGACGTGATAGCATGTCAGCCACAACATTAGATTTTCCAGGTTCATATTTTATTTTCAGTAAGAACGATTGTACTTGTAGTGCCCAACAAGCTCCCCGATGGTAACTTAAGGCTCAGAAGCCATTTTAAAGGTTGGTGGTCCGTAGCCACAACTACTTCTTGTCCTTCCACATAGCCACGAAATTTTCCTAAGGCCCAGACAACAGCTAATACCTCGCGTTCCGTAGCGGAATAATTTCTTTCAGCACTTGTAAGAAGATGGCTAGCGTATTCTGTGGGATGTTCAGAAGTCTTGTCAGCACCCTGCAGAAGAACAGCGCCAAGAGCATAGTTACTAGCGTCAGTACACAGAATGAATGGTTTAGTCCCATCAGCTTGCTTAAGCACAGGAGGTGTTATGAGACATTGTTTTAGAGTTTCAAAGGCTGTTTGCTCTTCGTTTCCCCATTTCCAAATAACTTTCTTTTTCGTGAGATTACTAAGGGGCCTTGAGATATCAGCAAAATTTGATATAAATCTTCTGTACCAAGAATAGGTCTGTAAGAAAGTCTGGATCTCTTTCACATTTTTAGGAGGATGTATCGCTTTAATTGCAGATACTTTGTCTGGATCTACTTCTAGACCATTTGGTGTTATCCAGTTCCCTAAGTACTTGACCTTTTCGCAAGCGAAATGACATTTTTCACGCTTGGCATCTAATTTAAGTTCTATGAGTCTCTCGAACACAGCCGTAAGATCTGAGAGATCTCACCCCCTGGTTGAAAGCATTTTTCATACCTTTTGAGAAGACTATTAAGTTTTTCTCTTTCGTCAGAAGTTAAATTTTTTCCTTCATCTTCACGTAAGGCGTATGGACTGACTTCTACCGCACCAGCTGACGAATTATTTTCTTCAACGTATTCATCTACAAAATGAAATTTTTTCTGAGGTTTATTACTGAAATACCACGTTTTGTTGACAGTATCTAACACCATGTTAGCATTGTGCAAAAAATCCATGCATAAAAGCGTTCTATTACCCTTAGCATTTGGTAATATAATGAAATCCGTTTTGAAGACTCGACCTTCAATCTCTACTGGAACTGTAGCAGACAAAGTTTCTCTGGCTACTGTAATTCCGTCAGCCAACGTGACATCATGAGTATAAGGTTTCAGTGCAACACCAGTTTTTAAAAATAGCTCATACATACGTTCTCCCGCAATGGAACGATTCGCTCCCGTATCTGCACAGACTAACACTTTCTTATTGCAGATCGTGATAGGCACATTTGGATCTGAAACTGCTGAAGTATTTAAACTATACAACTTAAGACGATGTGCTTGCACATTTTCTTTTTTAGCCAGAGGGGTACAATCTGGGCATTTCTTCTTGATAAATCCCAGTTTACCACATCCATAGCAAACAATATCTGATTCTAAGCGTCGATTACCAAACTTAGGAGGAGATCTGTCTTCTTTTGGAGGCTTACTCTGCTTCCAATTATTATCTCGACGAGAAATCTCTTTTTTCACTTGGGGTACAACCGGATCTCTTTTTGGGAACGTACTTCTTATAATTTCATAGGCATCCAGTTTTTCGGCGAGGTCGACTGGCGAATTTAAATTCTCCCAATCATCTAACATATGCTGTTTGCATTCAACAGGCACGCGCCTTTTCATTTGATCAGCAATGATCAGATCCTGAAGAGCTTCAAAAGACGTTACAAATAATTCTTTAAGCCAGTTTTCAAAATAAGCTCGAAGTTCGAAGTAATAATCTCGCCAAGAGATTTCTTTTACCTTGCGATGAGCAAAGAACAGCTGTCTGAATTTTTCGCCACTAAACTTAAACCGTTTTAGAAGTAAATCTTTAACATGCGAAAAATTTGAAGCATTTTCTTCCGATTCACGAGCGATAAGCGTAGAAATAGAAGATAGCTTTAACTGGCGTTCCCGTAGTACCAAAAACAAGGTTACATCATCAGTTTCTGGCCTGAATGTAGGCAACAACCTTTGGACATCTATCTTACTTTCCGCGTGAGATATTATCCCTGTCGCATTACCACCTACCACTCCACTGGAAGCACTCTGGCTCTGAACCTGTAGCTTGAGCTTCTCAAGCTCAAAATTCATCTGAATCTTTTTAAACTCTATCTCTGCTGCCCTACGCTCCTCTTCTAATTCCAGCTTATGCTGTTCTAACTCTGCTTCTTTTTGTTTATCCTCTAATTCCCGCCTACGTTGTTCTCCTTCCCGAGTTGCAATTTGATTCCTGACTAATGAATTCACAAAATCAATATCGAACGAGGGGGGGGGGGGGATTTGATTTTTTTTCGCAATGTGACAACGGTCATAGTGGTTTGCACATCTAAATTCATTTCTAATGCAACCTGGAACAAATCCTCTTTGCGAGCTTTATTAAGTTCAGACATTTTAAATTTTAGCAAAACAACTAGCCGAAAACCCTATAAATGCCAAAAAATTCGTTTAAACCGTACCCCAGACGTGAGTTTTGCCGTTACACATCATATAAACTTTTAATAAAACAAAACAGTGAGCTTTAACCATAATATGAACTCTTACCACAAAACAGAACAAACATTAAATCTCTTTTGATAAACTGGGTTTCATAACGCGACACATTCAAAACAATATTTAAATGAGATAAAAAAAAAAACTATAACTGAATAGTTGTCACTTAAATAATATTCTAGATGAAAACAAAACACATAACTGAATAATTGTCCCTTAAATAATATTCTAAATGCAATAAAAACACATAACAGAATAATTAAACTTTAAACCAATATCTATATATTTAAAACGCTAAGCGATTTCTTTTGACAATCCGAGAGAACAAACTACCGCATCAAATTACATCATTCTTTTTTTAAATGAAAGATATTTGGACACAGATTTGTTATCGTGCATTCGTTTGTTCGAAAATTTAATTAATTAGCCGTAATTTTCAATTAAATTTTTACTTCTGCTAATGATGTCATAATCGGATAACGCCCACTGTTGCGAGGCACAAAGTTTATTCTCTAAGCTCTATGGTTGCGAAGATAAAAGAGGAATAATAAATATTAAAAGCACGTGTAATTTAGGCTGAATTTTTTAATTTGCGAGTTAAATTTCGGTAAAAATATTTATCCGCGTGTTTTATAAGCGAATAAAAATTCATATTTATTGTAACGTCACGGGAATATTGTCTATATGGTTTATTTTATCACTATGCATTATAACTTTGTTGATGCCATTTTTTCATTACAGTTAAATACAAAATATATTTTTATTTGTATACATGGTATTTAAGCATTAAAGTAACATACATAAAGTGCGTGTGAAAAGTTTGCGCTGGTGAAAATGACATAATGCTTAGCTTGAAATGCATTTTAACAGTGATAAAACTAAAGAGAAAAATGTATGTGATTGTGTCAACATGTCAACCTGTGTAATTTTAACTGATTTTTTCCATTCTTAATTATAAAGTTTAGAATTGGAGCCGTCATTGATTGCTTCATCTTGATTGCATACGTTGATTACATGTTACCAATTACCCTTTTTTCAATTATAGGTTTCCTATTTTAATAAAAAAAAATCACAAAAGAAAAGGATTTCTGGAAATTTGAAATTATTAAAAATAATGTTATGGTTAAAAAAAAAAAAACTTGAAATAATGATTGTATTTTTAGCTAGAATAAACAATGTAAGACTAATATTTCTTAGGAATTATTTTGGTTGGTTTATTATAAGTTCATTTAACAGTTCCTTATTAGCGCAAAGTCCTATTTCCTTTCACTGTGAATTTCTCTTTCGATGTCAAAAATAGTTTTCTACTTTTGGACGCCAGCCAAAATACAGTGGCAATTCTTAAAAATGTACAACGGTTGTGACAACAAACGGCGCTATCGCTTTAGCTTTCATCGGCTTTACATCACTTCTAAATACTACAAATTTCTATTTTTTACTACATTTTACAATTTTAATTCTTACATCTTCAATTAGAAAAAAAAAATAGCCTTCAAAGGAAATTTATTTGAAAACTGCCGCTTAATTTAACGATTTTTTAAATAATTTTCAAGCATGAAAAGTTTTTCAATTATTTCTTATGAATGACCGCCAATTTGCTTCAATAATGTAAAATAGCCCCTGGGAAAGTTGCCACAATTGAAAGTAGATTTCCCTAATCATCATAAAAAGTGAATAATAATAATAATAATAATAAACACAGTGATAAATCATAAAATCAGATTATCCATAAGATAGAGCATTTTGGCGCTAAACAAAAATCTGTCCAAAAAAAAAAAAAAAAAAAAAAAAAAAAAACTATTTTCAGTTTATGTTGAACATAAAATTGATATGTTGAATTCGTTGATGTATATGTTCCAGCAAATATCAGAATATGCTAGGAATTGCATTTTTTTTTTTTTTTTGCATGTACAAATAAATTACACTTGAAAACATTAAAAATCTCCCTCATCTGCAGATTGATTTATTACTGTAAAAACGTTCTTCATCTTTACATAAAAATTGATTAGCTTAAAATAATGGATGCGTTTTAGAAGATATGGATTTGTAACGAACAATGATTAAAGAGGACATTTTAAAACTTTTAATTTAAACATTTTAAAACTTTTAATTTAAACATTTTAAAACTTTTTTAACATCGAATTTCGACGGTGCTTTTGGGCAGGTGCAATGCACATGCACATAGGAGTTCATTCGGTTGCATTATCACAGTGGGAGGGGGAGATGTGTGATTTATTTACTATGTTCTTTTATTTACTGAATATGAGATGAACGTAGGAATATACTTTTTGTATGATACTTCATAGGACCATGAAATTTTTTCTTGCTGTGGGGAATTTGGCGGTAATGTGAAACGGATTTGCATTACACAGTTGTTTACGGATTGTTTGCTTGGAGTTTTCACCGGAAGTAGTACTGTATTTGACTGGGGGGGGGGGGGAAATCTTTTAAAATATAATATTTGAAAAACTGTTTCATACGCACTCCTTCTAAGAAGTTTATTTTACTGATATTGTTATAATATTTTTTTCCGTCAAGTTTTGACAGGTTCCATCTAGTTACTTTTAAATTATTAAGACAACTTATTATCGGTTTTGTTCAGTACAACTTAAAAACAAGAACGAAAAATCATGCGTCAAGCATAGATTATGTAGCACTTTCCAACGCTTCTAAAATAATTTTACAAATCATTACCGTTTAATAAGCTGAAAGATGACATCTAAGTAAACAATTTGGAAAACGCATAACATATTTAAAAACGTAATTTCAGGAATTTTCAATATATACAATATTCGGAAAAATATCAGAATACTTTTATGTTGCCCTGTATATGATCTATAGATTTGTATATATACAGAGGATGCTAAATTTTAGTTTAGTTAGGAAACGCGTAGCACAGTTTAAATTCTCCTTCTGGAGTTTCTGTCAATAAACGGAAATGTGTTCGCGAACTTTTGTGCTGCCCTGTATAGGATCTACAGAATTTATACACACCACGTAATAGACAAAAAGCTAGTTAAGATTAAAATCGCGTTCAGTAACTTAAAACGCACTTCCAGGAATTATTGTTAACAGACAGTAGAGAATTATTTTGTGTGTCCCTGTAAATGAACGATGACTGCTATACACACACTATTCTGTAGTAAGCCTCTTGTAATGCACCTTAGTAATATATATAAACTTCAATGCGTTTAAAATAGTGGAACATTATTTAAATAAGCCGCAGACGATTTTTCTCCATAGACGTAATGTAACGGAATTATTTTGACTGTCCCTGTAAAGTAACTCTAAGTGCTATACACCTACTATTCCATATTAAGCTTCTTCTAATGCATCTTAGTGATCTATATAAATTTCAATGCGTTTACGATAGTGAAACATTTTTAAAATAAGCCGCAAATGATTTTCCCCCATAGACCGCAATGTAACGGAATTCTTTTGAGTGTCCCTGTAAGAAAACTATAAGTGCTACACACTTCAGTTGAAATAGGGAACGTGCCATAGATAACGACAATAACATATAAAAATTGCAGAGCAATCCGAGCATATTTACGGGAGTTAGAGCACGGACAGACGGCCAGACGGCCATACGGCCATCCGGCCAGACAAACCGAAGTCATAAGCACTTTTCAACTAGGTTGGAAAGTGCTAAAAAAGACATTCTACCTTAATAAAAACAGAACAAACAAAACTTGCATAACTTACTCATTCACTTTTAAATTTCACAATATGCTTCTTTTCTTAATAAATCAAGAACTCCAAATTAAATACTTACGTTCGGCATTAAATAAGAACAAACATTTATATCGAAACTGTACTCAATTATTTTAAAACCAATAAAAAAAGAAAAACAAAAAGTAATCAACTCTTTTAAAACTAATAATAAAAGAAAAACAAAACATCTTTATGATAACTGCAATAAAATTACGAATACTTTATATTAATTTGACCTGAAACCAATAATATAATAATTTTACTTGAAACTGATATCAGTTTTACTTTCTCTCTTTTTTTTAGCACTTTCCAACCTAGTTGAAAAGTGCTTATGACTTCGGTTTGTCTGGCCGTATGGCCGGATGGCCGTCTGGCCGTCTGTCCGTGCTCTAACTCCCGTAAATATGTTCGGATTGCTCTGCAATTTTTATATGTTATTGTCATTATCTATGGCACGTTCCCTATTTCAACTGAAGTGTGTAGCACTTATAGTTTTCTTACAGGGACACTCAAAAGAATTCCGTTACATTGCGGTCTATGGGGAAAAATCATTTGAGGTTGATTTTAAAAATGTTTCACTATTGTAAACGCATTGAAATTTATATAGATCACTAAGATGCATTAGAAGAAGCTTAATATGGAAGAGTAGGTGTATAGCACTTAGAGTTACTTTACAGGGACAGTCAAAATAATTCCGTTACATTACGTCTATGGAGAAAAATCGTCTGCGGCTTATTTAAATAATGTTCCACTATTTTAAACGCATTGAAGTTTATATATATTACTAAGGTGCATTACAAGAGGCTTACTACAGAATGGTGTGTGTATAGCAGTCATCGTTCATTTACAGGGACACACAAAAGAATTCTCTACTGTCTGTTAACAATAATTCCTGGAAGTGTGTTTTAAGTTACTAAACGCAATTTTAATCTTAACTAGCTTTTTGTCTATTACGTGGTGTGTATAAATTCTGTAGATCCTATACAGGGCAGCACAAAAGTTCGCGAACACATTTCCGTTTATTGACAGAAACTCCAGAAGGAGAATTTAAACGGTGCTACGCGTTTCCTAACTAAACTAAAATTTAGCATCCTATGTATATATACAAATCTATAGATCATATACAGGGCTGAATAAAAGTATTCGGATATTTTTCCGAATATTGTATATGTTGGAAATAAATGTTGGAAATTCCTGAAATTACGTTTTTAAATATGTTATGCGTTTTCCAAATTGTTTACTTAGATGTCATCTTTCAGCTTATTAAACGGTAATGATTTGTAAAATTATTTTAGAAGCTTTGGAAAGTGCTACATAATCTATGCTTGACGCATGATTTTTCGTTCTTGTTTTTTTTTTTTGAATCAATAAAAACTTATTTATTTCAACACAGTCACGATAAGCATTCAAGAATAAATTCAAAAGTAGGGGAGGGGGGGGGGAGGGAAATAATGTAAGAACAAAATAAAACATAACAAAATAATGTACGAATGAACCAAAATAATGTTAAAAATAATTAAACTGGAGTTAAGAATAATCCCAATGATGATAAGAATAAGAATAATATTAAGATCAATCAAACTTAAGTTAAGAATGAACCAGAATAATATTAAGATTAACCAAACTTAAGTTAAGAATGCATTCTTTTGTTTAAAAAAAAAAAAAAAAAAAATACGGATCCGTTTTTTACCAAGACACACATGAGTTACACAATTTGTAGAACTCTATAAACACACATAATGCATTATTTTCTTGGGCGTACACGAAACAATTTTTAGAACTTTGAAACGAAGCTTAATAACACATATCACTTATATGATGCAATGGCGACGATCGTTTGCGCCATTTTCTTGATTGTAGCTTATGAAATCCGAACAAGCTCTGAAAGCTTCCTTCTTTATTTTAAAACTATATCACTGCGGATTTGTAGTTGTAGAAATATAGCACTTTGCATTTTTTCACTGAATTTCGGGCCCGAAGTTAGGTAGCCAATTTTTGTATCACTACTGTAGAATACTTATAGCTTTAGCATCTCGGGGCAGAAAGAATAGTTCTTTTATAAGACCAGAAATCATTCTTTACTGGCATTTTCATAAATTTTATTACTTGTAGACACAAAACACATAACACAACGGCACATTACACGTATATATAAGGCTGACACTTTACGTTTACATTCTCGGAGAACAAAATAACACACACGTACTATTTACATCACCGCTCTTCACACACGCAAAAAGAAAAAAAAATCCGATAGTCAAAATGGCTTTTAAGTTCTTATAGTCCATAGGGAAAGGCTTTTGTTAAAAATTCAGAACCAAGAATGGTTAAAAACAAAAAGTACTAATTTGGCGAATTTTTATAAATTTTTTTGTGCAGGTTGGTAATTCAAATTTGTACAATTAGTCTGGCGAAAAATTCAATTGTAACATCCAGAATTTGATAATAATCATCTGTTTAAGTTTTTAAAGAACATAACCAAAGGATCTATCAAACTGTAGAATCAGATTACGATGCAAAAATAACGATTACCTTGTAAAACTAGAGATTACATAACAAATTTCTTTCGCAGAAATATAACTAAAATTTAATTTTTAATCCTTTTTAGGGTTTCGTTCATCTCATCTATTGCTCCCGCTCCGTTGTCTGTCCATCACAGAGCCATTCTCAGAAACTATGTAACTTACAGAGTTGAAACTTTGTGTATATATAGATGAATACCAGCTATGAAGCTCAAAATATTAAAATTTGAAAAAATCGTATTATTTTAATAAATAGAGATAAAAAACAAATTTCTAACAGCCTTTTCCTATTAAATTTAAACATTTTTCGATATAGCAGTTGCCAAAAATTAAAAATCCACAATGAAATTCTTTCTACAATAATTAATTTTCTATTGAACGTGAAAAATGAAAATGAAATAAAAAGTTTCACCAATTGAAAAACAGATTAATATGAAATAAAAATAATTGACGTCATAGTGGTAATAAAACGGAAATTTTCAAAGATTTCTCCATAATACAAGGAGTATGAGTATGTGTATGTACACAAAGCAGCTTAATATCACGTCATTAGAGAATTAAAAAGAAAATCTGGCGTCATAGTGGTAATAAAACGGAAATTGTGAAAGATTTCTCAATAATACAAGGGGTATGAGTATGTGTATGTACACAAAGCAGATTAATATCACGTCATTAGAGAATTAAAAAGAAAATCTGACGCCATAGTGGAAGTTTAACGAATTTTTTAAATGTTTGAGAATAATACAAAGCGAGTATCAATATGAGTAATAGAGAATATTAAATGTATGAGTTTGAGAAATATATTGAATCATGATAAAAATCCGATTATGGAAATATTCACATATTTTAACATTTTGAAGGTGTACAACATGTTTAATTTTGAAATTATTTTTTTAAATATCGCATTTAGTCCGCGTGACAGATCTTATTATGACAGAATATAATTTTCGAGCTTCGCCCGCTATCGGGCTAGTTTAGATATTCGACAAAACGACAAAATAGACCGGTAAATTTTTACTTTATCAAAAAAATGACTTTTTTTTTTGTTGTTGCTAAATGAAATTTATTTGGATTTGTTAAAGAAAGGATAAAGTGTTTTGAAAGGAATATTAAGCGAAACCCTTTGAGCTATCTTCGATCACACTAATACCCACTTGTTTAACCTTTTCTTACTATTCAAGTCAGAAGTCTGCACGGGCCGGAACGGGCCATACATTTTTTTCCGGATCGAAATTTTTAGGCCCGGTTTCGACCCAACCCGTGTGCAAATCATTGGCCTGGCCCGTGCAAAAATAAGTAAAATTTAGCCTGGCACAACAATTTTGCAAAAAGAGCATATATTTATTTTTAAATCTCCATTATTCTAACACTAAAATTTTTAATTATTCTGTTTAAAAAAATAGTACATATTTCTAGGCAATAAAGTAAAAGTACAGTAAAACCTGTGAAAAAGAACGTGATTATGTCGAAATCTTGTCTTAAACGGAAAAATGCGTTTATCCATGCAAAATGAATATAGTAATAGAACATACGAAAAGAATATAATACATTTACAACAGATGATGTAAGTACTAAGAAGGAAATCTATGTCTGTAACTGATTTTGCTTCTGACTTATGCGATTCCGTCTTAGAAGATTTTACTGTAGTACTTTTCAGATTTTTAAGTATCCAAGCCATGGAATATAGATTAATGATATTAATGATAATTCGGACATTTACATACAAATAGTGATGCATTAAAAAAATAAATACAGTTGACATGGACGCAGACAAAAATAAATCAAAGAAAGAGCAGTATTTTGGAATGAATAATGCCTGTACTGCGCAGCCCAGGGCACTTTTTTAAAAATAAAGAATATAAAGATGACAAAAAAACTAACATTTTTGTCAGAACTCCTTGTACAAGAGGATTTTTAACCCTATCGGCTTAAAAATCAATGTTTTGTAGAAATTCAGTCGGGCCCGGCAGGGCTCAGGACGAACTTTTAGTTTTTATACCAGGCCGGGCAAGAGCCGAGATTGCAGCTTTTATACTAGACCGGACCAATAATTTTTTTGTACTGGCCGAACTTTTAGCTTTTATACTGGGCCGGGTGAAACAAAATTTCTCCGGGTTGGAACGGTCCCGAGCCTGGAAATTTCGGCCCGTGCAGACCTCTAATTCAAGTTATTTATTTATTTATTTATTTATTTATTTAAAGGTTGAAAATTTTTTATTTATAGTTGTATTTTGTGATTCAGAGAATTTTTTCTTTATCGGTTATTTAGCACATTTATCATTTGTGATTAATAAAAATATAATTTTTTGAAAGTTTAAGAATTTTGAAATGTATATATATTCCCCTTCCATGGATCGAGCAACATAATACTGATATTAAATACGAGGCTTCATCATGTGTTTGACATCCAAAACATTAACATACAGGCAGCAGCTGCTAATAACTGTGACCGGTATAACCTCTAAAAATTTAGAAGATGGGCATGTCTAAAGTTAACGGAACACCCGTAGAAAAACACACAGCTTCAAAGATAATCACGACTGAATGTTTCGACACATAAATTGATATTTTTTTCTCCGCCTTAATCGTGTATGCAAGTCACGTAGCTATATATACCTTTAATTGGATACCATCCTTACGTCAAGCTTTGGATAAATTCATAACAATTTTTTGTTACTATGGTTAGATAAGAGGCTTTTTTTTTTTTTAATATATTTGCTTATTTTTTGAATTTGTTGTCAGTCGGCTTATGTTGTAAAATCGTTTGCTAAAAATAATTGATTACATGTCTGCTTAAGAAACGCATCGATTTTACCTATCTATATAATAATATGATTAATGTAAAAGCGTATTTTGGTCAACATATCAATTATTTTACACCAGAAGCGGCGGAAAAGCAATTTATTCAGATTCCTGATGCATTCAGAAAGCTTGCTTAGATTTAATATGTATTTTTTTGTAGTAATGAATCTGCAGGCAGAGTTTCATTATGATTTTTAGGGGTTCCGGCCACAGGTTTGACGCGGAACCCCATTTGTATACTATATTGTAAAGTAATGTGATTTTCATGCATGCATCTCTTATATAAAATGCAATCGTAATTAAACATTTTTAATGATGTAAACAAGACACGTAAAACAACAAAAAACTACATTTAGATCAACACACATCCGAGATTTATGTTAATAGCACAAATACGCAGTGAAGGAGTAAAGGATACAGTATAACAACATTGAAATGTATTTTAGGTTTCACATTAGTGAGCTTTTTAAATTGATAAAATTGGACTGTATCATTAATCTGTAACTGACTTAACGGTTTGAAAAAGCGATTTTATTTCAGAAAGTGAAAAAAAAATATATTTCCATGGACTGGTATTCCCATCTTGCTGTAGTACAACATAAAATTAAGAAAATAATTAAATTCTATTGCAGTTTTTAACATTTTTAACTACAGATTTGGGGTCTTTGTGCTCAGGACCGTCTTTAGGATATCCAAGGGACTGATTGAGAAGATTTTTGGTCAGCTCCAGCTCCAGGGTGCGTAAGAAGTGCTTCTTTTTCAGTGCCGCCACTGTTTTCGAATAGTAATCTTCGTTTTATATATATTTTTTTAGGAATTCTGTAAAAATTACTATTCGAAAATAGTGGTACTCAAAAATAAGTACCTCTAAGTATCCTGAAGTCCCCAGCCAACTTACACTATGATCTGTAGAATCACAAAAGTATAAAAAAAAGTCCATTGTAGACTTTCCTGGGACTCTGTGGAAGAATGGAAAGAAATCGATATATGAGCTTAGAAAATGAGCGCATGCTAATAGATTAAACGAATGTAAGAGCAACATATTATCCTAAAATTGCATACATGTATTGTACTGTTCTCTAAAAAAACCCATTTTTTGAAATTTTAAGATTTTAATGTTGCACATTTTTCATTTTATCACTTTATTACAAAGTTGCAGCCAATTAAGCGAGAATTTGAAAAAAAAAAAAACCACTTTTCTAAAAATTAACCCATGTTAGCCCAAAAAACCTACACCTGACGTAATCAGCTGAAAATGATGCATTTTATTACCTATTAATTGTTTAACATAAAAACAATTAAAAATTTATGTATATATTCCAACATTTTATTATAATAAGAAAATCTGTAAAAATGAAGTTCATGTTTTGCCAGAATTCTGCAATTGTTAGTTTAAATTATTTTTAAACTAAATAAGCATTCCTTACATATTTTTAACTATTTTTATTATTCTAAATGGTGCAGAAAAACAGAACAAAACAAAAAAAAAATTGACTTTAGCGAAATATTTAATGTAGTACTAGAAAGGTTTTTTTTTTTTTTTTTTTTTTTTTTTTTTTTTTTTTTTTTTGGGGGGGGGGGGACATTTCACAGTGGGGTTTTTTAGAGGACAGCACAATAAGTCTACAAATAATAAACACAATTTTTAAAACGCCCCTGTGAAAGTACATAGCTTCAATACCACTTGTTCTAGTAACTGTGAAAAATATTAATTTATTTTTGTTTAAGAAAAAAATTCAGAATTTAAGTGCTGTATTGGAAATATTTTTTGTTGTTGATATTGTTCTAAAAATCTTTTAACATTTAAAAATTATAAACGAACAAGTGGGTAAGTGTGATCGAAGATCGCACAAAGGGTTTCGTTTAATATTCCTTTCAAAATACTTTATCCTTTCTTTAATAAATCAAAAAAAAAAATTATGTTTTTATAAAGTAAAAATTTACCGGTCTATTTTCGAATATCTGAACTGCCCCGATTGCGGGCAAAGCCCACTATTATACTCTGTCATAATAATATCTGTCATGTAGACTAAATGCAGTATTAAAAAAAAAATCAATTTCATAACTAAACGTGTTGTAAAGAGACCTTCAGAATTTTGAAATATGCCAGTATTTCCATAATCGGGTTTTTATCCTGATTCAATACGTTCCTCAAACTCATATATTTACTATTCTCTATTACTCATATTGGTATTCTATTTGTATTATTCTCAAACATTTGAAAAAGTCCGCGTTAAACTTCCAATATGACGTCAGATTAATTTTCTTTTTAATTCTCTAATGACGTCCTATTAAAATGCTTTCTGTATTCACACATACTCATACTCCTTGTATTGTTGAGAAATGTTTGAAAATTTCCGTTTTATTACCAATATGACGTCATATTAATAATTTTTTCAACTGGTGAAACTTTAAATTTCACTTTCATTTTTCACGTGGAAATCTTTCAATAGAAAATTAATTACTTTAGAAAGAATTTTATTGTGGATTTTTAATTGTTGGCAACTGCTATAACGAAAAATGTTTAAATTTAATAGAAAAAGGGCTGTTAGATTTTTATTTTTTTATCTTTATATATTAAAATAATACGATTTTTTCAAATTTTATGATTTTGAGCTTCATAGTAGATATTCAGCTATAAGTACACAAAATTTCATACTTGTAAATTATATAACTTCTGAGAACCGGCTCTGTGACGGAGACAACAAAGCGGGAGTAATAGGGTTTCGTGAGATGAGCGAGTCATTACGTCTTTTATTATTTATTATGGGAAAGTTATTTTTCTGGCTGTTTTTTTTTTTTTTTTTTTTTTTTTTTTTTTTTTTTTTTAGAATTTTGTCGAAGTTTAAGGTCTTGGTGATTTGAGATTCATTGGACATATAGTCTTCAAATGTTCTTACTGAATTGATGATCTCAAATAAGATTTGATCATTTTCAGCTTAGGAAAACCTCCTTTCTCCAAATGCCACAGATACTAAAAATGTTCAGAAAATCCTAATAGGAATAAAACTAGTCGGATTTGCCAATCCCGGAACTTTCTTCTATCTCATACATGTTAATACTTCAAAAAGCATATATATATATTTAATTATACATTTCAGAATCCAAAAATGCAGCATAACGCCACCTGAGAACACACGAAAACCTAATAAGCAGCAATTTGTATCAAGGATTAACAGAAAATCATATGTCAATATATCAATAACATAGATCAATGAAGTTTGATGAAATTCCGTGCATAAATTCTTGAGATAAGATTATCGCTAAAATCGTGTAAATCCTGAAAAATGCAGCATAGCAGCGCAACCTGTTAGGCTATTTACACCAAAACCTAATCAGCAACGAATTATGTCAACGTCTAATACCCTGTTCGCATCGGATATTTAAGATATCTTAGACCACCATTTTTGAGATGGTATCCTCCCGGAATTGAATACCTGTCCACACCGCAAAACTCATCTAAGATAACTCACTGAACATCACCGTGTCCGAGATCTGAACAAACATAGAATGTGCGCATGCGCATATGTTAAAGGCACCCTCAACAGCCAATCGGCCTCCAGAGCCAATCACAGTGAGTGGTACTGGCTGTATCTAGCAATAGAAAGTTCGAATTCACTGAGTGAGTTTTGGAACTCCCTCAGTGAGTTCGGCGGTCTAAGATATCTTAACATATCCGATCTGAACCGGGTCTAACTGAATTTGAAGTTTCATGAAAATACGTGCATTAGTTCATGAGAGAGCTATCGTGGAAATCATAAAAAATGCTGCATAACAGTGCCACCTGCTGGGCGATTTACATCAAAAACTAATCAGCACCCATTTATATCAAGGTCTAACTGAATCTAAAGTTTTTTTTTTAAATTCCGCGCATTAGCTCTCTAGATGAACGCCCACAAAATTTGTGTCAAATACAAACACACACATACACATTTTCTATAAACAGTCAAATCTTGTTCAGGACCTTCTAAAACGTATAAATCCGTCCAAAAGCGGAAGTCGGAATTTTTCGCGAATCCAATACTTTCTTCTTGTAAAGATAGAAGAAAGTAAAAAGATGTTTACGGACCTTGATCCAGAAGTCTGAAGTTCGGATAATTGAATTTTTAGTATACTTTTTCATTGTTTTAAGAGCAATCATTTAAAAATCAGTGGTGCAGCCAAGGGGCTACACACATCATCTGGGAGGGGTTTTGAACCATTGTTATTCATAAAATGAACAATTCCGTTGTGTTACATTCCATAAGGTAAGTGTTTAATAATTAGAGACACATAAAAACTGGACGTAATGAAAACCACAAACAAACATAATAAATTTAGCATTTATGTTTTTAACCACTCTGCGGCGAGCATCACGCATACATGACAAACAAAGTTCTCGGAAACGTTGCCAATTCCTACCAGTAATTTTTAATGTAAATTTTGCCTTGTTTATTTGGAGCATTAAATTGGGCAAAATTTTCTCTTTTGGACTGCAGGTTCTCTTTTGGACTGCAAAAGTCTCTAAAAGGTGGTTGAAAGTTTTATAAAAGAGCATCTCCTAAAATCTTTAGCAAACAAAATAAGATGAGAGGGAGAAAGAGACATACGTGCTATTTTGCTGCTATTTGGCTTCTATCGCTTTTCTTTCATTAATTTTATGTTCAAATAGAGGTTCCAATTATGAAGTTTTGAAACAGCTGAATGGTAAAAAATTTACAGTGTTTATGCTTTTCTTTGCTTTGTGTTTTACATATATTTTTTTATCTTAACACAAAAGTTTTTGTATGCATTTTATCGGTTTTTATATACTCTGAGTGTTGTTTTAAACCTTGTAAAGATAGAAGAAAGTAAAAATTTAGGAATGTAACAGATCTATTGTTATAAGCAAAGAATTCAATCATTTGCATATGGTATTTTGAATCTTTGATGATAGAAATGACTTTAGTGGTCACAGTGCATATATCAATAAACGAAATGGAGAAAAACGTTTCCGAAAATTACGGACAACAAAAGGAACTCTTGTTTCAGAAATGCTTCTTTAAATCACTGAAATCTATTGTTTTCAGAGGCAAAGAAACATCTGAGTTTAAAGACAAAACAAGACCAAAAAATCATGCATCTAGCATAGATTATGAAACACTTTCCAATACTTCCGGGCTACTTTAACAAAACTTCACCGTTAAATAAGGTGAAAGATTATATCTAAGTAAGCAATTTGGAAAATGCGTAACACATTTGAAAACCCAACCACAGGAATTACCACCAATAGTCGGGAAATTATCCGAATTTTTTTGTGCAGTCCTGTATATGAACTATAGATTTTTATATATACTAAATAGTATGAAAAAATTTAGTTCAGTTAATAAACACATAACGCAGTTGAATATTCCCCTTCAGTTATTTCCGTCAATAAAGGAAATTCCCTCGAGATCTTTTCTGCAGCCTTGTAATGTGTTCTATAGAATTTATACACACCAAGTAATAAACAGAAAATTAGTTAAATTTAAAAATGCGTACCACAACTGAAAACGCACTTCCACCAATTATTGTCCATAGAAGAACTGTAACCGAATTATTTTGTGTGTCCCTATAAATGAACGATGATTGCTATGCACACCACACCCTATTCTATAATAAGCATCTTGTACCGCTCCTCAATAATATAACCAATTTTAATATGTTTACCGCAAACGATTATTCTCCATAGACTGTAATGTAACGGAATTCTTTTGAATGTTCCTGTAAGCGAACTATAAATACTACAAACTTCACTTTTAATACGGAACATGCCATAGTAAGCCTCAATAACATATATCAATTGCATGGTAATCCGAGAATATTTATGCGAGTTAGAGCACGGACAGACAGACAAGCCGAATTCATAAACATACTTTTAACTATGTTAAAAAGAGTTAAAAACGCTTTTTGGAATGGCAGGTAACTCAGAAAAGGTTCAATTACATTTTCGTAAACCTTAAGAAAGATAAGAGCTAGATTAAAAAACATTTGTCTTTTTTTTTACAGTGCATGCACACCATGACTTTGCCTGAAATGGACAAAATTGGTAAGTTATTTACTCTGATTGTGCTTTTTAACACTTTCCAAAATTGTTGTAAAATATTTATAAATTCGGTTTGTCTGTCTACCGTTTTTCCGTGCTCCGAATATTTTAAAAACGTAAAGTAGTACTGTGCATCTTAACACAATACTCGAAATTTATGGCGGCTGGTCAATTTTCACGAAAATTAAAGCTTATAAAGTAAGCAAATAAACAAAAGACAAAACCAGGCAGACAGACAAATGATGTATTAATGTTTCACGTGTCCCTATTAAAAAAATGTACACGATACGATTGCTATTTTTTTTTAAGATAAAGTAATACTGTGTACCATAACACCATACTCGAAATTCGTTAACGATTGCCCAAAGTTTACGAATGTTAAACCCTATGAAATAAAAAAAAGACATGAAAACAGACAGATGGACAAAGATATCATTTTTAGATCCTAATAAAATTAAAGTGAGACCACAGAAAAAATAAAATAAATAAATAAATAAAAATAAATAAATAAATAAATAAATAAACCTTCCAGGAAAAAAGTATGAAAATCTGAGCATCCGTTCTAGAGTTAATGAGTGTAGATAAGTGGTCACCAATTATATTTTCCGTAGGTCCGTTTCAAAACATTGTCAGACTTTCGCGGTCCAGAAGCCTCCCAACCCCAACTCACTGCACAGCCCCCCCTCCCTCTACCACGCTACCAACTACTCTACTAACCTAGGCTAACTGCTTTTCTTACTAAAACGTTTCTTTGAAATCCGTTATCGTACGTGCAAAACACCATGGATACCAGTGACATGAAGAGCATAAATGCCAAATCAATAGCTTTTTATTGTGATTTTTAAAATTTAAGAAAATCAATACAAAGTACATATAAATTAAAAAAGACTACTCACTAAAGTTCATTGTAGTTAACGTTCAATGGGATAAATGGCACGTTTTATTTTTCACAACCTGCCTGAAATTTGGGGTCAAGTTGATGCAGCTTACTCTCATCAAGTTGTTAAGGTGGTCATCTGTGAGTCAAGTTCTATACCGTTTCTTAATTAAGTTCATTTTTTAAAATGCTGCTTCAGACACACAAGTAGAGTCAAACATGGTACACAATTTAATGGCGAAAGGATACTTTATTTCAGACACATTTTTAATCCAAAATTGATCACTTCCAACAGTTTTTGGAACTTGAGCATAAATGTCCTTTTAAACACCTTATTGGAACTCGATTCTTCCCAACTGTAGGGCAGCTTTTTTGCTCTTGAAAAAATTTGCCGCTTCAATGGTCCATACACCATTCGACATAACTGAAACACTGTTATTGATCAGCTGCTCAACATTCTCAAATTTTTGAAATTCCGTAAATCTTTCTTGAAATTCAGATTTAAAATTTCCAAAAAATCGTCGAACTGGTTGATGGTAATACCCCAGTTACTGTCAGAAGCTAACTTAAGATGTGGAAAGTGTAAAAGTTCTGCGCTAATATCTTCGGAAGAAAGGTCAATCCTTTTGGTAAAAATTTTACTTCTCAGAGAAGTTCACACACAAGTTTACTTTTGCCTTGTAGTTTGAGCTTTAAGAGATTCAGGTGCCTAAATTGATCAGTCAAAAATGCGACGATTACCGCGTTTTCTTTACCATCAACCGTAAAGCCTAAATGCCCACTTGCTACTTTTTGATTGCTAGTTGAAAGAAACTTCTTGATATACTTCAGTACTGCAAAAAATCTTTCAAACACCAACCGTTTACTTAGCCATCTCACATTGTTGTGGAGAAGCAAGTCGTCAAACTGGGTATCAGTCTCTGCAAGATATGATTTAAATGAGCGGTGCTTAATCGTGATTTTGATCGTATGAAGTTAATTATTTGTATCGCTGTTTGCATTTTATGCTGAAGACAGGGATGTTAGAGGGAGAAGTTATCCGTATCGGGCCGCGTTCACGATTACCGCGTATATTGGTACGTGGCTGTGCACTGAAACAACATTATTTTCTGTTATTCACTGTCGCGGTCCATATAAAACATGGCTGCAATCCGAATGTGGACCGCGATCCGCCATTTGGTCACCACTGGTGTACATTAAAAGGAAAAAAAAACATACAAACGAATTGTATAACCTCCTTCGTTAGAAGCCGGTTAAAAATACATAAATTTAACTTTATATGTTTTTAATTACTTTAGTTTAAATTTAGACATCAAGCATGCTCATTTATACATTTTTTTTTCTTTCCTATAGTTAAAAATAGAAATTTATCAATTGAGGAATAAAGAAATTACAATCTAATTTAATAGCTTTAAAAGACATTAAATTAAACACGATATTAATAATTTAATCTACATTTACATTTTAAATAATAAGCTCATAAAAGAAGATATTAAGCTTTTCTCTTTCGGTCAGAAAAATTTCATGGAAATTTATTTAAAAAATGAAGTTTTACTAAAGTTTAACACATACAATAAGTCTTAATGATTACAAAAATTAAACAAGGCACCACTGAAGAAACTATTTAAGCGCGTATTTTTTCGTTTATTTATTATTATTTTGTGTATGCATATATTCCAAATATGCATTGGCGTTACCTCAAACTCCCATTTCATTGTACCACCCAATGCAAATTATTGCAATTATTCTCCGCACATCTGCATATTTCTGCCGCGATATATTCATCCCAATACGTGAAATACATTATTAACGAAAATTGTTGCATTTAGGAGGCTTTTTCTAAACGTCAAAGTGACACTAATGTTATTCTTTGTTTTTCTCATCAGAAATCTGTATAAAAGTTTAATTTATCACGTCCACGGTCTTTTCTTCGGAATTCATTGAAAGCATCATACTTCAATTTCAAGGAATTTTTTTTATTTATGTGATATAGTCATCTCTAATTTAGAATTTCAGGTGTTAGTTTGATTTTTGCACACATATTTTACTCAAAGAACACGTTTCACATTGTTGAATTGTGTTCATGACTTCGATTCGTCTGTCTGTCCGCACTCTGACTTTCATAAATATGGACGGATTACCTCAAAATCAATACATGATATTGAAACTTACTGTGACATGCTTCCTATTGAAAATGGATTGTGTAGCATTTATAGTTCGTTTACAGAGAAATCAAAAGGAAATAGGATACATTTTGGCCTAAGGGCAATAATTGTTTGAAGTACAGTTTAATGATGTTACACTGCCTCAAACATTACAAAATTGAATTGTTGAATATTGATATGCATCAAAAGTTGTTTTCTGTCGAAAATAGCGTGTGTAGCAATTATCATTCACTTCTAGGGACACGCAAAACATTCGTTTACATTTCTGTCTGCAGACAGTGGTCCTTTGAAGAACCTTTTCACGATGCTGTATTATTTAATGGTGACTTCAATTTTCAATAAATTTTTACATAAGATACTACAAGATTTCTCGTTTAAAATTACCCAATTTGCTGCAAGAAATAAGATGCAGTTAAATAAATTTTAAACACATAAACGTAAAAAGAAAACTGGAAACTAAACTTTACTACTGTGAGCAAAAAATTCTTAGATGCAATTTAGTTAATTAAATTTCAAAATTAAATGAGGGGCAATCGCACTTCCCTGCCCCAACTGCCGGTGCCTATGCATACAGAAAATTTCAGTCATAAAACAATTTCAATCAACTCCTTACAGCTCTAAGATATTTTGTTTCAAAAAGCTTCTCGAGAACCACTCCTCTATGCCTACTCAGCTCAATGCTTATAAAAGAAAAACTTCTTAAGTGCTTTTTGTAACCTACGCAAGTACACACCTTATGACATTATCTTTTTACAGTTCAAATATGATTTATCCACATAAGAGGGTAAACGTAATATGAGTTTTAAAATTCAGGTTAAATAGAGTAAAAAAAAAGAAAAAGAAAGAAAATTGTATTTAACTTTAATAAAACTTCATTTTAAAACTTTATTCGCGTATTTTAGCTAAGGGTTTGAACATTTTATATTACTGCTTTTACACTGGAGCAGCGAAGAGATATTTCGGGGTTAAAACAGCTCTCAGCGTATATAACAAGAACGGAAAATCCTGCGTCAAGCATAGATTATGAAACACTTTCCAACACATCCAGAAAACGCTAACGAATCTTCACCGTTAAATAAGGTAAAAGAAGATACGTTGTAAACAGTTTAGAAAACATAATACATTTTAAAAGCCGGTTTTAGCAGTTACCTTCCAATGTCAAAAAATAAGTCAAATTATTTTGTGCAGCCCTGTATATGATCTATAGATTTAGATACATAATACATAGCATGATAAAATTTAATTCAGTTACAAAATTCACATCTAGCAATTTTCGCCAATCGATGGAAATGCATTAAAAATCCTTTGTACAACCCTGTATATTTTCTAAAGAGTTTTGGATACATCACATAGTAAGCTAAAACTTAATTCAGGTAAGAAACGCATAAGACGACTTAAAACTTGCTTCCAGCAATTACCAACCCTAAATAACAATGTATCTTGTTCTTTGCGTAGCCCTGCATATGAATTTATTTATATTCCAGAAACTTCTGCAAATCTACTAAATATAGCTCAGCAGGAAAATGCGTAATATAATTAAAAATACCCTTAAATAATTCACTCCCATAGTCAGTAATATTTGCGAATTCCTTTGTGTAGCTCTGTATATGATCAACAAAATTTATACACACCACGTATTATGCAAAAATTTAGTTAAACTTAAAAACGCAAACCAAAGTTGAAAGCGCACTTACCACACATAGACTGCAATTATCGCACTAAGACTGTAACCGAATTATTTTGTGTGTCTCTGTAAAAGAACTATAAACGCAATGCCCACCATACTTTTCAGTGAGCGATTTATAATACACATCAGTAATGCATATAAATTCCATTATGTTTGAAATAGTGAAATATCATTAAATTACGCTGCAAACGATTTTTCCCCATAGAACGTTGTGTAACCGAATTATTTTGTTTGACCCTGTAAATGAATAATAAAAGCTTTGCACCCCATATGTTACAAAAAGATATGTTTTGGCGCGCTTCATAATTGTATATCAATTTCATCATATTTTGCGTATATGGCGTAACATCATCAAAATGCACTTGAAAATATTTTTTCTCATTGACTGTAATGTAAGAGAATGATTTTGACTGGCCCTGTAAATAAACTGTAAGTACTATACACTTCATTTTCAATAGGGATCATGCTATAACAAACACCAATAACATACAAAAAATTCAGGGAAATTCGAGTATATTTACGAGAGTTAAAGTACGTACAGACGGGAGACAAACCGAAGTCATAAACACTTTTCAACAGTGTTGTAAAGTGTTAAAAACCGATAAGATGCATACAAAACCTCTTGTGTTAAGATTTAAAAAATTATGTGTAAAAACAAAAGCAAAGAAAGACATAAACACTGTAAAAATTTTACCATTCAACTGTTTCAAGGCTTCATAATTGGAGCCTCTACTTCAACATAAAATTAATGAAAGAAAAAGTTAGGAGCAATAGCAACAAACTATAGTACGCATGTTACTGCTACTTGCTCTTTCTCCCTCTCTTCCTTTTTCTCTTTAAAAATTTTAGGAGATGCTCTTTCATGAAACCTTAAACCACCTTCGGGACGAGCGTCCTTTAAGAAATTTTTGATCTTTTTTTCTCCCGTTTTTCAAAAACAGAAATTTTTGCCTAATTTAATGCTCTGAATAAATAAAGCAAAATTTACATCAAAAAATTACTGGTGGGAATAGGGTTTTGAGTACTTTGTGTCAAAGCTGGTAGACGGAAGGTGCTGGGTTCAAACCCCTGTCGCACTCGTCACCTAACCGTTCGGGGTTTTCCGCCGTTTTCTTCGAACTTTGCCGTAAATACGGGTTAGGATCCCTTAGAAAGACCCCCACGGAGAGGTTACTCCCCCCCCTAGGGCCTATATCCCTCGTGTAGATAATCGGCCGTCATAAATCAACCAAATCAATCAAATCGAGCACTTTGTGCGTCATGTATAGGTGATGCTCGCCGCGGTGTGGTTAAACACATAAATGCTAAATTTATTATGTTTGTTTGTGATTTTCGTTACATTGGTTTTTATGCGTACCGTGATTATTACTATATGGAATGTAACACAGCGGAATTGTTCATTTTATCAGTAAGAATCCTTCCCAGATGATGATTCTGGCTACGCCACTGGCTTTATGATTACTCTTAAAATAATTCAAAAGGATACTAAAAATCCAATTATCCGAATTTCAAGCTTCCGGATCAAAGTTCAGAAAATAAATATCTTTTTTTTTTTAAATTCGAACTGTAAGCATTTGTTCATAAAAAAAACATAACTTTCTCGAAATTGCTATTTATACCTACTTTAAGAGGACTCGGTATCCTTGATTTTGCCGAAAACGTCAATTTTCCACCTTTTATCTTAAAATGAATTTAGACTAATCCGTAGTGTATTCTCACGAATTGTCATAAAGATCCGACAGTTAAAAGTATGCGAAAAAAGTTTTTTACACCACCCATTTCCCTTTAAATGATGCAGATTAGCAATATTTTAATTCATTTTTCTCTGTTTCTTTTTTAAGTATATCAGTATGCTCTAAATGACAAAACTTCAAATATTTTTCAATTTACTAGTCTTTTATGGGGTGGAAGTGGGGGTGAGGGTGGGATGGAGATTTTTAACATTTAAAGCCAACCCGATACGAAATAGAAAAAAAATTAGTGTCAACTTAACTCATAACTTGTACTCTTCAACGGCAGCTAACTTATTTTTATTTTTTTATGAATTTCAATTTTGTAGTGTTAATAACGATGTTAATTTTCTGGCTTTTAGATATATTTACGATCTAATAATTTTGAACTGTGATCGCGATTTTTTGGGGCTATCATGTGACATTTATCCTGATATGCTAATCTTGAAAAAAAAAAATGAAAATAATAGTGCTGCTGATTACATTGATTTGAAAATAAACATTTCAAATGGTATGCCCATTTCAATCTACAATAAACGGGATAACTTCAGTTGTGAAGTTAACCAACTAGTTAACTGGAGTTCGAATATGCATAAACGCGTTTATTTTTTTTTTAAAGAACTTTTTTATTGAACCAGTATTTTGTATTATAAAAATGACATACCTTTGAATTTCATTAATAGATATGCTAGTTTTACAGACAATCTTCATTTTTGAGTAGTTGCTACATGATTGACAGTTAATGATTTGTATCACTTAAAGCCTTTTTTGGATGGTTTTACAAGGATGTCTGCAGTTATGTGGCAACAGACATGGAACGATCATGGACAGATTATGGATCACTGGATGTTGGTTATTGTTTATTGTTTTTTGTGGCTGTGTAGCTTAGACTTAAATAATTCTATTGCTGTTTCAGTGTAGGTTACACATACGTTTTGAATCAGCTGTATCTTCGAGATGTGCTGTTTACTTGTTGCGTCGGGTCCGGTGGGGGAGTGTTCGTGATATGCTTTCAACTTTTTTTATGCATTTGATTTATGCTTAGCGACGCTCTGGCCGAAACCCACCGCCACTACTGAATAATAGTTTGTTGTGTATTATGGTAATTAGTCTGAAACATTGCTGTGCTTTTATAATATGCGCACTGCTGACGAGGCCACAGCTTTTTGGTTGTTTTTTCTTGCTCAGGTTATATTTGTTGAAATTTCTTTGATATTTGTTGTTTATACTTAGTTTAATTATGGTGCGAGATTCTGGGTCTGCCGAATGCCTTCCATACATAATGTGCTATATTTAATCTGTGTGGTTATTTGCAGCTATAGCGCTTATCGCATGGATTTTATTTTTATTTTTATTTTTATTTTTAATCTTTTTTGAGCTTATACACACACACACACACACACACACACACACACACACACACACACACACACACACACACACACACATATATATATATATATATATATAATTTACATAGTATATATAGATGTATATACATTTCAAGGAAAAAAACATATTTATAAATAAAAGAAGAATGACAAATCATGCGTCAATTATATAGATTATGAAATACTTTCCAACATATTCAGAATGCTAAAACAACATTTCACAGATTAATAAGGAGAAAAATGAAGTCTAAGTAAGCAATTTGAAAAACGTATTACACATTAACAAATCCAATTTCAGGAATTACCATCTAATAGTCGCAAAAATATCCAAATTTTTTTGTGCAGCTCTGTATATGATCTATAAATTTGTATCTACATAGTATACGCAAAAATTTAGTTCAGTTAGAAAACGCATAACAGGGTTGAAAATTGCCCCTTCAGCAATTTCTGTCAATATACGGAAATGTACTCGAGATCTTTTATGCCACCCTGTATATTATCTATAGACTTTATACACACCAAGTAATATGCAAAAATGAGATACATTTAAAAACGCATACCGCAACTGAAAATCCACTTCCAGCAATTATTGCTCATTCACAATTGTGTTACCGAATATTTTTGTATATCCCTGTAAATGAACGATAAATGCTATACACACTACAGTAAACATCTTTTAGCACACGTCAGTGATGTATATAAATTTCAATCTGTTTGAAATAGTGTAACATCACTAAAACACATATTGCAAACGATTTTTCCCCATAGATCGTAGTGTAATGGAATTCTTTTCAGTGTTCCTACACTGCAATGCGCGGTAGCGTATTACTGCTTGCGCGGCAGCGTATTACTGCTTATTTTACTATTTAATACTGTTAATTTTACGGTATAATACTGGCAGCTGGGGTGCCAGTTTTATACTGTAAAATCAACAGTTATTTTTTGCAGTGTATAAACGAAATAATAATGGTACACAAATTCAATACCGAACATGCCTTGGTAAACCTCAACAACATATATCAATTGCATTACAATCCGAGCATATTACGCGAGTTAGAGTATGGACAGACAGAGAGACAAACCGAATTCATAAACAATTTTCAACTATGTTGGAAAGTGTTAAAAATGGGGCATGGTAAATCAAAGCATTCTTTTAAAAGTTATGCATGGACATACATTAAAAAATATACAAATAAAATGTATAACTTCCATTGTTGAAAATCATTAATAATCGCATGAAACATATATCAATTGCATTAGAATCACAGTATGTTACGCAAGTTAAAGCACGGACAGACAAACCGAATTCATAAACATTTTTCAACTACGTTAGAAAGTGTTAAAAAGTAAAATTGTGTATCCAAGATTACCGTAAACCGAAAATAAAAATTATCAAAATCGATGCACATTTACGACAGTTATGCGTGAACAACAAAATACATACATACGGGTCGAATTGATAACCTCCTCCTTTTTTTAAGTCGGTTAATAAAAGACGCTGCAGCGCAATAATAATAATAATAATAATAATAATAATAATAATAATAAATATAAAAATACTGGATTTGTGTTTGGAGGAGTTGAAGGGAAAGGATGGGGGGGGGGGGGGGGGCGGGGTGAATAGTGTTCTTAATACGAAAATATTTCTGATGGTCGTTCATATCATGAAACATCCATTATTCAATTTTATTTCATTTTTTACAATCTGCCCAGAAGACGTGACTATTGAGTCTTTCTCGTGTATTTTTTCACCATATCGAGTAGATTTTGGCAAACAGTCTTCGTTTATAGACTTTATATCATCGTTATAAAATATCCATAATGTTTCACCTGTAATTTTGAGGGGTTTTTTTTAATTACAAAAGGGAAACAAAGAAAAAAGAAATTCATCAATTAATTAATTAATTAAGGTTTGTTTATAAGTTAAAGAGAACGATATTTTAGTTCAACTACTTACTTTTACACCATTAATTTAATTATAATTACTTTACACCATAGAAGGATTTAACTTTGAAATGGAATTTTTAACATTGTACATAGAATTAACTTCCTACGATTAAAAAAAAAAAAAAAAAAAAATATTTTACGGTATAATACTGGCATCCCAGCTGCTAGTATTATACCGAAATACTAGTCGTTGGGGTCCACCGTAATACTTACCCATCATGGATATGCATAATATAAAATCAGAAAATAAAACATGTGTAAACTATTTATAAAAGGCATTGCAATTCGAATAAAATCGTGGCTTGATGACGTCATAAACTTTAAATCGAGGCTAACGAAAAAAACAGGCTACCGCGGTGCATTCCACTTATCTTTTTTTACAGACCGCTAGAGTGACGTGATACTCTTTTCGTACACCTGCATTGGTGCATTCGAGCATCACGTGACTTCCGCGGTCTGTAAAAAAAGATAAGCGTAAAGCACCGCGGTAGCCTTTCTTTTTCGTTAGCCTCGCTTTAAATGGTTTATTATGGCATTGCGTAAAAGAAACATCCTTATAACTCCAAAATTGATAATCCTATTAACTAACGGTTTACTGCGTCGGATTAAGCGTCTCATTTCCATTTAAAATATATCTTTGAATTGAAATTTGAATGAAATACAGGGTCATGAAATATCGAAGAGTGTGGAAAATAGGATTACAAATACATCGGCAACTCATTATCCAATCAATTTCATTATTTATGCCAAATTTATGTTTTTTTATTGTCTTTTATATTCACTCCTTAAAGTAAACAATTTCGAAAATTTTTATATACCTTTTATCAGAACGAATATTTCAAGAGTTCAAAAAAAAAAGAAGTTCCAGATAATCGAGGTCACTGAAATTCAATAAGCTTCTTCCCATTATTACATACTAAGTACATACCAAATTTTAAGTCTCTATCTCAATTTGTTTGAGAGATAGAGCGTTTACAGACACACACAGACAGACGTACGGCAAAAAAAAATTCTAAAAATATGTTTTTCGGAATCTCCAGTGTCTGAAATGTGTAAGTCCATCAAAAAAAAAAAATTCGATTTTCAAAACGATTACAAGAGTTACCCTATACTACGTATGATGGATAAGTAATTAACAATAATAAACAGTAAAATAAGCATTAATACGCTGCCGCGTTTTGATTTCACCGCGGTTGTGTAGAAAATGTATAGAATGTCAACTAAAAAAGAATGCGATAAAAGACAAGTTTGCGTGGTAACTAATGCGGACATTTTAATTAACTCTTACCCACTCATTATGTAAATAGAGACATTCACCTGAACTAAATTTCATTATGGGAATTAATAACTTTTCACAACAAAGGTAGTAGTGTGTATTCTTGTTTTCTTGCGTAGGATAATTACATTTTCTTTTACTTAGATCTCAGTCCTTATTTTAAGCAACAGAGTTGCTTATTTCTTTAAGTTCGCAAAAAAGTAGCATGATGTAGGCATCACAAAACTTTCTTCTACATAATTCTAATGTGTATAATTTAAATACCTCAGTTATACACCAACAATTATGAATATGAAATATGTTACATTTCTTTGAATTTAATTACAGCGATCAATGAATAAAAAATACACAGTTCAACAGCGCATCCATGTTGAGTATTGAAATTTAAAATTGTATTAACATACAGATTTTAATTAAAGTATTTAAAATACCTACCACCAGCCGAAACATTCTAATACAATGTTTACGAGAGCTAGCAGATGGCGCTGCGATCCCATCGTTATCTTTTCAGCAACGTTGTACATTTATTGGATTCAATATTTTAGTACAATTTGTAGCAGATTTCCACACTATGTATTCTAGGCGCTGTACTTACAGTAATCTGAAATTTTAAACATTGTCCACAAAAATCACAGGAAACATTTTTTTCTGATTTTTTTTACTATTATATAATTTTAGAAAATGCTAGTTATGATAATATTTTTTTATGCTTTTATTTAAAGAAATGTGATATTTATTTGTGAAAAAAATATTGCAAAAATAAAAATTCAAGCTTAATGCAAGAGATAAAATTCTAATTAAAATAAACTACTGCTACTTCGGCTACAATCAGCCGAAAAAACACCTTCTGTAATCAGCTGGAGATTGACGACAATCCCAAATATCTTTAACAGTGCGCCCACGGGGGAGCGAAGGGATCTGAAACCCCTCACAAACCCGAGACTAGATTAACGATTAAAAGTATCTTAAAATTATGAATGGTTATTATTATCTATATATTTAAAACGAAAAGCGCATTCTGTCAAATCCACATGAAAATCGTCTCTTTGCGCATGCGTCAACTTTTTTTTTTTGGGGGGGGGGGGGGGGGGGCGGGGCTTTTATCCTCAGAAACTGGAAACCTGATTGATTAACTCAACCCTCACCTGTTTAGCCTAGGGGGATTGAAAAGGGTTGATTGTAAACGGATGAAGCCGTACCATTGCATTGAAAGCATAGGCCTTCTAATTTATTTTTGCTCTGAGATTGAAAGCTAAAGCTTTTTTTAAAGAACTCATGTTTTCACTACTAAATATGCATATTTTTTCGCAAAATTTTAAAGGAAGCTTGGATACAGTTATATTTATATATAACCGATTGAAATGTCAGAGAGTTCGGAAGATGAGAACCTTTTTTATTTATTGCTATGTTAACTCTTTCATTCCCAAACCGGCCGAAACCGCCCGAAATACGGCCTTGTATATTTCCCCCCTTTCTTTTATGATATCTTTTACGATATGTTACACAATAAAACCTTCCCTGAAAATTTATCTTACAGTTTAAGTTCTACGAAAAGGCATTCAGCAGAACTCTAGTTATAAGCAGCCGGAACGAAATTTCATATATGTAGAAGTAAATAGAAGTATATTGCCATTAATATAGTTTGCATTTGAATAAAAAAAGGTACTTTTCGGTTAGCCGGGCGCCAGTGATATATGTACATATATATATATATTCATACATATAAGTGTATATATATATATATCTATATGTATATGCATGTATTTGTGTAGATATATGTATGTATACACATGTATTTGTGTTGATATATGTGTATATATATACATGTATATATATATATCACTGGCGCCCGGCTAACCGAAAAGTACCAAAACAAAAATACTGCAAAAATGCAGTCGTACACTTAAAAAAAAAACATCTTTTGGCTTAAAATCTCTCATCAAAACTGTTTTTCTTTTTTTTCTTTTCTTTCTTTTTTTAAAATAAAATTAGTAACAGTTTTTTCTTTTATTTTTCCATATATATAGCATTTCAATTCTTTCAGCAACAAAAAAAGACACCTTTTGGCTTAAAATCAAATTGTTTGGGGGTCAAAAGTAAAATCAATGTGTTACATACTAAAACCTTCCCTGAAAAATTATCTCTCGAACAGTGCAAGTTCCATCAAAATCCATTCGGCAGAACTGGAGTTATAAAGGAACGGAACGAAATTTCCGTTTGTGTTTTATATATATAGTAGAAGTAGATGATTAAATCTTATTATATTTTGAATTAAAAATTATCTAAATTCTTAAATTTATGAATTAGTCAAGGGGCTATTCAAGTATTAAATAAGCATTTTTAATTATTGACATTTTTAGTCATTTTGTATCTCCTCCCCCCTCTTGTAAAGAAAAATAAACAAATGCTTGACCCCCCCCCCCCCCCGGCTTGCTTATGTAACATTTTATAATATTTTGTACATCAACACCTTTTCTAAGAAGAAAGCAATTGCCGATAAATTACATTATTAATTGCCGTAACTCCCCCTCCTCTTTGTCGGAAAAAAGCAGATCCTGCCCCCCCCCCCTCTTTCATACTGCTTACATAATACTAGAATGGCTCCCAACAGTAAAATGACTTTTTCAACTATCTTCATAAATAAAAACTATAAGTGGACGAATATTTTAAAATAATATTTATTTTTTTGCATTGTCTTTTTTTAAATATAGTTATTTAATTGACCGAATTATTTATTAAATTTATTGTATCCATTGTTATAGTAAGGAAAAGTTACCTAGAAAAAATTGTATCATATAAAGTTTAAAATTTTTTTCAAACATATGAATATTTATGGAAAATAATTTATCACATAATTTAAATTAATGTACAAATGTTTCATTATTAAACATATTTCAGCATATAACTTTATTTAGAAAATAGTAGATATTCTGTAAGAATATGTTGTATAAATGGTTTAAAAATGCATTAAATATTTTGATTTTTTCGGAAAATGTAGCAAGCATAAATTTTAAAATTTAAAATATAAGTTCTGTTTTGTCTACCAATAAAACAAAAAGCTTTTAAATATTATTACAAATATATATGATTAATTTACAAGTAAAAGTTATGTTTATAAAACAAAGAACTAAAAAAATCCTTTATCTTATGATTATTCTGGAGAGATGTCATAAACATACTCTTAAGTCTAAAAATAATTTATCACTTCGCTTAGCAGAAGATAACGGGAAAGCAAAGCTATGGGATTTATGGTTATTGGGGATAAGGGGGATTTGGATAACAAAAGGTAATACAATAGCTTTTTCTGGGTTCAGATACTACCGCAAAGGGGTTGAACTATAGCACATTCATTTGAATAGCTAAAGCGTGCCACTATCTTTTTCTTGTGGGAATGAAATGTCGGGCGTTTCGCTGGCACTCTAGCGCTATTACACGTGAATTGGGAGCGACAAAAAATCGCCTCCACAAACTCCTCCCACAAGATCATTCAGCCGGGGTTGCCAAAATAATATCTGAACCCGCTCCCGCGCTCCTTTATTCATCGCTCTAAATTGGCAGCCAAGCGAGCGACCGTGCCAATATGATGGTTTTCAAACTTATTTTGCGGCTTTTAACAAGATTTTCGGTTAAATTTTAATAGCACATTGTATAAAACAGACATTTCTTCGAACTTCAGTAAAAATACTTGTATAACAAAGTTTAAAGATATGATTTATAAGTCCGCTGGTTGTGTTTATTGTTAAAAATGCTGATATATACACGAAATTAAGAGATGCGATTAGGATTAGGATACCATTAATACAGGGGAATATTTAGCGTTTTTTCGCGGCAAATTTTTGACATGCGTTAAAGGAATCCAGTTTAAATTTTCTACCGCAATATAACTCTTTTGAATAAAATTTATTCCGAATTCGTACCTTGATTTTTGAATTTTCACGAAATTTTACATGCTATTTTTAGAGGTTTTTTTTTTTTTTTTTTTTTTTTTTGCGGCAATTTTTTCGACATTCTTAAAAAGAATCCTGTTTCTGTCTTTTAACTCAGTACAAAAAATTTTGACCTCTGAGATTTTTTAATTTTTAACGATACTGACGAAGTTTGAATAGAAAAATTGTATTATATATATGTGTGTGTGTGTATCAGCACCAATTTCTATAATATTCATAAAAATATAAATCATTAGCCCTACACCCAAATTAAATTTTATAAATTAGATTTTAAAATAATCCATAGTGTACAGATAACAGATATAATTTTGTATCCTTTTCCAAACCATCATGGAAAGCTCCTTTTAAAGAATCATAAACAGTATTAATTTAATACAAGCAAACCTGGATAAGTGAGAAACTTTTATTACTGCTATTTATTCTGCCACTGCATTTTTAGAAAGGAAAAGTTTTGATATTGAGCCAATGAAACCTCTACTTGAAATTATTTTATTTCTGTATTAAGTGATTATTACTTTCATAACTGAGATGGTTTTTACTTGTTATTAAAGTCCCACATGATTGACAGTTAAAATTGAGAACACAAATACACCTTTACTAGTTATAGTAGTTACTATTACTTTGATAACCTCTATTAGTAAAATAAGCACTTGTTGAACCTATATAACAGAGAAACCATTTTAATTATGGCTGGATTGGTCGATACTTCAGTTCCCACTTATCGAAGTTCAATTTTATTTATATATTCTTAGAACAATGCAACCAAATGTACAATTCACAAACTAAGTTGTCCCACCTAGGATAGTAACCAGATAGACCTCTGAAAAGATCAACTTGCATACCCAACCCTTAAAAAAGAAGAAAAAAAAAACAAAAAACGAGATGTTTAAAATAATTTATAGGGTGATTTTAATATTTATAAAAGCCATGTCAGATCACAGTAATGCAATAGTGCAAGCTACTATTATTTTCAAAAAGTATCAAATTTATTTTATGAGAATATTAATTCTATATTTTTCAATAATTCATGGCATCATTAAAGAACATGTTATCCTAATAAACTTTACATATAAAATATGTAAAGTTATGAAAGTATATAATGTAACAAAATATGTAAAGTCATGATTATTTTAACTTTACCTTTAGCACACCTGTTATAATATAAGATTCCCTCTGGCAGAAAATTACTGTGCTTTCTGCGACAAACTCTATTAACCACAAAATCTTTCTGCAGAAACAGTCCTGAAGTCAAACAAGAGTTATATTAGGCCAGACTACAAAAAAGTTTAAATACTTTGCACATCCCCCATATTTAGAAAATCCCCCTTGGAAAATATAGAATGATTTGTTGCCAAAAATATTTTTTACTTTGTATGTTGGGAGGGGTGGGGTGGGGGGTAAACAAGCAGTAGACATTTCAGGGAACAATTAAAAAAATATATTTGTGGATTGTTTATGTAAAGTAACACAAGAAAACTTAAAAAACATAAGGAAATAATTTTAAATACTGTAAACTTTGTTTATTAGGGGGAAGGGAAGCTACAAATTTGGGGGGGGGGGGGGGTTGGTGATTATTTATTTCAAAGTAATAAATACGACAGATTTTTGTCATTTTTTATTAATTTTTTTTCTAAGATTTTAAATTGTGATGATGGAGCAAAAGGGGGGGGGGATTAGATGAATATTTATGTATTAGTATTTTAAAGTAACAAGAACTAAGGCAGAAGTAACGAGTTCAAAATAAAAGAACTAAGGCAAAACAACATTAAAAAAGGAACTTAATTTTAAAAATAGAGACTTTTTAATATTAACAACGTTATCACTTAACTGTTGTTAGCTGTCTCACAGGCAGCTATATATATATTTTTTCAATTTTCATAGTTTAACTATAGCGAAATGATACTTCGTTTGAAGCCCTAGTACTATTGCTAGAGAGTTCTGAATAAGTGGATTTTAATGATAATGGTCCTGAACTAAAGTTTAGTACATGAACAGTATCCTATGAGTAAATCAAGCTTTTTTTTTTTTTTTCGCCTTTCGATCAAGCAGTCTCAGAGATCGCTCACAGTATCTTGTGCAAGTGTTTGTCACAGCAGTTCAAGGTTAATGCTGGAGAGAGAGGTGTGTGTGTGTGGGGGGGGGGGGGGGGGGGGGGGGTTTGCAAAGAAAGGGAAAACTAAAATTTTGTAACAAAAAAAAAAAAAAAAACTACTGCAAAACCCTATTAAGAAACTGAGCAGAACTTAGAGCTTAACAATTATAAATATTTTAAACTTTAAAGTTTAAGGAGTGTGGGAAGGGACAAACAAAAATTTCGGGGGTGAAGGGACAAAAATCTGCAGAAACGCTGAAGATTTTCACCTCTAACCAATATTGTTCTGCAGAAGCGAAACACATACAGAATATTTTTTTGCTGTTGCAAAAATCCTTTCTCTCTCCCAAAAATGTTTTTTTTTTTTTTTTTTTTTTTTTTTTTTTTTCAAATGAGAATTATTTCTGCAATAAATCTTTCTTATTCTGCGACATTGGTCGCTGCAATTCTGCCACGGGGATAAGATGTTTATCTGAAACTTGATATTAAGAATTTTAATTATTTACCAAGTATAGGGATTACATCATTTTACTCCCCACTAGATAAGTGGATTTTTTAACACAGCGAATGGAAGTCCTTTAAAAACTGCTAGCTATAGAAGATATGCCTAAAACTTTATTTAATAATCATATTTTGCATATTACAGGGTTCGTACGCTTTTACAACAATGTTTTAATAATTTTTTTCATTTACTTTTTAAATAGCAGAAATTGTAGACACCTCATTTAATTACAGCATTCGTAATACTTTTCTACATTTACATAAGGCAAACAATTATATTAAAAAATTGTGTTAAAAGTGTACGAAATCTGTATTGCCATGATGTAAACCTGGTGCTAAGTTATATCCTATACCACAGTTCCCTCCCCCCCCCCCCAAGTTTCAGGAGGATGCTGCATCCTGCCTTCCCTTTGGTATAAAAATAAGCACCCTTCTTGCCCCTCAGTTAAAAAAGTTCTGCCCATAATGCCTTTGTATTAAAAAATTTACTTGCATAGTAACAACTGATTCATTCTTATCCTGAAGAGAGTGTCTTTCAGAATTCAAAATGTGCAGTTAAGGTGGTCCTTAAATGACCTGTTCAACAATGCGAAACTTTCTGACACAACTTCAGACTCATTTTTAAACACAAAGGTATAAAATTGGCAGGCCTGACTATGGAAGCGAGTTGAAATCGAAATGAATTTTCCATTTTATGATAAATAAATTACTTATTGAGTTATAAGTTCTACCTAAACATATTTAGATTACATAGTTTCTGAATGGGATAAAGAGCCTGTGACTTATATCCCATGATCTGGGCGTTCAAGCCCCACTACAACAACAGTTTCTGAATAAGAACACCTGCCAATTTTATGCATTTGCGAACAAAAATTTATTTAAAAAAAATGCGTCATAAAGTAACCTGTTTGGACTTAAGAAGTCTTAAGAATCTAAAAAATGCTCTTACGAATCTAAAAAATATACTTTCCTCGTCAGCCACAATACGTTCTATAAATATAGGGGGGGGGGGGAGGCGACAGTAAAATTAGCAGAGAAAAGAAAAACATTTACCAGTTTTTTAAACTATAAAAAATATTGTTCTTAAAATGCACAGTAGTTTTACAACAACTGTCATCCATTAAACAATTTAAACAGCCATCAGACTTTAAAAACAGGCATTTTCTTCTAAGCAATGTTGTAATACACACAACTTTTAAATGAAAGAAAATATTAACATATTTTTAGGCATATTTTATAAAACAATGTCTAAAACAAACCGTATCTTGATTTTCCCTTCATTTTCTTGTTAGGTTCAAGATAGTGGGTTTGATTGTGTTATAGGGCATTTAAATATATCTTATTTCATGTTTTAGTTAAAAGTAAACATGTGCTTATTCAACAGAAGTTTGGTTTAAAAATATAAAAGAAGAAACTAACTTTTTTCAAGTTTTTTTTTAATTGTGCGATTTTGATTATAGGAGAGCATGCTAATAAAAGATTTTTCTACCTTGACTGTAGTATATTTTTACAGTGAAAACTAGCTCACTGAACATTTTAATATTTTCTTCTTGACCTAATCATTACTTCACAATTTATAAACAAATTCATTTTCAAAATGGCTAACTTTTTTTAATATAATTATTAGTATCTGGGATTGTTAAAGAATTTCTTATATTAAAATACTTCATGTGAGTTTGTTTTTTGAGTGATAACTCCAAGTCTAGATTTTTGGCCATCAGATTCAGCAAGTAACACAAAAGATAAATTGGTATTTTTGAAATGCTGTAACTAGCACCCAATTTTTGAATGCCTTCTTATTCGACTTCATATCTTGAGTTTCTTTGTTTAATTCTTAAAGGATAATCGGTACTTTTCGGTTAGAAGGGTGCCCGGCTAACCGAAAAGTACCGTATAATTTTCCCCAATCGAGAAAATTTTCTTTTACAGCTTGACCAAAATTTTAAAGATCATCTTATGTTATTAATTGTCATAAATAATCTGCAATTTTAAAAGAATAAAGTGTTAAAAGTAAAAATTATTTATATCCAATAATTTTTTTTTTTTTTTGAGAATAATCAAACTTTAAGCATTTAAAATTATGAGAATATTAAAGTTGTTAGCTTAGGTAAACACACAGTGTTTGCAGCTAATCACAATTTCCTCTAGACAGCTAACATTGAAATATTATTATTATGAAGACTAACACTAAGCTCGAAGCTGCTGCGGTCGTCCAATGATCTCAGAGCCCCGAGCCCAATCCTTCCCCGTTTTAGGTGCATTAAATTTTCAGAATTTAGAGTTTAAATTTCTCCGATATTGAATCCGGTTTTTAAAGAATCTGGTAGAGTGTCGGACACTGGGCGACCATCCAACCTCCCTATGCCCTTTACCACGACATACCTGACCAACATCCAGATGCGAAATAAAGATGTCACTGGTAAAATGTAAAAGCCTGAAACGATAGGTTTAATGCCTCGAAAAGTGGGAAGGGTTGGTCCCGGGGCCCTGAAGGCATCAATGAAATTATTGGCTAGAGCAAGAATCTTGGTTTAATGAGAAAATCGACTTGATCTTCTTTGGTTCTGAATGACTCTTACATCAACAAATTGTGCTATCTTTTACTTTTATTTTTATTTTATGAGTGTTAAAAATTGTGCATCTGATATTGCACAATTTTACCAGTATATTTTTAATGAAAAGGAAAAATAAGTCAGAATGATATAAACATGAAACAAGAATTAAGGCTGTTAGTCAACTTCTGAATTCCCCTCGCTAATGTAAAAGTCTAGGACATAAAATACATTCATATATTTAAGGTAATTAATATTTTTAACCTTTTTTCTGTGTATATTCCTGTTGTTCTTAAAGGATGTCTCTTTTTTTTTCTTAGTTCTCAAAATATTTCTAAAATAAACACTTAATTTTATGTGAGGTGTTAAAATCTTACTCACAGCTTGTCAGCTTTTAACACATAAAATATTAAATTAAGCATAGATTTCAGAAATATTTTGAGAACTAATAAAAAAAAAAAAAAAAAAAAAAAGACATCTTTTAAGAAAAATACAAAGAAAAAATGAGTTAAAATATAAATTTCCAGAGGAGATATTTTAAATATATGACGCATTCTACACCCATAATGTTTAACATTAGCGAGGGAAATTGGGAAGTTGACTGACTAACAGCCTTAACAATAAAATTAATCTCTTGCACAGTAAATAATACAAAATAAATTTATTAAAACAATATAATGGTACTAAAAATATTAAAAAAGATATTGGCCAAAATAAATTTTAATATCATTTATAAAGAGCAATTTCAATTTTTCTATCAAAATATATACAACTTTATTACTGTTATACACTGCTGGCTATCTAAAATGCAACACCATGAAGGAATGCAAATAACAGAATGGTATTTATTGGACAAATACATTATAATGGGAAGGACAAGTGATCACATTTTCAGAAAATTTGGAGGTATAGATCCTGAGAAAACACTACCGAAAGCAGTCACTTCTGGCTGCAATAACAGCATTTATCTGCCTAGCCATGGAGTCGATGAGAGATTGGATGTCATGTACGGGTACATCAGTCCATGCAGCTTCAACACTATGCCACAGTTCATCAACCGTAGTGATGGGCGAGTGGTGGCGGGCCAGTCGCTCAGAAGTCATTGACGGGACATTTTCAATTGTTGAGAAATCAGGAGAACGTGCTGGCCAGGGCAACAGTCGAACATGTTCTGTATCAAGGAAGATCAGCATAGTACGAGCAACATGCGGTCGTGCACTGTCCTGCTAAAAAGTAGAATTGCAGAGGCATTGAATATAAGACAGAACCATGGGCCGTAACACATCAGAAATGTAACGGCTGCTGTTGAAATTGCCGGCAATGCGAACAAGAGGTTACCGAGACGTGTATCCAATGGCACTTCATACCGTCACTAAAGGTGATATGACAGTATGACGATTCGAATGCAAGCTGGCAATGTGCATTTTCCACGATGCGACCAAACATGGATGCTGTATATGACACAAGAATGGCATCTTACGTCATCTTTGATGAATTCTTCTCTATTGAAGAAGAAATTTTTTCAGCAGTTCAGCTGTCATTTAGTCTTTCCCTCGGGATTACCTCTTCATCAGTATTATTTACGACAGCTTTCTTGGACCTAAAAGGAAAATGAATTATGAGTAATTTGATAAAAATATCAAAATTAAATCAAGTAAATGATCTATCTTCATTGTTTATCTATATGTGAATATTCCATTTAAAAAAGGATTAAAGATATAAATTTATACATATTTGAGGTTTATTTAAGGTTATTATCATGGTCTCGGGCAACACCAGATGGGTCAGTTAATAATAAACAAAACTTATATTATGAAAACAGAATAATGGGAGTTTGAGTATGAAGTTTAAAAAGATTAATCAACCTTGGCATTAAACATGCCAATGCAAAAATGACATTCACAATGTAACTAGAAACCCTGTCACTCAAATTTTACACTACACTCTTCTTTTTTTTTTATATATTGAGTGCTTTTTTTGTTAGCCAGATCACCAAATAATGCCTCAATCCCCATTACTGACATTGTTATGTGATTAAGCCCATTCATCATATGATCCGATTTTAAGGAAGATCAATGGTTTTTGTACTGATATATTCATGTTTACATACTTTGTCAGGATTTTTATACAGCTATTTTAATTTTTTAACAGATTTTTTTCCTTTTACATTTTAGATTTTAAAAAAGTACATAAAGTTGTTTATAAAATAATTAGTATGTTTTTATGACAACTACTAAGGTTTCTTATGGCCACCATAATTTATTTTTCAAATATATCTGTGCTAAATAATAATGAACAATGTTCAAAGAATTTTTTTATGATCATATTAGATATTATTGATTCTATGATCACAAATCTCAATGTTTGTCAAACACTCTTAAATTTATCCCTTTTATAAATATATAGAGATAGGATATCTGTTGTTATTAAAATATTTTTGCCCCTAATAAAAGAAAAACAGTAGTTTTGATCTTTGCATATGAAAATAAGAAACAATGTAAATGTCGAAATGAAATATTTTTGATTCAAGGAATTTCTCATTAGAACATTTTTTTTGTTATTTTAAATGAAGGAGTGAACATATTTTTTTAATGTGTGTGTTTTCCCTTCTAATATAAGAGTTTAAATTCTTCCCCCAAGAACTGCATTGTGTCCCCCCCCCCCAAAAAAAAATAATAAAAATAAAACTTGGCTAACTGAAAAGTATCATATATTGTGACATTGTTATTTTCTATTGAATGCAAGCAAACTAAGCATTAAATTTGCTGTTGGCATACTCAAAACAAAATTAGTATTATCTGGAAGATTTTTTGTTACTGGCATCTGGGATAGGAGATAGATAGCCAAAAATTGTTGTCAATACTGTGCAAAACAGTTATTTAATATTGTTAAATACATAAAATTGTTGAAAGTGGTAAATAATATAAAATAAATAAACAATAAATTACAAAAAACTGTAACCTATAATAAAAAAAATTCCCTGACAGCTCGGCCTATAGGCACAGGTAGATTTCGAAGACGCAAACCGTGAAGCGCTGGTTTGTTGGGAATTGCATAAGAAATGACTTTTTTGCCATGATGCGTCATTTGGAAACGCCCACTTTGAAACTTAACTTGTTTGCAGGCGGAGCCGGCAGGGTTTTTTTTTGCTATAAGGGTTGGTCTTATAAAAAACTTGTCAATATAAAAGTTTTAGGTAATATTAAGAGGATTTATTATAAATTTAAGCAGATTCAAAATCTTTTGAATTGATGAATTTTTTTCTTCTAACACCCCCCCCCCCCCACCCATCTTGGGACATTTTTAATAATATCAAAAATCTGTCATACATAAATTTTCGGCCCTTTTCCTAGAAGTAATAATAACTTTAAACTGATTCGATACGTATCATAATTAAGAAAATATCGGTTTTTTTCTGTTTTCACAAAAAGCCCCCCCCCCCCCCCTCTATACATCCATCTTAATTTTCTCAGAACACAGTTTTCAATACATTTTTCAAAAAAAAATAAATAAATAAATAAATAAATAAAAAATAAATAAAATTAAAAAAATTAAAAAAAAATGCCCCCGTAAAGTGGACCAGTGTGCCCCACTTCTGGGGTACACTGGTCCACCCACCGGGGTACAGTGGACCGCTATTAGGTATTATCCGAAATACAATATAAATCTATTTTTCATTAATATAATTATTTTTTATTTCCCCTTTACCCGCAAAATAACATAGTAATATAAATTTACAAGTAACATTTTGAAACAAAAACAAAATTAATTATATATTGAAAATAATAACAGATTAACACAGGAACAATTGCAATTTAGTTGAAGTTATTATTTAAGTACAAAAAAATCAGAGCACATTAAAATTTTCAAATGAAATTCCAAAATACTTATGAGTAAGATTGAGCCTGGAATATTCCTGAAATACTTTTGGGTCTGGGAGCAACATTATGAAATCATTGATATCAACAACAGATTCATCTACAGTTTTGTAAAAAACTGATTTCCATTCAATTTGCATCTAACGAATCTTACTTGAATAGAATCATCACCAATTAGACTACAGTTATATTTATTAAAGGCAGTAAATAAATGCAGAACAAAATATTTCTTACTATGTTAAATAAATTATTATTTTTCTTTGTTTACTTTATTTTACCGTTAAATAACTACTTTCAAATATTTCTTTATAGAAAATAAGCAATTAAAAATATTTTGAACATTCTGCATTAAAGGAGCAGAGTGGATTGTGGACCACTGTGCCCCAGGAGTGGGTGGTCCATTCTTTTAAACATATTAACTTTAAAGTTAAATAAATACAAGTATCTGAGCTTTGCAAAATAGCTGTTTTATCTTATTTATCTACAACCTTTAATTACTAAAAAAATAAAAATATGATGATGAAAAATTTTACTTTTAGAAGCTCAAAACAACCAATCAAGATAAAATAGTTCAATTTGAGCTAAACATATTTTCTGAAGGCTATAAATAATCAGTGCAGTGCTGTTATCTATTAGAAGAGAAGCTTTAAAAAAAAATGAAATAAATAAAATATTAGAGGGTGGTCCACTGTGTACCAGTCTCCCCTACATTTCCACATATTTACAGTTTTTGGTTAAATAGACAGCTGTCAAACACCAATTGTCATGGTAATTTTAAGCCCCTCCCTAATAATATGTCATAGCGATGGCTCTGTGTATTTGATGCTATATAAATACAAAATAAGCAAAACTAAGAATTTTTGACATACAAGAGAATTTTTACACATAAAAAGTAATACAGAAATGTAACAAACAAGCAATAGTAAATATTGAAAAGTAAACTTATGCTAGTTTTTTTTTTTTTTTTTTTTATGAATAATGAAACAGTTTTTTCATTTGTTATATTTCGTTAATGTTAGATAATTTAAAACAAATTAACATAAAAATAAATAAATTTTATATTATACAAAAGGTTAAGGGGGCCGTGCCCTTTTCATAAAAAATCATTGCTTATTTTCTCTTGTAATACTTCATTATGTTAAGTTAATCGGGAATAATAAATTACATATTTTTTCCAAAACTCATTAGAGAATAGGGAAATTTTTTTAATTAAATTTAAAATTGCAGGCATGAGCAATGGCATGTCCTACCCCACCCTTATTTGCATCCATTTTCCAGTTCCAATTGAACAGCTTTTAAATGAGGAAGAAGCCATACCTTACATATTTTATAATGCGGCAATCAACACCCATCAGGAAACAGAGAATAATCTTTAAGGGCATGGGAAAATGAGGAGCTCTCCCCATTTAAAAAAGGACAATTTTTTAAACCGCACAAGTTCTTAAAAATCTATTATTTTTTGTCTTAAGTGTTTCATTATTCATCTCTGATAAAAGAACTACATACACAAAAAATCCCTAGAATATTAAATTTATAGTAGCAATGAAAGTAGTAAATCTGCAGATCAAGGGGCTCAAATGTCAGTTCTGATATTTTATTTTGAAATAATTTTACTTAGTATTTAAAAAACATTCAACCTACACTTTCATTTATTTGATATATTTTATACAAATTGCTAAAAGTAATATATAAAGCAGTTTTAGGAAGTTTAACTGTTAAGAATAAAAAGAAATATGATTCCATGCACTGGTACGCCAAGACACTTAATTCTTTTTTTTAACTAACCCTTCTAAACTCCCCTCTCCCCCTCAATGACTAAATAATTTGGTAAATATAATTCTTTGAAATTTAGTATTTTAAACCTTCTATCTAAAATAATTAAAATATTGATCTTTTGTTAATGACAATAATTAATTTAAACAGTCAATTAGTCTCATAAATATTTTATTAATTATTGATACCCTAATTGTTAAATTTATTTGAAAATGACTATTTTATTTCATTAATATTCTTTCATTAAATTTTGGTTTTAAATAAAATCATAAAATCAATTATCTATTATTTTTTGTGGTGTCCATTACTGGAACAGAGAGTGTCCCATTACTGGAAGAGAGTGTCCATTACTGGAATTTTGGGTGTTTTGATACATTTCTGTTATTTACAATTAAATTTTGATTCACATTGGGAAATGAGACTATGAGATTGATTAAATAATGTTGATAGATTAATATAATATTAAAAAAAGTGGGCTATAATAATTATAACTATTAATTAAAAAATAATTTAAAAAAAAATTCCTTAAGGGTGTCCATTACTGGCACATCTACCCTATATAAATATTTTTTAAATTGAGAGTTTGCTAACACTGAATGTTCATTAACAAAATTATTAATTTCTGTTTAAGTTTAAGATCAGAAAATGTAATTGGACTATTTTATTTTTAACCTGGCAAGAAAACAGTAAAATTGCATTTTTAACATTACATTGACATATATATCGCTGATAAAATAATATGTAAACAAACAGTTTGGCGAGAAAGTTTTGAAATAGCGCCAAAATATCATTACGGAAATTACGACATTAATTATAACATTAAACATAAGAATAACAACAATGAAATAATTTTAATGAACACGAGAATGAATTAAAGAAATTAACTGTTATTGTATTTAACATTAGATACAAGATGGTTTAGAATAAAAAAGATAAATAGAAAAGTGACACTTACCAACTACGAAGAGGAAAGCAGAATATGTATCTTGCAATTCTCGGCTTATGTGACGAAAACCTTTCACTATACTTTTAATTTTAAAGAAATAGATTTATCTGTGAGGTTTAAAAGGTATTGCGTAACAAAATAAATACATAAAATGCTCTCCGTCGAGCTGAGACAGAGAGCATGCAGCCGCCATGTTTTAAAAATCTAGAGAGTGAAAACGTGACGTCAGATTCCTAAGCATTTGATTGGCTGTTGGTCGCGATATCGCCCGCTTCGAAGCGACAAAATTGCTCCGACAGAAAAAAGTTGCTTACTACCGAGCAACTCTTCTGAAGCCATAGGTTTACATGGGTGTCGCCTGGAAGTGGCGGCGACTCGACGCCTCGTGTAATAACACTTGAGTTAAAAATTTCTCTCTTGTGGGACATAAAGAGTTAAAGGAGCCGACGCGAAAACAAACAAACAAACAAAAAGGTGAGAAGAAAACATTTCGTTTACAAGTAGATAACAATATTTTTTCACGAAATTTTTACACGGGCTGTAAAACGGTTTTATTTATCACCAATAAAGATTTCAAAGAATTCGGGCAAAAATAACTTTTTATTTACGACACTGGGTAAAAATTAAGAAAATGAGCACTTTTATCACTAAATATCAATATTTCTTCGCGAATTTTTCATTTAAAAATATAATTTTATACATTAAAGTTACATTAAGTTAAAGATATAAAATATTACAAACTTGATGTTTTTTTTTTAAATTTATTTATTATTACGGGCCCGGGCAACGCCGGGCGGGGGTCAGCTAGTTATTATTTTCTAATGGTCTTAAGCACCATTTTGGAAATGATTGATATTGTTTCTGAATTTTTTACATTTTTAAAGGTTTTTCTTAAATAAAAAATTATGAATATGTTTAATATGTGCTAATTAAAATTTTGTAAACATTTAACTTGCTACAGTTAAAAAAAGAACAAATTTTATCGGTAACAAATTTCGCCTTTCTCACATTCATAACCCTACAATATGACCGGTCGAGTAATTTCATTGATTGAATATATTATCTACGCTCGTTAGAAACTTTTGAAAATTTCGACTCGCATTTTTAATTTTTCTTCCTTTTTGAGGCGAGGCGTCGGACTTTTACTTGTAAAAATAGGCAATATAGTTTACATTTTTATCTAAATTGCCCCATCGTTGTGCAAATTATGTTTTTGTACGCTGTGTTTTCTTTAAGGGCTGTTCTCAAATCCGAACTAGCTACATTCTGACACATTCATGGAGTTCATTTTTAAATGTAAGCACAAACAGTTTGCAAGTGTTCTTATTCAGAAGTTATGAAATCAAATATCGTTTTGCATTTTTCGATTCAGGCAAAGGATATTCTAGAAAATTATGTCAAAGTTGGGGTTTTTAATTGAATTTATGGGTATGACAGCCCGAGACGGTGCATGCTCTTTTCCCTCAATGTTATTTAATTAACAGGGACTGCCTAGTAACGTATTACTGCAGTAACAGATTCTCACACAATAACAATGTTATTTATCTATTATGTTAAATAGCGCTCATCGCTACCCTTAACTGACATTACTTCTCTTACTTAGAAAAAAAGTATTTCTTTCTGACAGAGCAGATGGCAAGGGTGCCGCATTGATAGAGAAAATTATATTAATCTATATATATAAAAGAAAGTCCTTCCTGGCTAGATGATCAACGCACAGCCAAAACTACTGAACCTACAAAGACGAAACTTGCAGGAAAAATACTTCTTAGTATGTAGAGGCGCACTAAGACGGGATTTTCAAAAACTCAACCCCTAAGGGGGGTAAAAAAGGGAACAAACTTTTAAAAAATTCCTTAAAAATCGGGTATTATAGTTATGTTACAAGTGATAACATATTTTAATGTATTTTTGTATGCTGAATCGAATGGTATCAATTAAATACACATAAGTCAAATAGTTCGTGAGATATTGGACATTTTCCTAATTTGGCGAAGTCTTTGACGTCAAAATCTAACAATTTTAACAATACAAGTGATAATTTCTAAAAATACGTCCGTTACTATAGCAATGGAAGAAATTCAAATTAAATCTTTTTGTTTATTTTTGCAGATAGAAACATTAACTGCTCAATTGGGAATTGAATATTATTCTTACGGATATTTATGTAATTCTGTATTATTATTATTTCTACAAACGCCGCGATTTAAAATAAAATGTGATTGCTAAAATAAAGGGTACATCTCAATTATACCGTCGACCACTTTTCATTAAAAAAAAAAAAATCATCGCCAAACATGAACTCCAAATAAACAAATGGAAGAATGTTGCCATTGGAACATCAAAATAAATAAATAAAATAAAACAAGCGGGAAAAATTCTACCTTACGACAGAATATAGATTGGCCACCCACGGCTTTTATCATTGAGATTTTTTCAGCCAAGTCTAACTCGTCAAAAAAAAAAAAAAAATAAAAAAAAAAATTGTTAGCATAAGCCAGCTTTTTTACTTTAGAATTTAGTTAGCGCTCTAAGATTTTTTGTGAGGCTGGTGGAAGATATTTGGCACGAACACACCAAGTTTTAAAAAGATTCGGTGACTAGAAGTATTTTTAATAAATATAATAGTAAAAAGATGTGGCTCCAATGGGCTGAGACGTGGCGTGGTAGTTGTTGTTTACAAATGTGCTGGCTTAATGACACCCTTTAAACTGTTTTTAATGGTTCAAGGCATTTTAGCACTTAATAGATAACCTAAAAAAGGTGATGAAAAGTTCTATGATAGCAGCTTTTAGGATGGATACAGCTAAGAGAAGTTGTTTAACAAATGATGAGTTAGCATTAATTGACGGGATCTTGGAAAGCGGTGGGGGGGAGGGGGGAGCTATACAAAACACAAGTGCTCTACGAGACCCGATTTAAAATGAATCCTCACTTGCAATTGAGAGATGGGACTTTAAAAGGGATCCCCCTTTTCGCCCCTCTGACGGGCCCCCCAAGAGAGATACATAAAAACTGAGGGCGCCAAAAGAAACGGGGGGGAATAACCTTTAGGCGGTTTACAGCTAATTTTGGTGAAATTTTGGAGCTGTCCGGCCCATAGGAACAGAGAAAAATGGAAAAAACTAAAATAAATATGAGAAATTGAAAAAAATAATAAGAAAAGTGCTCCTGGCAGGAGACGAGAGAGAAGGAGGGGGAGAGTAGAACCAGACAAAAGTGCTTGATGAGATCAAACTTTTGATATGGTACATGACGGGGTTTGAATACATTGCATGTCTCCCCCGGGGGGGGTTAACTCCGGTCCTATGGGAGATAGGGCCTCGGGACCCTCTTAGAAATGTCGGCCTCGACGATTTTAACTTCGTTGGATCCTTTAGAAGAGGCCTACGTCCTCTGTGGGGCTTAAAGGGGCTGAGAAAGATGGGAAAAACTAAAATTTAAAAAGAGTTGAAACAGAGAACTATGTTTCTTAAGGGAGGGGTGAGTGAGAGGCGGAGAGTAGGACCAGACCATAGTGCTTTACGAGACCTATCGATTGATACGTTACATGAAGGGGTTTACATGGGGTTTACATTTGGGGGGAGCACCAAAAGGTCTTACTGAACCTTTCCCATGATTATGCCAAGGTTGGAGTTATGATTTCGTCAAGATTATCGCAAAGCTTATATTGACATCCTATGTACGCATATATATATTCCAAACACTCCTATATGTGCCATATACGTCATTATACACATATTATTTATGTTTTATATGTTGTACATACATCATATACACATGTCATATATATACATAATATAGGCATCATATATGGCTATAACTTGGCCACCTACGTACAGAAATGTTATATATACATATATATCATATATTATTATAATGACATACATGCTTTATAATTTGGCGATAAATCTTGGCCGCTTGGCAGTTCATCCTTGGAAGCCGCTATAACACGAAAGTACCAAATTTACAATATATTAATGAAAACAGAAACAAAAATATTTCATGCTTGGTGGCTGCTATAACACGAAAGTACCAAATTTCTTTTTTATTTTTCATATCTAATAATTTGCATCTATCCTTTTTTGTAATTTTAACATTTTTGTAACGATTTTAGGCATTTCTATTGCTTATTCAAAAGTCTTCTAAAGTTACAGAATTTCGTTAAAAACGGTTAAAATAGTAAAATGCGAACATCGTTTGGTCTATTCTCGACCGAAAGCAACTACCGTTATCATTATCTTTTTTACGTGTGAAGGTTTCGTTATGGTACTTTATTGTGAAGTTTGGTAATTTTTGAAATTCATTATTTGAAAAACGGCATAATCATTCGATTTGAAATTTATATAAAAAAAACAAACAATGTTTTTCCTTTCTAACGTAGTTTGTCTAACAATTTTGTGACAAATACTTTTTGAGCTATTAATTTTTTCAGTAACTTCAAATGTTTCATTTTCCGAGATTAACCTGTGGCAACGATGGATTGCTGTGACTTTTCATAAACATGAAAAATGATAGAGATTGAAAGAATAAGCCTCCCTGTGGGTGGCTAATAAATTCGGAAAAGCCCCACTCACCAAACTGTCCAGTAGGTTTTAACACAAAAAATTACAATATATTAATGAAAATAGAAAAAAAAAATCTTGGATATTTATTTATTTACATTATTTTTCTTAATTATCCTTCTTGGCTGGTGAATAAATGTTTGTGACGTCAGTTGAAATTGATCTATTGCACTTAACTATGAAACGCAACATTTTTACAATGCATTTTCTCTTTTAATGTCATGGCACAACGGTTTAAGGACGCAAATTTTATTTTAATTAACGAAATAACTAAAATATCAGAAAAACAAAATGAAAAATTACAGGTAAATGTCGAATTAAAAACCGCTTCATGACATAACAAACACGTTTAATACTTCTGACTTCAAGTGAATGGGACTGCATTTTTGGCGTTAAATCTTATAGTTTGGCGATAGTTTTTTTTTTTATGAAGAGTGGTCGACGGGATAATGGAGAAGTACCAAATAAAGTGTCGAAGGTCTGATTAGTATTATGTATTACTTCTTTATTCGTTTTCAGTCTTCAGCCATGTTTCTCTTTTTATTTGGATAGTTATTCATACGATTTCGGGCTAATTTTCCGCAATCGGATACCTCGCCAATTGGCGTATTAGCCAATTGGCTAATAAATGTTACCAATACCACAATGTTGAAAGCATCGTTTATGTTTGAAGCAAAATCTTCATGATGAATCCTGTTACAGAAAATCATATCATCATCTACTATGAGTATAAACCGCATATTCACATTTTAATCAGGTGATGTTTTTTGAAAGGTTTTAGCGTATAGCTATTCTACGTTGCTTTGTTATAGAGCTAAAGAGGAAAGCTCTAAAATTATGTGAATCCGATTATTAAAAATTACTTTAAAAAATTCTACTAAACAAATTTTAATGAAAGTTATTTTTTAGGTATGGTTAATGACCCTATAACATATCATTCTATGTTGCTTAGTGATAGAGCTAATGGGAAAGTGATTGAGAAATGTGAATGCAATTATGAAAGATATATCTACTATGTATTTAAAATGCAAATTTGTATTTCATTCCGACCGTTTATAATTTGAGTTCTGCTGTACGGACTTTGGTGGGATTTACACTGTTAGTTAGGCAATTTTGTGGGGATGGTTGGTACTTCTCTGGAGCAAAGTTTTCGTCTGCGTTGTGTTTTCTGAATTGAAAGCTTGACAACGAATCCGATTACAAAAATCATATCACAATCATCTATAATATTTATAAAACGCAAATTCTTATTCCATTCCGATCGGTTAAAACTCAGGTTCTACCGAGCAGATTTTTATATGATTTCACTGTTAGTTAGGTAATTTGTTTTAGATAGGTTTTAAAATTAAGTACATTGTTCTACATTGCTTATTTATAGAGCCACGGGAGGAAGTTATAGATAAAGTTAGGTGAACCCGATTATGAAAGATTACCTTTTTAAAGTTCTACTGAACAGATTTTGATGGGAGTTTCGCAGTGTGATAATATTTCAGGAATTTATTTTCTACATTGTTTAGTTATGGAGCTATGAGAGAAAGTTGTCAGTGGTGTAGTCGTAAAAAAACAGTGCATCTACTCTATAGACAGAGGATATATACTAGAGAGTATATATTATAGCTACGGACGGTGTGCAGAATTTCGTCTTAAAAATTCCAGAAGGTTGACGGCGTATACCAGCATATACTTTCTACAAAATCCCTGAGAGTTCTATCAACAGGTGAAGATGATTAGGAAATATACATTTATCTGTCTACTGTATATGTATAATGCAAAGGGAATTTAGATCCTGCCGCTTATACCTTGATTTCTGCTGAATGGATTTTGCTGGAACTTGCACTGTTAGTTAGCTAAATTTTGAGGGGAAGTTTTAGTGCCTAACATATCATTCTATGTTGCTTAGTTAAAGAATTAGGGGGGTGGGGAGCACTTCTATAATCAGTTGAACCCAATTATGAAACATTAGACTTTTTTAAAGATTCTGCTGAATGGATTTCTATGGAACTTGCATTGTTAATTTTCCAGGGATAGTTTTAGTATATTGCATATCGTTATATCGTTCTTTAGAAAATCATACTGTAAATGATTAAATAAATGAATTGGTCTTTAACAGCCTAAATCTCGTGTAACACATTATAAAATATAACAGGGTAATGGCTTTCGTAACGTTTTACACCAATGCGGAAGGGCATGTAGGTAAAAGTTCATGTTTCTTTAAAACACACAATCAAATTCACCGATATATTTCGTTTGATTCAAGTTTTTTTTGGAGAAATCGACCAGCGTAGCGAGCAAAGCCTGCTAGGTAATAATAATGGTTAATTTTATCTGTATATAAAATTCTATATTATATAAAAGAAAGTCCTGACTAGGGAGTTCATCAACGCACATTCCAAACTACTGAAGCTACAAAGACGAAAATTGCGGGGAAAATCCTTCTTAGGATGTAGAGGCGCAATAAGAAAGTTTTCCTAAAATTCCATCCCTAAAGGGGTTAAAATGGGTACAAACAATAACAAAATTTCTTAAAAAACGGGTTTTATATTTATTTGTCAAATGATAACATATTTCAATGTATTTTTGCATGCTGAATCGAATGGTACCAAATAAAAATATTCTAACTCCAACAATTCGTGAAATATTGCACATTTTCGAATTTGGCGTTGCCTTTGGCGACAAAACCTTAAAATTTATTGCATTGATCGCCGAGTGATATTTTCTAAAATACATTCGTCATTGTTAAAAATCAAACAATACTTGGCGATTTATAAGATACTGGATAAGAAAAAAATCACCTGATATTTTGATTAGATGAAATCTCAATAATGCCAGTTTTCGGGCTCTTTGTTTTAACTTTTTTGTTTGCTTCGGGAATTCGGAATTGGATATTATTCGATATTTTTATGTTAGCTGGGTGCCAGTGATCGCCAAATTTTTTTTAATCTCGCCAATCCTTTTTTTTTTTTTTTTTTTTTTTTTTTTTGCTAATATTTTAACGTTAGCTAATAACAACTAGCCATTATTTTAACATTGCGATATAATATCTTAAGAAACTTATTTAAAATACCTAAAATATAATCATAATAAAATACATAAACACAAACATATCAATACAAATAAAATGTCACGCAAAATGTTCCAATTCAAATGATGCCAATTGAAACAAGATTTGGTGAGTTTTTACTGGCGCCCAGCAATATAAAAGTATCTACTATTATTCTTATGGATATTTATGTAATTGTGATTTTTAAATAAAATATGCTTGCTGAAGTAAAGTTTCGAGGGTCTGTACGGTTTCGATATTGCACATTTTCTATAATTTGGTGATGCCTTTAGCGCCAACTCATCAATATTTCTAACATTACAAGTTATAATTTCTAAAAATGCATCCATTACTATACCTTCTTTACTATCGCCACTGCAACATATCCAGGGAGTCTCATCCTGCCACTTCAAGGCACGGCACGAGGTGGAGGGTAACTGAGATCCGAGATCAACAGCCTTATTCCTGAAATAATCAATATGAGGATCATAATTAAAGCCAGACAAATACTTAGTAGTCCAGGGCAATAATTTGATATGCGATCTCTGTAGCTGTCTGACTGAAAGCGTACATTGTTGGATGAATGCAATTCACCGGTATATTTAGTTTGATTCAACATTCGTTTGGAGAAACCGACCAGCGTAGCGGGTGAAGCTTGCTAATCTATATATATAAAAGAAAGTCCTTTCTGGCTAGATGATCAACGCACAGCCAAAACTACTGAACCTACAACGACGAAACTTGCAGGAAAAATACTCCTTAGTATGTAGAGGCGCACTAAGACGGGATTTTCAAAAACTCCACCCCTAAGGGGGGTAAAAAGGGGAACAAACTTTTAAAAAATTCCTTAAAAATCGGGTATTATAGTTACGTGACAAATGATAACTTATTTTAATGTATTTTTGTGTGCTGAATCGAATGGTATCAATTAAATACTCATAAGTCAAATAGTTCGCGGGATATTGCACATTTTTCTAATTTGGCGAAGTCTTTGACGTCAATATCTTACAATTCAAACAATACAAGTGAGAATTTCTAAAAATACATCCGTTACTATAGCAATGGAAGAAATTCAAATTAAATCTTTTTGTTATTTAATTATTTTGTTTATTTTTACAGATAGAAACATTAACTGTTCAATTAGGAATGGAATATTATTCTTACGGATATTTATGTAATTATGTAATTGTGTGTAATTTTTAATTCTGCAAACGCCACGATTTAAAATAAAACGTGATTGCTAAAATAAAGTTTCGAAGGTCTGTTTAGTATTATATATTGCTTCTTTATTTGTTTTCAGTCTTCAGCCATGTTTCCCCTTTTCTTTGGATAGTTAGTTATTCATACGATTTCGGGCTAATTTTCCGCAATCAGATAGGTTTAGCTACCATGTTGGGTACTTCTCTGTTATCCCGTCGACCACTTTTCATAACAAAAAACTATCGCCAAACTGTAATGCCAAATAAACGGGAGAACGTTGCCATTGAAATATCAAAATAAATAAATAAATAAAATATAAGACTGTAAGGACACAATTGTTATTTTAATTAATGAAATCTATACTAATATTATAAAGTAGTAAAGATTGTTTTTTGTTTGTTTGTTTGTTTGTAGGGGGTAATCTCTGGAACTACTGAAGCGATTTCAAAAGCGATGGTGGCAAATTGATGGTGACAATCCCTGCTCTAACATAGGCTATATTTTATGTCGGTGCCACTACCCCCAGGAGGGTGCAAAAGCGAAAAACGTTCTAAAATTTCGATTTTTTTTTTATACAGGAGGAGCTAGGAAGATGAAATTTGGCATGGTAGTAACTTATCAGATGTAAATGCTCTCTAAGAACAAATTCTAATAAAATTCGAAATTTAAAAGGGGGAGATGAGCACAAAGCGTTCTAAAAACATTCTAAATTACAATTTCTATGGAATATCTGGAACTACAGAATCGTTTTCAAAAGTGATGGTGGCAAATTGATGGTGACAGTCCCTGCTCCAGCATAGGCTATATTTTATGTCGGTGCCACTACCCCCAGGGGGTGCAAAAGCAAAAAACGTTCTAAAATTTCGATTTTTTTTTTTTTATACAGGAGGAGCTAGGAGCATGAAATTTGGCAAGGTAGTTACTTATAAGATGTAAATGCTCTCTAAGAACAAATTCTAATAAAATTCGAAATTTAAAAGGGTGAGATGAGCAAAAAACGTTCTAAAAACATTCTAAATTACAATTTCTATGGAATATCTGGAACTACAGAACCGTTTTCAAAAGTGATAGTGGCAAATTGATGGTGACAGTCCCTGCTCCAACATAGGCTATATTTTATGTCGGTGCCACTACCTCCAGGGGGGGTGAAGGAGCGAAAACCTTCTAAAATTTAGATTTTTTTTATACTGAAGGAGCTAGAAACATGAAATTTGGCATGGTTGTTACTTATAAGATGTACATGCTCTCTAAGAACAAATTCTAATAAAATTCGAAATTTAAAAGGGTGAGATGAGCGCAAAACGTTCTAAAAACATTCTAAATTACAATTTCTATGGAATATCTGGAACTACAGAACCGTTTTCAAAAGTGATGGTGGCAAATTGATGGTGAGAGTCCTGCTCCAACATAGGCTATATTTTATGTCGGTGCCACTACCCCCAGGGGGTGCAAAAGCGAAAAACGTTCTAAAATTTCGATTTTTTTTTATACAGGAGGCGCTAGGAACATGAAATTTGGCAAGGTAGTTACTTATAAGATGTAAATGCTCTCTAAGAACAAATTCTAATAAAATTCGAAATTTAAAAGGGTGAGATGAGCAAAAAACGTTCTAAAAACATTCTAAATTACAATTTCTATGGAATATCTGGAACTACAGAACCGTTTTCAAAAGTGATAGTGGCAAATTGATGGTGACAGTCCCTGATCCAACATAGGCTATATTATGTCGGTGCCACTACCCCCAGGGGGGTGCAGGAGCGAAAACCATCTAAAATTTAGATTTTTTTTTATACTGAAGGAGCTAGAAACATGAAATTTGGCATGGTAGTTACTTATAAGATGTAAATGCTCTCAAAGAACACATTCTAAAAAAAAATCGAAATTTAAAAGGTGTGAGATGAGCAAAAACCGTTCTAAAAACATTCTAAATTACAATTTCTATAGAATCTCTGGAACTACAGAACCGATTTCAAAAGTGATGGTGGCAAATTGATGGTAACACTTCCTGCTCCAACATAGGCTATATTTTATGTCGGTACCACTAATCCTAGGGGGGTGCAGGAGTGAAAAAATTTCGAAAATTGCGACTTTTTTTATATTGAAGGAGCTAGAAACTTTTGGCATGGTAGTTACTTAAAAGATGTAAATGCTTTCTAAGTATAAATTTAAAAAAAAATCGAAATTTAAAAGGGTGAAATGAGCGAAAAGCGTTCTAAAATCATTCTAAATTACAATTTCTATGGAATCTCTGGAACTACAGAACCGATTTCAAAAGTGATGGTGACAATTCCTTCTCCAACATCCTCTTTAATATAAAGCTATGCGTTTCTGACGACTGGGTTTTTCACTAATCTTTGCCACAGATTAATCTCGGAAAATGAAACATTTGAAGTTACTGAAAAAAATAATAGCTCGAAAAGTATTTGTCAGAAAATTGTTAAACAAACTGCCTTTGAAAGGTAAAAAATTGCATATTTCTTAATATAAATTTCAAATTTAATGATTATGCCATTTTTCAAATATTGAATATCAAAAATTACCTAATTTCACAATGGAGTACCATAGCGAAAAGATAACTAAGGGCGATGATAAGGGCGACGTGTCCTGACGTTTATATTGGCTATAGCACGAGTCACAAATTATAGTATAGCCTTATTATTCAGTTAAAATATAAAAGTGAACTATGAAATGTCAATATTTTGTTTGATTAAAGGTTCGTTAAGAGAAATTGACCAGCGTAGCGGGCGTAGCTTGCTAGTAAATAAATAAAAGAAATACTTATTCCGTTCTTTCTTTGTCTTTATTTATTTATTAGCCACGCACAGGGTGGCTTATTCTTTCAATCTCTATCATTTTTCATGTTTATGAAAAGTCACAGCAATCCATCGTTGCCACAGATTAATCTCGGAAAATGAAACATTTGAAGTTACGTAAAAAATTAATAACTCGAAAAGTATTTGTCACAAAATTGTTTTACAAACTGTGTTAGAATGGTAAAAAATTGTATTTTTCTTGATATAAATTTCAAATCTAATGATTATGTCGTTTTTCAAATATTAGATTTCAAAAATTACAAAACTTCACAATGGAGTACCGTAGCGAAACTTTTACGCGTAAAAAGATAATGATAAAGGCATTGTGGCTCGACGTGTATCGTGTATACTGGCCATAGCATGAGTAACGAATTATAGTGAACTTATTATTCTGTTAAAATATAAAAGTGAATTATGTATATACATTTTTTAAAAATAAAGAAAAACATTTTATCACAAACATCAACAAAATTTTTTCTTCTATTTATTCCCTTATTCCAAAGATATCGTTTTATCGTCTGCTGCCATAGCAACATGAATTAAATTTCATTAAAAAAAAATTGCTCAGTGGTAGAAAAATATTTTTCGAAATCGAATGGTTATTGAACAACTCAACACTTTAACAGGGGAATTTTTATTTGTTATTTAGATATTTTAAAATTGTTTGTTGTCATTGCGTTTTTATTCTGAGTTACAGCTAGTTTATTTATTTTTTAAATAAAAGCCGTGTGTGGCAATCTATATTCGGCCTTATAGCAGAATTTCCCCCTCTTGTTTATTTATTTATTTATTGACAAGCTTCTGACAGATAGGGTAAAACGTAATGTTTTTTGAATACATGGGAATGAATTTAATTTAAAATGCCTTTTCTTTAGGCCTGAACTTAAATTTAGAAAAAAAAGAAAACAAGAAATGAAAATTTAGAAAATTTAGTTTCAAATATAAGATTACATCATAATATTCACACTTCATAATCCATTTCGGCAAAAAAAGAAAAAAAAAAAAAAAAAAAAAAAAATATATATATATATATATATATATATATATATATATATATATATTGGTACTTCTCTATTATCCCGTCGACCACTTTTCATAACAAAAAAGTATCGCCAAACTGTAAGATTAAACGCCAAAAATGCAGTCCCATTTACTTGATGTCAGAAACATTTCACATGTTTGTTATGCCATCAAATGGTTTTTAATTCGATATTTGCGAGTATTTTTCATTATGTTTTACTGATTTATTAGTTATTTCATTCATTAAAATAACAATTGTGTCCCGAAATTCTTATATTTTATTTATTTAGATATTTTGATATTCCAATGGGAATGGCAGCGTTCTCCCGTTTATTTGGCGTTACAGTTTGGCGATAGTTGTTTGTTATGAAAAGTGGTCGACAGGATAATAGAGAAGTACCCAAAAAACTATCGCCAAACTGTAAGATTAAACACCAAAAATGCAGTCCCATTTACTTGATGTCAGAAGCATTATACGTGTTTGTTATGTCATCAAGTGTTTTTTAATTCGACATTTGTGTGTATTTTTCATTATTTTTTACTGATTTATTAGTTATTTCGTTATTTAAAATAACAATTGTGTCCTTAAATTCTTTTATTTTTGATGAAATAACAAAGCAAATAAACAGGTGAGGCCTTGGATCGAATATATATATTGAGTTACGAAAGAACATTACACAATGACAAAAACATAGTAACTAAACTGAAAATTGAACATCACTTATATTTATAAATTCGTCTGGGATTCTGCCAGTCATGTTCCCGGACGTGCGAGAAAGCTTACACAAAAGTATCATCCAATAACATTTAAGATGTAATGCTACGATTACAATTACGATACGATATACTAACACCCGCCCATCATCTAGCATTACATTAGAAAACACAGAATAAAAAATTACAATAAACAAACATTAAAAGTATGACAGAGTTAAAACATTACTTATACAAACAGCAAAGAACCAACAATTCATAAAATTTAACTTTAGGCAATGCCTTTGTAAACATATCAGCAATTTGCATATTTGTAGGAACATATTCAATTTTGATATTAATTTCTTTTACAACATTACGAAAACAAATTTTAGTTTTATATCTATATGTTTCATTCTACCGTAACTACTTTCATTACTGATACATTTTATGCAAGACTGATTATCCTCTAAAATAACTAAATCCTTAATACTTACAATTTCACAAGCAATATTTTTGAACCACAACAGGTCTTGCAAACTTTTAGTTAAGGCAATGACTTCAGCTTCAGTTGAAGATAATGCAATTGATTTTTGTTTATTACAACACCAGAGAACAGGCATGTTACAAAACATTAAAATGTAACCTGATACTGATTTTCTATCATTTGTATTAGCCCCCCAATCAGAATCAACATACATAGATAATTTAGGATCAGATTTTTGCTTTTTATACACAAGTTTTAAGGACAAAGTTCCTTTCAAATATCTTAAGATTTTCTTTAGTGCAATCCATGCAACTTTCAGGTCGTGAAATATATGCTAAGTACAATAAACAACCTACAAGTTCACGGTATGGACCTTTAAATGGTTTTCCATTTTTGAAATCAGATGGAGTGGATTTAGGAGAAATAGGAATATCACTAGGTTTACATTCTAGCATATTAAATTTACTTAACAATTTAATTATATAAGACTCTTGATCCATTATTAAACTATCAGATTTAAATTTCTTTTGAATACCCAGAAATTCTGAAACACATTCTGATTTTGACATATGAAACTCTTTAGAGAGTAAAGAAATAACTACATTAGTTTCATTTAAATCTGAACCTGCTATAAGCATATCATCAACATACAGAGCAATAATTATTTTATGACCATTCCTATAACGAATAAAAATACAAGGTTCATTATCAAGAGATTTAAATTTTAATTTTGAAACAAATTCAAGAAACCTTTCAAACCATTGTCGTGGGCCTGTTTCAGGCCATATAAACTCCGTTTGAGTTTACATTTTAACCCACTTTCGTCATCATAGCCTTGCGGCTGATCCATAAAAACAAGTTCATTTAACTTACCATTCAGGAAAGCTGTTTTTACATCCAAAACAAATGCATGTAAGTCATCATTTAAAATCACAAAAAGCACTAAACGTAAAGCAGGCATACTTATTACAGGGGCGAAAGTTTCACTATAGTCTAGTCCTTCTTTTTGCATAAATCCACGGGCTACAAGACGAGCCTTATAACGTCCATCTCTTTTGATGGTATACACCCATTTGCAGGAAATAGCTCGTTTGTCAGGTGGTAATTTTTCGAGATCCCAGACGCTGTTGATTTTCATGCTTTCTATCTCTGCATCCATAGCTTCCTTCCATAAACGTTGTTCATCAACAGGGAGAAATTTGATCTCATCAAAAGATAAAGCTTTTTGTTGGCAAAGTAATGCTTCATACACCCCAGGAGCTGGATACCGAATAGGTTGTTTTCTTGATTTCTCGGATTTTCTCATTTTATCTTCTTTCTCTTCAGAATCCTCTGATTCTTCACTAGTTCTTTCTTGAGAATCTGGGTTAATTTCACAATCAGTCAATTCTGAATTTTCCACTATGTGTTGTTTTGAGTTTATGGTATGCTTCTTCTCTTCATCAAATTTGACATTTCTTGAAATAGTTATGCGTTTCGTCTCAGGATCTAGCAATCGATATCCCATTGAAGAATAACCTATGAAGATCCTATGTTTAGACCTATCATCAAGCTTCTTACGATGAACGGAAGGAACTAACATGTAGGAACTGCATCCAAAAACACGTATGTGCTTCAAATCGGGATCTTCTCCAAATTTTAAGAAATACGGCGTTAAGTTCTAATTGGAGCTGCTTGGCATTCGATTTTTCAAGTAAGCTGCTGTAAGAATAGCTTGACCCCAAACAGTCTTAGGTAAATGTGATTCAGCAATTAAAGCCCTTCCTATATCTAGGAGCGATCTATTGCATCTTTCAGCAACTCTATTCAAAGCTGGAGTGTATGGAGGAGCAGGATCAATCACTATACCAAGATCTCGAGTGAAATTCACTAAATCATTGCTTAAATATTCTTTTCCGTTATCACATCTGATTTTCTTTACTGTAGGATTAGTTTTTAAGAAAACTTTCAATTCCTCTGAAGCTTCACTTTTATGCTTCAATAATCGAACTTCAGTAAATCGTGAAAAATCATCTATGATAGTCATAAAATAGCATTCACCAGAAAAAGTTTTCGGAACAATAACAATAGGACCACATATGTCAGAATGAATAGCAGTCATTGGGGTACTTTCTCTTTTCCTAGGTCCTCTTCCCATTGGTGTTGCACTCTGTTTTGCTCGAACACAAACATCACAAAAAGAAAGTGGTATTGGAAGTTTCATTTCCTTCAACACTTTGTCACTTTGATGGCCCATTCTGCGATGCCAAATTTCAGAATCACTTTATTTTGATGTGAGAACAGTTTCATAATTTGGGACAAAATGACTAACATATTGTCCATTTGAATCACGTTCACCAAAACAAAACCGATTTATTCCTTTTTCTATGAACACCTTTTCATTCTTGAAAATAACTGCATAATTTGCATTTTCGATTTTTCTAACGGAAATCAACTGTCCACTTAAATCTGGTACGTAAAGAACATTATTTAGTGTAATTTCCATTCCGTTTGATAATTTTCCAATAATATTTCCAACACCGTTAATTTCAAGATTCGTTGTTTTCGACGCACACTTAATAGTTCCTGAAGATGGCTGTAAAGACGTGAAATATTTCTCATTAGAGCACATATGGGAAGTCGCTCCAGAATCCACTATAAATTAATTTTTTAACGTTCCCCGCAACAAAAGATACCGCTGAAGAAGCAAATTTTTCCTCATTTGAATTTTTAACAGCTTTACAGTTGCGTTTCAAATGGCCAGGAAGTCCACATTTGAAACAAGTAAGTTTCTTTCTACAGTATTTAGCAATGTGCCCCTTTGAATTACAGATTTGCACACATATTCTTTGCGAGTTGATACAAACGCGGTATTATCATGAGCAGTTTTGGACTGCACTTTTTCTTTCTTTGAGTCGAGCAGAAGTGCTTCAGCATCTAACAGCCGCTGTGTGACAAAATCTAGAGTCAAAACAGTATTCGGTTGATTTTCTAACGCAGTCTTAACATTTTCAAATTCTTGAGGCAACGACATTAGAATATAAACAATAGTATCGGTTTCACTTACTTCAGCACCGGAAATTTTAAGTTCCGAAATTAATTTATTTATTTCATCAATGTGACTTCTCATCGACACAACACGATCCTTTTTAATAGTTGCTAACCTCTTTCTAATTAAAATTTGATTAACTGCACGCTTGGTATCATATGTTCGTTCTAATTTATTCCATATCTTATGCGCAGTATTTTCTTCTTGCAATGACGCAAGAACCCCATCGCTTAAAAGCGATAATAATAAAGCATAAGCCTTTTTCGATTTTACAACTTCCGCAGTTTCAGTTGTCGCTTCATTGTCTAAAAATTTATCCAAACCTTTCGCCGCAAATATGGCTTTGACACGCCTTTTCCAAACAGAAAAATTTGTACCGTCCCCGTCAAAAAGAGCAACTCCGTATAATTCTTTTTCACTCTCCATCGCTGGGTGAAAAAAAAACAGAAACAAAAGAAAAATAAATTTTCTCTCTCAAAACCACAGCAATAAATATGAAAAGGGACTAGCGTCACTCTGTCTGCGAATTAAACCACGCTCTGCTGATGAAATAACAAAGCAAATAAACAGGCGAGGCCTTGGATCGAATATATATATTGAGTTACGAAAGAACATTACACAATGACAAAAACATAGTAACTAAACTGAAAATTGAACATCACTTATATTTATAAATTCGTCTGGGATTCTGCCAGTCATGTTCCCGGACGTGCGAGAAAGCTTACACAAAAGTATCATCCAATAAAATTTAAGATGTAATGCTACGATTACAATTACGATACGATATACTAACAATTTTATTTATTTATTTATTTTGATATTCCAATGGCAACGTTCTCCCGTTTATTTGGCGTTACAGTTTGGCGATATTTTTTTGTTATGAAAAGTGGTCGACGGGATAATAGAGAAGTACCTATTTTTTTTAAACTATGACATCATATTCACCTGCTTTCTCTATTTACTCATATTAATAATCCTTGTATTATTAACAAATGTTTGAAAATGTCCTTTCTACTACAAATATGACGTCATATGCACCTGGTTTCTGTACTTACACTTTGACATATTCATGTATATTACCAAATATTTGAAAAAGTTCGTTTAATTTCTTGTATGACGTCATATGCATTTTCTTTTAATTAAAATTATATATATATTTCAAATTCATTTTTCACGTGGAAACTTTTCAATTGAAAATTAATTGCTTTGGACAAATTGTTATTATAATGCAACAATAAAGAGAAATGGTTAAATTTTATAGGGAAAATAACCATTGATTCTCAATGAAAATAATGAAATTTTGAATTATTAGGAAAAATATTTGAATAAAGTAAATAAAATGCCTATGTTAATTTCTAGGTTATAATCCACCTATATGTAAAGGCATTTAATCATACGTTTTGACCTTGACGTCAGCCAAACATTCTCACACTTTCATATTTATAATAGTATTAGAATTAACATAGAGTAAAAAAAAAGCGGCATCAGTTCAAAATGGTGGAAAGAAGTCGAAAAAGTTACTCGGTCTACCGGTGTTACTGCGTTAAATTACCATTGAGGAGTCACACTGGAAATAAATAAGCATTACGCTGTTGCGCAATGCTTAAATAATTTCGATTCTAATGCGGGTACACGTACACATGCATCGATTTAAAAATAACACCTGCACACAGGCCCGGACTGGCTCCTTTGGGGGCCCTCGGCTAGAAACTGAAAAGGGGCCACTTAGCGGGAAATTTAAGAGGACGTAGAATATTAGAATATTTGCTTTTTGAAAATTAGGTTTACATGCCTAAAAACCATATTGAGCTACTTTGTCACTTGAAAAATAGTTGGGTTAAAAAGTAAGCTTTCTCTGATGTAGTTTGTTTACTTTCACAATAAATATTTATATTATTTTTATATACCGTACCTAAACTAGTTCCATGCTAGAAAAAAGTAAGTATATAAATTAATTACGAGTTGTTTATTACTTAAAAATGAGAGTGAGAAATGCTTTTAGTTTTAGGCAACCAAATAACAAAAGTTGAAGATATAATAATCTAAATCATTCTGTAATACCTAAGTAAATATTAAAAAGGGAAACAACGGTAATAAAAAAACAAGCATATTGAAAAAAACAATGTCCTCTTTAATTTTAATTTAATTGTTACAAATTGTAAAATAGGTTTTATAACAAAAATAAAAATGGCTCTACAATACCTTGGTACAGATACAGCGAACTAAGAAAGTTCATGTGATTGTGAACGGCTGTATACTAACCAAACGCTTTTTTGCCAGTTCATCTATAATAGCATCTTTATCCAAGTTATAAAAAAAATCTTTCTACATTCATGAAAAGAAGATTAGAAATAAGGTATTGGCTTAAAGTAGATCTAAGTCAATTCTTAACTATTTTAAGTTTAAAAAACACCCTTTCACAGGTGTACAAACTTGTAAGCTACATACAGGTTGGTAAACATTCCAGATTCTAAGAGTTCAAAAATAACAGAAAAAGCGCATGATAAACACAGAAAACATTGTTTCTTGTCAGAGCGGTAACCATAAAGATTTTTGTGTTTTTCAAATTCAGATTCTACATCGTCATACTCACAGATTTCTTCAGCTCCATTCAGATTGTCTTGTTTTCTTTTAATGATAGTTTTTTAAGCCATTGTAAAGCTTTCAGACTGATCTGCAAACTCTTTCAGCTCTACCTATAACTGACTTCTTTCAATTTTACAAAGATTAGAAATGCTACAAAGGACTTCCGCATGAAAACTATCAAGCATTACGATTTTATTAAGTTTCTTTGGGTCTAACGAGGAACAATCTACTGAAATTTTTATGTTTGGACTAAATCTTTTTTCGATACTTGCCCTGGCACAATCTAAAACACTGAAAAAGACCAATTTATAGTTTTGAGCAGTTGAGATTCCTGGAGGCTCGTCTATTGATTTTTCACCAGGCATTACCTTTTTCTTTGAAGTTATTTTTTCCTTGAAATCTAATTCTACTTCAGCATCAATACTGTTATCTTTTAAGTTGCTATTAACTATACTTGTATAATATTTTGTTTTGGAATACAGAGCGTGAAAGTGTTTATCACTCCTTTTATCCGTTATTTGTTGAAGCAGCTTCTCTACCAAGTTCCAGACTGTAGAAAATAGTCAATAGTTTTACTTTGTAAATATTTTAAAATAAGAGATATAACAAGAAATAAATCTAACTAAACAATAGACGTAAATAGGATTACAAATTTATTTTTACTACAAAGGTTCTAGTATGTTAAAATATAAAATTTTATTTGCATTGATATAATTAATATATGTATAGTACACGGCATTATATATTCCTTATATTCCAATTACGTTTTATAAGAAATATTCATTTTATTTGCAATGTCTTCAGAATTCATAACACGCATAACAAAGTATAATTTTAAAAGAAGATGTCTTTATTTATATTAATTACCGACAGATGGCGCAAAAATAATATTTAGAAACGAAGCGCAATTTGTGTATGGAATCTCAAAACTTCGTTCTCAGTCACGTGATTTGGACTTTTATTATAATGATTTTAGGGGCAAAAACAAAACATATAGTCCAGCATTATACATATAGTCCTCAAAAAGGGCAAATTAAAGAAAGTTTTGGTGAAGTTTTGATATTTGGTACCTTTATGTTTTTTTTAGGTCGCTGAACACAAATAAGAAATTTTCAAAAAAAAAAAATCGGGAAATACGTTAGTTTTACAAAAAAGCGTATAAAAACGGACTTGTCTCTGTTTTTTTTTTGTTTTGTTTTTTTGTTTTTTAAGTAACTCCAAAAATGTGCATTTTACGTGAAAGACAAAAGTATATGAATTAAAGAGAATAAAATTTTTTACATTTTATGTATTAAAAGTTTTTCCCTGATCAATGGTTTATCCGTGAAAGTGCCACAAAAATGGTGATTAAAAGCAAAAAAGTGTTTATAAAAAAAAAAAAAAAAAAAAAAAAAAAAAAAAAAAAAAAAAAACGAGAATTACGGCCTTGTATATCGATGTAACATGAAAACTAACCATTTTACGCAAACGTTGACAATTAATGATACTAAGGACTATGTGATTGACTACGTTTTACAATGAAGTTGCCTGATAACAAGTACAACGACTAATTATGAATCATTTATTAATTATATATATTTATGTACATTAGTAAGTACATTTACATAAAATAAAAAAGCAAAAATCTTATTTCCGCATTCTTTTATTTGACGATACATGCTGTTCATCGACATCTACAACATAAAAAATAGATGTATGGAATTAGTGGTTTTTTTTATTACTACCAATATTATGGAATAAATGTTTTCTTAATGGTAAATATTTCATACTTTGTGGTATGGCTTGTTCCTCTTCCACTGGGTCCACGGATTCAGTGAGTGGGCAATACAGCTACAGCTCGGTTTCAAGGTAAGCTCGTCTTCCTCGTCTTCACGCACCACTGCGATGCTGTTGAAGTTACCCTCGCAGTTGAGGCACATGTTAGTACAACAAAGCCCTGCCTTCTTTCACCAAACATTTCGGTTGGAGTTCTCTGTGTTTGTTGATGCAGGATACAAGCATCAACAAAGCAAGGGGAGCAGGGAGTAGTACAGTAAATACAGGCTGAAGGCCAGCATTTGTTTTCTTCCGTCCCCACTCATCAGCCTTTTTTTCAACGCCCAGCCATTGCTGGACTTGGTGATATACTCTTAAAGAGTGCTGTTGCGCTGCACCTGCAGATGATGGTAAAACAGCAATATTAGAACTGTATCAAAAGGCTGACTTCTTGTACGAAATATATTTTAGGTAGTTCAGCGAAGGCACATTCGCCCCACTATAGCCGTACAGTGAGACAAGGAAACGTTCAACAGCAGCTGCAACCATCTCCTGAGTAGCGATCAGGTATTTGAACACTTTAACAACGTCTGCAACATATGGATTATTCCCAAGAATTTTGAGGAACTTCATTTTCCCTTGCATAAACGGTGCTGACTTTGTATAGCACCCGCTCATAGCGTGTAGGAAGAGGATGTTTTCCGCAACCGTTGAACTCACAGCATTTGATGGAGAAAATGTCAATGGGGAAACGGTGTCCTTCCTAGGTTTTAAAAAGAAAACGTTTTCAGCTCTGCAGAGACCTATCAAAATGACCAAGAGCTTTACATCCTTCCCAACTATATTCACCATCTCATTGTATGGAGCCAAGGACAAAGCAGTGTTTAAAATAAAGGTGTCTACGTATTCTTTTGCTTGCTTGCATGTAATATCTGGTGATGAAAACCTGTCAATCATCATAGATATTAACCGACCCTTGTTTTTTGGGATAGCAAGAAACTTTTCTTCGGACGTGGTAGGTATCGTTGTGCCGTCAAACAATACGTCAGTCAAAGCATGCTTCCTTAACTCCTTAAGCACCATATTCAATTTAGTGATAGTATGCTGAATACCAGCTATGTTAAATTTCGTCAAAAATAAAAAAAAAATTCAAAAATACAAAATTCATACCGGAAATACTAAAAGAATAATTTTAATTTATGTAATCACGAAAAGTCTGTCATTATATAAATTACTACTATATCTTTCTGGTGTGAATTCAAAATTTTGAATTTAAAAAAAGGTCAAACTGGCAACCTGGACGTACGCACATACGTCCTGAAATTACAGATAGAGGTTTTAATGACATACGCAGGTACGCCGTGGTGCTTAAGGGGTTAATCGTCTCATACGCCCATCAGTTTTTTTACCACTTTGTACGTCATCAGGGTAACCATCAAAGACAACTACTGCCTGTGGTTGATATTTTGACTACTGCACGTACTCAACATATTCGTCGGATATTAAAGAAAAAGAATGATTTTTAGACCAAACAGACCTATGCAGTTAAAAACCACCATCAATGACGAATTGAACCCTGTCGCTGAACCGCTTGGTTGTTAGGGGTTTGAATGCCTTGTAGAGAGTAGATTTGGTTCCTTTTCTTAAGTCATTGTCGAATAGGGACACGGAATAAGGTCCTGGATCGTACGTCAAAAACTCCTTACTATCTTCATCCGAGTGCTTTGTAACCGAAATTCGTTGGAACAAAGATGTGGGGTTAATAGAAACCAATTCGTCGTCTACTCGTATCACAGTATCACACTGTTCATTACAACAAGAGGTTTTACTCTGTGGCTCCGTTTGACAGTTCCAAAGTCACCACCAACAACATTGTTCACGTCTTTAATGCCTGATTCCCTAGACTTATGGAAGTTGATCCGTTTAGGCAAAAAATAAAACTTTTAGGAACTGAAGTCCTCGTCAGCTTTTATTAGCGAAAGTGTGTTTTAGTTATTTTATTGTTATTTAAAAGGCAAATTAAAAAGTGCCATATTTTTGTAAAAGCAAATGGAGATTTTGATCCGATCCCAGGTATGCTCATTTTTATTTATTTTTTAGTTATGAAGAAAACAATGAACCTCAGATGCATAAAATATAATCAATCATATAATTTTTAGTATCATTAATGGTCAACATTTGCGTTATAACGCCCTTTCAAAGATAATCTGCGAAGATTATCTTTGCAATAGACTTTTCCAAGACTTCCTTAGCTTTCCCATAGACTTTTCAAAGTCTATGGGACTTGGTAGCGAAAGGATTAAACTTCGAAAATATTTCTTACATCCGAAAGATCACTTTATTGAATAAACAAAGATTTTCTTGATAGATGAAAAATAAGAATAAGATTAAAAATAAGAATAAATTTTATGAGTTCGTCGATATGACGATCTTTCGTTTTAAATTATCGTTCATTGGATTTCAGTGCCTGTTCAGTTTACTATAATTGACAGTTATATTAAGAGTTTTAGCACTCTTCTCGATTCGTGAAAAGTTCAGAATTCTCTCTCACTCTAGTAGGATTTTTATCCAGATCATATGTTGCACAGGGGTGCAAAAATCTAGGCGCCAATGAGCCGATTCCTACCACTAAATTTTTAGTATTCTTCGCTTAATAAGAACACTGATAAAATTCATGCGAAGTATACTAATAAAATTTGAAGAAGAATACTAATAAAATTTAGTGGTGGGAATCAGCCGATTGGCGCCTAGATTTGTGCACCCCTGATGTTGCATCTTAAAAGGTTTCTCGTTCCCTGTCCGCACAAAGCTTGTTGTGGGCGGGCTTTCTAGCATTCGCCCGGGTACTCGGCGTACCTTGTATTTTCGAACAGAGGTCTAGCACCTCTTCGCGTTCCTCTCGCAGTTACCCGGGTACTTGGCGTAACCTGTATTCTCGAACAAAGGCTTGGCACCTATCAGCGTTTATCTCAATCTGAACTCTTAATTAAAATCCTTTCGCTCATGGTTTTCGCAATGAGAGGGTCGTTTGTCCAAGGAGGGGCTTATCAGGACCACTTGTACCGTGGGACCATGACATCACCTGAAAACCAATACTGTATTGGTTTCTTTCTAAAAGGGGAAAATAAGTAGTTGCACTTTGTGTTTTCTCATGGAGATCTTTTTCTCACCAAGACAGGCCACCAGCATAGTAAGTCTTTTCATCCTTGTTGGACAATGCTATCAATTATAATTATAAAGTTTTCCTCTGTTCACAAAAGAAGTTCAGGATTGCCACTATTTCAAAGCAACGCCGATGTGAGAAAATATGCTGGAAATGTTCTTTTAGAAGTTTTCACACGAGAACTCTCAGCTGCCAAACACTGGTTCTCACGCAACGTCACGTAAAAGTAAAAATGGATTCTTTATAGCGTAAAATGGTTAGTTTCTATGTTACATTGATGTACAGTGCCGTATTTCCCATTGTTTCAGTTTTTTGCTTTTAACACCCATTTCTGTGGCATTCTCATGGCTAAACTATTGATCAGAGAAAAGAATTTCAATTTATAAAATGTATGAAATTTTATCCTCTTTGATTCATATACTGTCGACTTTCACGTAAAATGCATAGTGGTCACTATGGTACACACGTTTCATGTTGACATAACTGTGACACTACTCTATCTACAACCATCATGGCCCGCTTAAGACTTAGAAGTAGGGAAAGCCCGACATCACACAGGGGAGCCCCCTTTTAGTCTTCTAATTATGCTTCAACAATTTGAATTTTTATCATCAAAATTTCGAATAAACAACACTTTTAATATTAAACTAAAACTAACTACCAATATACATAAGAAAAATGTATTATATACATAACAAATTAATTTTGTAAATGAACTTACAACCATAGAACAGGTGTGAATATTTGAACTTCAAAATATATTTTATGCTTTACAAATTGCAGGATTTGTCAGTGTTAAGAACAGTGGAGGGAAAACAAATATTTGACGTAAATTTATGCTTAGCTGCAACACAATTTTGCTTCTATTTTATAAACAGAAATTTGGTATCACCTGTATGCTAATTACTTTCCCCTTTATTTAAATAACCTATTCTCCATATTTTATATCATTTCTCCACTCTTTATGAATATAAACAAAATATAATTATACAGATTAAATTTTCTGTTATTTTTAGCACGTTTGAAATTAAAATGTAAAACATAAGAAAATGAAAATAAGTTGCATTTAATCACTGATTTTATACCATTTATTATATCAACAGAAAAAAAAATAGAGTGTCAGTAATAGTCTGAGGGAAAATTTAGTAGCTATAATTAAGGAAAAAAAAAATACATTTTTTACCCTGATTGAAATTCCCCCCCCCCCTAAAAATTAGTTTTGAAAAGTAAATTTGGGGGCCCCTTTGTATTTCAGTGGGTAAGCTCGAGCTTCACGTGACTATTCGGTAAACAGGCCCTGACAACCATACTACGAGACTGAGCAAATGAGCATCGCAATACGCCTAGAATCGTAGCCTATGAGCACTACACAGAGCTTGATTAGTAGCCAACAGTCTTCTTCCGCTGGCCAGCGACATGACACAGCGCCACTACGTAGGCTACCATAAACAAAAAACAACTGGGCACTGCTTAAAATTGATTAGAAAAAAAAAATTAGTGGGAAAAAAAGTGTGATCGTAAAATTAGTGGGAAATAGCGAAATTTGTCTAATGTAACTAATTATAAATTTGTACTCATATATCCATTTTTGGGGCCCCCTTTGTCCGGGGGCCCTCGGCAATCGCCGACCAGCCGACCTGGCCAGTCCGGGCCTGCCTGCACAGAAATTAAGTATGTTTTAAAATAGAAAATTTAATCTATATATTTAAAACGCTAAGCGATTTCTTTCGACAATCCGTTAGCACAAACTACTGCATCAAATTACACCATTCTTTTTTTAAATGAAAGATATTAGAACACAGATTTGTTATCGTGCATTCGTTTGTTCAAAAATTTAATTAATTAGCTGTAATTTTCAATTAAACATTTACTTCTGCTTATGACGTCATAAAGTTGACAACTCCCACTTTTGAGGGCATAGAGTTTTTTCCCTGAACCCTGTGGTTCGCCAATTTTTTCACATTAACAAGGGTCGCAGCATATAGGACACATTGTATTGTTCATACCAGTATCCCTAATCAATAATCTTGAGGATAAATTTCTTTACCGTATGCAATAGAAATATACCACGAACATAATTTCTTCTAAAATAGTGGTAGAAACAATAAAATTTGTCCTATACGCTGCGAGGCCTGCATTAACTAATATCAACTAGGTAATATTTTAACATTGTAGTATAAAATCTTAAAAAAAAAAAAAAAAAAACTTAATTAGCTAGAATATAATCATAATAAAATATTTAAACGTAAACATATCAAGATGAATAACAAATCTCACGTAAAATGTTGCAATTTAAATGATTCCAATTGAAACAAGATTTGGAGAGTTATCCTTGACGCCCAGCTAACATAAAAGTACCTATTTTATTTTATTTATTTACACACATATTCAAATTTATTATAAAACACCAGGTTGCCATACAAAGCAAAAATCGTCATTTAGGTGCTAAAAAATAACCCAGGTGCGTCTGCGATATCTGTACTGATTTAATCAAAATTATTTTGGTTGCACCGCATATTGCAAAATTAATTAAATCCATGATTATTGTTTCTTTCTCAGATTAAAAATAAAAAAATTGGTACTTCTCTATTATCCCGTCGACCACTTTTCATAACAAAAAACTATTGCCAAACTGTAACGCCAAATAAACGAGAGAACGTTGCCATTGGAATATCAAAATAAATAAATAAATAAAATACATGAATTTAAGGACACAATTGTTATTTTAATTAATGAAATAACTAATAAATCAGTAAAACATAATGAAAAATAGACGCAAATATCGAAATAAAAACCACTTGATGACGTAACAAACACGTATAATGCTTCTGACATCAAGTAAATTGGACTGTATTTTTGGCGTTTAATTTTACAGTTTGGCGATAATTTTTTGTTATGAAAAGTGGTCGATCGGATAATAGAAAAGTACCAGAAAATTTAATGTTTAACGAAATTCAATTATTTGATCGATCGCAAATTTTGGTTCTTTTCCGTTATGCCACCATGCCATACATGTAAATATATGCTTGGCGACAATGATGTCCGTATAATGAAAAAGTACTCAATTTTTTCTTAGTTCGTGCTATACCAAAAACAAACATTTTACAGGTAACAAAAAAATCGCCGAAAATGGCTGCTTTATCAGCTGTTATGACAGCAAAGTTGGATAAAATCTAATAACCTGAATTTTACAATGTTTATGCGAAATACCACAGAGAACACACGCTATTTTTTTATAAGTAGGGTATATTTAAACGAATAAGAGAACTAACAACCTTCAATAATATAATGCATTAAAAAGTAAACAACTAAGTGATTCAGAAAATCATAAAAATATGTATTTCTTAATATAACTATAAAATACAGAAAAATATTCTGGTACCATAAAAAATATTCATTATCCCGTCGTCCGATTAAGAAAAAAAAAACTATATGCAAATTAGGTACTTTTCGGTTAGCCGGCGCCAATAAAGTATATATATATATATATATATATATATATATATATATATATATACACACATAATAACAAACTCCAATGGAAAATTACTTGCAGAATCATTATCACAAAAGCCAACCAAAATCTATAAACCACATAAATTCAATACTAGAAAAACAAAACTATATACATTATATATATTTGTATCTATGTATGTATATACTATATATACATATATACTTCATTGGCGCCCTGCTAACCGAAAAGTACCTCAAATAATTTGCCAAACTGTAGCGCCCAATAAACAAACGGAAGAATGTTGCCATTAAATCTCAAAAAAAGAATAATAATAATAATAATAATAATAATAATTAAGAAAAGCCCCATTTACTAAAGTATCATTTATCAGTAACTTTTAACAATAAAATTTACAATATATTAATGAAAAATGAATAAAAAATAATCTTGGATATTTATTTATTTACATTACTAGGGAGCTCTGCCCCCTGCTCGCTACGCTCACCAACCCTCGTTCTGATTTCACAGCCTCTTAAAACTCGGTAATGTATCCTGTTTTAAAAAGATGATGATGATGATATCACGAGCGGCGACTATCTTCTGTAATCAGGTTATACAGTCGAACCTCGTTTTATATTAAGTTACATTAAATATTGTTGGAGGCGATAATTTTACATGTTAGATTATTAAAACCTTCATCTGCTAAAATTTCCAAGACAATATGAAAATGTAGAATATTTTATAATTAAGGAAAGAAATCTCATCAAAAAGTCACCTGTAAAAAATGCAGTCAAGTCTCGTAATTCATTTACCGTAAAAACAGGGGAGATTGCGTTCCGGTATTTTGTACACCACTAAATTTATATAGCAATCTTTTTCTCCTTTAATCGATAAATTATGCGAGGACATACTAAGAATATTGCTATATAAATTTAGTGGTGTGCCAAATACCGGAACTAGAGTTGCAAAAAACCCACAGTTTTTGAGAGCCGGGAATTTTTGGGAACAAACCCAGAATTTTGGGGAATATTGGAAATTTTGAAGAAGTTTTGAACGTAAACAAAACTAGTCATTTTTCAATTTCAATTTTTTATTTTTCGAAATTTCAGGCACTGTTCTGAAAATTTTATAATAGGTTTTTCATTATGAATTCACAAAACTTAGGATTTTGCACTCTAAGTTTTTTATGATTTATTATAAAACTAGCGGCCCTCCCTCGCTTTGCTTCGGGTTAACCTTGAAAACCTTCATCTCTTTGTGTTTTCTGTAGACCTTTTTAATGTGTACAATAATTAGTACATTATTTTGATAAATCTTGTAGGGTTCAGCCTGCGTTTGCAATGTATAAGCGGAAAAAATGAAATTATTTACGACATCACATTAAAAACCTCAAAAATAACATTATTTCTCCACTATTTAATGGACATACTTATAAACCTTCCTCTTGAATCACTCTATCTATTAAAAAAAAACCGCATCAAAATCCGTTGCGTAGTTTTAAAGATTTAAGCGTACATAGGGATATAGGGACAGAAAAAGCGACTTTGTTTTATACTATGTAGTGATTTATCTGAAATTACAAAGCAAAACATATGGTTATTATACATATAAACCTTCCTCTTGAATCACTCTATCTATTAAAAAAAACCGCATCAAAATCCGTTGCGTAGTTTTAAAGATTTAAGCGTACATAGGGATATAGGGACAGAAAAAGCGACTTTGTTTTATACTATGTAGTGATTGGATTGAAATTACAAAGCAAAACATATGGTTATTATACATATAAACCTTCCTCTTGAATCACTCTATATATTAAAAAAAACCGCATCAAAATCCGTTGCGTCGTTTTAAAGATTTAAGCGTACATAGGGATATAGGGACAGAAAAAGCGACTTAAACCTCAAAAATAACAGTATTTCTCCACTATTTAATGGATGTTATTATACATATAAACCTTCCTCTTGAATCACTCTATCTATTAAAAAAAACCGCATCAAAATCCGTTGCGTAGTTTTAAAGATTTAAGCGTACATAGGGATATAGGGACAGAAAAAGCGACTTTGTTTTATACTATGTAGTGATATCATTTGCTTTAACAATGGTGGCTGTTAACTGTTAAGTATTTGAATGTTTCTTTAATAATTGAAACAGTTTAATTTCTGTTAGCTGGCGTATTTACTATCCAGGCATACTCTATACTAATTTTCTTGTGAGTTGCAGTGCAATGCATTAATTTCTTTAACTTTTATTTTTTGTTTGTCTGAATCGGAGAACAGGGGTGATGTTTATATTCATGCCAGGTAAAATGAATCTGTCATCTACCTCTTGCAGTTTTTACCTATACACGATTAAAATATCAACTTACTTATGTTATTTTAATTTCTCTTACTTAATATTTCTGCAGCTTAAGCCTGTATTTCATTAGTTTTCATGTAAACTGTGCCATTTTTCTGTATTTGTGTTATTGGTTTTCTTTACATATGTAAAAGAATATTTTGTTAACAAATTTAAAAAATCCATGTCTAAAACTTTCTGAAACCTCCCGGGAATTTTTAATATTTCCTTCCCAAAGAACCCGGTTTTTTCCACCCTTTGCATCTCTAACCGGAACACAATCACCCCTGCGTAAAAAGTACTGAGATCGTATAACGCCAAGTTTAACTATCTTATTAACTCTGAAATTTTCATTCACAACTCACTTATAGTCTCTACATCTTTAGTTAATTATTATTTTGTGACTTGGCAATTACGCAGCACAGGGAAGTTATTACACCTTACTATGTCATGGGATGGGATGGGATAATTTAACTAAAGCAAATTATATACGCACAGGGAAAGTTATTACGCCTTAATATGTTATAGTATTATTTGATTAAGACTAACTATATACATCACATTCTCGTGCTACGTAATTGCCAAGTCACAAAATAATAATTAACTAAAGATGTAGAGACTAGGAGTGATTTGTGAATGAAAATTTCAGAGTTAATAAGATAGTTAAATTTGGCTTTATACGATCTCAGTACTTTTTACGCAGGGGTAATTGTGTTCCGGTATTTTGCACACCACTAAATTTATATAGCAATATTTTTAGTATGTCATCGCATAATTTATCGATTAAAGGAGAAAAAGATTGCTATATAAATTTAGTGGTGTACAAAATACCGGAACACAATCTCCCCTGTTTTTACGGTAAATGAGTTACGAGACTTGGCTGCATTTTTTACAGGTGACTTTTTGATGAGATTTCAGTTCTTTTTGTAAGTAATCCTCCTTTTCTTGATTTTGGGCTTTTTTTGGAGATCATCCGCTGATTTTCGAAGAAGTTACCTTAAAGAATTTTCAGGTAACTAGACAAGCACAAAGTTATGGAAGGGGGGGGGAGTCAAAAGTACTCTCAATTGCTTCCAGGAAAGGTGCTATCCATCTGAGATATTACTCGCAGCCTAGATACTTGATATTTAGCACAAAAGTATTGTTTAGGATAAAAAGAAAGCTAAAATTAAAATTTCCGGAAATTTTCAATAAATCAAACTATATTCGATTTTTTGAAGTTTTTTTTTTCGTTTTTTTTTTTACTTTTTTTTTCCGGATTTTTAAATTTTTCCTTACTTTGTATCCTAAACCCTACCTTTCTGCCAAATGTCAAGCTGGTAGGACTACAAAATCGAATTATTTTCAAACCTTCGACTTTTTATAAATTTATTGATTTTTCGATTTTACTTCTAAGTTTCCTGATTGTAATGCCAATTTAGTAATTCTTTCATCCGTTTTCTTAGGATCATTTAGGTTCAATTTAAAGATAAATCAAGATAATCACCAATCGATAAGTCACCATGATTTTATTTAGAAAGGACTATCAAGCCATTACCAGCCAGTAATGTCGGGAGGAGAGGGGGAGCTGTGAAAAATTTTTTGGTGCTAACATCATTTAACAATCCATATTTCATATGCAAATTAAATAGAGTATAACCTGTGAAAGAAAACAAACATGTCTATAAAGAAACCGCCCATAACCGCCCCTATAGCGGAACTTTTCTATACTGAAATTCGTAAACAAAAAGAAACAAGAACGAAAAATCATGCGTCAAGCATAGATTATGTAACACTTTACAACGCTTCCAAAATAATTTTACAAATCATTACCGTTTAATAAGCTGAAAGATAACATCTAAGTAAACAATTTGGAAAACGCATAATATATTTAAAAACGTAATTTCAGGAATTTCCAAAATATATTTCCAACATATATAATATTCGGAAAAATATCCGAATACTTTTATTCAGCCCTGTATATGATCTATAGATTTGTATATATACTACATAGGATGCTAAATTTTAGTTTAGTTTGGAAACGCGTAGCACAGTTTAAAATTCTCCTTCTGGAGTTTCTGTCAATAAACGGAAATGTGTTCGCGAACTTTTGTGCTGCCCTGTATATGAAATACAGAATTTATACACATCAAGTAATAGACAAAAAAGTGAGTTAAATTTAAAATCGCGTTCAGCAACTTAAAACGGACTTTCAGGAATTATTGTTAACAAACAGTAGAGAATTCTTTTGTGTGTCCCTGTAAATGAACGATAACTGCTATACACACACTATTCTGTAGTAAGCCTCTTGTAATGCACCTTAGTGATATATATAAATTTCAATGCGTTTAAAATAGTGAAACATATTTAATTAAAGCGCAAACGATTTTTCTCTATAGACGTAATGTAAAGTAACTATAAGTGCTATGCGCACCCTATTCCATATTCAGCTTCTTGTAATACACCTTAGTGATATATATCAATTACAATGTGTTTGAAATTGTGTAACATCATTAAAATAAACCGCAAATGATTTTCCCTCATACACCGTAGTGTAACGGAATTCTTTTGAGTGTCCCTGTAAAAAAGCTATAAGTGCTACACACTTCAGTTGAAGTAGGGAACATGCTATAGATAACGACAATAACATATAAAAATTGCAGGGCAATCCGAGCATATTTACGGGAGTTAGAGCACGGACAGACGGCCATACGGCAGACAAACCGAAGTCATAAACACTTTTCAACTAGGTTGGAAAGTGTTTTTAAAAAAAGCATAATCTGGAGAAAAAAATATAAAACAATTAGGGGCGGTGTACTAGCTAATAGGACAATTATCTTAAAACTCATGTTTCTAGAACTACAAAATCGAATTGTTTTCGAATTTTCGATTTTTTACAGATATTTCGATTTTATTTTCGAATTTTACAAATTTTTAAAAGTTTCTTTTTTGAATCGTAAATACTACCTTTACACTACATTTTAAGTCTCTAACACTACAAGATCGAATTATTTTCAATTTTTGATTTTTTTCGATTTTTTTTTCTAATTTTCCGGATTTTTTCATTTTTCCTTATTTTGTATCCTAAATACTACTTTTATTACAATTTTCAAGTTTCTAGCGCTACAAAATCTAATTATTTTCAAATTTTCGATCTTTTTTAATTTTTTAATTTTATTTTCGAATTTATTGTGTTTTAATTTTTCCTTTTTCTGTATCCTAAATGATTATAGTACCTTTACGCTGAATTTTCAGTTTCTAAAGCTACAAGATCGAATTTATTTCAATTTTTCGAATTTTCCAGATTTTTTATTTTTTTTATTTTTTTGTATCTTTTATTCCATATTTCAAGTTTCTAGGGCTATAAAATCGAATTATTTTCAAATTTTCGATCTTTTTCGATTTTTTTTATTTTATTTTCGAATTTATTGTGTTTTAATTTTTAATTTTTCTGTTTAGCACCACCTTTACGCTGATTTTTTAGTTTTTAAAGCTACAAGATCATTTTTTTTTAATTTTTCGAATTTTCCAGATTTTTTTAATTTGTTCCTTTTTTTTCTGTCCTAAATACTACCTTTATTCCAAATTTCAAGGTTTTAGCTCTAAAAATCCAATTTTTTTTTTAATTTTAGCTTTTTTCGATTTTTTTTATTTTATTTTCGCTTTTTGTTGTGTTTTTAATTTTTTTTCCTTTTCCTGAATCTCTTTACACAAATTTTTTGTTTCAAAGACTACAAGATCGAATTATTTTCAATTTTTTTTTTTTTTTTTTTTTTTTTTTTTTTTTTTTTAAGTTTTGCAGATTTTTTTTTTTTTTTTTCGAATTTTTTGTGTTTTTAATTTTTTCCTTAAATAGCATCCTAAATATTACCTTTATTTCAAATTTCAAGTTTCTAGCGCTATAAAATCGAATTATTTTCAAATTTTCCGATTTTATTTTCGAATTTTATTGTATTTTTCATTTTACCTTATTCCGAATCCTAAACCTATCTTTACGCCGAATCTTAAGTTTCTAAGGCTAAAAGATCAAATTATTTTCAATTTTTCAATTTTTTCGACTTTTTTTCGAATTTTGTTTCCAAATATTCAGAATTTTTAAATTTTTCCTTATTTTGTATCCTAAATACTACCTTCATTCCGAATTCCAAGTTTTTAGCGCAACAAAATCGGTATATTTTCAATTTTTTGAATTGTTTCGATTTTTTTTTTTTTTTCGATTTTTATTGTGTTTTTGATGGTTTTTTTTTTTTTTTTTTTTTTTTTTTTTTTTTTTTTTTTTTTAAATTCTAAACACTACCTTTACACCAAATTTTAAGTTTATAAGACTACAAGATCGTATTATTTTCAATTTTCAATTTTGTTGGAATTTGTTGAATTTTTGAATGCTTTTTTTTTTCGAATTTTCTTGATTTTATAATTTTTTCTTTCTTTGTATCCTAAACACAACCTTTATTCCAAATTTCAAGTTTCTAGTCCTACGGGATCACCTAATCTTTTTGATGACGCGTGAACGAGTGAGTGAGTGAGTGACAAAAAATCGAATGTTTGAGTTCATATATCGTCTGAACTAGAAAAGATCTGTGCTGCATGTGGTGAAATTCCGGTAGGACTGTTTTCAGAGAATCTCAGAGCAAAAATACTGGTTTATTCGAAGGTCTATGCAGAGAATGCTCATTAATTTTGTTTTGGGAAAGCCACTGTAATCTTAATTAAGTTCATTATTTTTGTATATATATTATTTCGTACATGTTTAATCTGTTTTGAAAATTTAATTTGCGTAGGTATTTTCGTTGTAGAAAAGACAGTTTGTTGAAAGTAGAAATATATGTTGCTGCAGCTTTCATTAATATTTTTATTATTTAAGGTAAGCTATGATATGTGGCATATTTTTAGTTCTTTTTAATTAGTGCGAATTCTATAAACGTATTTTTCTTCTAATAATTACAGAATGACATTTGGTTATTATTTGTTTACATTCTTATCCATCCATTCTCGATGCTCTGCAATTTTAAAATACTCATGTTATAGTTCATATACTTAAAAACTCGTCAAAAATTTCGATTGTTTAATAATAGTAATTTGTTTTATATAACTAGGGGGCTCTGCCCCCTGCTCGCTACGCTCACCAACCCCCGTTCTGATTTCACAAAGCCTCTTAAAACCTGGTAATGTATCCTGTTTTAAAAAGATGATGATGATATCACGAACGGCGACTATCTTCTGTAATCAGGTTATAATGCTTTTTCATTTAACTGGTTATAATGCTTTTTCATTTAATTCATATTTTTAATTTTTAATATTCATGTGTAAACACAATTTTTATGACGTAATTTTCTTTATTTCCTGCTTTCAACACGTGATCATTTAATTATTATTTTAAACTTTCATGATTGTTTTTAATAGTCTCGCGCAAATACATTTTTTATTTGAGATAAAACATAATCCTTTGCGTTTATTTAGAAATTGGCAACAATATAAAAAAAATGACTTTTTCAATAAAAGATTTTTTTTACTTGATTTTTAAGGATTTTTTGAGTTTTTATTGTCCGACCATGATAATTTTTTGAATTTCTGAAAGCTTGTTATATTTCGCGTCTGGTGGTATGATTTTCAAATCCGGCTAGAAAAAAAGTAATAGCTCCTCAAAAAAGTCCCTAGTAAAAAAGCGATGAGTATAACCCGGAATATCTACGCAGAATTTGATTGGTTCATTTCTAAATCGTTTTTGACCCAGTTCCAGATTACGTTTTTTTAATATAGAAGGATATTTGAAATTTAACTTATTCAAAGTTATTAGTTCATTTATTTTTCAAATTATATAAACAATTATTTTTTTACGTATACTACTATTTTTATGCTGTATATTTTTTTTCATTTAATACTATAAAACAGCAGATAATTTTGTATGTGCAGTATTTAATTTATTAATTTTTTGTTGTACAAGTTTAAAGTATTATTAAACTTCTTTGATACATTTTATTTCTATGACCTTTAAAATAGATTGATTTAATCAAAATTAATTTATTTAAATATTTGACATTTTAAATGTGCATAATATATATGAGAGATTTTGAAAATGTGTATTTATATTTTAAAAAGAAATATTTTGAAAAAATAATAATAATAAAGAAAAATGTAAAGCTACTAGATTTAAATAAAAATGAAGTTATGGAGCATCAAGTACCACTTGTAGTTCACCCTCCTTCCGCTACGTGGCGTGCGACCTTCATTGACGGGACCTCGGCGGACACCTCTGCCATATACCTTTGAACACTTGATATGTATACGTTTTGGCCATTACTTAAACAGAACAATAACAACATAAAAATATTCAATTCACACCAATAAAATTAAAAGAATACTACTTTAATGTAATTAATTGAATTCTGCTTAAAAGAATGTTTTTGCGTTATCCGATTCATTATAACGGGTGAGCGCCTACACGGTATTAAGTCCTCCCCGTTGTATTTATGTGCACAGTATATGCTGTTTGTATTCTGGACGGAACCAGAATTCAATAATATTCGTAATAATTCGTATATAATAATTGTAAGTATCCAAGTAGTAGGATACTTACTTGGACAATCTTATTTCTTATTATTTTATTAATTCACCATTGTCATGTCAGCGTAGCTAACTGTATGATGTACCGATAAGTATAGTGTTGGGTAAGACCAAAGCAGAACAGTTTATTATATATAGTACAGCCAAAGAAGAAACTTAAAGGGTTAAATTATGTATACGTTCTTTGGTAAAGCGAAGATACTCGTGTATTCGTAGGACTTTTAACGCAATAGTGATACATTGTATTGAGACTTCGGCACTAAATGGCAGCTGCAGAGCTACGCGCACGGTTCTGCGCAGCTGGCCAGAATCCTTGCTGCAGCAGCGCCCATGGCTGTCACCGTCAGTGTCAAACGGTGAAGCAGACGAATTTTAGTGACGTATGCAGGATCCGTCTTCACATGCGCCACCTATTTGAGGCTTTTTTCGAGGAACGATTTCCTTCTTGGAAAGGCTATTTCGTTAGAAGTCCTGGTATAAAGGTTCATGGTAGCACCACCGGAGTTAACTAACATTCTTCACGGAGTATAAGTTCTTTGTAAAATTGGTTGAAAAGTCTACTCTGAAACTCGATTCCATCTAATGCTAATCATAAAAAAATATAGTTTGTTAATAAAAGTTTGTGTTACTGAATTTTGAAGTTTATCTGTGTGAGAGTAACATATTCAGTTCTCCAAATCATGAATTTTTCTTTCAGCTAAGAAATTCCTCCTGAAGGTGCTTCAGTTGCTATTTTGAATATCAATTTGTTATATTCGGACTCGAACTTAGAGAGTCGGTTGTCGAAACCTGTTCAACGCATATTTGACTTGAAGAGTCGAGAGTTGAACACAACTTTGATTTCGACTCTTCGACTGAGTATCGGGGATATTCGGAGTATGATTGTATAAAGAGAAGGGGCGGAACAAAGGGGCGAGGTGTTTCGTGAATGATTAATTGATTTTGTGCTATGCTGGGATATGCGGATAAGTGATCAAGCAGTTGTTATCTGTGGATTTATCTAAAAAAGAGGAAGTAGGGATCGAATAGTGGAATGTTTTTAAGTTCTTTTGCTTCATGTAATGTTGAAAATATTTAGAAGAAAGAGAAATGATATTTTAGTTTAGTAAACAGGCTTTTTACAGGTATTTTACTTTAGTAACCAGTTTATAAATAAACTCAGTTATTGAATTTATTTTAAAATTTATATGTTTAATATAAAAATGGATATCCTTTGTTTGATTTGCGTATATATAGTTATTTTAATTCATTTTCATAAATATGAATATTCGCAGATAACTTAAAATATATATGTATATATAATATATATATATATATATATACATAATGTTTAAAAAGTTTAACCAATCGATTTTTTATTAATGTTTCATTTTTGAAATCAGATGCGGAAGTTATTTTCAGAATTCTGCTACTCCGTTCTTCTCATTCACGGGAGTTGGGAAAAAGGAAGTTAAAACGTATCTCGTGATCTATAATGTTTTTAGAAATGAAATTTTGAAAGCAGGTATATCACAAAACATAGAAACGAGATATAAAGATTTTTTTTTAATTAGGCTCTCTTGCCCCTCAGTGTGGGTGTGTTTAGGGGGTAGACGTAAAAACGCCTCTTAGCTTTCACAGGGCCGGACGAACACTCCGTCAATCCGTGCCCCGGCACGGGGTATTAAAAATCGAGGGGCGCAAAATTTCAAAAACAAAAGGAGAATAAAAATTCCAGAACATATCCTCAATAGCTGGCTTTCAGATGAAAGAAAATTTATTCAAATCCAACGAGAAGTTCTTTTTTAATATTTTTTTCTCCAAAGCCAAAAGTTTTAAGTGTTAAGCATGTTTCTTGATCTGAATGCTCCTAGGAAAATATCTGTCTCTGTTTGTCGTACCACAATTGGCTGATGCGTGTCACGTGGTTAGGGCGGGACGGTGACGGGAAGGTTCTATTTGGCGCAATTTATATTTTATTTTATGAGAGAGAAAAAGTTGTTATTCTGAGAACCATTGACCATTGCATTGGGAAATCATTTTGTGTTGTTCTCCTGCATAAAATCTATGAAAAAACAGACAAAGAATCAAAAGGTATGTTTTGTCGTAAAATAATATTATAAGAAGATCTTAGGAAATATGTTAGCTTCACTTTTTCTTTATCTTTAATGTTTTTATTTAATAAGTTCAGAAAAGAGTTTATCTAAATCTAATTGAGAAAAGTGTTTATCCTTGTCCTTGGGTATGAGTAAATTTAACTTGAAGAAAACCATTGTTATTACTGTATGTTTTTAAGTGGCTTGAAAAAAAAGAAAAAGAGAAAAAAAATGTTTGAACAATATTGCACCTCCAAACTCTTAAAACATTTAAAAAACATCGCCATCAAATCAAAAAATTGCAACAACCCATTCGACAAAATGTATATCATAATAGAAGAATTAGACGCCTTTTCTACGGAGATCAATATTCCTAATTATGAATAATTACAATAACAAAATTTTCTCTTCTCTTCTTATTTTTTCCTGGAATTGCCAATCATTGCAACCCAGGATTAATGAACTCCGCTCCTTTATTTTCATTAATCCACAAATCGATATACTCTTAATCCAAGAAACACTTAACCCTTCCTGCAGTATCACCATCCCAGGTTACAAACTCTATCATACACCACGTGCCAACTCACATTGGGGCGGCACAGCCATCTACATCAAAAATTACATCCCATATCACACAACTCAAAATATTCCACTCCCAGGCATTGACTACACCGGTATTGTCGTCAACTTGCCCCATGCCAAAATCAACTTCACATCCTTCTACGCACGCCATGGGCGACGATACCCCATAAACGACCTGACACATATCATTACACAACACCAACACGCATTTATCGCTGGTGACTTCAATGCACATAGCAGGCAGTGGAACTGTCATTCCACCACTACCAGAGGTAGATCTCTCCACAACTTGGTTAGCCATTTCAATCTTAGTCTCCACGCACCTACTACACTCAACACACATTCCCGTTGCTCGCAACCAGCACCCTTCTATTACTGACTTCGCCATCACCAAAAATCTTACTTTCCCTATAACCACTTCTGTTATTAATGACCTAAGTTCTGAACACCTTTCTGTCCTCTTCAAAATTGATCTTATCAACCCTATCTCTCCTCCTCCTTCAGTAGCAATTGACTGGAATAAATTCCAAAATTACCTCAACAACACTGACCTTACCTACCCCACAATCAACAACACTACTGACATTGACAACGCAGTTAATAAACTCAACAACATCATTTACAAAGCTCAAAAAGATGCCACTTATACCAAATTCAAAAATAATAACTCTTACATCTTACCCACTTACATACATAATATTTGTAAACAACGCAACACACTCCGACGACTCTACCAAAATACCAGAGATCCCACCCTTAAAACAGCTGTCAACAGGCTCAACAATAAAATTAAAACCCTTATTCAAAAAGATAAGCAAAAACACTGGTCTAAATTTCTCGAAAGTCTTACTTGCGAGGATAACTCTCTTTGGCAAATCAAAAAGAAACTCAATAATAATTTCACCCCTATTCCTCCCCTTACTGCCAATAATCAACCTGCTTATACTGACGAGGACAAGGCAGAATGCCTCGCTAGCTCATATGAAAGGCAATTCTCTCCGAATCCCTTCCTCGCAAGTCAAGCACACTTTAACAATGTCAATGATACTGTTAATGACTTCCTCTCAACCCCTCCTATCCATCTCCCCGAAATTCAACCCATCATGATCAACAATATTATTCAAAAACTTTATAATAAAAAATCTCCTGGGTACGATAAAATTTCCAACTATACTCTTAAACAACTTCCTATCAACTATATTCTCTACATTACGAAGCTCACTAATTCTATCCTCAAACACTGTTATTTTCCTGAATCCTGGAAAACCTCTATCATTTCTCCTATTCCTAAACCATCCTGCAATCTTAATGACCCAACTAATTTCCGTCCCATCAGTCTTCTCTCCTCTCTAAGTAAAGTCATCGAACGAGTCATTAGATTACAGCTCAATGACTTCCTTCACAACAACAACATTCTTATGCCTGAATAATTCGGCTTCAGAGCCAAGCACTCCACCCAACACCAACTTCTTCTATTTGTGAAAATCTTAACTGAAAACTTCAACGAGAAGAACCCTACTGCTACCATATTTCTTGATGTCTCCAAGGCCTTTGCCAAAGTCTGGCACGCGGGCCTCATTTACAAATTAATTCGGCTTAAGTTCCCGTCTGGACTTATCCATTTAATACACTCTTACCTTGGTGATCGTAACTTCTATGTCCGTGTAAACAATTCACTTTCTCTACTACACATAATACTCTGTGGTATTATTCAGGGTTCAGTCATTGGCCCTATTTTATTCATAATATACTTTAATGACATTCCACGCACACTCTTCACATCACTCGCACTCTATGCGGACGACACTGTTCTCTATGGCACTGCACATCACCCATACAATCTTTACAAAAATCTACAACACCACCTCAACATCTTCATGAAATGGTGTGATCAATGGCGCATTAAGATAAACGAATCTAAAACTACTGCTGTTTACTTCTCTACAACCTTCTCCACTCCTAATAGATTAACCATCAATAATACTACCATTCCCTGGTCTGACGATGTATTTTTATTTATAAATTTTTTTATGACGATTTTTTTATGTGTTCAATCTTAATGTACCTGGGGGTTACCATTGATAAACGCATTACCTTTAAAAAGCATATTCTTAATATCCGCGGTAAAGTCGCCGGAATTTCCTAAACCCTCGCCCCCCTTCTTCGCAGCCATTCACTCTCCTTACACAACAAACTCTTAATATATATTGCTTGCATTCTCTCTGTTATCACATATGCATGTCCAATCTGGGGCTTCACTTGCAAAACCAGTATGAACTGCCTCTCTAGTACCCATTACAAACAGCTCCGTTACATCAGGAACGGGTCTAGATACCTCAAAAACTCCACAATCCTCAAGGATCTCAAAACTACTTCACTCAAACATCGCATTAAACACCTTGCGAAAAAATTCTACAATGACATTAATCACATTCCAAATGAACTCATCTATGAGCTACGTGACTACGATGCTTGCAGTCCATCCAACCAGAAAAAACCAAGGTACTCCGCTATTCTTGATGAATAGTCCTTCCGAGCTATAGTTCTTACCTCAAAAATTTTCTCTTTAATATTAAAAAAAAAAATGATTATTATATTTTTTATTAAATAATTTTATATTGACTTTTCTCCTAAATTTCTCCTAACATCTTTACTTTACCTCGTCTGGCATTATTTTTGTTTTTTTGAACTATGAACTATTTTTACTTTTATACTTTAACTAGTAAATTTTCATTATTTTATAGATATACTTAACACTATCCTATTTTTAATGTAGTCAATTGGACTACGGCTAGACATTTCATATGGCTCTCTCAGGATTTGATATACACCTACTCAAAGCCAGGGTGTGCAGTTGCTTCGCAACTTGGAAGCCCATTGAACCTATCACAAGTTCAAGTTCAAGTTCAAGCATGAAGTTAGATGTAATGTAAGATGCAAATGATTCTCAAAACTATTGTCCTTCTGTATAAATGAAAATATATTTAAAGAATTTAATAAGAACTACACCTAAGAAAATATGTAACATGTAGATCATATAATAAAAATTTCTAAATAATGCTATAGAAGTGTATTTTTCTAATTTTGTCCAGGAAATTATATAAACTCTAAATATAGTTTATATATTTAAAAAAAAAAAAGATTAATCTTTACGAAATTGATTTATACAGTTGCCGAACAGGAAAACATGTCTAAAAAAAATTTTAGCACAAAGTGGTGGGAAATAGATTTTTCTGTTAGTAAGAAAAGAAATCCCAATCAACTTTTTTTTTTACGTTATTTTAGCAAAGATTTATTTAAATATCACTTTTTATTGTTAGAAATTTTGTAACAAATTATTTTAAAGCAAGTAAGGAATTTAAAACTTAGAAAGTTATAGCTAGTAAGAAATTTTAAAGCTTGCTCTCCTAAAAATCATGTGTTCCCCTTGAACAAAACTATAAAGAATGGTTTTAACAACCCCATACTTTGAATTTTGCTTTGTAAGAAATTAAATATATATTTTCTATTAATTTTAAGTCATAAATATATGCACTTTTTTTTCAGAAACTGATGCACTACATACAGGTTAACATGCACATAAATTAGCCCTAAAAGCTTATTATTATTTTATATAACATTATTATTATTATTACTTAGATGAATAGTGTCTAATTAAAAAATCAATGACCTATTTTTGAAACTAAACTTGTACTATTTCAATAAATAAAATTCTTATAAAAGTCGGAAAATCGAAAGCATTTAAAAAAGATAAACAGGCATCTATTTAAAAATTACATAAATTGATTTTTTTTTTACACGTAAAAACATTCTTAAAAATACTATAGATAGTGTAAAAATACTATAAAAAACATAGTGTAAAAATAGTATAAAAAAATCTTTAGTTTTTCATCAAACTAACAATTTTTTAAATGCTTTTTTTAAATATATGAATAACCATAGATTCCTACAGAAAAATTAATATAGGCATTTTTTTCTGGGCAAATTTCAGGGACGCCTCCATCAAATGCACTTCAACGAAAACTATACAAATGGGCGGTCGTTTAGAACTTCTCGTTCACTTCGGTCAAGATTACAAACTTCGTGAGATATTCTGAATGTCCACAACTATATTGAAATGTCCGCAAAATGATATTGTTTTTCACGAATGCCGATAGATATCCCTGAATGCTGTAATAATAATATAATTTTTATGACATTTGCCAATGTAAACCAAACATTAAAAATAAGGCATTAAAAAATCAAGTTTTTTTAAAAACGGCAATCTTATTAAACTTTATTGTTTACAATTCTATTTCTGCATTATAATTTTATGAGTAACGCAAAAAACTATTTTTAATGCTTTCTTTTAAAAACTAATTTTAAGTTATGTTTATAAATATCGGCAGATGTAAATTTGACGTACGGACATTCAGCGACTTTCGAAATATTGGTCAATATTGGGGTGGATATTGGCCGATATATCTGTGCTACCTGGGTCCATCTTTATATACATAAACCAAGATAAATTAAATAACACAGTGTAAAACATATGAATGTGTAAACTGATATATGAAATAAAGATTATTACTTTTCAATCGATGGGGAAAAAAATACAAGGGAAATGGTGAGAGAAATGTAAAATGTATTTATTTATCTATGCTATGCATAATACAATGAAGGCAATATTATCATAATTATTATTCATGCCCTATACAAGAGTCTTTCTAATATTCGTGTCTACGAAATCTGGTTACAACCAGTTGTGGTTCGTGACCATATTTCAATGGTGGGGCACCTGTATTACAAGTGTGCGAGAGCCGAGAGCAGTCAGCGGTACAAATCTGTAAGGTGAGTTGTTAAGGTGAGACTTTTTTTTTCTAATGCGGGTACATGTGCATCGATAAAACAAGATCTGCACAGAAATTAAGTAAATTTTAAAATAGAATATTAATTTTTATATTATGTTACATTAAAAATTATTGGGAGCGTTAATTTTACATGTTAGATAATTAAAATCTTCAACTACTAAAATTTCCAAGACAATATGAAAATGAAGAAGATTTTAGAATTAAGGAAATAAATAAACTATGAATATATATATATATATATATATATATATACTATGAAAATATACTATATGAAATCTTTTCAGTCAAGCAGTGAAGTTGTAACATATGACAAAAATTCATTTTTCAGACAAAAAGAAAAATGATTAAGAACCGTTCACTTATTGAATCTTATTAATATAAAAAATGGATCGTTGGAAAACAAGTCGCAAAAATTTTCATGAGATTATTTCAAACATGCTGAATTATGGAAAGTATTTTTAAAATGTATCACAGTTTAACTCTCGAACAGAAATAATGACATGTGATTTTCTTTTGTTACCATTTCAACATTGCATGACATAAACTTTTCTTCCATGCAACATTTATAAGAGAATATCGATATTTATAAATATGGGATAATGCAGAATATGTATGTTTCACGACAACGTTATATTTATTCCCCCCTCCCCTCTTTCTGTATGTAATGAACATTGTTCATACGTCATACATAGTTTGTCACTGTTTAGTTAAAAAAAAGTTTTTTTTGTTAAAAAAAACATTTAAAAAACAATCGTTATTTAGAAAAAAAAATCTGAATTCTTTAAAAATCATAAAAGTTAATTTAAGCATTTAATTTTTTTTATTTTGGGGGGGGGGGGCGGTGATGTGGGGGCATGATTATTTTATAAGTATTTTTATAAGTATTTTATTAGCAGATTCTAACAATTGCATTAAAATTAAAATTTAATTTATATTGTTCAAATTATGTCATTATATTTTAGAGATGGGATATTATTCGTATTAGGACAAATAATTATGTTATTGTTTTGTAGCTTATTATTTGGTAACAGATTAACGGAAAGTCCTTGTTAAATTTGGAATGCGTTATCTGTAAAGTATTAAAAAAAGCTGAAAAAATAGTATTTTATACATTTTCGAACTATAATAAAAATAAAATTTACGATATTTTTTTTTTTTTGCAATTTTTAAAAAGTTTTAATTTTTTTTTTTCATTCGAGTAAAGAAGTCCTATTTTAAACGCTTATGAAATTCTCAAAGCGAAAAAAAAAAAGCAAAATCATAAACAAGTGAAGCCACAGTAAAAAAAAAAAAAATAATAATAATAATAATAAAATTCCTTTTAAGTCTTTATAAGAGAGAGAGAGGAATCGCTAGACCTTATCAGCTGAGAAATTTAACCCACGAGCAACCAATAGAATCCGCTTCGCCTTTTGATTCTGGTCAAAATGTAATCTGCCAATATGGTAATCTGCTCCTTGCAGCTGTTACAGTTTCAGACAACTGTATATAACTTGACAGTTTTTATTTTTAACTTGACAGTTATTTTTCACAAAAATATAATGAATTTAATAAAAAAATATTTTATTTTATACAAAATGGGCTCAAAGAGAAAAAAAAACTTGCATCTGCTGCTGTATATTTATATTGAACAATAATCTTCATGTGTATATTTTCTTTAATTTAAAGTAAGTATTATACAGATAACTTTACCGACACTATTGTTGTTATTATGGTGTTGAAAATTCATAAGGTAATAATATATTTTTTATATACCAAAACTTAAAAAGAATAATGTTTATTTTTTAACTTCATATTGTTATCGCAAATAAACTTATGTTAATTTAAATAAGTGTCCTGCAATGCCAGTCATTAATAAAAAGTAAATGTGTAACATATTATTTTGAATCCAGGGTGGAAACTATTTTAGTTACAAATAAAACTTGATAACTTCTTCATAGACTAATAAATTTAATATTTACAACGTATTTACATGTTACTATGTACAAAATAACTCATTTAATTTAACATTACGCCTTAGCTCAGATGCCTTTGAACTTTGAACTTTGAAGGGAGGTGGGCTTTGAGACCTATAGCTACAAGGCTGTTGTCTCGAATGATCCATATACATTTATTTTTAACCACAGAAACACATATGCGACTTCAACAATTACATAAATCTGGACGAGAAAGTACAAGGAAATTTTACAACACCAAGAGTTACATCCGGAAGCTCCACAAAGTGTGTGGAATGGAGCTGGCGGGAGTCGAACACCGCCGGCCTTGCTTCCTACGCTATGAAGCGATTAGCGGAGTGGTGCCTTAACCACTCGGCCACGGAGGCCCCCTCAGATGCCTTGTCGGCAACAACCTCTGTAAACATTCTTTTTTTTTGGTAAAGTCTAACTTACTCAGCTTGTCAATTCTTTGGAAAGAAAAAAGAGAAAAGGAGAGAAAATATGATGGAGTGAGTATAGTTCGAGCGTTACACTCTTCCCCTCACACTGCATTACTACAGCGCCTAGAATACATAGTGTGGAAACCGGCTACCCTTGTAATGCTTTAAAAAGTGCTAAAAAGTTGTAGCCTATAAATGTGCAACGGTGCTCCTACGATAATATTCAACCAGAGACAAAACAATGCGTATCAAGATTTTTAGCCATGCTTTCATAATTAAAAAAAATAAATTATAAAAATCATTAAGTCAGACGAGAAAAGGATATAATTTAAGTATTTAAAATACTTACCATTAGCCGAAACATTCTAATACAATATTTAGGTTGAGAAGATGGCGCTGCGATCCCATCATAATATTTTCAGCAACGTTGTACATTTATTGGATTCAATTTTTTAGTACTATTTTGTAGCAGATTTCCACACTATTTATTCTAGACGCTGTAGCATTACTGGTCCCTCAGATGCAGTGTGCATTTCCTGGGTGGATTCCTTCGGGATGTTTTCTGGTGACTAAATACCTCTATTGTTCTCGTGTTTTTTTAACTTTCCGTAAATATTTGCTGGCTGGGCGTCTGACGTTTCCCAGGTCTGCCTCTTGGACGAATGAAACCTTTAGAACATCCACCATCATCTTGCTTGTAAGGATACAAAGCTGATATATGATAATTTCCTAAGGAAGAAAAATGGTTTTCTTTAGTAGCAATGGTATAAGAAGTAGGAGATCTTTGTTTTAAAATAACATAGGGGCCATCGCGACTCGGCATGAATTTAGTTGTTTTGTTATTTTTCCTTTGGCTAATGGGATGCAAAGTAACCCAAACATGATCGCCTGTTTTGTATTGTTCAGAAGCTTTTAAATGTTTGTCGGCATAATATTTATGCTTATCTTGGCTTTGTTCTATGCGATCTCTTATCTGCATAGTAATTTTAGCAAAGTTTTTTAAATAAGGGGTTATTTCCGGTATGAAATTATCATTCGCAATTACAGGGCGTAAGTCATGAGCAACATCATCGGAGGTACGTAATTCACGACCGAACATTAAATATGCAGCTGTGTGACCTGTGGAACTACATCTTGCAGTATTAAGGGCAAAACGGATTACTGGTAATTTTTCACTCCAAGTTGTATGATCATCTCCAACTAGCATCGCTAAGCGGGGTTTTAGATCTCGGTTTTTTTCTTTCAACCGGATTTGCTTGAGGGTGGTACACCGGAGTTAAACTTTGATCTATCTTTAAGAGAAAACAAACTTGTTGCATCACAGCACTGATGAATTGCGGACCATTGTCGCTAATGATTTTTATTGGAAAACCATATCTTAAATACACTTCCTCAATTAAGGTAACAGCACATTCCGTGGCTGTTGCGTTATTTAATGCGAAAAGTTCTACCCATTTAGTGCTACAGTCTTCAATTATAAAAATCCACTTTTTATCATCTGCTGTTTCTGGCAAGAGTCCAAATAAGTCTATTGAGAGGGTCTCAAATCTTTGACTATGGACAGGTGTTTGTAAAAGTCCAGCAGGTTTTTGGTTACTCGCTTTATAACGAATACAGTCTACACAATTTTTAACATAATCTGCGATATCTTTTCTCATTCCAGTCCAGTAATATCTTTGGGATACTCTGTAATAGGTTCCCTCGGCTCCCTAATGGCCTGCGGTTGGTGAATCATGGTAATTCTTCAAGACTTCTTTCCGTTCTTGAACAGGAACAACCAATTGGGCTTCTTCTGAATCTGATTCTGGAGAGTAACGATATAGGACTCCTTGGTTTAAGAGGTAACCACGTTCAGTCCAATTAGCAAAATCTGTATTATTTTCTTTAGATTCAAACGCTTCAATGATTTTCTTCAAATCTTCATCCTTTAATTGCTCTTCTCGGATATCTTTAGGAGATCTAATAGGCATTTCAATAGAAATTGTGCAAATGTCACAAGAGGGTTCTTCATGACTGCAAATAGGGCGAGACAACATATCAGCAACAACGTTTGCTTTTCCAGGAATACATTCAATCTTCAGGTTGAAAGATTGTAACTGCAAAGCCCATAGGGCTAGTCTGCCTGACGGTGATTTTAAACTCATCAGCCATTTTAGGGGCTGGTGATCGGAGGCAACTGTTACTTCATGTCCTTCAATGTAGCCACGGAATTTATTTAAAGCCCAAATGACAGCAAGTGCTTCGCGCTCGGTGGTAGAATACTTTCTTTCTGGTGCAGTTAACAAACGACTCACATATTCTATTGGATGCTCTTCTTCTCCCTGACCTTGGAGGAGGACAGCACCTAGAGCATATCCACTGGCATCTGTACGAAGAAGATAGGGCTTGGTCGGATCATTTTGTTTCAGTACTGGAGGATTGATTAATGAACTTTTCAATGTTTCGAAAGCGCTTTGTTCTGCTTCTTCCCACTTCCAACTTGCATTTTTCTTCGTAAGATTACTTAGAGGTCTAGCTATATCTGAAAATTTGGGAATAAAACGTCTGTATCAGGAGCAGGATTGCAAAAAAGATTGAACTTGTTTAACAGTCTTAGGAGCAGGCATTTTTTGAATTGCAGCGGTTTTTCCAGGATCAACTTCGATTCCAGAGCTTGATATCCAATGTCCTAAATATTTAACACGGGGGCAAGCAAAATTGCATTTTTCACGATTAGCATACAATTTGAATTCCGATAGCTTATTAAAAACTGCTTCTAAGTCAGACAAATATTTCTCAAAACTTTCCGACAAAATTATAATATCATCTAAATAAGACAATACAAAGATGTCTTTGAGGGACTTTCGAAAGTTATCTATTAATCTCTGAAAGGTTGCTGGGGCATTTTTCAATCCGAAAGGCATTCTTATGTACCGAAAAGTTCCGAATGGACAAATAAATGCAGTTTTGTCTCTATCAGCAGCATTTACTTCAATTTTGTGGTATCCAGACTTCAGGTCAATAGTCGTCATATAAGGTGTATGTTTAGCTTCATGGAGCAAATCATCTACCCGCGGTAATGGATAATTATCCGTCTTTGCGATGGCATTTAATTTTCGATAATCGACGCAAAGGCGAATTTTTCCATTTGGTTTTGGGACCAATACTACTGGCGAGGCATAAGGAGATTCGCACTCTTCTATTATACCTTTAGAGAGTAATTCATCTAATTCTTTACGCAAAATTTCCTTTTTTGCAGGTGACATGCGGTAAGGGTTTACTGCTACAGGAGGATGTGATCCAGTATCAATATAATGTTTAACTTTAGGTGTAGCCTCTTCCCCTAGTTGGAAGCTACTTGTAAATTTTCCAAGCAGTTCATTCAACCTAACTCGTTGCTCTGAATGAGATGTCTACCTTCATCTTCTCTAAGAAAAATAGTGTCTAATTCAACAGTTTTTATTGCTAATTCACTGGGAGGTCTATAGGTATCTTCGGCGAATCTATACTTCCACCTGCATCAATCAGCAAAGAACCATTCTTGATTTACTACATCCAAAACAATTTTTGCTTTGCGTAAAAAATCGATTCCCAAAATTGTACGATTATTTTTGGCATTCGGCAGAGCATAAAGTGTTGTTTTAACATCGCGACCTTCAATTTTAACATGAACTTCTGTTTTATAAACTTCGGTAGTGTTTTGTAGCCCATCCGCTAAGACTACGATCATTTGAGTTTTTTCAAACTTCACACCTTGGTCTTTTAATAAAGAATACAAAACTTCACCCGCAACGCAATGTGTTGCGCCAGTGTCAGCACAGGCTGTGCCAGAGAGACCATTTATACTTATTTTTACCAATGATGTTGGTGATGTTTGCATATTACATGTACGAAATTCTAGAGATTGAAAGTGCGCCGATACATTTTTCGGAGAACAAGTTGGACACTTGGATTTAATAACTCCCGGGTTTCCACATCCATAGCAACTTAACATTGGCCGATTTAAATTTGAAGGATAATTAATTTTATTTCTCTTGGACTCATTTTGATTGCCAAATTTACCAAACTCATTTCTTTTAAAATCTAAAGGCGTTTTTTCAAAGCGATTAGAACTCCCGACCTCACTGATTTTATTTGATCTCTTTATTTCTACTTTGTGTGACCTCAAATTATCATATAAATCTAACTTTTCAGCTAATTCAACAGGATCTGTTAAATTCTCCCATTGGTCTAAATAATGTTCTTTGCAATCAGGGGAAACCTTTTTCTTTAATTGATCAGCAATAATTAATTCCGATAGTTTTTCAAAGGAATTTATATTTAATTCAGATAGCCATCCCTCAAAATAGCTTCTAATTTCAAAGTAATATTCTTTCCAGCTAATATCGGTTCGCTTTGGATGTCGATTAAATAAAACTCTAAACCTTCCAGCAGTTAACTTGAACCTCTGCAACAATATATCTTTAATATAAGAATAATCCTCAAATTTTTCTTCCGGTTCACGCGCTATTAATTTACCGATTTCATTTGGAAGGACTTCAATTAAATACGTAAACCACAGTTCTTTAGAAACCTTTAAAAGTTTCATTTGCCTCTCAAAAGTTATTAAAAATAAATTCATATCATCCTTTTCAGGATTGAAATCGGGTAAAATCTTTTTCAAGTCAACGCGGATTGAAGAAGTTTCTAGAGGGTTGCTTGTATTTGCAACAACATCTCTTGTTCCTGTTTCTAACCTGAGCTTCTGTAGCTCAAATTCTCTTCCTTCTAAACGCTTCTCTTCCTCAAGAGTCTTTCTTTCTTCTATGATACTTTCTAAAATTCCCTGTACAAAATCTATGTTATCTTTAAATGCCTCACTATTTACAATTTTATCACGTAATTCGAGGACTTTATCATCACTACTTATTTGTACTTTTAACTCGGAAGCCAAAGTGATTAAATGAATTTTCTTACCCTTAGAAAGAAACGCCATCATTTGAATTAATTATGTTTTAGCTAACTTCAAACTTAATTTGTGTTACGAATAACTCTTAAGCAAAATAATTTAAATCAATTCTTCATATAATAAATAAAATAATGCCAAGCACTCATTTATAATAATAACTTCAATAATAATATAGCTCAGTAATAATAATATAGCTATATAAATGTATAAAATAAAGCAAACGAGTTTATTTTTCAATAATAGTTATTAGATATATTTCTCTTATGAATATCTTCATTTAATTCAGATACTAAAATACTTGAAGCTGCAGACGATTTTTCGTATTTCAATTCTAAGGAAAATACCATTCAGGTTGAATAGCAGTGGCGGCGTTAGGCGTTGGCGATTCACGCGCTAAAACGTTTTTCCTCGCAAAAACGCGTTTTTCAAGTTCTTAAAAATTTAGTTATCCGTATTTATTTCCACACGAGTGTAGTAGTATTTATATAGAGTCGTCTGGCAACATTATAAAAGTTAGCGTGTGATACTCGGGTGATAATCCGCGCGTGATACCCGGAGAATCCCCGAATCTAATTTTTTCTGCTTCATTCAATCATCTGTCACAAAACTCGGAGACTCGCATACGCAAAACTTCTGGCTACGTTTCTTTTTATTACTAACTAGGGTAGGTCCCCAACTGCCAGATCGGGATTTTGTTGAGAGTGGTGTCGTTGGAAAACTCTTACCATGGGGATCAAGGAAATGTATACAATTACCCGTCCGAATGCAACTGGTGAAGAGTTATAGGCCAATGTGTTTCTGTCATACAATAATTTCTCCAGGTCACTATCTGTGCAGGTAAGACGACAAAGTAGTGTGGTAGAAAAGACAGCTTACAGTAGTACAGCTATGTAACCTGTTGTTTCCAGTGTGAAGTTGGTGAAGTTGCCATGTTCCCTCTAGTAAGAAACAGAAGATTGTGACCGCATTTTCACAATCCTATATAACTAATTGGACTGCACTCACTTGGAGTGTGCTTTAAAGAACATCAGGAACTAACTCTTCGCTTAATCCTACGGGATGAAAAGAGGGTATGGACAGGGCCTATGGGGGCAGTTCCCGCCGTGTTCAATCATGTAGAATTTTAGCAGTATCTTTGGCTCGCGTTCCAGGTGCGCTGGTTCAGGGGGGGTGGCACGCGCCCCAGTGAGACGCGAAGTCGCGCCTAGTTCTGAAGATGCCGTTGGCGAGTCTTCAGGCTGTAATGCTATCGCCGACAAAGCGAAAATTGCAAAACTCCTTTTTTTGCAACTGCTAGAATATTTTGGGGAATCCGAGGAAAAGGAGCCAAAGACTGAAGAGAAAGCCATTTAGTCAACGACTATTCAAGACAGTGAGGGGGATGATTGAAAACGAATTTTTCCGGTCGCTTGATATTCTGTATGAGAACAGCATTGACAAAAATAAACTGACAAGTAATTTGGAAATAAATATGGACCCCACTTTCGAATGTAAAGAACCTGCGAAAAAAAAACAGGAAGGGAAATGGTATCCGCAGAAATAATTGCGAAAGCAATAGAAACGTATAAGAAGGCAAAGAAAAATAAACTAAAGGCTGTGCAACATATATGTAGGCAGGTAAAAGACCACAAGATGATTCAACGATGGGCACAATACGTAGGGAAAGGTGGGAACATACAGAACAAAATGAAATTAATTTCCAAACACGTGTGGTCACAATTCTATCATCATTGCAGACAGTTAAAAGCCACCGTTCATGACAGGGACCTCAAACGATGGGCCATTAACAAATCATTAGAGCTTGGAATTCCCGGATTCACAGCAAGCTCACACTTCATCAAGAATTTCAAACAGCCACATAAGATAACAACTCGAAAGGTGACACAAATCGTAACAAAAAGAGATTTATGTCCGTAAGTTTCTTTGCAACTTGTAATCGACGAATTCCGGGAAAACGCAAAAAAAAAAAAAAAAAATGATTGAGCAGCGAAAATATCCACTGTCGTATGTCCTGAACACCAATCAAAGAGGCTTCCAATACGAGATTGTATCTAATAGAAATCTCGATATGAATGGTTCTAAAGACGCGGGTGCATCGGTAATCAGTAAAAACAAAACGACTCTTTTCCATACCGTGCAAATGTGCGTTACCGCCACTGGAAAATTTATGGGACTTTTACTACTTGTAACACAGGAATATCAAGGGGAATTTGGTCCCAAAGTTATGGAAAATGTGCAACGAATATCATCCTCAAATTTGCTTATTACATGCTCCAAGTCAGGAAGAAGCAAAAAACAAATAACTGCGGCATACTTCGATAAAGTAAAAGAATCTATTGGTAATCAGTAAACAATCATGGTGCTGGATAGTTGTAGTGGCAAACAGATTTACGTTTATACATTAAGAAATTTGGATTCAATCTGGAGCCTGTTTTTCTTATACCGATCACGACAAAATTTCTTCAGCCGTCGTACTCCGTTTCAACAATACAAGTACTTAATAAAGAGAATAGTGGAATATTCAAAAACTCATCAGAGTGTTTGTGGAGATGTCGACATGACCACTAGAGAAACCATAATAAAATTCCATAAGTTTGCCTATAACCAATTCTCCTCGCCTACCTTCTATGACATGCGTCGGTATGTCTTTCAAAAGTCTTTATTAGAGATACAGATCTCTAGACACAGATCTTTCGATCTGTTAAATAGGCATGCTTTAACTTAACTAATAACACCTGTGACAACTGCGAAACACCCCCTTTCATTTCCTGGTGTTGGAAACACTCGTGCTTCAGCCATTTCTATTCAGAAATGCACTACCATCCGTAAAGTTACTTTCTTATCAAGCATAAACTGTCTTCTCTGTAATCCGTGAACTCTCTTTTCTACCACACAGAGTGTATTTCCTGCATATCTAGCGAACTGGAGAAATCAGTAAATGACAGAAATACATCGGCCTATAACTCTTCACCAGTTGCATTCGGACGGGTAGTTGTATACATTTCCTTGATCCCCAGGGTAAGAGCTTTCCAACGACACCACTCTCGACAAAATCCCGATCTGTCAGTTGGGGACCTTCCCTAGTACGTGAAAAGTTGGTTATTTGTTTATTTTAAAGAAGTTATTATACGCGCATTTATTTTCATTTTTTATATGTAATTTTCAAATCATTTATTATGTGTAATCTGGATACACTATTTTATTAATTCTTAATAGCTTAATATATAAAATGTTCCAAGAGCTTGCTTACTATTATCGCAGCAGATAGCATTTTGCTTTTGTCCATTATCGAACAATAACTAGATGCTGAAATTTGATATTTTTAACGTTCTCAATGTATGTTATATTTATTATACTATTTGAAATTGACATGAGGAATATTCTATACAATGAGTTACAATAGTTTAAAATTTTCTATTTATTTGTTTTTCGGTGTCTTTTTTTATTTTATTCCTTATTTTGCTTTATGGTGCTAAATTTGTTTCTTACATATGTATAACAGAATTTTGTCTATTTTAATTTGTGTTTGCTCATGTAATTTTTGTCATTATTTGATTAGCAATAAGACTTATATAGTATACTAATAAAATTAGTATACAATTATTATTAGTGTATAATTCAGCTCATTTAATATTTTCTTTCTGACTGGAAAATGAAAGAGGCCTCGCAAAGTTGATGTCGCCGACGTCCACGTTTCGTCTAGCGCCGCCACTGTTGAATAGAATAATTCCAAAATACAGTGTCTCACAAAAGTGATGGGACACTTGTGCTTTATAAAAAGAAACTGCAATAAAATAAATAAACAAACATGTGCAAAAAATTTTTGGGTGTGTTTCATATTTAAAGTTAGTAACAATTATTACATAACATACATTTTGTCAAAATATTAAAATATTAATTTAATAAAAATACAATTGTTCAGAACGGAGCAAAAAATGGCTCACATAAGTGATGGGACACTTACTTTTCCATCAAATATTTATCCACAAATTTTACTTTTTAAAAGGTTTTAATATTTTGTTGGATTTCCTTTTACTTTTAAAACATGATTTAATCTTTTTGGGATGGATTCGACTATTTTTTTTGTGATTTCTGGAGTGATTTTACCCCATTCTTCTTGAAGCACCGATTTTAGTTGTTGTTTTGAAGAAATGGTGTGTTTGCGAATTCTTGATTCCAATTCTTGCCAAATATTCTCTATGGGATTTAAGTCTGGAGATTGTGGTGGTGTTTTTATTATTTCAGGACAGTTATATAGCAGCCAGAGTCTAACGTTCAGAGCAGTGTGCTTGGGGTCATTGTCCTGGTAGAATTTAAAATCGTTATGAAGGTTCAATTTTCGTGCTGAAGATTTCAAATTTTGCTTTAAAATATCAATATACTTGTACTGATCCATTATACTGTCAATAAAAACAAAATTACCAACTCCAGCGGACGACATACACCCCCATACCATAACTCCTCCTCCACCATGTTTTACTGTTGGTACCAAGTTCTGTTTGCGAAGTTCTTCCCTGGGTTTTCTCCACACCAAGATTCTACCGTCAGAACCAAATATATTAAATTTACTCTCATCAGCAAATATAACTTTATTCCAGTAATCAGAATTCTTATTTATGTTGGATTTTGCGAAAGCTAGTCTGAGTTTTCTGTTCTTTTCACTTACGAAGAATTTTTTCCTGGCTACTCTACCGTGATATCCAGCAGATCGAATTACCCTTCTAATAGTTTCAGGATTAACAATTATTCCATATAATGCTTGTAAATCAGCAGCAACTTTTGAAGCACTAATTCTTGGATTTTTTTTAATATTTCGAACGATAATTCGCTTTATTCCATTGGATAGCTTTGATGGTCAGCCAGGTCTTCTTTTATCCTGAATCATATGATTCTTTTTATATCGTTTAATGATATTGAAAACTGTTGAACGACTCAAGTTAACTGTTTCAGCAGTTTTTCTAATAGATTTTCCACGTTCAATATGCAAATTAATAACTAATTTTCGAATTTCAGGCGAAGTTTCTTTTCGTTTAGCATTCATGACTACACAGAGCTAAAAAACACAAAAATTCCAAAACAAACTGGAGAGAAATACTGCAGACGATTTTATAAATTATTGCCAATTGCTTTTAAGTAAAAATAAAACCCCAAAAAATATTTTTATTGCTTATTTCAGGCGATTTTTGTTGCATATATAATGGTGTCCCATCACTTATGTGAGCTATTTTTTGCTCCGTTCTAAACATTTGTATTTTTATTAAATTAATATTTTAATATTTTGACAAAATGTATGTTATGTAATAATCTTTACTAAATTTAAGTATGAAACACACCCACAAAAAAAATGTGTACATGTTTTTTTAATTTATTTGATTAGTTTCCTTTTGTAAAGCACAAGTGTCCCATCACTTATGTGAGACACTGTATTTCGATTCTGGACGAATCAAATACAGTTTTTCAAAAAATCCTCAGATTCCGGATGAATCAAAAGAAATACTTTTTGTACTTTAGTATCTAAATTTTCTTATTAAAACAGTTTAACACAATTTAAAAATAATACTTATCTTCATATCTTGCCTATATTCGGGCCCGACGTTGGGGAGCCAATCTTTGTAACATATTATTTTGAATCCGGGGTGGAAACTATTTTAGTTACAAATAAAACTTGATAACTTCTTCATAGACTAATAGATTTAATATTTACAACGTATTTACATGTTACTATGTACAAAATAACTCATTTAATTTAACATTACGGCTTAGCTCAGATGCCTTGTCGGCAACAACCTCTGTAAACATTCTTTTTTTCTGGTAAAGTCTAATTTACTCAGCTTGTCAATTCTTTGGAAAGAAAAAAAAGAAAAGGAGAGAAAATATGATGGAGTGAGTATAGTTCGAGCGCTACAAATGTAGATATGTACTTTCTCCCTTTTAGGAAATTACTTTGAAGAATAAGGACAAGAAAAATAATTATGTTAATTTCATAAATTTTTTATTTATTAAATTCAAACTTAATTTTTAAAATTGATAATAATAAAATTATTCAAGATATCCTTTAACCCTTACAGGACCATAAGATGTCCAAGACTAAATATGCCAATACAACACAATATTTTAGCTATTGTGGGTGTAAAGTAAGAGAATATCACCAGAAAAACATAGCAGGGTGTATAGGTTTCCTATAATTTCATGGGAAATATTTTTCCCTATGGACCATAAAAGTAAATAAACGAAGAGTTAGGTTTATTATATCGGTATTTTATTTATTGCTTTGTAATACAAAAAACATAATAAAAATTATCAGAAAAGTAAAATAAATAGTTAGTTATGGTATTCTAATTTTCTCAAGTCCAAAACACTTTCAAGATATTATTAGTTCAGCCCGCGAATGTTTTGGTTTTGGCGCAATAAAGTTTGACAGTTCTTTTTTTTATTCGTTCAGAAACACATTTGCCGCCTTGGACATACGTTTTATTTTGACATTCAGTAACAAAAAAATATCGATTCAATAATAATTGAACAATTGATAACGATTTTTGTAGAAGGGAAAAATATTTCCCTTGAGCGTGAAAGGGTTAATCTAAATTCGATTAAATATTCTTAAATTTTGTACTATTTTAGTACATTTTTGTTAAACTTGATTTCATTAAATTAATATATAAAATCTGTAAACTAACAAGTAATTAGTAACATTATTTCTCAATTGTCAGAAAAGAATGCAAAGATTTACAAACATTTTTGTTAAAGCTGTTTTATACAATAAATATATCTAGAATGCACAATATCTTTTCATTCATTTAGGTGATTTTTTAGACCATGTGAAATTTTATTTTATTAAAATAACTTACTAATAATGGTAAAGATTAGTTGTATTCGTTATACAGATTATTTTCTCATTGAGCTGAGAGAAAAAAAAATGAAGGCTCAAGAAATAAATTTATGTAATTGATTAACTCCAAAACCCATTATATGTGATACCCTTTGATACACATTAAATGTATACAATGTACAGTTCTTAAAATAAATCTGAAAAAAAAAAAATTACCATTAAATTTCACTTTAGATGTATTGATAAGCCAAGATTTAAGTGCTGGATTCTTTAAAGTAATAATACAATAAAATTTTAATATTTACAAATTTGGAATCTGCATTTATTTATTGTGAACTAGTTACTGCAAGTTGATTAGTGGTTGGTGAAGATAAGTAAATTTATATTTATCTGTATTTTTCTTTTGTAAGAACAACAACAATAAAAAAGATAAATAAATAAAAATAAATAGTGAAAAACAAAAGAAATTTTATTTATGAAATCAACGAAGTAACCGAGGGAAAATATTTTACGTATAAACTTCATATTGTAGCACGGTAATTGTAGTTTTGAACCTTCCATCCATTCCCTTAGCAGCGAAAAAGGCTGTCCCGATCTATTATTGTATCAAGATGGCCTTGCTTGAACGCGGTGAGAGTGCCCATCTCAATTAATTGCAGGCATGCCTGTAAGCAATCTTATAGTATAACAGCCAAGCCAAAGTTCAAAGAAGGTAGAATAGATTAAAATTCTTTGTAACAGTCAGTATCCTAATCACATCATACAGTAAAACTCATGATGTCATAATTGTATGATATTTTATAGTATAATATAATACCTAGCTGCGTAATGAGCAGCTAAGTTACAAGAGAGGATACAAATGTTGAGATACAAAAAGTTGCCGAACAGTTGCCGAACAGTTGATGTCGGTTAAGGGGCTTCCGAGTTGCGATCAACTTTACGCCCAGTCTATATGTGAGTAACCTGTCTTGTAAATATTGAGCCGTTGGGAAAAGTTAAATGTAGTATTAACTACAAAAGAAAGAACAATTAAAAATAGAAGAAAAATTAAACAATGGGAATAGAAAGGTAAAGCTATAGAGATTACGGATAGAGTCTAATAAATGGGGAAAAAAAAAAGTAAAATGGTATAGCTGTAGTTAAAATTAACTACTGAAAAAAGATGAAAAAGTGTAAAATAGGGTTCGGAACATGTTCGAAAACAGTACATAAATGCCAGGTGGAAAAGGCAGGCAAAGCTAAGCTTTAACAAAAATAGCACTTAAAAAAGAACAAACATTTTTATATTATTATTATTATTATTATTATTTTTACAAAAGTTTTTTATTAATATTTAAATTTTATTATTATAATGTATAGCATAGGAATAAGTTTAAATAGGAAAAAACAAATTTATATAAAAGTAAGAGAGAGAAATTTGCAGGATGGTGAGCACTAATGCTCATAATCAATAATGCAAGAATATTTTGGACGCTTGCGGTGATGTGGTTCGAATGCGTCATAATCCGGCAATTCTGCGATTATATCATTAGGGAGGTCATATAATTTTTCATAAAATTTTTTGGCAAGGTGATTGATTCTTTTATTTAATGTGGTAGTTTTGAGGTCTTTGCGAACAGTGCATATTACGGAGATAGCGAGAGGCATTTCTGACAGTACGCAGATTTTTGTTATGAAGTTGGCTGAGGTTTTTCATGGAGGATTTGCAGATATAGCCCCAGACCGGACAGGCGTAGGTGATAATTGGTAAAATGCAGGAATTATAAAGAAGTTTGTTATGGATAGCCAGTGTTTTACTATTAAGGAGAGGTTTTAGTGCAATCATAGCTCCAGCGACTTTCCCCCTGATGGCGAGGATATGTTTTTTGAAAGAAAGTCTTTGGTCAAGGGTGACCCCCAGGTACTTTGCTTCATTAGTCCAAGGTATAGTGGTATTATTAATGGTTATTCTATTGGGATATGTTAGTTTTCTAGAGAAATAAACAGCAGCAGTTTTGTTTTCATTGATTTTAATGCGCCATAGGTCGCACCAGTCTAAGAAGGCATCAATGTGAGTCTGCAGATACCTGTAAAGTGTGTATGGGTGATGAGCGTAAGCGTAGATTGTAGTGTCGTCCGCATACAGTGCAAGGTGGGTGTTAAGTGAACGAGGAATGTCGTTAAAGTATATGTTGAATAACAAGGGTCCGATGACGCTCCCTTGGAGGATGCCTGCTAGGATACGGAAAATGCTAGAAAGAGTGTTGTTAATGCGGACGCGAAAAATGCGATCGCTAAGGTAAGAGAAAATAAGGTGTATAAGTCTAGCAGGGAATTTAAGCCTAATTAGTTTGTATATGAGGCCCACATGCCAGACTTTGTCAAATGCCTTAGCGATGTCAAGAAAGATGGCAGCAGCAGGAATCTTCGAGTTTAGCTTTTCGCTGAGAAATTCGACTACACGAAGTAGTTGGTGTGTTGTTGAATGTTTTGGGCGAAAGCCAAATTGTTCAGGTATAAGAGTGTTGTTAAGTTGAATGTGGTTCTGGAGTTGCGACCAAATGACGCGTTCGACAACTTTGCTGAGTGAAGGAAGAAGGGAGATAGGTCTATAGTTTACTGGGTCAGAAAGGTTCGCACCAGGTTTGGGGATAGGAGAGATTATAGAAATTTTCCAAGGTTTCGGAAAATAGTTAAATTTGAAAATGGAGTTAGTAAGTTTCGCAATGTAGATGATATAGTTAGCAGGTAGGTTTTTAAGAGCCGTATTAGGAATTTTGTCGTACCCAGGGGCTTTACGTTTTTTGAGTTTAGAAATAATTTTGTGGATAATAATTGGTTGAATTTCAGTGGGGGGTTCATCAGGGGGTTGTGCCAGGAATCTGTGAACAGTTTCGCTGACGTGGGTGATATGATTTTGGCTAGCGAGGGTGGAATTTGGAGAGAATTGGTTAGAGTAAGCTCTGGCCAGGAATTCGGCTTTATCCTCGTCAGTGTAAGCAGTGCTGTTATTGGTCGAAAGGGGGGGTATGGGGGTATGGTTGTTATTGATTTTACGTTTAAGAAGCCAGAGAGAATTATCCTCGCTAGCAATATTATTGAGAAAATGTGACCAACTTTTTTGTTTTTCTTTGAAGATGCTATTTTTGATACTATTATTAAGTCTATTGATGAGAGGTTTAAGGGTGGGGTCTCTAGAGTTTTGAAAAAGACGCCGAAGACGATTGCGTTGTTTACAGAGGTTATAAATATAAGGAGGAGGAGTGAAGGAGTTGTTGTTTTTGAAGTATTTGATGGTGGAGTGGTTTAGAGCATTAGTTATGTGAGAATTAAGGTTGTCAACAGCAATATCAATATCAGCGGTATTATTTATTTCAGGAAGATTTCAGTTATTGTTATTGAGAAAATTGGTAAATTTTGTCCAGTCAATGGCCACGGGTAATAGGATAGGGGAGGTTTTTAGTGATAGCAAAGTCAATTATGGAGTTGTGGGTATTAGGCCTAGTACTTATATGTGTTGGTGTGGTTGGAGCATGAAGGCTAAGATTAAGGTGCTGAATGAGATTATGCAGTGGGGTACCTCTTCGGGAGTTACCGTGGCAGTTCCAGAGATACAAAAATAAGAGCTGTATATTTACATAATACTTTTATTCTTTAAAATGTCTGGTGTGAAATTAGAATTAAATAGAAGGTAGTTAATAAAATTTAAAAGAGGGCGAAGAGAGAGATGTAAAATTTTCCAACCATTGAGGAATTCATAAAAAAGCTCACTAAAATATTCGAATTAACCACCATTTTGACACACGTCACGAAAGTTAAGAGCGGACGTAATTTTTATTGCCTTATTTTTAATATCTGGTTTACCAGTGGCCAATGGCACAAAAATATTATTTTAACAACATTTAGGGATATCTATCGGCATTCGTAAAAACTATGACATTTTTCGGACATTTCAGGATATCTATCGCATCGACATTTGGCATATCTGACGCAGTTTGTAATTTTGATCAACGTGAACGAATAGTTCTGAAGGACCGCCCCTTTGTGTAGTTTACGTCGATATAAGCATGTGTTGGAGTCGTCAGCCATAAAATTTGCTCAGAAAGAAAATGCCTATAATTTTTTTTTATGTAGGAATCTAATTATTTATATATTAAAAAAAAATCCTTTGAAAAATTTTATATAAAAATCTATTGAAACTGCAATAGAAAACTTTCTTTAGAACATTTTATATAGAAATTGCTATAGGAATATTTCTTTAGAAACATTTTATATTAAAATCTATAGATATTGCTAAAAATAAATTTTATAAGAAAATCTCCAATTATTGCCCTATTATTATTTGTACTTAAAAAAATGTGTATAACCTATAATGATGTTAAAATATAACAAAAACCAAAGATGTGTTTTATACAAAACAATGTTTTTGCATGAGAAAAAAAAAACATTTTTATGCATGATGTTTAAATTGATGCTTCTTTATATTTTAAAAATGCTTTCGAATTTCCGACTTTTATACCAACTTAATTTTTTTTTTATTGAACAAATATAAGTTTTGTTTCAATAGTAATTCATTTTAATTAGGCACTATTCATGATTCATCTACGTAATAATAATAATAAGCGTATACGGCTAATTTATGCGTGTGTTAACTTGTAAGTAGTAAATAAATTTTTGAGGAAATGTACATGTATTTAAGATTTAAAATTAATACAAAATATATATTTAATTTCTTACAAACCAAAATTATTCAAAATATTAGCTCTGTTTAAACCTTTCTTTACAGTTTTGTTTACGTGATTTTTAAGATAGCAAGCTTTAAAATTTCTTACAAGTTTTAAATTTCTTACCCGTTTTAAAATTTGTTACAAAATTTCTAACAAACTTATTAATAAAAAGTTATATTTGAATAAATCTTTGATAAAAAAAAACGTAAAAAAAAAAAAAAAAAAAAAAATCGATTGTGATTTGAACATATGAAACAGTATGAGAAAAATAGGTGTTTTGTCAGACCTTTTCCTATTAGCAGAAATATTTACGCCTACCACTTTTTATTTAAATCTACCCTATATATCTACCCTATATATATAAAATCCTAATGAAACGAATTTGTGAAACGATTTTATGAAACGATTTTATGAAACGACTGATTAAACGACTGATTTTCTTGCAGGGCTATTTTTAATAAAATATTAAACGCTTGATGGTGAAATCTACCCTATATATATAAAATCCTAATGAAACGAATTTGTGAAACGATTTTATGAAACGATTTTATGAAACGACTGATTAAACGACTGATTTTCTTTCAGGGCTATTTTTAATAAAATATTAAACGCTTGATGGTGAAATTAATACCAATTGTCCATAAAAATCCGCGGATGTCAAAACTGGTAATAGAATTTCGAAATTGGAATTAGTTTTCGAGATATTAATTTTTTTCTAATTTTAATGACATTTCTGTAATGATGGCAACTAATTACTCAGTTTTTTTGTGACAAAAAAGGGGAAAAAATTGAAAAGGATCCCGATAGGGATTATTGATTTTTTTTTATTCGTCATTTTCAAATTGAAAATGAATTTATCTTTTATTTCAATGGATAATGAAGACAAGATTGTGATTAAATTATGTTTTTCAGGAAAATTTGAAAAAAAAAAAAATCACATTTCTATTGTCAGGATTCAATCGTCTGTCAGTATTTAATTTAATTTATGAACTGGAAATATTTTGAATAAATTCGTCCAAATGACGTCATTTATGTAAACGCAAAAGAAAGGGAGGGATAGTAATTAATATTTATTGATATAATTTTGTTATTTTTTTTATAAAATTTAATTAAACGAATTTATAAAATCACTAATTTGGATATTTGAAACGAATATATAAAATAATAATTGCCCAACTGAACGGAAGGAGAATAAAATATCCTGCTTGGTTTTCTTTCCAATTTTAATGAGAATATGACATCAATCACCGATTTTTATTGGAGACTGTTTTTACATTTTTTAAATGGAGGATTTTTTAGTAAAAATTCTTAACCATGCTTTTTTAAATAATGTCTGAAAGAAAAATTGGTAAAATGTACAAATTGGCAACATACTTTCTGTCAACCTATTCACTTTGTCATTTCGTATACAGAAGCATTTTTTCAATATTTATACAATTTGTTTAGCGTAAAATGTCATTTATCCTATTTTATATATAATCAGAAGTAATTTGTATAGAAAAAACAATAATAATATACGTATAATTAAAATACGCATATAAACAAAAAAATCGTCGAATTTGTTTTCATGGCTGTTTATGTCATTTGGCACCAAATCTCACTTTCTGATGCCCGAATTGCGCCAAGCTTTTTAAAAAAGCGTCAAGACCCCTGTAATAGAAAAGCACCAAAAGTTCATAGCTCGAATTACGCCAAACCTAAAAGCAAAGGATCCTATACTGGAAAAGTACCCGATTTTCTTATGGACAATATTCAACTGACATAACATGGTGTAAAATTATCGCGGATAGCAAATTTGTTTAAATATCTCATCAATTGATGCCGAATAAATGCAGCCATGCATGCACAAAATATTTAATTTTGTATGTTAAATAATTGTTAGAAAATTCGTATATACATATTAATTAAAATAAATAATTTACATATTTAAAATAAAATGAAAATATGCATGATGGTGCACTATAATAGAGAGAAAATTAAAACCTGTTACTGAAAATGTCTATAACATAGTACTTTTCAATACCGTGGTTCTTAATGTTATTCACAAGCACATGGAATTTTTCTCATCCTTAAACGCAAAGGAAGAATAGAATACAGATCGTTGTTATAAAAGTACGAGAGGTAGCCACAATTTAAACCTAACCATTTTATACAAGCTGGTTTTCAAGTTGTAATTGATTTTACTTATCAATCCCGAAAACAGTCGTCAGTTGTCGCAACAGCTGTGTATGAGGCCATGATAATCAAAAAATGCCCCATTAAAACGTTAAAAGTATGGCAACCCAATTACAGATTTACTAATATTTTTAAAACAAAGCACGCTGTCATGTTTTTAAAGGCCTCGAAGTCTGAGCGGGGGTTGGCGAGCGTAGCTCGCAGGGGGTAGGCCCCCTAGTATTTTTATAAATATATCTTTCCTTCAATAATTATAGGCCTCGGAGCGGTCTCTATTAAAAGAGACTAAATCAAAACTTTATCCACCACTATTTCCTTGCAAAAATTTTCTTTTTAGATTTCTCTTGCATATGTCGTAGAAACTCACTTCGTGAAGAGTATTCTTTTTTCTTCTTGCAACTGTTGTAGAAATCTAGCACCAAAAGAGTTTTTAAAAATTACCGGTGGACCGCTCCAAGGCCTGTAATTATTAAACTTTCTTTTGTCTTTTCTGTATTATAATTCTATTTTAAACTTTATTGTACTTTTATGTAGTTTTACTGCAGTTATGTATTTTCATAGGGCTCCCCATTTGCCTTTTGCAAGTCGATTACCTCTATACTGGATATTAACTTGCTTCGCAACTACGTTAAGCTAACTACCACTGTACTAACTATCTTGTTCCGTAACGTTTATTAATATCTTTTTAAGTTTTGATTTGATTTTCACAAAATTTGAAATGACTCGACAAAATTCTGCAACGATTATATATATTAAATTTCACAGGCGGCTAAACTCTGGCCGTCCACATTACGCAAGTCTTCTCTGATTGGCCGGAGCTGAAAAGAATGGCTTCTCTTTCGTTGCTGTTGTGACAAACATCAAATACATTACGTATAACTGCTAGTAAGATCAGATACTTTTAAATTTTCTTTCTTTTGCTTCGTGGTTCGAACATTCTCATATCCAGAATGTTGAATTTTATAATTTTAACAAAGAAAATATTGAATTTGTAAAATATATTTATTCATCAATAAATATGATATATAAATAAATTCGAAAATTATCAGTGTCTGTTCACAGAATACTGATTTTTTTTCATTCTTTCTTTCTTGTTCTTCTTTTTTTTTTTTTCTTTAATCTTATGGGTAAGATTTATAAATGAATTATTTACCTTGTCAAAATATGTCATTTGTCGAAAATTTTAATATTTTTAAAAAAATTTTTAAAACTAATAATCATAAATAACCTCTGTCTTTTTTTTTTTTTTTTTTTTTTTTTTTTTTTAGCACATTTCAAAATTTCCAGTTAAAGGAATCCTGGAACCTTCTGATTTGATTTTTTGATAGACTATTTGATTATTTGATATATTATTATTATTTTATATATACTTTTTTTTTTTTACTTATTATTAAATGGTTTTATGAAGAAAAATGATTTAACTAAAGAAAAATTCAATTCGTATAATAAGAATTCGAAAAAAAAAGAAGAAAATTTTAAAACCACACTTCTATTACAATTTTGAATTTCTTGCACCACTCTTTTTTTTTTTTTTCACAATTTTCTTCACATGTATTCTATAACTGTAAGGACCAGATTTCCAACTAATTAATTAGTTAAAAAATGAAATAAAATGTCATGACAAATGTAAAAATGACTATTTTGTCCTTTTTTTTTTTTTTTTTTTTTTTTTTCTTGGTAAAATACATGATTTTATTAAATCAACCATATGGATTGTCCATTAAAAAAGATTGATTCATGAATTTTTGAAAAATGCATGTCGAAGTTTTAGCATTTTGATCATAGTTATACATTGAAAAACCATAGACTGAAAGAGAAAAAGAGCATTAAAGATTGCAACTCTGCAAGGGAAATTTCATTTAATGTGAAATGGCAGCAATAAATCAAATTGGAAGATTAATATTTTCATAATTTTTCCCAAATTAAATTGTACCCCGATTCCTCCCTTCCCTTTCCCCTACGAACAATGACAAGCGTTTTCGTTAAAAAGATTATTATCTCATACCTCCTTCAGAAAATCATTTAGTAATATGTCAAAAAGGTATTATAAAATATTCAAATTTTTAAAAAGTTCAAAATTTATCGAATTCTATTAACTAGAGCTCCACCAGTGACTGCTGAGAGGTTCTGCTCTCATAGCTGGCAGACGGGAGGTGCTGGGTTCAAACCCCTGTCGCGCTCGTCTGCCTAACCGTTCGGAGTTTTTCTTCGAACCTTGAGTAAATACGGGTTAGAAAGACCCCCCGCTGGTCTATATCCCTAGTGCAGGGAATCGGTCGTAAAAAATAACCAACTAACCATCTATTAACTGGAAATTTTAAAATGAGCTTACAAAAAAAAAAAAAAAAAAAAAAAAAAAAAAAAGTAGGATAGGAAACGATGATTATTTTTAAACGGCTGGTGTTAATCTTGACAAAATATTCAACATTTACGACAGTTGGTCTATTTTAACAAATGTTACAATAGTAAAGAATAGGTAAACAGGGAAAAAGGTAAATCATTCATTAAAATGAATACTCTAAAGAAAAACCTTCTGAGGGGAAGTAAAGAATCAGTATTTCGTGAAGAGACACAGATAACTTCCAAATATATTTATATGTAATATTTATTGTCGAATAAATATATATATAAATATATTGCAGAATTGACAAATCTACTTATTTTTTTATTTTAAGTCTGTTAAAAAATATATTATAATATTAAAATATGAAGCCATAAAAATATTTTATACAGATTTATATAACAAAGATTTTTATAAAAATATTTTTAACATAAACATAAAATTAACATAAAATTTTTAACATAAAAATATTTTTTACAGATTTATATAACAAAGATTTTTATATAAATAACAGCCATTGCTATGGTTTTTTTATTATTATTTATTTCCTTTTGAAAATAACTCATTTTTTGCAAATTCGGTGTTTTCTTTGTTTAAATTATAAAATTCAACATTCTATATTTATAATTTTAATGATTAATAATAAATTCTGAATAATAAATGCAAGCGAAAAGTGAAAGCTACACAAATAACGTATTACTATTTCCTGTTTTTCTCTACTGGTGAAAGGGATCCCGAATTTTTTTCTAAGTTCTATGGTTAGAAGTCGTTTTCTCCTCAGATGCTCATCCAGCTTCTGGCCAATCAGAGAAGACTTGCGTAATGTGGACGGCCAGAGTCTAGTCGCCTGTTTAAATTTCAAACCATTCGGTTGGGTAGTTTTTACGCTGTTATATGCAGACGGATGGACCAGACGACGACTATAGGTGATACGTATTTATATTAATTACGAACGCACCTAATAATAAAGATAGAAGTTTGTGTGTGCATGTGTGCTGTGTTCTGAAGAGACCGCTGCAAGCAAACCTACAAAATTGTGCAGGAATGTACCTCTATATCTGAAGTAATGCACCTCGAAGCCCAATTTTAGAATTTTTGATTAGATATTTTAATTTTGTATGCGATATCGTCTTTTTAAGATTAGAGGCGATTTTTCTACATTAATAAAAGTAATACGGTTTCAATCTTTTAGCCCAATATAGTAAATTTTGTCCTCTTTTCAATAAAGTGTTCGGAATTAATACAGAGATTTGAGTTTTTCGCGAATTTTTTTATGCGATTTTATTAGTTTTTTCGCATTTTGTGGCAATTTTTCGACATTGATAAAGGAATGCGGTTTCGAATTTTTAGCCTAATATAATAAATTTTGTCTTCTACGATTTTTGAATTTTAACGATTTTTAATGCGTTTTTATTTATTTATTTATTTGAGCTTCGCGTTCATTTTTTCATCTTCGAGAAAAAATTCCGATTACAATGTTTTAGCCCATTATAGTAAATTTTGTTCTTTGCTATTTTTGAATATTTAGCTATTTTTAATTTGATTTCTATCATTTTTTCGAACCCCACAGCGATTTTTTTTTTTTTTTTTTTTTTTTTGACAATCGGAAAAAGAATTTGGTTTCAAAATTTTATCCTAATGTAGTGAATTTTGTCCGATTTCTGAATTTTTAACGATTTTTCGGGTCTTGCGGTGATTTTTTGACAGTTGTAAAAGGATTTTTGTTTCAAACTTTTAGCCTAATGTAGTATATTGTCTTCTACAAATTTTTAATTTTAGCAATTTTTTCCTTTCCGCGGCGATATTTTTTTTTTTTTTTTGGACATTTGGGAAATGAATTTGGGTTCAATCTTTTAGCTTAACCCCTTGGGGACGAGCGACACGTATACGTGACGCAAAAGGTGCTCAGAATCCTCGATTATTCCCACGAGTAACTTTTTATTGTAAGCTTTGCCTTATTTAATGACAACATTTCTGCGATTCAACTAGGTAAAAATTTCTGTTTTGAGAAACCGGTGCTAAAAGATTAAAAATTCTGTAAATGACGCTCGTCGCGAAGGGGTTAATATAAAAAATTTTATCCTACGCGATTTTTGGATTTTAGCAATGTGCAATGTGCGTTTTTTCGCATTTTTCTGCGACTTTGACATTCGTAAAAAGAATTAGGTTTCAAACTTCTAGCCTAATACAGAAAATTCTGTTCTCCGCGATTTTTAATGTGATTCTTACCATTCATTTGAGTTTCGCAATGATGTTTTGACATTCATTAAAAGGAATTCGGTTTCGAACATTCGTCCTAATATAAGGTGTGTCCCACCAAAATAAAGCCACTGGGATTGTGTGCCGTAACTGAACATGAAAAAAACCAATAAGAACGAAACAAATATATTCAGAAAGTATGTATACAAATACATATATAGAAGGAGTAACTCACTCCCTGCCTCACTTGGGCAGAAAAAAATTAATGTTTTTAAAAAAAGAGGGGGAAAAAGTGTCCCGCCGAAATAAAGCCACTACTGTTAATAGTCAATATATCCGCCATGCTTGTATATGACTTGGAATATACGATGTGGCATATTATTTAATAGTCCTTGGAGGACAGTAGCATCAATATTATCCCATGCTTCAAATTTGGCGGCCTCCAATTCTGCCACAGACTGAAACTGTCTGCCATTGGCATATACAGCCCCACTGAGGGTACCTTACACATTTTCTTGGGGATTAAAATCAGGGGAAAGGGCAGGCCATTCCATGACATGCACCCCATTATTCAAAAACCATTGCCAGGAGGATTTTGCAACGTAAATGGGGGCGTTGTCCTGCTGGAAAATCCAACTTAGGCCACCAATTCTCTCTGTAAATGGCAGTAAATGGGTTTCTAGCATTTCTTGGGAATCGGTAGCCTTCATGGGGCCTGAGGGAAAAGTCAGTTTAAGTTTACCACCATAGCCGAAGTCTCCCACACCATTAATGAGCCTCCATCTTGCTGTCTTTTGGAGAAAATTTCCTCTTCTTTCCTCATGTCATGCCAATGAAGGCAAGACCGTCTGGGCCATCCAAATTAATTTTTTTCTCATCTGAGAATATAACACAATGCCACTGGTCCTTCCAGGTTTGAGGATATTTGGCCCAATCGACTCTTCGTTGCTTGTAGATAGCTTTCAACATGGGCTGCTGTTTCCTTTTTTATATCGTAAGTTGCTTGTACGTTTTACAACCCGTGACCGGGTTGATTGTGTCACAGGGATGCTATCCTCTTTGGCCAATTGTCTTCGAGAAATACCACCTCGGGAAAGATGACGCACAACATCTCTTTCCTGCCTGGAAATCATTTTTCTGCATGTACACCTCCATTTTTTATACCCGTACGCATTACCCTGATTCACATAATTGTCTATTACGGTTTCAAATCTTTTGATTAGCTTAGATATTTGTCTACGAAAAAGACATTGTTCTTTAAAAGCTGTTATCGGGCCTTTCTTGAACTCTGATATCTGGGTTCCCTTTCCCATTCCAATACTGCAGGAAAAATAGAAAATACAACCTTCTGAAGTCTGCACAAAGTTCGACTGGCATAGAACAGGTTTTGACAACTTCCTGACATCATAAACCTGCTGACCTGTAGCAGCTCTAATGTCGGGAGTTCTCATAAACACTGATAGGGTGGTGGCTTTATTTCAGTGGGACACTTTTTCACCCTCTTTTTTTTACAATTTAATTTGTTTTCCTGCCGAGGTGGGTCAGGGAGTGAGTTACTCCTTGTAAATATGTATTTGTATATAGACATTCTTAATGTATTTGTTTCATTCTCATTGGTTTGTTTCGTGTCCAGTTACAGCACACAATCGCGGTCACTTTATTTCGGTGGGACACACCTTAGTTCATTTTGTCATCCGCGATTCTGAATGCTATTTTTAGCGTTTTTCCGAGTTTCGCACCGATTTTTTGACATTTGTGAACGAATTCCGGTTACAATGTTTAACCCATTGTAGTAAATTCTGTCCTCTGCGATTTTTGAATTTTTGCGATTTTTATGTGATTTTTTTCTAGAGTTTTTAAAAGTTTTTTCGAAAGGTGAAAAAAAAACCTGTAATAACCGTCCTGGCAAAAATAGGTATATGTTTTATTTATGGGAATGTAATTATTTTTTTTAAATTTTTACTAATTTAAACTCTAACAATATGTAACTTTGAATTTTTAAAATAGAACATTCAAATCATTACTAAACGCTGTACATTACTAAATATTTTACTAAAAACACATTGCTTTTAGTAAAATACTTTTTTCGCTTATGCTACAGATGGGGAGGATGGGAAACGGGAGAGAAAATAGCTATAAAATATTTCCCAGGTTTTTGGTTAAAGCATCCAACATTTATCAAAGAACTAATTTCTATGCGGTTAATTATGGTGAACTTATAAAGTATACGAGATAGAGTAGGTTACCTTGCATACACAATGTAGTTGAAAATAATAAAATTCTGGTATGATATATACCGAGACTGCACATTGTAATAACAATAATAATAACTTACGCTACTCCGTCACCATGGCGAGTTTAAGCGTTGGTGACGGAGAATAAGTGTAAGATGGAATGAAAGACACCGTAAAACGTAAAAGTATAAGTACCCGTATCATTTCCGGACACACATTCTATGACAAAAAAATGCGTATTTTGACCGCCTCTATCACTCTTTAAAATTTTATCAGATAGATTAGTAATACTACCACATATTTTTTATATAAACAAATTATTTTTGTCGGCATTTTAAAGTATTGCCTCTATAAATTTTGATTGTTAACGTTATAGAGGTTTGCATAAAGAGAAAATGGAGATTGATTTAGTTGTTGCAAAGCTGTTATATATATCAGGACCGTAAACATGTGACATGCGGGTTCATGGCAGCACCAGATTAGCTCAGTAACAACTCCAATATAAGGTAAAAACTGTTTATTTAAAACTAAACGGACAGGGTTAGTGGCCGAGTATCAATCACAGAATTTAATCTGAACCAATACTTTCAAAATAAGCCCATTGAAAAATGTGCTCTTCACTAACACTCAAAAAGTACTTGAACAGATTGAGCAATTGAAGTTTTCACGTACGCACGGACGATCCCTGGAACACTTCGAGCTTAACTCCACTAGCTGTTGACTATCATTCACTGAAATGCACAACCTCCTGCAATTTTCTAGAGCTCGGCTAAATTCCTAAATTTGTAGCAGCCCGCGTCTACTGAAATAATCTTTATTGAAACTAATAAATTCAAACTTTCTTACCCACGGCTTTCTTTATTCTATATAGGCTCCACTTCAGACTACTAGAATCGGTTCGCTGGCGAGAGCAGGTCTCAAAGTCCAAGAAAGGCGAGATACAACGAAATCCAACGCTACACACATTTGCACCTACTTAAATACATTGCTCATTGACTAGGAAAGCCAAAATTTGCGTAAAACCGCTGCGAAACGTAGAAAACTCACAAATTCCAAAGGCCACATGCATTCGTCGAAAATTAGAGTAAAATAACATATAGATGTCTCTGCACGTACACAAATGTTAGATTAACGATACGTTCACAAATCAAAACAACGACTGTCTTTATGAGAGAGTCACTAGTCCACTACAACCAGACGATGGAAGGGTGGGCTGGTCACCCATTCCCCATCTAGAAACTTATTGAGCCTCCTCTAGACTTCAGAATCTTTCAATATTAATATCATTTACATTTCAACTTTTTGAAATTTTGTAATCAAAAACTTTAAAGACAGGAGGAACTTGTTCTATACTTATCCGGGTGATCGGAAAATGGCTGACAAAATTTAAAAAGGTGGTAGAGGGAACTTAAACAAACATTTTTTGTCATAAAATGTGTATCCGGAAATGGCGCGCTTAAGCGCTGGTGACGGAGAAAAAGTGTAAGGTGAAATGAAAGATAATGTATAAGTGCCCGCGTCATTTCCAGACACACATTCTGTGACAAAAAATGCTTGTTTTGGTTCCCTCTACCATCCTTTAAAATTTTGCCAGATAGTTTCTCATTCCTCTATATATTATTCAAATGGGGAGGGGGGGTGCCGGAAACTGTATTTTAATACACAACAGTGAATTAGCCCACCCAAAAAGTTTTAAAACCCCCTTTTGTAGTGTTATCTGTAGAAAAAGGCAAAAAAAGAAAGTTTCTAATTCCAATTCGTAAGCAAGCAAGATTCTGTCTTAACATTTAAAAAAGTTCTGAAAATAACTGCTACTTCCTTAATAATAAAAATACACTAATTAAACAACGTGCCAACAGTTAATTTAAAGAGAATGTCTGCATCGAAAAGAATACAAAAATATATATATATTATCAGGGTCGGACTGGGCCAGGTGAAAGGGCGCAGACCTTGGATTTTCAGAGGGCGCAACAATTTTAACGAACTTACATCAATTTTACTTACTTGTGTTGTGTCTGAATTGACAAAGTTTGACACATTCGCGTAGCAATAGCACCAAGTAAGAAAAGGGCTTAATATATTCCTGAGTTTAGGTAGACGACTTCGCTATATTCCCCGTGCATGTTCGAAGTTCCATTAAATCTACACAATGCTACACAGTTTTTTAAACTATGTCATGTAATATTCAAAAACTCTAGAAAGTTGAATACAGATTACCTTGTATCCTACTTTATTCTTTTGTCAATAAATACCTTAGAACAGTCATGGTATAAAAGTGATCACTCCTTACTTAATTATCCTGCAAATAATGTATAAAAAAAATACATAGGTACCAATTTATTGGGAATAATTTCTACTATTATATTCTATTCGAATATTTTGTTTCGGGGATTGTCTACATATTAAAAAATGCACGAACGTTGATTTTTCAAATTGTAACACCTATGTTTGAGTTCCCTGGATCAAGACAGCCTGGGAATATACTTATCTTAATTTTTCATAGAGTTATAACAGAAAATGCGTTAGGGATTTATCTAAAAATTTCGGAAAATAAAATTTAAATCTTACAAGAAAAAGTACTGAACACTCATTTAGTCAGGAGTAAAATTATACAGGAGCTTTCAATTTATAATAAACTTACTTTATATAAAAGTAAATACTACAAAATGTTTCTGGTAAGTGTCTACGTGTTATTTTCTGTAGATTCTTTGAAAACAGAAAGCGATCACCTTAGACTGTAGGAAGGTTCTTTGCATCTCGAAAACTAATTATTCAAATGAGCGGTACACTTACCCACAGTTTTTTTTATTATATATAAAATAATGTCGACGATAATTCATAATTTTTTAATATGAATTTATTAATAATTTTCATTGGCCGACGATTGAGTTTGGCTGCTTTCAATAACTGAGCCAACGGTTAGTTGATCGTCGGTCTAAAAATATGAGTTCCCATTTGACCAACAGTTATGTTTGCTGGCAAAACTGCGCTAATAATAATATTAAAATATGCAAATAATTAATCCTATTTTCATTAGAAACTTCAACTAATTTGTTTATTTTTTGGCAAAAATTAATTATGCTTCTAGAACTAAAACTATTATGTAAATAAATTTTACTTTTATACGACTATTAAAATGCAAGAATATCAGTGCTAAGAGCTCCAACCTCTATTTAAAAAATACATATTTATTTGACATAATATGAATTAGTTATCAAGTCCAGTTATAAACATGGTATAGATGCAAATACAATTTCTGATATAATCTGATATGAAATGCTGTTTATTTACTACAGCTTCTTTTCTTTAGTAAAGTAGCATCTTTAAATGTGGTCTCTGACGGTGTCTGTTTCATCACACATATAAAATAAAGATTCAGTATGCAAAATTCGTTCAAAAAATATTTATGTCGAGAACAAAAATGTACTTTCAGTATTGAAATGGAAATTTTGAAACTAAAACTCATGCTTAATTTTTCCTTTTGAAAAAGTACCACATATTATAGCAGTATTTGAATGTCCAAATATAGGGGTATTTGAATGGGAAAATAACACTTGCTTGTGAAAATATTACACTTGCAGCATTTGGGAGAGCAGGAGAAGGAAGAGGCATTTTGTGTGCTTAAAAAATACTTTATGCATCCTTAAAATGCTGAATTGATATCGCACTATAAAAAGGTTATCAAAAGCCACACAAAACGTTTTTACCTTCTAATATTTATCTCTCTCTTTTATAAAGTTGTTTTTCGAAAAGCATGTGGTTTCAATTATAGGTCCATTCAGGGACGGCTTTAAAAGGGCGCAAGGACCCCTGAGTACTACACTGTTACAAATCTCCAGCTTTTGCTGCAGACACACTCCACCGGTTTTAGAGAAAACGGTTACTTTACTATATTATGGAGCATTTTCAATGGTCGAAATAGAGATATTCTATAAAAGCGGTGGAGTGACTATGCAGCAAAAGCTCAAGATTTTTAACAGTGTGCAACGGAGGATACGCAAAATATTTGATCTGAGATTAAGATCTAAAAAATACCATCCTAAGAACCGATGAAAAAAATCTCTCTCAGGGCGCGGGAGTATCACATGGGCGTGAGCCTTAGTAGTCACGGCGCGCCAGGGCTATAAAAACTTTCCCTAGGTGCCCGTTTTCTATCCTCAATCGTATGCAAACACGTCCGCTTTGGTTTCCAATTCTGAAAATTCCTTCGATGTATGTATCTTCAATTTCTTTATGATAGTAAAAATCCCTCTCTTTTGCTATCTGTCTGTTAGTTGATAACTATCCCTAAGCAAATTCTCGAAATTTAGTACACTAATCAGAATATATGTGTGTGGAAAAATATTGGAACGGCTTAGGGGCGCGAAATTTTCCCTGGCTGAGGACGCACCGGCCCTCGGGCCGATGGGCCAGTCCGAGCCTGTATATTATTTATTTTATTATAACTGTCCTATCTTGTTGGTTAATCTATGATTTACTTTTTTCACCTCCTCCCTATAATCCAGGAGGCGCTGATGTGGGTATCCATAGTTTGGACAAAAACAATCTGTCACTCTTTTAAAGGTACTTTATGTCTTTCATGTCCTAGAGAAAATACCCAATCATTGCATAGAGGATGGCAGGATTTTTGACTTTGGAGATTCCGCTCAGTTATGTCTTCTACAGCAACCAACAAACCAACCAGTAACACACAAAATAAATAAACATGTAAAATTCTTCCTGGATCTTACTCGATTTATTTTTACTAATACTGAGGATAATTACTCATTTATCGATAAGGAATATTGGAATCGTTTTGCCCAATGTATTGTCTGAGTCTTTTAAACAAACTCAATAAATTTGATGACATTTGTTACTTTTAAACATGTATATTGTGAATTCTGTTAAAAAAGAAGATGGCAAAACACAACTCATAGTACTCCCCTACCTCTGCAAAATTTGTAAAAAGGCTTTTTTAAGACAGAGTGCTCTTCATGAACATTTGCCCTCTCATGTAAAAAAGGCTGAGTGTGAAACTGTTGAACCGAATATACCAGATTCAAACACTGACATAAATAATTTAAAAGCTCATGCTTGTCACTTATGTGATCGAAGTTTTGCTTCCAAAGCATATTTGCAAAAACATATTTTGTTGCACGAAGGTCAGAAACCACACACTTGTACAATATGCTACAAATGCTTTACATTGAAGGATAGTCTACATAAGCATTATAAAATCCACGATCCGATGAAGCAAAGATTTTTCTGTTCAGAATGTGGTAAAGGTTTTACATCAAGGCAATATTTGCAAAAACATACTCTGATTCATACTGGGGAAAGGCCGCATGTTTGTAACATTTGTAAGAAATCATTTACTTTAAAAACTAACCTTCATAAACATTACATGATTCATTCTGATGACAAAGCGTGTTACGTGTGTGATATTTGTGGCAGAGGTTTTTCTTCAAAGGCTTACTTAGAAAAACACCATCTCATACATATTGGAGAGCGTCCTCATGTTTGTGGCATTTGTTATAAAGCCTTTACTTTGAAGACTAATTTACATAAGCACTATTTAACACATACTGGTTACAGACGCTTTGGTTGTCAGACATGCAATAAAAGGTTTAAAACTAAAGGAGCTTTACAGCAGCATAATTTAATACACACTGGCATGCGACCATATACTTGTAAACTTTGTAATAAAACATTTAAACAAAGAAGTCATCAACTAAAGCACATGCAGTTACATCCAGTTGCAGAATGCAACATTAATGAAACACTTGATGATAATGATGTACCTGAAGTTTGATGCTTCACAGTCTAAAGTAAAATAAAAGCTGAAGTTATTGGCCATTATCTGTGTAAATACATGTATAATATTTGATTAGACATGCATTTAATGTATACAGTTGATCAAAAAAAGAGAGCACTCACTAAATATTAATCACTGAATTGTCACAGTAAAAAACAAGAATAGCTTATTCGATTTTTTAATTATGTCTTCTTTAAATTTATGTTTTTAAAAAAGGCTTAGGAAGGTATCTTTATTGAGAGATTGTACTAAACACTGAAATTTTCAATTTGAACACCCAATTTTGCCATCATATATTGATTTTTTCAGAAAATTTAACTCTAAGATACCAAACAGTAAGTCATATAGTTTAGGAATTATACAGATTTAAAGTTTTGAATTCCTAATGTTAAATTCATTTTTAATAAAAGTAAAACAATCTGCATTGCATGCAGCTTTATAAGTATAACTCAAATACTACTTGAGAGAATTAGCTATAATTTTAGATTTACATATTTGAAGATTCTAGAAATTGATTTCTTTTAAAAGTTTTATAGGTTGCAATTACAATACATATATATATTTTTAAATATTAATTGAAAAATACATAAAATATGAAATAAATTTTCAGTACTTTTATGTTAGCTGCAGAGTTTCCCCCAGGTTTAAAAAAGGGCAAGGTGCTTCTGGGGAAAAGGGCTCTTTTTGAATTCTTGACTTGAGGGCCCTTTTCTTTTATTGTTAAAGACATTATTTGGGTTTTTTAAAGCCACTTTTTTAAATATTTAAAAGTCAGGATATTCTTTTCAAGACAACATTGAGTGAATTTTTACTATGAAAGCAAATTTTTAAATGTGAAAGAAGAAAGAACACTTTTTTACTGAGGGGCAAGAAGGGTACTATTTTGTAAACCAAAGGGCAGGCATGTTGCAGCACCCTTCTGAAACTGTCTGAGCTAGACGCCAGTGATTGCCAAAATTTTTGAATCTTACCAATCTTTTAACATAGCTAAAAAACAACAAGCTAATATTTTAACATTGCAATATAATATCTTAAAAAACTTACTTAAAAATAGCTAAATTATATTCATGATAAAATATGTAAAAACAAACATATCAATACAAATAAATAAATCTTGCATGATCAGGTCTATTAATGTAAGTAAAATGCTAAGTCCATTACAAAAATGTTAAAATAAGATATAACATAAACTAGAAACATTTTATTTCATAATGAAAGCATTATATCTAATTTTATATACACAAAAATAGAAACTTATGTTATATAAGATCCTAAAATCTTTTAATATCATTTAGCGTTTGCAAAAATGTAAAGATTTGACGAGTTATCACTGGCGCCCAGCTAACATAAAAGTACCAAATTTTTAAAAAATATATATCCATTGTAACCTATAATACCCTGTTTGCACTGGACATTTAAGATAGATCGCCATTTTTGAGGTGGTACCCTCCCGGAATCGAATACATGTTCACATCGCAAAACTCATCTAAAATAACTCACTGAACATCACTGTGTCTGAGATCTGAACAAACATAGAATGTGCGCATGCGCATAAGTTAAAGCCAGCCTCAACAGCCAATCTGTTACAATTAGCCTCCAGAGCCAATTGCAGTGAGAGGTAAGGCTGTATCTAGCAATAGAAAGTTCGAACTCACTGAGTGAGTTTCTGGAACTCTCTCAGTGAGTTCGGCTGTCTTAGATAGCTTAAATATCCGATCTGAACCGGGTATAATACTCGGTTCAGATCGGGTATTTAAGATATCTTAGACTGCTGAACTCACTGAGGGAGGAGTTCCAGAAACTCACTCAGTAAGTTCAAACTTTCTATTGCTAGATGCAGCCAGTACCACTTACTCTGATTGGCTGTTGAGGTTGCCTTTAACATATGCGCATGCGCACATTCTATTGTTGCTTAGATCTTGAACACGGTGATGTTCAGTGAGTTATCGTAGATGAGTTTTATGGTGTGGACAGGTATTCAATTCCGGAAAGGTACCACCTCAAAAATGGCGGTCTAAGATATCTTAAATGTTCGATGCGAACCATTTTATCAGAAATTGATTTCTAGGACCTTCAAGTATGTGAATCCAAAGTTACATTTTATTGAACCAAATAGTACTATTTGAGTTATGCTTAAAAAATCTACACATTGCCCTTTGTTTTATAACTATAAAAAAAATTAATTTAACATTATTAGTTAAGAGGTACATCTGTACAATTCCTAAACTATTTCACCAAATAACTCCTCATTTGTTATTCTAAAGTAAAATTTTCTGAAAAATCCAAACGTTATGTCAAATTTGGGCTTTTGTATATAAAATTTCAGAGTTTGATATAATTCCTGTATGAAAATGATTCCCTGTCTAATCCTTTTTTCAAACATAAGTTGAAAGTTGACATAATTTCCAATTGAATGGCTAATTCAGTTTGGTACTTCTCCATTATCCTATTGATCACTTTTCATAAAAAAAAACTATTGTCAAACTGTAACGCCAAATAAGCAAATGGAAGAATGTTGCCATTGGAATAGCAAAATAAATAAATAAATAAAATACAAGAAATTCGGAAAAGCGTCACTCACCAAAGTTTCAACTATCAGTAAGTTTAAACAAAATAAAATAAAATATACTAATGAAAATAGAATTTTTTTTTTTGACATTATTTTTCTTAATTATTCCTCTTGGCTGGTGAATAAATGTTTGTGATGTCAGTTGAAACTGATCTATTGCACGTCACTATGCATTGCAACAGTTTTTCAGTGCTTTTTATCTTTTATAATTATAACACTGCCTTTTAAGGACACAATTGCTATTTTAATTAATGAAATAACTAATAAATCAGTAAATCATAATGAAAAATACAGATAAATGTCGAATTAAAAACCACTTGATGACATAACAAACACGTGTAATGCTTCTGACGTCAAGTGAATGGGACTGCATTTTTGGCGTTAAATCCTATAGTTTGGCGATAGTTTTTTACTATGATAAATGGTCGACAGGATAATGGAGAGGTATCTTTGGAAAAATAATTTGGAGATTAAAATGTATGACATATATTTGAGATTTCTAAGTACATTGCAACTTTCTAATAGTTAATGTAATAATCTGTTGTGTTAAGTATGTAAATAATTACAGTTTTTATGTTTAAAAAGTAAAAATATTATTATAGAATTGTTTTGTTTTTTTATTGTAGAGTCAATTTTTTAGCTCTACATTGTTGATTTATTTAGTTATTTAAAGAAAGTATTGTTATGTATAAATATTATTATATTTATACATTTATGTTTTGTTATAGTATTGTTCATAAAAATTATTAGTTTACAATTATTAAGCATTCATTTATGGTATTTAAAAAAAAAGTTTTTGAGGTTTATGAAAACATTTTTGAAAAATTAAATTTTTATGCTTTATTTAGTCCAGTCTAAAAAATCTTTCTCTTTGTATTAAAAAAATCTCTATTTTTTTTTAAATTTGTGCAATGTTAAAAGTATTTCTTCATGAGTTTGTTTTATGTTTATTATAAAAAAATATTACTATTTGTAGAAATTCCCGTATTTGTTTATTTATTGCTTTTTATTATAAAAACTTGAGCTGTAAATTTTATAATGTGCTTGATAAAGCATATGTTTTCATGTCTTTTAATTGTCTTTGCTGAATAAACCACTAAAAAATCCAAACAAGATTAATTGCTGTTTTTCTTTGATTTGCCTGCAAATTTATCAGAATTATTTTTAATTATCATTGAAGAATAATGTTTTATGAGTTAACTTTTTAAAGAAAAATATTTTATTGTGCATGTGTAATTATGTAACCACATATATTATGTGTTTTAAAAATTATATTGCAGAAAGTTAAAGGCATCATTAACCTTTAAAGACATGGATGGTGTACTGAATGTGCTGTCTTTCCAAAGACCCTTCAGTGTTCAACCAATGTTTAAAGTTATAATTTTTTCTGATTCTCTTTCATTAGTTTTATAGGGAAGTCACCACTAGTGTACGAAATATGCCACCCATGTATTTGTATAATTTATTCTATTTTCTTTCTTAATTAAATTAAATTATATTTTTTATAAATTTGATGCCTTTTATTTTTATACTATTACTAGACAATTGCATTAAAGAAAAGTATCATTACCACAAACCATTTGTGGTATATTATTATTCTAAAAAAAATTGTCTTTTTTTTTATCAATTTTATGTTTATTACTTCTATACTATTATAAGACATTACATTAAACAAGAATATCATTAAAAAAGTTGTTATTTATGCTTTAAAATGGGTCGGTGTATATCGTATGTACCTGTGTTGCTACAAACCATCCATGTTTTTAAAGGTTAACTAAGTTTTATCTACATAGTTATAAAAAATTCATTTGCACCAACCTTTAAAAGATATGTCATATTGAAAATACATGATAAGCAATAATTATTTTATCTCTTTCTTATGTAATATACTTCCAAACAGCTACAGTTTTACTGTGTTTTATTTCAATTCCTTTAGTTTCTGGTTTTATTTATTCTAAATAGTCAAGATGTATTTTTCATTTATTGAATTAGATAAATATAGGGTTATTTTGGATGTTGAATTTATTCAAAGCACATAACTAATTGATTTATTAAAATTTCAGACACAAAATTGCTTAAAAGAGAAGATGAAATTTATCAGAATTTTTGTTCTGCTTTTCTTTTGGTATTAAAACACACATTTATTATTATTATTATTATTATTATTATTATTACTTTGTTAGAAGCAGGTGATGCTCTCTTAACTAGCTAACTTGGTGAATATATACAGAGAAAACATGATAAAATTATATACTGTATAGCAGGGCTGTCTGACACCGTGCCATGACCTTAGGTGCCATTTTAGAACTTTCTTGGTAGTAGAGGCAAGTGGGCTTTCTTTTGATCTTGTGGTACACATTAGAGATGAGACATGCTCAACTTTTATACCAGTATTCAGGTTTGGGCTCATTCTATCTGAAACTGGAAATTTTATTTATTCATGTAGGGGAGACCGGTACACACGGGACCTATGGGCACAGTGGACCACCCCCTAATATTTTATTTATTTAAATTTTTTTTTAAGCTTCTCTTCTATCCTAATAGACAACAGCACTGCAATGATTATTTATAGCCTTCAGAAAATATGTTTAGCTCAGATTGAACTATTTTATCCTGATTGGTTGTTTTGAGCTTCTAAAAGTAAAATTTTTCATCACATATTTTTATTTTTTTTAGTAATTAAAGGTTGTAGATAAATAAAATAAAACAGCTTTTTTACAAAGCTAAGATACTTGTTTTTATTTTACTTTAAAGTTAATATGTTTAAAAGAAAGCTATAAACAATATTAATAGGATTATTTATTGAACTTCAACATGGGGCACAGTGGTCCACAATCCACCCTGCTCCTGTAATGCAGAATGTTCAAAATATTTAATAATTGCTTATTTCCTATAAAGAAAGATTGTTTTAAAGTAGATTTAACTGTAAAATAAAGTAAACAAATAAAAATAACAATTTATTTAACATAGTAAGAGATATTTTGGTTTGTATTTACTGCCTTTGATAAATATAACTGTAGTCTAATTGTTGATGATTCTATTCAAGTAAGATTCATGAGACGCAAATTGAATGGAAATCAGTTTATTTCTCCCGAAACTGTAGATGAATCTGCTGTTGATGTCAATGATTTCATAATGTTGCTCTCAGACCCAAAATTATTTCTTGAAAATTCCAGGCTCAATCTTACTCATAAGTACTTTGGAATTTCATTTGCAAATTTTAATGTGCGCTGATTTTTTTTGTACTTAAGTAATAACTTCAACTAAATTGCAATTGTTCCTGTATTAATCTGTTATTATTTTCAAAATATAATTAATTTTTTGTTTTTGTTTCAAAATTTATATTATTATGTTATTTTGCAGGTGAAGGGGCAACAAAAAAGAATTAGATTAATGAAAAATAGATTTATATTGTATTTTAGATAATACCTAATAGTGGTCCACTGTACCCCGGTGGGTGGACCAGTGTACCCCGCTTCCGTGGTACACTGGTCCACTTTACAAGTGTATATAATTTTTTTTTTTTTTTTTAAATGTATTGAAAACTATGTTGTGAGAAAATTATGATGGATGTAAGAAGGTTTAAGTAATATTCAAAAATATTTTCATACAGATCGGTCAGTCTGTTAAAGAGAAAAAAAATGTTAACTGAAAAAGTGGTCCACTGTGTACCGGTCTCCCCTATAGAATAAATAAAAATAATTTAATTTTTTTTTTCTTGAAAATTAATTATTCCATTTCAAGTTATTTTAATGCTGTTTTGATCAGAATGAGAGGGAAACAGAAATCTTGTTTTTCTATTCTAGTTTTAGAATGCTATTTTTTTTTATTATTAATTGCAGTGTTTGCAGATTTATGTTTCACATTGACTTTGACAACCTTTTGATATGGTGCCAATCAGAAGAGGCACCATGTTTTTAGTTTGATTTTTGTTTTTCAACACAGTGAGTGCCATGACACAGTGGGTGCCATTTCAGAACTTTCTTATCAGGAGAGGCAGGTAGACTTTCTTTTGATCTTGTTGTACACATTAGAGATGAGACAGGCTTGATTTTTATACCAGTAGGTATTCCGGCTCGCGCTCATTCTTTCTGAAAGTGAAAATTTTATTTATTCATTTATAGAAAAAATAAAAAGAACGTTAATTTTTTTCCCTTGAAAATGAATTATTCCAGTCATTTTAATACTATTTTGATCAGAATGAGAGGAAAACAGAAATCGTGTTTTCTATTCTAGTTTTAGAATGCTTTTTTCAAAAATATTTATGGTATTTGCAGATTTATGTTTGACATTGATGGTGACAATCCGAAGAGGCCTCAAGCTTTTTAGTTTGATTTTTGTTTGTGATAAATAAACAGCACAATATTTTTTTTAACTGAATTGGTTATTTTTTTATTTTGAGATCTAATGTGAAAAGAATATTTTCTTCAGTTTTTAGTCAAGTGACATTAGTTTGAAGTATGCGAATTTTAGTCTCCTATTCTGTACAAGTCATAATCGCTCTTCATATGAAAATAACATTAGTGGTTCTTATATCTATGTTTCATCATGCACTCTGCTCATCCTGAGGTTCTGCTCTGCACATTTATGAAGTCACTTTAATTCATAGGTAAATATAATTGGCATGTATTGTTATTCAGATAGAAAGCAATTGAACAGTGTTTTCTCTTTTCCTATAAAATCATTAGAGCTTTCAGTTAACAGTGTCAATTTTTTAATTTAAATTGATTTTAAAGACGACACTACCACAAAAAATTGTTATGAAGAAAGAATCAATTAATAATTTAAGATGTACACCTTTTATAGGAAATTAAACAACATTAGATTCTTTGGCATATAAAGTGATTTCTTCAAATTTCATGCATTTATTCATAAAATACACTTTTTTAATGTGTCCATCTAATCTGTCCAACTCATCTCTAGTGCACATCTGAGAAGCAATTAATAGTTTTATTGCCACATATATTTTAAAAATTCGCCAAAGTATTCATTGATGATAAATGTGACCCACTTTCCGAATGTTACAATAGAAAGGCTTTAGTATATTGTGCTGTCCTCTAAAAAAAACCCATTTTTTGAAATTTTCTCTATATAAAGTCTAATAAAGAATTTTAAAAAATTAAACATGGCTAAATTGTTACAGCTTGTTCGGACTAAGATTTTAATGTTGAACATTTTTCATTTTATCACTTTATTACAAAATGGCAGCCAATTAAGCGAGAATTTAAAAAAAAAAAAACTTTTCCAAACAATAACCCATACTCCCTGAAGAAAGACCCACATCTAACATAATCAACTCAAAATGAAGCATTTTATTACACATTAATGGTTTAACATAAAAAAATAATAATAAAAGGTTCTGTAGATCATTCTAAAATTCTATTATAACAAGAAAATCTATAAAAATGAAGTTCATGTTTTGCCAGAATTCTGCAATTATTAGTTTAAATTATTTTAAAACTAAATAAGCACTTCTGAGGTATTTTTAACTATTTTTATTATTCTAAATGATGCATTAAAAAAATGGACTTTGAAATATTTGATGTGGATTCAGGTGGTTTTATTTTATTTATTTATTTTTTAAACATTTCACTGTGGGGTTTTTTTTTAGAAGACAGCACAATACATTATTTATAATTTTATTAGTTTATGTGGAAATAAAAACATTTAAAAATAATTAATATTTGCATTATTATTATTATTATTTTTTTTAATACAAGTGTCATTAACATTAAGCTTTTTGGCTCTTTCTCCAGCAAATGTGTTTGAGACTTTTGTTTACCCTTCTGAAAAATGCAATGCTGAATTTACGGTGATTTATTTTTTTCTGAAATTTGTTTTCACTAGATATTTGAATCATAGAGCACATGATGTTTCACTGTAGGAGGGAGATGCATGCATAATGTGTATGCATGTGTGTATCGTTATTACTAATGTAGTGATATAATACTAACTATTATGTGTTTCCAATCATGTGAATAATGGCACCCTTCATTGTTTACCATCAGCAGAGGTGCCTTTTTTACTGAGAAATTGGACAGCCCTGCAGTACAGGACAAAATTTCGGAATCTTGAAATCCAGAACTTTTTCTTTCACAGGTTATTTGATCTGCATTATTTCTGATTCCAGAATGAAAGCGTCTTAAATGCATCATTTACAGGTATAATGTACACTTGTTTTGTTAGAGAATGTCTTCCACCTGCCCCTAAAGTTTTTTGGATTTCCCCAGTCCCAATGAATTTACCATACCTTCAGAAAATCTTTCTCCAAGCTTAATTCATCTGGGACTCTCATAAATTAAAATAAAAATCTTGCACACAAAAGAATTTGTACATTCCCTTCTGCATGCACATACACACAGGACCTGTTTTTGAGAATAGCTGTTAGCATATTAGAGTTTTTTAGAATAGCTGTTGTGAGACCATTCAACAACTATTCAATCATTCACATTTAGTTTTACTGCATCCCTTTTTTTTTAGACACAACTAACACAAGTGTACAGAAGAACAGTAAATATTTAAAAAAAATATTTGTGATTTATATTTTAAAAAATCTGATTGTTTTATTAATTTTATTATTATCATTTGTATCATAATTTTTAATTAATAGCCTGTCAACTTTCCCTTATAAATATTGATTATGCATAATCTCCTTTGTTTTGTGAAAAACTTTTTTTTTAAAAATGTCATCCTTTTTTTCTTTTTACTGCAGAATTGCATTTTATTTGTTGGAAAAAAATGAATATGCAGGAAACTTTTATATGAGATTCAGCTTAAGCTCACAAATTTAGCATTAGAATAATCGCTTCAAATTTCTTTGTGCTTTGCAAAATACAAGGGTAAGTCATTAAGTAAGTGACAAACAATAATTAAATAATAACTTACAATGATATTCACTTCAAAACTATTTTTATTTCTCAACATATTCTCCACCAATATTTATGCACTTATATCACCATTTTATTAGTGTCCCAATACCAGCTGTGTAGCATTCTTTGGGTTGCTGTCTCAGCCACATTAGGACTTCAAATTGAACACAGGAGACAATTCAACAGTTTGGTTGGCAACTTCAACATCCACCATACAGCTTCGACTTAGCTCCAAGCGATTTTCATCTGTTTAGTCCATTAAAAAAACATCTTTGAAGCAAGATGATGTTCACAGATGATGAAAAGGTTCAACTTGAAGTCCTAATGTAGCTGAGACAGCAACCCAAAGAATGTTATGCAGCTAGTGTTGGGGCACTGATAAAACGGTGATATAAGTGCATAAATATTGGTGGAGACTATGTTGAGAAATAAAAATAGTTTTGAAGTGAATATCATTGTAAGTTATTACTTAATTATCTTTTGTGACTTACTTCATGACTTTCCCTCGTATTATGTAGAACATCATAAAGTAACATCAACTCTAGGCAGTGTTTCCAGATCTTTTTGCATTGTTCCTCCCCCAAACAAGGATAACTTGCAATGGTGCTTCCTCCACCCTCTTCAGCATACACAGGGATGTTTATTGCTCAACAACTAATACTTATCCTTGATTAATTTTAACACAATTATTTTTATTCATAAATAAATCATATGAGTTGTCATTTTTCAACTGAGACATACTTGTATACTTCATAGAGTTTCTTTCAATTCAAAGTATAGATCATTTCTGGCAGTTCAAGAATATATGAGAGTGCAAGTCTTTCGTTTTCCACTTACACCATTCATAATATTCGTATGTGAAAGATTCTATTAGAACCATGCCCTTAAATTGTGCTTTGTGTGCTACAACTTGGAGCTGGACCCAATTATAATAATTTATAGTCAAGTTTAATATATTCTATTAATTTGAATTATGGATTAAAAAAACCCCAAAATAATACAAATGATAGTCTCTAAAATTGGAAAAGTATAGTAGTGAAAATTGGATTAGACATAAAATATTGAGGTAGAAAGATGTGAGAGACTTCTTAGACAATACATACATAATTTATGTCTACTCTAATATACAACAAAAACTTTCACAACTATTTCCTTAGAACTACAAATATGTCAGTTAGGTACCTAGTTAAGGCTATGCTTCCCAGACTTGTACAGTCGTGGAAAAACAAGTGAACACCCCCTACTAACTTTGCAAAAAATTATTGTAGAAGAAAGTTACTAGTACCAAACGACTGGAAATAAAGTCTACTTTTAAATGATGTTTATAAAATTTTCTTTGGGGGCCATCTACATATCAAAACAAACCCAAAATTTGTTTTTTTTCAATGGCAAGACCCAATTTTGACAAGATATTTTTAATCTTCAGTTCAAACTATGCCGAGATACCAAATTTCACAAAATCCTACGATTAGTTTCAGAGAAATTATTTTAAAGTGAACATATTTTAGGGGCTGTATCCAAATTCAAGTTCGGTACTCGATTGTTGAAATGTTGCAGAATGACTAAGTCACTTCTATTAATATATTATTTCTTGCCAATATGACCATTTCATTCACTCGCTATCTGACTACCTTCAAAACATCGATTGTGAGAAAAAAATCACTATTTTATTTTACTTTCTTAAAGGACACATTTTTCTGTTTCTGAATCTGTTTTTACTTTGTCTGTATGACTATTAGAAATATAATTACAGCCATTTAAAAAAGATCTGTTGATGTCAATTTAAACCGGAAATGGATCGAAAATGAAGGATTTTTTAGTTTTGGGTGGCATTTTTTAGGATTTACAGTTAATATTATACTTAAGCTGTATCTATAGCAAAGCCTCATATATTTTAATTGCTTTTTTATATAATTTGAAAGCTAAAATAGACCATATCTTCTACCTTCGGCAATTGTGTTTACATTTTCTACATATTTACTCGCCTTTTTATTTCGAAATTAAGCTTATTAAGCTAATTTAAGATCTAATTGTTTGGAAAACTCTTACGATGTCTAGAGTGTAATGAACTAAAGACTTTGTTCTAGGAATATTATTTGTTGATTTATAGCTATTTTTATGAAGAATTACATGAAAAAATACCAAAATGTTATAGGTAATTGTATACAATCACATGTATCTTTTTTACATTTCAATATATTGATTAGTTTTTAGTTCATTACACTCATGAGTATCTTACATACATATGATAAAAAAAAGATTCATGATTTATCAATTTTTTTTTTTTTGTGTAGAACTTTTGTAAAAATTTGCTAAATTTTGACAAAAGTTCTTAAATTCTCACCTTTTTAAATAAAGAAGCTTAGTTAAGATATATTTCTCCATTCTTTTCTTAATTTCGTGTTAGATTATACTGGAAAATGTTTTAAAACGTGTTTGAAAAAAAAGCCTCCGCACATAGAATCAACAATTCTCGGAGACATTCCAACCATAGCAAAAATGATGTGAAAGACATTAAATGCAAAACGAAAGTAGAAATATGTGAAGAATAATGTAGTAGAAGGCTCAAGTTATGAAGCTAGTAGATTTAATGTTTATTTATTTAAAAATGTACTTTTAAACTCATGTGAAATCTTTAGCTGTGTTTTCTGAAAAACTTGATCTCATTCAAAATAGTAAATGGGGTTTATGATAACTCAAAAATTTACTATGATATGAGTACAAAATTTGTTAAGTAAGCATTTTATAATGTTTAGAGTGTAATGAACTATAGTTGTGGCTCTAGGCATTTTATTTGTTGATTTATAGCTCTTTTTATGAAGAATTACATGACAAAATATTGAATTTTTAATTGTATATAATCATCTGTATCTTCTTTTACATTTCAATATATTGATTAGTTTTTAGTTCATTACACTCATGAGTATCTTACATACATATGATAAAAAAAGATTAATAATGTATCAAGATTTTTTTTTTTTTTTTTTTTTTTTTTTGTAGGGGTTTACACTGTTTGTAAACATTTGTTAAATTTTGACCAAAATTCTTCAATTTTATAAAATGTTGCATAGTTATAATATATTTCTTCATAATTTTTTTCCTTTGGTGTTAGATTATACTGAAAAATGATTTTTAAAATGTCAAAAGTAGAGTTTTTGAAAAAAATGGCTCTACGCGTAGTCTGATACCTTATATTTCGGCTATTGTTACATATGGTAAAATCCTTTTAAATATTCATTTTATAATGTTTACAAGAGTTGAATTATCCGATTAAAACATCTGGTTAAACATAAGGTTATCTGTGATTAAAACAGTTTTCGAAAATGTGAATGTGATTGGAATTTTATAGGTGTTTTTTTATAATGTTTTTTCTCAGATTTTGAATTTATTTTTAGAATAAAAAATAGTATGAAGCAGTATAAGGAAACAATGTAGAAAAAATTCAGACAAATTGCTTTTCAGTCTGAATATAAATCTTAACTCAACTGCTATTGGCATATTTTTAAAACTTTTTCAGCAAATACACAACACATATGCATTTATAAGAAACTTTACTTCAGCTATGTATACCACAGAAAAAAAAAAAAATAAGTTTTTTAGGCTGGAGAAGAAGCTAGAAATTCAATTAAAGATAACAAAAATAATGAATAAGATTTTTTATCTAAAGTAGGACTGTTTATTTTTAAAAAATGAGCTTTGTTAATTAAAAAATATAAGCAAAACTAATTTACATAACTGACATAAAATTATCTCTCATGCAAATACGATTTACGTAATTTTAATAAAAAAATTAACAGAAAAAGTTTTTAAAAAATCTTATTCTAATCAACAATAAAATAAGTAAAATATTTTTTCAAATTATGCTTTTCTGCACATCATAAGACATAGATGGCCCCTTAAACCAGCATCTTGCCATTTTTTAAGTATAATTTGAAAACTACTTGGAAGAAAATTTTAAAATGTGCATAAAGCAGGACATAATAAATATAAATCCATCAAAATATATATATATATATATATATATATATATATAAAATTAGGTTGTAATTCCTAATTTTTTTTAAATATTATTTTCATAATTTGTATTATAAAAATTACAAATTCAAAATATTTATGCTTGGATTTTTTAGTATTATAACCAAACAAAAAGTTAGCACATTAGAATTATAATTTCAGGAGATATTAATAAAAATATGAAAATGTAATTTAACTATAGAAGCTCTAAATTTTGAATATTTATAATTCAAAAACTTATCATCCAAATGACTTTAATTTGGTTTCTAGGCATAGTTTGAACTGAATATTTAAAATGTCAAAATTGGGTGTTACCATTGAAAAAAAACAAAGTTTGCGCTGGTTTTGATATGTAGATGGCCTTCTAAGAAAATTTTATATGCTTCATTTAAAAGTACACTTTATTTCCAATCGTTTGGTACCAGTAACTTTCTTCTATGATAATTTGTAGCAGAGTTAGCGGCACTAATTTTGTCCTTAACCAATAATCATCAATAAAGTATTTAATTAAATTTTCAGCAGAGGTCAAATTACGCCGGAAATTAATGAATACAAAGGATGGGAATTAGCACTTTACTACACAGCATACAACCAACAGAGTGAAAAAATGTCCAGACCGGGGATCGAACCTGGTATCTTTGGTTATTGCACACCAATGCTTTACCATTTGGAGCTATCCAGTCTAGCATTCTCTCATTGTTATATGGCAAGGCTACAATTCTGCAGCACAAGGTGGAAACATCAATCATGAGCACAACCAACTTCAATGGCATGTATGAGACAAATTAAACACAGTATCGGTGAATATTTATATATCGAAACTAAAGTTGAGCTCATGATTGACGTTTCCACCTTGTGCTACAGAGTTGTAGCCCCATATAAGAGTGAGAGAATGCTAGACTGGTTAGATATATAAATATTCACTGATACTGGGTTTAATTAAAATCAAAGCTTAAGGATCCTCTCCCCTCACACGAAAACACCAATTCGTTAATGGTAATCCTACGGGGCATTATTTTCTAATATCTCGTTTGCATTTCAATATTTTTAAACGATTTTGTTTTACATTGGACAGCTGAGATCAATCTCTATTTCCTCTATTGATTATTTTTTCGATTTTCTTTGCAGATTTTTTTTATGGAGATACTTTCACATTCGGTACCGGTTTCGAAAGCGAAAGTATCTTTGTAAAAAAAATCCACAAAGAAAATCAAAAAAGTAATCAACGGTAGAAATAGAGATTGATATCCAATGCATAAAAAAAAAAAGTTTAAAAATATTGAAATGTAAACGAGATATTAGAAAAATAATGCCCCATAGGATTAACATAAGTTGGAAGGTTTCTGAAAATATTTAAAATGTTGGGTAAATAATATAATTTAATTAAATAGTTAGAATTATAATTTACATGTCTCAATGATTTCTTTTGAGTAATGAATTAAAATTTGACTAATCAAATTATTCGGTTTGCTTCAATAGGCGCTCATTAATTTGATCAATAGAGAACTGAGAAAAGAACTCGAATTATACTAAAAAAAAAGAAAATGACTTTTCATGATATCATTTAAGAAAAAGTACTTATCTAACATTAGAAAAATACATCTTTTATTTATAATTCAAATAGTTTCAAACATATCAACAAGCTAACTTTTATCAAAAATAGAAGCATAACTAAAATAAAGTGAAACTGAGATGTGATTGAAAAATTTTAAAGAATAATAATTAATACATTAAAAAAAAAAAAAAAAAAAAAAAAAAAAGAGAAAGAAATAAAGTGATGTTTGATGCAATTTCTTACTTCTGTGTTTTACAGCCAATCTTTCTATTTGGAATAAACATTTCAGTTCTTTGTGAGCTAAAGGCTGCACCCCAGTAAAAGTTTTCAAAATATTAAGTTTTGAAGAAATTGTCACTGTTAAGGAAGAAATGTATTAGTTTTTGAGAGCAAGGAAATAAAAAGATTCACAATTTAATAGGGTGACAACAATTGTACAATCACAAGTGAAACAGATGGCTCTTTATTTGGAAATTACTCAATCGATTTCTATACCTTTTTAAAATCACTGAACTAGAAATTGATCATTCAGCGAGAAATAAAAGTAAAAATACAATAGTTCTGTGATTTTACAACCAAAATTATATGTAAAACAGTCGACATTGGTGTACCTTTTTCAAGAACTAATGAAGCAATTTCAATACTTACTTTAAAAAAAAATTATAATAGAAATCCTTTATTTGTAAAATTGCATAACTATTGTATTTTTCATTTCTATCCAAATGATCAATTTATAGTTTAGTTACTGCCAAAGCTATTAAAAAAAGAAAAGTATTGAAATCACTTCAGCAGCAGAGTTCATACACATACAGTGAAACCTCCTTGTGTGACCACCTCACTCGACGACCAATTTTTAATGAAACGAAATTTATTCTCATAGGCTCAATGCTAATTTTACCTCCATTCAAAGACCATTCTCAGTGGAACTCCCCTCCATGAGCGACCAATTTGTTTGAAGAAACGGAAATAAATTCCATTCTTTCCTTTTTCCTTTGATCTTTAGCTTTTCTGCCATGGATGAAATGGGACTTTTATTTCATGCAGTATACCAACTAAAAGTTTGATGGAAAAGTCAGAAGCTAAAGGAAGGAAAAAGGCAAAAGAGCGGTTAACCGTATTGTTTTGTGTTAATATTGTTGATGAAAAGGAAAATCCCTTAGCAATTTGGAAATCTCAACAACCAAAGTTATTTAAAAATGTGAATATGACTAAAATGGATATAAAGTGGAAGTCAATGCAAAAGCATCGATGATGTCTCGATATTCGAAAAATGGTTGGTGGCATCCAACAGAGAAACGTCATCCTATTATTGAATAACGCTCCATGTCATGTTAACCATATATATATATATATATATATATATATATATATCAGCGTAAAACTTCAGTTTTTTCACTTCAGTCAAAGATAAATTTTCATGATACTACTTGTTATCTTTAGAGTCTAGAACAGTATAGCTCAAAGCAGCAAGGGCCCTTCAATAGCCTCAAACCCAACACTTCCCTCTTCTCGGTGCATTAAATTTGTGCAATTTTCCGGTATTGAAATCAGCCTTTAAAGTCCGGTCAAATGTCCAGGAAAAAGGCGTAGGGACGGTTACACGCTGCCGCTCTGCGATTTCGCTAAAGAGCACAAGAATTTTAAAGGATTTCCCATACTTTTACATGTATGCTGTCCTCAATATATTTTTTTTAAATCTCATTTGAAAAGAAAGAAAAAAAAATCGAGAAAAGCACTTAAAACAGATTTTATTATATTAAAATCTAACACAGTAGAGTACCGCTAATCTGAAAACCTGTAATCCACGATGAATCTACAAAGAAATTAAATTCTTGAAAAATGTTCCATTAAAGACAAAATTTTGAAATTTTTTTTACCAACTTTAATATTTTCCTTCTCCCTGTATATATTATCACATATTATTTTATTTATTTAATCTTTTACTCATGCAGTATTTTAAAAATACAATTTCAGTTCTTATATATATATATATATATATATATATATATATATATATAAATATAAATATATATAATAAATTGTACTGTTAGACCGTGCAATTATAGAATATTCTTAGTTGTTTTGATAATGGCTCAGATGGAGCCAAAATATGTCAACGGTCTAATAAAACTTATTTTACTGTTTATGTTTTTATTTTATGCCTTTTAACAATTAAAAAAAGTATAAAAAAGCATTTGTTTTAAATGAAAAAACATGCTTACTTGGACAATATATTTAATCTTTTAACTTACTTTTATTAAATCATAATCATAAAGTTGAAAACCTTACATTTATTATATTTGAACAGATTATTATTTAATGCATTTGACTGAAATATTAATAAAACATTTGTTACTCATTTCCACCAATAAATGGCATAGCCACACGTATGCATATGCATCAAATAATTCTATAATATGCATCTTTCTATCTATATACTTTATATGCAGGGTGTTTCTACGATCATAGGACAAACTTAGGGTGGTACAGGATGCTGTAACAAACATTTTTTGTATAGGAAACCAGAGTCAGAAATCCATTAAGAAGTCAAAAATACAGGGCATTCCAATCCAAAGTAGAGTTTTTCATACATAACTTTAACAGAAGTGAAGATACTTTAACGAAATCCTTACGATATGCTTACAATTCATACAAAGATGATGACATATTCGCTGTTGCGAATTTTGTTAAAATATCTTCACCACTCTTAAAGTTATAAATGAAAACAAGACATTGGATTGAAGTGAGACGCTCTGTAATTTTGACTAAATACAGGTAGAACTTCTAAAATCCGGAATCGCTCAAGTGTACAGTATTAGAAACTCTACAGTATGTGTTTCTTATTTTTAAGTCTGGCTTTAATTTAGAATTTAAATTGTTATTTCTCAGTCTCTAAAATCTGGAAATTTCGAAAATGTGGAATTGCAGAATCCCGAGCGATTCCGGATTTTAGAAGTTCTACCTGTAAATGGATTTTTGACCCTGATTTCCTATACAATAAATGATTTTTACAGTGACCTGTACCAACCTTCTCATACTATAAAATCATTTATTGTATAAGAAAACAGGTCAAAAAGCCAGTTATTTAGTAAAAAAGTATAGAGTGTCTCTCTCCAGTCCGAAGTCGCATCTTTGTTCATAATTTTAAGAGTAGTGAAGATATTTTAGCAAAATTCACAACAGACTCACCTTTGTATGAATTGTAAGCATATTGTAATTATTTTGTTAAAGTATCTTCACTAATTTTAAAGTTATGTATGAAAACGCTACTTCGGATTGGAGGAAGACGCTCTGTATTTTTGACTTTTTAATGGATTCCTGACCCTAGTTTCCTATACAAAAATTGTTTGTTACAGCATCCTGTACCCACCCTAAGTTTGTCCCATGATCGTAGAAACAACCTGTAATTTAAAAGTGGTTATTCAAATAATAAAATATTGATTGTTTTCTTATTTTGCTGGTCTCAGGACATTATTACTATTATGTTCATTTAACACATTTGTTCTTTATTTTCAAAATTTCCTTATTCTTTTATTAACAAAACTTACTGGATTATTTCATTTTATTTTACTAAGTATATCTTATTATTACTAATGATTTTAATGCACCTCCTCATTAAATCATGATTAAAAATTTGAAAACATTTTAAAGAGTTACATAAATAATATTATTGGGGTTAGTTTAATAATATAACACTCTGAAATATAAATAAAAACATTAGTACTCATTTTCATAAACAGGTGGCGACACCAGACATCTGTTAGGAGTACTCTATAATTTTGTTCTGAGACTAAATAAAAATTTTATTGTCTTATTTTTTTTAAACATTACTATTATTCATAAATAAATCACTTAAACTTATTCATTTATCAAAAAAATTAATGCATTACAATAGTTATATTATTTTAGAAAAAAAAATCCTATGAATGTTAATGCTTATTTCAGCTAGTTTCTGACAATAAAATAGAAAAAAAACTGTTTTTTGGAGAAGGTTTTGCACTAGGTCAGAGTTGTTACATTTTTCAGAGCAACAAAGTTTTGTGACTCAGCAAGAACTTGTGACTATTTATAGATTGCAAGGTAGAATTCAAATTCATCAACATAAACCACTTGTCTTAAAACACAAATATTGATGCAATGTTAAAAACAATAAATAGTTATTTCTAAAAATAATTCTTACCTCATTTATATGTTTAACTGTGTAACTTATTTATTTTTAAAAATTAACATTACAAATTTGTTGATAATAAGAATAAAAACAAATGGGTACTCTTATGTTAGCCAGGCGCCAGGGATACATTTATATATATATATATATATATATTATATGTATACATATCACTGACACACGGCTAACATAAAAGTATTAAAAAATGTAAACAAACATTGAATAGACATGAAATGTAATCTGGATTAGCAGTAGTGCTAAAGATGCACAGTATTTCACAATATATTGCTTACTGGTCACATTTAAATACAAAATTGCCAGCCAACAGTTTTATGCAGTAATCAATAGTCATATACAGAGGCCAGTCAAATCCTAAATACTGCACATGATTTATGAAATCATGTGCAACTAGATTTTTTAAAAGAAAAAAGACCACACAACCAGGGTTTGTAAATATGATATTTTGAATATTTTCAAAACTAGTCAACTTTTTAATAATTTTAAATATTTTCAGACTTAATACAAATTAGAAACTAAATCTAATTAGCATGAAAACTTCATAACACAATATTCTAAATACAATAGTATCTGGTTCTTTGTCAGTTATGTAACAAAATTGAAGACCAATTCAAAACAGACACAATTTGCCTTTTACAAGAACAAGCTTATAGGATTTAGTATCAAATATCAAGAAATTTGTATGTTTTATAGAACAAAATAATTTGTTTTCGTTGAAAAATTCTAAGATAAATGTAAGCTTGTCTGCTCTTTCATTCTTATTGTTATGTAGCTTAAACTGAACTAAACAAAAACTAGAAAAGATTATTTCTAGTGAAGCTGTGAATAACTTATCTGAATTAGACAGTTTATCTTTAAATAGTTGTTCTAATTAAATATTGTTTTGCATTATAATTAGAAATTCAGCTTTTTTTTTGGGAGGGGGGGGGGGGGAGGTGTAAAAGTCATTGCCAGAGCAAAAGTTCTTTATCTAAAGAACAACACAGTCAATAACATACACTTGTTTTGATTGAAAATTATCATATACAATGATATTTTGAAAATAAATATCAAATATATGAAAATATCAAACATCATATTTTGAAAATAAATACTGGATATAAATCATGATAGATAATCACTGAATCCTGCACGTAGCATGCCAAAAAAAAAAAAAACTTCTTAATTTTTTTCTTTAGAATGGCAGTAATAACAGTAACATTACATTGGTTGAGATTTTTATTTTACCTCCTATAAAAAATAATCCCTTTCACGTTATATATAGTTCACACCCTGACTGCAGAATAAAAGGGCAAATTTGTAATGTTTACTCAGTAATTTTTTAAAAATGCTAAAAAAAGATGAATTTTCAAACTTGATAAAAAAAAATTAATTACGTATATGAATATAAGCCTTGAGAGTATCAATCATTACTGAATATTTTATAACTGCATTATATTTGTAGAAATATATTAATTTAAACAATGTTATTATTGCAGTGAAACCTACAGCATAGTGAACGGATATATCAGTTCACAGTGGTGATAAGGTTAAGAAAGATTATTATACAGGCAGTATTAGCCATCATTCCATCATATAAGATAAAAGTCTGCATTTTTTAATTTTATACACTTCCATTAAATTACTGAAGCCTCTAAATTTTATTTAGCTCTAATTTAAAAAGTTTTAAGAAGCATTTTCTTCATTTAAGGAGCTCCAAATAGTCCTTGGAAAGTTTTTCATCTCCAAAGAGTCTGTATGCACCCTGCAGTAGTTCACGAGAAAACATACATCAATCAGGGGTCGATGCAGGTTTTTTTTCTTGGGGCCCATTTTATGAAAAGTAAAGGTTATTTTTGTGAAATTTATTTATTTTAGTGAAAAATAACATTTTGCAACAAAAGTTGAAATTCAGTTAATCAAATTCGAACCAAGCATTTATAAACAAAAACTTTTTTTAATCCTTTTTTGCTGAAATTTTCCTCTCTGGTGAACTTGTTAACAAATTACACATTTTAAAAATCACAAAATAATAAATAAATAATAAATAGTAAGTTTTTATGGAATAGAATTTTGTGAAGGGACCCATTTTATCAAATTGATTTTTGTGAAGGGGCCCATTTTATTAAATAGATTTTTGTGAAGGGGCCCTAAATAGGCCCCAAATTTTTCCTGGATCGACCCCTGTCAATGTCAGTTGTTTTACATGTGATTTAATAACTATTGTCACCCTCTTTACCGATGGGATAAATTCAAATTAATAAACTAGATTTGTCATTGGTTTCTAACATGAAATTTTCAGAAAATTATGATAAGATAGATTTACTGAGAGTCCATTGCATATATTAAAATAAGCATAATTCTATTGTAGACATATTTACATAGGGTATATGCAGTTTTTAATGTAATGAATGTTACTTTTTACTTCTCATTTGTAAATTAATAAACTAAGCAAATATTTACTTTGTGGAAAATATTTTAATTTTAAGAAAATTTTTATTAAAACGTATTAATCTAACTTCAGACAAAATTAATATATTTTTTAAATTTATGATTATGAAATAGTTTAACATTAAAATATTTAAATAAATATGAAATTTTGAATTAATAATGTAAACTTAAAATATACCTAGAATTTGTCTTACAAATTTTAGATTATAATGGAAAATGTTAAATTAAATAGTGTGTATGTATGCACATATGAAGTTTTATTGTTTGATAATACATAGATCAAATTGCTTTTGCATGTTTAAAAATAGTCAGATACAAATGTTTTAAAGGGTAACACCACTTAGACATCCTAAAATTTAAGGGGTAGTTCTCCATTATTCCGTCGACCAGTTTCCATTAAAAAAATTATCGCCAAACAATAGGATTTAATGCCAAAACTGCATGATCACATTCACTTGAAGTCAGATGCATCACTCGTTTTTACTATGTGATCTAGATATTTTTAATTCGACTTTTATATGTATTTTTAATGATGTTTGCTGATTTATTAGCTATTTGGTTAATTAAAATAACAACTATGACATAAAACAGCGACATCAAGATATTAAAAGAGAAAAAGCATTGAAAAGGTATTGCGATGCATAATTACGTAAAATAGATCTGTCTCAACTGACATCACAAACATTTATCCACCAGCCGAGAGTGATAATTAAGAAAAATAATGTAAATAATTAATTATCCAATATCTTTTTCTCTGTTTTCATTAATATATTTGTAAATTTGATTACTTAAAGTTACTGATAGTTGACACTTTAGTAAGTAATGTTTTTCCAAAATTCTTGTTTTTTTTTTGTTTTTTAAATGCCAATGGCAATAATCTTCCATTTTTTTATTGACGTTATAGTTTGGCGATCGTTTTTTTATGGGGCGTGGTCGACGCGATAATAGAGAATTACCATTTAAGGCTTTTATTGGAATTTTTATTAAAAAAATGCAAAAAAAAAAAAAGTTTATAAAATTTCATTTACATTAAATTGTTATGCATACATTTAAAGTAAAAACCATATTTTTGTTTAGTTGATATATTAAAATATGACAGCTTGTCAGATGTAATATGATAAGTCTAAATTACCCGGTGTTGTTTATATTATTCCCTGTAAAGATTGCAATAGTGTCTACATTGGTGAAACAGGTAGATCATTGGAAATTCGCCTAAAAGAACATACTAGTGCTTTAAAAAATAGTAATTTGAATTCAAAAATTGTCCAGCATTCACTTCAAACGAATCACATCCCGCTAATTGCGAACGCCAGTATTTTGAAATCAGGTTGTAACAGCTACCATGGTCGATTACTCCTTGAGAGTTGGTTCACTCAATTGCGATCGCAGACGTTGAATGAAGCTCGTTCTGTCCCTAATGAATATTATCTGTTTTTAAAATAACTTCAACTTTCCTTGATTTCAAACCTTTTCTTTTTCCTTGTTCTGTGGTTTGTTATGCAATAGATTGTTTTTGTACTGATGATGCCTTGCGTGTCGCTTGGCGAAACGTCTACTATTTTGTATTTTTAACTGTTTTTAAGTATATATTTTTTATAAAATTTTTATTTTATGTATTCTCATGTCTGTCTTAAATTATTTTAATTGGTGTTTTTAATATTTTTCACATTCAGACGTTAAAATGTATACATTTTGCAAGCTTGTCAGCTGATTGGCAGGAGCGCTTAAAAAAAAGGTTAAGTGATGAGGCCTAAATTCCTCGTCGACTTGACATAGAACAATGTAAGAAATAGTTTTCTCAGTCTAAAAGCTAGTAAAATACATCGCTATTTTTTTTTTAAATGCAATTTTAGTGAAATGGCATCAATTCAAAGTAAAATGTAAGTTTAAAAACACAAATTTTTTTAGACTGAAAGTTACAAGACATCAATATTTTTAAAAAAATAATAATTCTATGTAACTAGAAAAAGTTGATTGATTTAAAATTGACAGAAATAGTGTGTCCATTGACTTTGAAACAGCTGTTCTTCACTTGAGGGGGGGAAAAAAAACCCTTTCGTTACTGCCTAAGTTTTTGTTACTGTTTATTCACGGTGCTGCACTCATACTTCTACAGCTCCAAAATTGTCCTTTCACTTTCCATATCAATTTCCAACTAATAAAACATCAGTTTTGTGTGTAAAAAAGTACTTTAAGTGACAAAAAAAAAAAAAAAAAAAAAAAATCAAAACTTTATGCCAGTCAAAGTGCTGTTACACCTTAACTACATACAGTTATCAATTATTTTTAAAGTTATAACAGTTTGTAAAAAAGGCAGCAAATAAATAACTCAAACTTTTAACCTTTTTAACATCAACAACAAAAAAACTTCATGTCTTGATAAGAATGATATGGTATACTTTTTCTGGCTAACCAAAATTCACCACTCTGTTCATCGACAAAACAAGTTACAGTACTTTTATGTTAGCCGGGTGCCAGTAATTGGCACAATTTTTTGAATCTCGCCAATCTTTTAACATTAGTTAATAACAAATAATATTGCAACGTAATACATTAAAAATCTTACTTAAAAAATAGCTAAAATACAATCATGATAAAATATGTAAAAATGAACATATCAATATAATGGTACTTTTATGTTAGCCGGGCCACAGTGATCACCAAAATTTTTTTCATCTCACCAATTTTTTAACATTAGCTAATATCAACTAGCCAATATTTTAACATTGCAATAAATTATCTTAAAAAAACTTACTTAAAAAATTAGCTAACATATAATTATAATAAAATATGTAAACATAAACATATCAACACAAATAACAAAACCTCACGTAAAAGGTTGCGATTCAAATGACGCCAATTGAAACAAGATTTGGCGAGTTATCACTGGTGCCCAGAAAACATAAAAGTACCCAAGTTACTCTTTGGAGATTTTATCGCTGCTATTTATATTTCAACACATGCTATTGCAGAGTTTCCCCCAGACAGTTTCAGAAGGGTGCTGCACCCTGCCTGCCCTTTGGTTTACAAAATAGCACCCTTCTTGCCCCTCATAAAAATAATTAGCACCCTTCTTGCTCCCTCCAGTAAAATAATTAGCACCCTTCTTAACCCTCATTAAAAAAAGTGCCCTTTCTCCGTTTTGCATTAAAAAAATTTGCTTTCATAGTAAAAACTGACTAAATGTTGTCTTAAGAATGCCTTGACTTTTAAATATCGAAAGTGGTTTTAAAAACCAAAAGAATAACCTTTAACAATTAAAAAAGTGCCCTTAAGGCGGTATTAAAAAAAAATATTTTTCCACGCTCAACAACTCAAAATTTTGAGACACATTCCCAGACTCATTTTTAAAAGTAACAACAGGAAACTTGGTGGCATGATTTATAAAGACATTTATAAGGGCCCCATGTTTTCATTTTTCGTTCAATTAATTAGAAATTGATTTACAGACAATTATTTAAAAAAGTACGATCATTTTTTTTTGTTTCAAGCACTATCACGTTGGGAAATTCGGTTCAAAATGTCCACTTTGACAGCATTTTTTTAAATATATTCTGCCTTTATGAAAAAATCGAGACAGTGGGGACATTATAAAGTTTCTGAATAAGAGAACCTGCCAATTGGATGCATTTTAGAGCAAAAATGAATTTACAAATGTGTCTCAAAATAAGCAGTTTGGATTTGAATACACCCTTAAGAATCTGAAAAGTGCCCTCAAGAATATGAAAAGTGACTTTAAGAATAAAAAAAGTGCCCTTTTCTCACCAGCAGCACCCTGCCTTTTTTTTAAACCTGGGGGAAACTCTGCTATTGTTTACAAGTCCAGTCTGCCATTGTAATTGCCTCATATATGAAATATGAGCTCTTGATTAGAACTCATGAATTTGTGTTTAAAAAATTAAATTTTTGCTCTCTTTTGATGTTTAATTCTTTAGGATTTTGTTTCTTTTTGCTGGTTTATATGTAAGTGCCCCCACTTACTTGCAATTAATTCATCATTTGTGGGCATACGACAAGGGTTACAGAGGAGCTCCCCCCCCCCCCCCCTATAGATGTATTAAGATTTTTTTTTTTTTAAATACTGAAAACACATTAAAAGTTATGATTCTGGCTGAATTGCTTATTGCAATTTCAGAGCATGATAGTGTTTTGTTTTAAAGTTTTTTTTAAAGTTATTATTATTTGTTTGTTTAATTATTTTTAATTAATTGTATTTTAATAAAACTTTTTATTAAAATGTATTTAAAAAGTATTATTAATTTTAAAAACAAATCTTAATAAATTAAAAAAACAATTTAATTAATACTTAAATAAACAAATCATTAATATTAAATAGTATTATTATGCTAATAAAAATTAATAAATTTAGTTAAACAAAATTAACTTTTAATTTCATTCAAACAAAAAAAAAAAAATATTAATTTAATAAATTTTAGTTTAATTATTAATTGTTCTGATAATTTTAAATTTCAGTAACTAAAAATCTAAAATGAATAAGCAGGTTAAAGGATAAATTCTAGTTTATAGCTACAATAAAATGTAACGACAAACTGACTTATAACAAGTATTATGTACTGAGTTTATTTTAAACTAAAATTTTAACAATTTAAATTAATATTATGAATTTAATAAATTAATAACATTAAATAAAAAAAATATTTATATATTAAACTTATTAACTGTTTTAATAACTAATGAGTAACAATTATTATTTATCAATTAATCGTTAAATTGTTTTTATTAAAAAATTCTGATTTTTTTTTTTCTTACCTCCCAAAAATAAAAAAAGAATTTATTAGAAAAATCAGTCAAAAACAAAGTCTAAGTTAAATAAAAGGAATAAAGAATAAGTCTAAATAAATAAATTTTAATAGTGTTAGATGAAATTATTGTTCAGATAACATTTTTTATGCACAGTTATAGTTTAAAATTCAGAAAGAGCAAGATATTTTTTAATTACATTAAGAAAAAATATTATAAACTAACTAATAACAACATATTTATCACATATAAATATTCAGAATCCTTATCATTTATATGCATCTTAATCAAATTAGTAGCAAGCAGCAAGGGATTATAAGTAACCAAAATTTAAAAAGTTTACATTTTGCATTTACCCAATAATAACTATTACACAGTTCAATAGTTTTAAAAAAAGTAAATGATAAATTATTTATATAAAAAAATTGCATTAATTTTATTTGTAATTAATTAATACATTTATTAAAAATAACCCAAACAATAATAAATTTTCAATTAAATTTTTGATTGTTTTTTTTTTGGGGGGGGGGGGTGATTTAGTTTCCTTATTATTTTTTTTTATATTACAAAAAGTAAACTGATTTACTTTAGATTGATCCTTTTAATTCACTAAAACACTGTTTACCATAACTACTGATTTTTTTCAGTTTTTCTTACACGATATTAAATGATTGAAAAATTTAAACCTGGTGCCAGGATTTTCTTTTTACAGGGGGTGAAGTAGCTTATAGTTTTCATCAGCTAAGTTGCATTTGTAATATATAAAATAACAAATAAAACAGAAATAAAATTACCGTATTTAACCGCGTATACGTCGATCCCGCGTATAAGTCGACCCCCACTTTCCCGATCAAGAAAATTGAATTTTTATAAATCCCGCGTATAAGTCGACCCCCCACTTTTCCGATCAATAAATTTGATTTTTTTTCAAAAAACATTATTCAAAATCACCTGCAAAAAAAAAGAAAGTATACTAAATATACAATAATAAAGGAACTTTATTATTTTTTTTTTTTGGTACGTTTATTCGAAATCATTTGAAAGAAAAAGTACTAAATATACAATAATGAAGATAATAATATACAAAGTTAAACTGATTCGAGGTCCGATTCAATATCGGACTCGCCAAACACTTCACATAAGTCCTTCGTCGTCATCGGCTCATCATGATACACATTTTCAATCTCTGTATCGCAACATTCTTCCTCGTCGTTATTACTTTCTTAAATGGCATCATCTTCTGTGCCGTCTAGTTCGTTGGTTATGCAGCAATTCTTGAACGATTTCATAATCATTTCGGAAGGAATTTGATTCCATGCATCTTTAAACCACTGGGCAATTAATGCAATGTCGGACTTTCTAATATTACCGCTCTTTGTTAATGTTGGACAACCGGATGAAATCCACTCTGAAAAAAAAAAAAAAATTAAGGACCCTCGCATAAGTCGACCCACCCACCTTTGAAGTCTCTTTTTGTCCAAAATTTCTCGACCTATACGCGGGTAAATACGGTAAGAAATAGTTTTTTTTTAAATATTTTGTTGTTCTGTTTGTTATTTTGTAATAATAATAAATAGATATTATTTATTACTATTGGGGGGGGGGGGGGGGGGGTGAATTTAGATCATCTAAAATTCCTTGTCTCCACTCTGACAATTTTAAATATATGAGTATTCATTGGACTATAGAACTACTGACTTTTTAATAATATTTTATATTTATACAGACATGCAAAAACTATATTTAGAATTTTGACTAGTATTTTTATTAACTGGTTTATTTTATATTATTAAAAAGAATACATCAGCTATTAAGATTGCTGGGAGGTGAGGTACCGAGGACTAGTGGAGTTTTTAATAAAAACCAAATGGGAAAAATGAAATGTTATACAGGGTGTTTATAAAGTCCCGGACCCATTTTGATGTTTAATAACTCATAAAATAATAAAGATAGATTAAAATTAATAACATAAATGGTTAGATAGACTCAAAAAGTTTCATGACCCTTGTCAATGAACTTCCACGTGTGATCCGGAGAATATCAAGTCGATAGTCAATTTCACGCCAGGTAGCGGCAAGCATGTCGGCATCCACAGAGGCTATTGCGGTTGTAATTCTTGCTTTTAAGTCATCAATGTTCGACACTCTCCTCCTGTAAAGATTGTCTTTTACAAATCCCCAAAGGAAAAAGTCCAGCGGCGTTATATCAGGTGATCTGGGTGGCCAAAGAATTGGACCTCCTCGCCCAATCCATCTTCCTGGAAAATGGTCATTCAAAGAAGTACGAACGATGATACTCCAATGAGGTGGTGCACCATTTTGTGGCAAAAAGACATGTGGCTGAAGCTCTTCTAGTTGTGGAAATACAAAGTTTTCCAACATGTCTAAGTATACGACTGATGAGACCATCTTTTCTGTAAAAAAAGAAAAGCCCAATGACTCGGTCGTGCATTAGTCCACATCACACAATCTTTGGGGAATCCCTTTCTGCCTCACGGTATTCATGAGGGTTTTCAGATCCCCATATGCGCACATTATGGCGATTAACAATGCCAGAAACATGAAAGGATGCTTCGTCGGAGAACATTATGGGCTTCAGAAAATCAGCATCATCTTCTATTCTCCTTAGCATATCTGTTGCAAAGGCCATCCTCCTAGGCCTATCGTCCGGTTTCAAAACTTGAACAATTTGAACTTTGTATGCATGTAGTCTTAATTTTTTCTTAATAACCTTGTACACCGTGGAAATTGGCATATCCAATTCTCTTGCCGCTGATCTCACAGATCTTCTAGGATTGGGTAAAAATGTGTCTCTGACACACTCAACATCAAAATCACTTGTGCAGGGACGTCCGGAACGTTTCTTATCTGCGATACTTCCAGTTTCTAGAAAATTCTTTTTCCACCGCAAGATGCTGCTTTTGGATGGAGGATCTTTTTGATAAATTCTTCTGCAATTTCTCTGTGCTTGCACTATCGATTTTGTTTCTATGAACCACCATAAAATCTGTGCTTTCTCTTGTGGTGTATGCATTCTCCTTAATATCCGCTCGAATAAAACATCACATACAAAAGTAACATAGAACAAACATGTCAAAAGTAAACATAACATTGCAATAGTTGCCAAAAACAAAAGAGAGAAAAATGCAATTAATAAGCAGATGATATTTAGAAAAGTACAGATATTTAGACTGGAAAATGAAATTATCTGAAATTAACCACACGCGCAGATGATATTTACAAAAGTAAAGATATTCAAACCTGAAAAGGAAAATATATGAGTTATTCCATCAATAAATGCCATAAGTTTGTTTATATCATTATTTTATGAGTTATTAAACATCAAAATGGGTCTGGGACTTTATAAACACACTGTATATTAAAATGTGTTACACATAAAAATGCTAACTATTAGTTTTTACCCAGCATGAAATTTTTATAATATATTTCTTAATAATACTAATTCATTGTTTTCCATGATTAAGTTAAATTTTTATTATTTTATATGATGCATAAACTAAAATTCGTAGTATAACATACAAAAATTGATGTGGTAACAATGTAATGTTTGAAATAAACTCAAATATTATGGCGACGAAATGAAATATGTGCCCTGTTTGGATAGGAAAAAGTATAGTACCATATCATTTTTATCAAGATGTTAAAAAACTTCCATTAAAAACAAAGCTATTCAGTAATTTAAAAGAAAAAATAAATAAATTGTCAAAGCAAGTGGTTTTAATTAAAAGTTAGTCATTCATTTGCTATCATTTTATACAAACTTAAATAAATACTTTGTAAAAATCATAATTGTATTCAGTTAAACATTTATAGCTATTACTTTTAAAGATATATTGAAATAAGGAGATGCTCAATACTTTTGGCTAAGGCTGTATACAGTTAACTCTTGAAAATCGGCGATTTTAAAATCTACTACTGTCTGAAAATGCACTTCTTTTTTTTACAATAGTGAAGTGTTACATTTGAGATTCAACAAAAGATATGAAGCAGCAGCATTCAATGAATTTGTAAATTATTATGACTGTGTGACGTCACTTTGCATAGGTGCAGAGCAGTGTTAAATTTAGATAATTCTTCTTAAGGAGAGATTTTTGTAGATTTAAAGATGTTCTGACAATAAAATATTACAGATCAAACATTTATATATAATAGATCTTTATTATATACATGTAATTTGAAATTATAAATGCAAGTTTCGGAGTATTCTAACATTTTAACCTATCAAACAGTCTCCAACTAGTTTTTTTCTTCTTTTCTTTTCCCAAGCATACACATAACATTCTGACATGAAATCTAGTAACTATAATTAAAATTAATGTATTTAGAATTGAAAATAACATAACAGTACTGAATCGTGAGCCCTCAACTACATAGTTAAACAGCGAAAATAAAAAAAATGGCAAATAAAGACTAGTTTAACATACTGTAATATAATTAATTTCAAATTAGTTTAAATTAACAACAATAAATATAAATAGAGATATTTATAAAACAAGATAACATAGCAAACAAATTATAAGCACTTTTAATAAATTACAATTCTTCCACGCATTCTTTAAAATTTAATATTGTTCAAAGAATGCTACTTGAAAATTCAGCCACTGAATTTTATGAGATAGAACGCAAGATATACATGTTCAAGGTATTATTTATTTAATCTTACTAAATGCAACAGAATTTTTATCATATATGTTCAGATAATTTATACGAAAGAATTAATGTGTGAACGTTCATGCCTATCTAGAGCATTTTTATTTTTGAAATTTTTATCACATAATCCACAAGAAAAAGGCTTTGCATCTGAATGTACTGCATAATGCTGTTCAAGGCCCACTTTCATTTTGAAGCGCTTTCCACATTCTTCGCATTCAAAAGGCCTTTTAGCAGAGTGAGTTAAATAATGTTTGTGCAAATTGGTTTTTAATGTAAATGCTTTAAAACAAACACCACACACATGAGGTCTTTCATCCATATGAATTAGGCGATGCTTTTCCAAATAACCTTTTGATGTAAAACCTTTATCACACATGTCACATATATACATGGGTTTGCGATCTGAATGTATTAAGAGGTGTTTTTGTAAATTTGTTTTCAAAGTAAAGGCTCTACCGCAAATGTTACACACATGAGGTTTTTGACCCGTATGAATTAAATCATGTTTTTTCAAATAAGCTTTCGACGTGAAATCTTTACCACATACTTTACATTCATATCGCTTAGCTTTTTCAGGATCATGAGTAAGGTAATGTTTCTGAAGGTTAGACTTATGACTAAAGCCTTTATCGCAAGCATCGCAAGAATAAGGTTTTTCTCCATCATGCAACAGCTGATGTTTCAATAAATAAGCTTTGCTTGTAAATCCCTTTTGACAAACGTTACAAGTAAATGGTTTAACTGTATTTTCACTTTCCGCTTCTGAAATTACGTTATCATCAATTTGTTCTACCTTAAATCCATGGGTTAACAGATGCTGAGTCAAATCACAACCTTTCGTGAAAGCTTTTCGACATAAATGACACAAATGAGGTATTACAGTAAGGCTTGTTATTCCATTTTCGGACTTCAAAACATTAGAGACTAACATTGTTGATTTAAAATCCAACACGTTGAACATCAGCTATATAGTGTATAAATTATCAAATTTGAAAAATAGAAATACATCAACCCAATTTTGATAACAAATACACAACAAATCACAACTACGAATATTTCATCTTTTTTACGGTTGTGTTCAGGGTAAGTCAATCGGACCGCCCGACCGATCGCAAGAAGTTTAAAAATACGGAGTGAGGTTTTACGGAGTGATATTAGCCTTATCCATGATTTTGACGTCATCATTGCCAGCGCTGCCAGCGCCCTGGTAGGCAGGGCCTGATTATCCACCAAAAGGCACGTGAAACACTTGCTTCCCTTCTAAAATTTAAAAGGAGCCCCAAAATGACTGCGAAAAGGGCCCTCAAATTCCCATTTTAATTTTGGAACAGATGTGTTACTATCACGCTAAAATGTAAACAAAAGATTGGCGACTGTTTGTTTGGCGCGATTTCCAAGACTGCGCCAAACGAATAACTTAATACAATGGCTAGGTTGCCATTAAAGAAAAAAATCCCCTAAATTTGGCGACTTTTTTCTTTTTTTTAACCGATAATTTTTTTTTTTTTTTAGCGTGAGTGTAAAGCATCTAAGCCTTAATTTTTTACATTGCATTTTTATTTTTTGAAAAGAAAGTTTGCTTCACGAAACTTATTTAACGTGGAAATATGAATGTCATCAATAAGGAAAGGGTACCTGACGTCACTGTTGGTTAAATTACTGTTGGTTCGTAAGAAAAACCTGTTCGTTCGTTACGACTCCTACCGAGGCTAACGAAAAAGAAAGGCTACCGCGGTGCTTTACGCGTATCTTTTTTTACAGACCGCGGGAGTCACGTGATGCTTGAATCCACCAATGCAGGTGTACGAAAAGAGCATCACGTCATTCTAACGGTCTGTAAAAAAAGATAAGTGGAATGCACCGCGGTAGCCTGTCTTTTTCGTTAGCCTCGACTCCTGATGCCACACATGAGGTGGGGAGGTTTGATTGGTCTATGTTAAACTGGTCTATAATATGATTGGCCTACTTCGCCCTGATGATTCCTGCAATGATAGGTACGACAAACATGTAGTGGTTGATTGGATAATGGAACTGTTTATTAGTAAACATGCCCTTTCCTTAAGGAAAGGGGTTGGTTAAATTACTGTTGGTTTGGGAGAAAAACCTGTTCGTTCTTTACGACTCCTACAGTACACATGAGATGGAGTGATTTGATTGGTCTACGTTAAACTGGTCTGTGATATGATTGGCCTACGTCGCCATGACGATTTCTGCAATGATAGTTGCGACAAAAATGCAGTGGTAGATTGGTTGATGGAACTGTTTGTTTGTAAACATGCCCTTTCCTTATAGGATGTTAATTAATCATATAACATCCTGGTGTGCCTGGTAGAAACTACCTGGGAAATTTAACATACAGCTATATAATATATCTGGGAATAAACAGGGAATGTGACTTTGGCTAAGCTACTCTCGGGAATAATATTAGTATCATTGGTGAGTTTTCATGAAGGAAGAATTAGGAAAACTTTTGCCAAATGAAAGAGGAGCCCAAAATGATTGGGCATTCAAGCGCTCGATTGCACCATTTAGTGGAGAAAAGATATAACTTCCCGCTTCAGGAAAATCCCTTGCAAGCCCATTGCATTACATGTATTTTTAATTTCTTCATAATGATTATTTTATTGCACAATTTCAGATTTCATGTTATATTGGTGTTCTGTGTTTATATGAAAAGGTAAAAGTTATCTCAAATTTGAATATCTAACACTTTCAAACGCGTTTACAATAAATAATGATTTCAATGGCACTTTAGCATTAGTTAAAGGGAAATCTATCCTGTACCGACAGCTGCCATCAGCGCCTCTATAGGCAGTTATTTTTCAGTACCAATAGTGTCCTAACTGTATGTAATATTTAATCTGTGTTGTGAATTTGCTTCAGAGTCCCTAGTGACAACAGTCGCAAACATTCCGAGCGTGTCGCCACAGGTAGGTATTACTTATTTTATTTGTATAGTATCTATCTTTTTATTTTCTTTTTATAAATGCATCGCCACAGTTTGTTATGTTTGTTATTGTTTAAAACATCAAACATATTTTATTTTATCATACAAATACTTACAAATATACATATTTACACGAGTTTCTTACAGATTTACACATTTTCTTAATAATTTAAACTGAGAAACTTTCAAATATTTAAATGACTCCATACTTGTAAAATTTATTTGTGTTATCGTAATACTTATGAAAAGTATGTAAAACCACTTTATATTTCTTAACGATGTATATGTGGTTATTTAAAAAGTAAATAAATACTAGATGGAACCCGTCAAAACTTGACGGAAAAAAAATTACAATAACAATATTAGTAAAATAAGCTTCTTTATTGCATAAGAAGCAGGGGCCGCACTTGTAATTCGCCTATGCGCCAAATACGAATACATCACGAAATTGGCGAATAAAAAATTATTATGGCGAAAAGACTGGCGAATAATTTATCAGGAGCTTTTCGTTCTTGTAATCATGTTTTGAAACGCGGATGATTTTTTAAAAAAGTTTGTAGTGAAAAATATGTATGCTATGCTCACAAAAGTAACAATAATAAAACAGTACTAAGTTCAAATTTAATCAGCAGTTTTTTGGGTTTTTTTTTTAGTTGGCGACAGTTTAATTTTAATCTTTACTTTAAGGCAGAACTATTGGCGCAGCTTGTCCCTAATGGGACCTTGCGCCATTAAACCCTATACAACCAACCAACTTAAGGCAGAACTACCAACTCTTCCGATTTTTGGATACTACTAAAATTTCTATTAAATTTCAGTGGTATGCAAAAATTGGAATAGTTGGCAGCCATGCTTTACGGTAATACTTTTATTTTTAGATGGAGTATAACTAAAAAAAAAAGAAAAAAATGGGCACAATTTTTGGACACACAGCAAATGTAATGCAGCGAGAAAATGCTTTTTTACCCATTCAATAAAGTCATGGCTGAAAGAGTTAATGATAAAAAATACATTATATACTTTCAGGTAATTATAGATAAATTTGGCTAAAAATATTTTAATTTGGCTAATTTATTGGCTAGCATTTTGAAAATCTTAGCGCAGCCCCTGAAGAAGGGGTGCGTATGAAACAGTCTTTCAAATATTTTATTTTAAAAGTTTTCCCCCCAGTGAATTACAGTACTATTTCCGAAGCATGCTCCAACCAAACAATCCGTAAACAACTGTGCAATGCAAATCAGTTTGACATTACCGCCATATTCCCCACGGCAAGAAAGAAAATTTCATGGACCTATGAAGTATCATACAAATAGTATATCTCAACTTTCATCTTATATTCAGTAAATAAAAGAGCATAGTAAATAATATGAACCCCCTGGGATAATGCAACCGAATGAGCTCCTTTGCGCATGTGCATTGCATCTGCTCAAAGGCACCGTCGAAATTTGACATTAAAAAAAAGTTTTAAAATGTTTAAATTAGAAGTTTTAAAACATCTTTTTTAATCATTGTTCGTTTCAAACCCATATCTTCTGAAACGCATCCATTGTTTTAAGCGAATCAATTTCTATGTAAAGATGAAGAATTTTTTTTTTTTACAATAATAAATCAATCTGCAGATAAGGGAGAATTTTTAATGTTTTCAAGTGTAATTTATTTGTATGGTTTCTTCGGTTCCTTTACATAATCAGGATGATTATTTATTTTCCATCACAGTCGGGGATCTTTTTCTTCTTATACAGTTAAATATCCAATGGATCTTTAAAAAAATAATAAAATACAGTTCCTAGAATATTCTGATGCAACATATACATCAACGAATTCAGCATATCAATTTTATGTTAATCATAATCTATAAACAGTTTTTTTTTCTTGACAGATTTTAGTTTAGCGCCAAAATGCTCTTTATTTTGAATAATCTGATCTTATGATTTATCAGGGGTTTTTATTATTTTTCTTTTCAGTTTTTATGATGGTTAGGAAAATCTATTTTCAATTGGGGCAACTTTCCCAGGGACTATGTTACATTATTAAAGCAAACTGATGATCATTGTTGAGATAGAATTGAAAAATATTTCATGCTTGAAAATTATTTAAAAAGTCGTTAAATTAAGCGGCAGTTTTCAAATAAATTTCAATCGAAAGCTAATTTTTTTCTAATTGATGATGAAAGAACTGAAATTGTAAAATGTAGTAAAAAATTAAAATTTGTAGTATTTAGAAGTGATGTAAGCGCGATGAAAGCTAAAGCGATAGGGCCGTTTGTTGTCACAACCGTTATACATTTCTAAAAATTGCTATTGTGTTTTGGCTGGCGTCCAAAAGTAGACTATCGTTTTTTGACATCGAAAGAGACATTCACAGGGGAAGAAATAGGACTTCGCCACTAATAAGGAACTGTTAAATGAACTTATAACAAACCTACCAAAATAATCCCTATAAAATATTAGCCTTACATTATTTATTCTAGCTAAAAATACAATCATTATTTCAAGTTTTTTTTTCTTTTTACCATAACACTATTTTTAATAATTTTAATTTTCCTGAAATCCTTTACTTTGTGAATTTTTTTATAAAAAAAATGAAATCTTCTAACCTATAATTAAAAAAAAAATAATTTCTAACATGTAATCAAGGTATGCAATCAAGATGAAGCAACCAATAAAGGTTTAAATTCTGACCTTTAAAATTAAAAATTAAAAAATCAGTTAAAATTACGTCATGTTGGCACAATTAATTTTTCTTTTTAGCTTTATCAATGTTAAAATGCATTTCAAGCTAAGCATAACGTCATTTTCCCCGGCGGAAACTTTTCACACGTACTTTGTATAAGTCACTTTTATGCTTAAACACCATGTTACAAATAAAAAAATATTTTGTATGTATTTGTAATGAAAAAATGGCATCAACAAAGTATGATAAAATAAACCTAATGGACAATATTCCGGTGACGTCACAATAAATATGAATTATTATTCGCTTATAAAACACGCGGATAAATATTTTCACCGAAATTTAACTTGCAAATTAAAAAATTCGGTCTAAAAGTTCTCATCAAGTGATTTTTAATTCGACGTTAAATGTATTTATAATGATGTTTTACTGATTTATTAGTTACTAGCTGACCGCCCGGCTTTGCCCGAGCCCTTGTAATAAACTTAAATCTCTTAAAAAACGGAACTCTGGCCACGGACTACGATGGCTTCGGAACCGTATACCAGGCATGCTCGTACGCTCTAGAAAATCTTTTATTTCCCCCTACCACCGCCAGGGGAGCATTCTGTTCTAAACAAACCTCTTTCCGAACGAACTTCTGAGACAGGTCCCCGCTGCCTACGTTACTGTATAGTAGGCGCACTACAAAATTGAGCTGGTTTCGAGAAGATTGGAACATTATTAGCCCAGTTATTGCAATAAGGCACAGTTAGAGAAAATAACCTTGAGTGAGGTGCCGAAGGGAGCAGATGTTCGAGTGTCCTTCAGAAAATGACTAATTAGGAGGCCCACTATGCATGCATAAATATTCGTTCGTTTTGTTAAGCTAGGAACTTAATTACAAAGTTGGCTTAAACTCTTATTTGTAAATAGTGGTAACCGCTACTCATAAATTTAATTTAATGTTATAAAGGGTGACTATTAAGTTAAATATAATGTTTGGAATCACTTGCGTTGAAATCGGAAAGATAGTTGCTGATATATAGAAACGGGGCATAGTTAGAGAAAAACCTTGAATGAGGGGCCGGGGGGGAGGAGGGTTGTTCAAGTACCCTTCACCAAATGACTAATTAAAAGGAGCACTATGCATCTTTCGAAATTCGTTCGTTTGCTTAAGCTAGGAACTTAATTACAAATTTGGCTTACCCAATTATTCAGAAATAGTGGTAACCGCTACTCATAAATTTAGTTTAATGTTATAAAGAGTGACATTTAAGTTAATTATAATGTTTGGAATCACTTGTGTTGAAATCGGAAAGATAGTTGCTGAGATATGAAAACGGAGCATAGTTAGAGAAAAAAACCTTGAAAGGAGTGCCGGGGGGAGGGGTTGTTCAAGTGTCCTTCAGCAAATGACTAATTAAGAGGACCACTCTGCATCTTTCAAAAATCGTTCGTTTGCTTAAGCTTTGAACTTAATTGCAAATTTGGCTTAAACTGTTATTTGTAAATAGTGGTAACCGCTACTCATAAATTTAGTTTAATGTTATAAATGGTGACTATTAAATTAATTATAATGTTTGAAATCACTTGCGTTGAAATCGGAAAGATAGTTGCTGAGATATGGAAACGGAGCAGAGTTAGAGAAAAAACCTTGAAGGACGGTCCGGGAGGGGTGGGGGGGGGGGGGTTGTTCAAGTGGCCTTCAGCAAATAACTAATTAGGAGGATCACAATACATCTTTAATGATTGATTCATTTGGTTAAGCTAGGATCTTAATTTGAAATTTGTCTTACTACTTTTACACTACTATTCGGAAATTCTGGTAACTGCTTTCTAGAAATACACCTTGAAGCTTAAATGTAATTAGACCCTTGTCCCTCTTAATTCCCGCAAATATAAAAAAAAAAAAATGTTAAATAAAGTTTTCTGTATTAACAATCTCCATCATAATAATAAATGTCATGTAAAAAAAAACTTAAACCCGACTAATTGTCATGAAGAAAAATATGCCTGCAAAATATTTCAATCAGTGGGACGTATGTGTAATTTGCCATGTACAGGTGGCGTGACATTCGCATGGCTCCTCTACGCTAATAACTTCAATCCATGTTGACACTATTTAGTTAGAAATCCTTATTTGTGCATCGCTACTCTGGTTTATTTAATTACTTCTGTGAAGAATCGATGCAACCAACCAGTGAACCAACCAACCCAAGAGAATAAAAGCGTATTTTTAATGAGAGTTCTTTGTGCATTTTAATTAATATTTCAGAAAGTAATTAAAATATTAAAATTCTGATGTAATGTTGCACCAGGAGAGGGTTTGGACTACCTAAATCTAAATTTCCAGCCTTCTAGGTGGGCCAGATTTTCCTAGCCATCGCCAACAGACACACACACAGACACACAGAGCGAAACTTTCTTTTATTAATTTAGATTACATTAATTAAAATAAAAATTACGTCTTCGAAACCATGATATTAAAATAGAAAAAGCATTGAAAAAAAGTTGTGATTCGTAGTTTCGTACAATCGATAAAATTCAACTGACGTCACAAACATTTATCCAACAGTCGAAAGGGATAATTAAGAGAAATAATATAAATAAATAAATATCCAAGATTATTTTTTATTCTGTTTTCATTAATATATTGTAAATTTTATTGTCTAAAGTTACTGATAGATGATACTTTAGTAAATGGGGCTTTTCCTAATCATTATTTTATTATTTTTTTTAGTTTTGAGATTTAATGGCAACATTCTTGTGTTTGTTTATTAGGCGCTACAGTTTGGCGAATAACTTGGGGTACTTTTCGGTTAGCCGGGCGCCAGTGAAGTATATAGAGAATGTGCATGTTTGTCAACAAACTGGTTCCTCACTCGACCACGCCTCTTCGGTAGGCAAAACGTTCCCCGCTCAATGCACTGTTTCATATAGAAAGCGAAATTTTTGCATTTAATTATGGACCATATCTATTCTAAAACAAATTTTGTTTTAACAGATTATGCGCAGAACTTAGATTCGGTTGCTAATCAAGATTATTTAACAGGAAAATTTTACCAGCCAGCCAATTGAAAATTGGTATGGCAAAATGTATGCAACTGGAAAAAATAGTTAATTACTATTACTACAATGAATTTTCATTCCCCCCCCCCCTATAAAATTAAGAATATGAAAGTTTAGTATAAGATAAAACAACATGTTTATATCGTGCTAAATTGAAAAATTGCAAAATATAGCTAACTACTATCGTGTGCAATTTTTCAAAGATTGTCTGAAAATCCACTCGCTAGCGATAACTAAAATGATGTATTTCCATACTTCTGAGTATAGATTAATGGTTTTGCATAAAAACAATTAAAAATATATGTATACAATTTTAACATGTTGTATTATGACAAGGAAATCTATAAAACTGAAGCATGTGTTTTGTCAGAATTCGGTTTTATTAGCTGAATAATTTTTATACTAAATAAACACTCCTTAGGTTTTTAAAAATATACTAGATGGAACCCGTCAAAACTTGACGGAAAAAAATACTATAACAATATCAGTAAAACAAGCTTCTTTATTATTTAAGAAGAATGCAAATGAAACAGTCTTTCAAATATTTTATTTTAAAAGTTTTAACTCAGTGAAATACAGTACTATTTCCAATGCAAACTCCAAACAAACAATTCAGAAACAACCGTGTAAGGCAAATCAGTTTGACATTACCACCATATTCCCCACGGCAAGAAAGAAAATTTCATGGACCTATGAAGTATCATACAAATAGTATATTACTACGTTCATCTCATATTCAGTAAATAAAAGAACATAGTAAATAAAGCACACATCTCCCCCCCCCTGTGATAATGCAACCGAATGAGCTCCCATGAGCATGTGCATTGCATCTGCCCAAAAGCACCGTCGAGATTCGACGTTAAAAAAAGGTTTTAAAATGTTTAAATTAAAAATTTTAAAATATCTTCTTTAATCACTGTTCATTTCAAATCCATATCTTCTAAAACGCATCCATTGTTTTAAGATAATCAGATGAAGAATTTTTGTTACTATAATAAATCAATCTTCAGATGAGGGACATTTTTAATGTTTTCAAGTGTAATTTATTTGTATAGTTTCTTCCGTCCCTTTACATAATCAGGATGATTATCCCTTTTCCATCACAGTCGGGGATCTTTTACCTCTTATACAGTTAAATACCCAATGGATGTTTTAATAAAATACAATTCGTAGCATATTCTGATGCAACATACACATCAGCGAATTCAACATATCAATTTTATGTTAAACATAAACTCACAATAGTTTTTTTTTCTTTTTTGACAGATTTTAGTTTAGCGCCAAAATGCTCTATCTTATGGATAATCTGATCTTATGATTTATCAGGTTTTATTTTTTTTCCACTTTTTATGATGGTTAGAGAAATCTATTTTCAATTGTGACAACTTTCCCAGAGGCTATTTTATATTATTGGAGCAAACTGATGGTCATTGTTAAGATAGAAATGGAAAACATTTCATGCTTGTAAATTATTTAACACGTCGTTAAATTAAGCGGCAGTTTTCAAATAAATTTCAATCGAAAGCTAATTTTTTTTCTAATTCATGATGTAAGAATTAAAATTATAAAATGTAATAAAAATTTTTAATTTGTAGTATTTAGAATTGATGTAAGCGCGATGAAAGCTAAAGCGATAGCGCTGTTTGTTGTCATAACCGTTATACATTTCTAAAAATTGCCACTGTGTTTTCGCTGGCGTCCAAAAGTAGATTACAATTTTTTGACATCGAAAGAGAAATTCACAGTGAAAGAAATAGGACTTTGCCGCTAATATGGAACTGTTAAATGAACTCATAATAAACCTACCAAAATAATTCCTATAAAACATTAGCCTTACTTTGTTTATTCTAGCTAAAAATACAATCATTATTTCAACTTTTTTTTTCTATCATAACACTATTTTTAATAATTTTAATTTTCCTGAAATCCTTTACTTTTGGGAATTTTTTATATTAAAAAATGAAATCTTCTAACCTATAATTAAAAAAAAAGTAATTGGTAACATGCAATCAAGATGAAGCAATCAATAAAGACTCCAATTCTAATCTTTATAATTAAGAATGGAAAAATCAGTTAAAATTACGTCATGCTGACACAATCATACAAATTGAAAAAGGGCGAATATCTTTAGGATAACCCTGTAAAAACTAATGTAGCAAAAGCGTTTAAACTCGAGATTATTAATAAGTGGCTTATTGTTATATACTGTGTTCATTTTTATGAGGATAGCATGTATACTCGTAGAGAAATTAAGGTTTTTATAAAAACAGTCCCAAATTTCGCCTAGTTTTTTGCTTATAATTTGCAGAGTTTTTAATATAAAAAAAAGTTCTTTTCAGAAAATATGACCAACAACATTGTACATAGTACTCCGCAATCAGAATTAAAAAATAATAAAAATTGGATGAAAAATGAGCCGATTTATTAAAAATGTTTCACTGCGCATGCGCGAATGCAATCAAAATATAATATACGTAATGTATTAGCTAAGTATATAGAGCAACTTTTGTGAAAGTCTCAAAATCATAGCTTGAAAATTCTGTAAATTATCGTCGATAGAATAAGCTCGAAATCCGTTGTTCCCAAAAAGAAGCAAAAAGATGAGGGGTTGTATCAAATATCTGTTGATTAGTGCCAAGATAGCGTACACAATATTGCACGTACTACTATATTTGGATACAACCCCTCATATTTTTGATTCCTTTTGGGAACAACGGATTTCGAGCTTATTCTATCGACGATAATTTACAGAATTTTCAAGCTATGATTTTGAGACTTTCACAAAAGTTGCTCTATATACTTAGCTAATACATTACGTATATTATATTTTGATTGCATTCGCGCATGCGCAGTGAAACATTTTTAATAAATCGGCTCATTTTTCATCCAATTTTTATTATTTTTTAATTCTGATTGCGGAGTACTATGTACAATGTTGTTGGTCATATTTTCTGAAAAGAACTTTTTTTTATATTAAAAACTCTGCAAATTATAAGCAAAAAACTAGGCGAAATTTGGGACTGTTTTTATAAAAACCTTAATTTCTCTACGAGTATACATGCTATCCTCATAAAAATGAACACAGTATATAACAATAAGCCACTTATTAATAATCTCGAGTTTAAACGCTTTTGCTACATTAGTTTTTACAGGGTTATCCTAAAGATATTCGCCCTTTTTCAATTTGTTGACAGTCCCCTATGGGGTTTCGGGAAAAAATCTTCACGGAAATATATAACTTATACTATACTGTTTACACACATGCAGTTTCAGGTTAATTCCTCATGTATTTTTCTAGATATTGCTCTTTTCACCATTTTTCATGAGTGTTCGTATTATTTTGTCACCCATCTGTATATATATCATTCTATAAACATAATGTATTCTAGGCGCTGTAACTGGGGTTAATTTTTGGCACCTAAATGAGGATTTTTGCATTGTATGGCAACCTGGTGTTTTATAATAAAATTGAATATGTGTGTAAATAAATAAAATAAAATTGGTACTTTTATGTTTGGGCGTCAGGGATAACTCTCGAAATCTTCTTTCAATTTATGTTTAGATATGTTATTATGATTATATTTTAGCTAATTTTAAGTAAGTTTCTTAGGTTTAATATTACAATGTTAAAATATTACCCAGTTGATATTAGCTAATGTCAAAAGATTGGCGAACCACAGAGTTCAGAAAATAACTCTATACCTCGCAACAGTGGGAGTTGCCGACTTTATGACGCCATAAGCAGCAGTAAAAGTTTAATTGAAAATTACGGCTAATTAATTAAATTTTCGAACAAATGAATGCACGATAACAAATCTGTGTCCAGATATCTTTCATTTAAAAAAAGAATGGTGTAACTTGATGCAGTAGTTTGTTCTCACGGATTGTCGAAATAAAACGCTTAGCGTTTTAACTATATAGATAGCATATTGAGAAGTACTATTTAGTTTAAATTTTAAACAAATCAGTATTAAACAACATTATTTTAATACTATTTTAAATAATTTTTATTTATAAATTCCATCTAGTGAAACATTTTAAACAGCGTTATTTAATACGATTTTAAATATTTTTTATTTAAAAAGTAATAAATATAGCATATTTAAAAATTCCATTTAGTACCACATTTTAAACAACGTAAACGCACATGATTGTGCTTGACAAAATACCATATTTTTTGACATCTTACAATAATTAATTGCAAAGAAAACAGCCCAGAAAACAGCACTTGGAAATATAAATTAATTATATTCAAGAAAAATAGCTCTGAAAAGAACTTTTATGAAAATGAAATACTCTAAAATGAAATACTAAAATAGCTGTCGTGTCGATAACAAATATACTAAATAAACAAAACTGCCAACAGGTACATGTGACCGTGACAATCTGACAGTTTATAGATCGCGCGCGTGTGTGTTAGTTCTTGACTGTTCTCAGTAGTGGCGCTTGTATCGCGCCGCGCCGGTTCGGGTTTTCGCTCCGCTGTCAAATCTGTATGACTATATTTAATCAGTGAGCGCGTCCAGTAATGTCACCGGTACGTAACCGGTCAGGTCGGTTAGTTACCAAAGCGTTCAGTGCTGCTAACCGGTACGCAACCAACGTCGTTCAGCGGAAGTAACCGAAGTGACCGGTAAGGGACAGAACTAACCGAAGAAAAATCTCGGTTACTTGGGTCACGTGATCGGTTACATGAAAATTTACGATGATGTGTAACAGATGTAATTACCAACAGATGGCGCTACAAGTAAATAATACCATTCTCGTCCAGTAGATCTGTCGACCGGTTAGAAACCGGTCACTTACCGCCCCGGTAAGTAACCGGTCACACTGGTCACTTTGGTTAGGTCTCTGGACGCGCCCTGTGATTCACAATTACTCAACGTCCTAGGCGACGTCAACCTCTGTAGCCAAGCGCATTGGCGAGAAAATGAACTTCGCGGTTGCGTGCATGAGTATTTGGTCGGCCAACTAGAAAAATTTCCTGTATTTTTTTCGTATTTGTAGCACAGATTAAATATATTTCACCAGATAGGACACTTCCATAAGCTCAATGGTAACCGAACAACGCCCCCTAGAGATAGGGGGGGGGGGGGGTGTTGAACCGATTCCCAACTTCAGAGCCCCTAGTGACAACAGTCTCAAACGTTCAGGGCGTGTCGCCACAGGTAGGTATTACTTATCTTATTTGAATAGTATCTATCTTCTTTTTTTTTTTCGCAGTTTCGGTTATGTTTCTTATAATTTAAAACATCAAAATTATTTTATTTTATCATACAGATACTAGAAACTAAGCAAATAAGTTCTGAAATTATATATTTACACGAGTTTCTTACAGATTTTCATCTTTTTCATAATAATTTAAACAGAGAAACCTTCAAATATTTAAATGACTTCATACTAGGAAAATTTGTTTATTCATGATGAAAAGTATTTAAATCACTTTAATATTTCTTAATAATGTATATCACTACATAGTATAAAACAAAGTCGCTTTTTCTGTCCCTATATCCCTATGTACGCTTAAATCTTTAAAACTACGCAACGGATTTTGATGCGGTTTTTTTTAATAGATAGAGTGATTCAAGAGGAAGGTTTATATGTATAACACGACGTTCTACGTAGATTAGTTATTGAATTATGATAGAAAGTTTTGTTATTTTGGCCGAAAAGGTTACCATTGCTATTTTTTTGGCGATCATTATTGTTGCAGAAAGAAATGAAAAGGCTATACATCTCCAAAAATAAAAGAAAAACTGTGTTAAATTAATTTAAAAAAAAAAAAGAAAAAGAAAGAAAAAAGAGTTTTGATGAGAGAATATTATAAAACGAAAATATTTAATTTAAACATGATTGGGAATGTTCGCAATGCTTAAAAAATTATTCAAGGGGCAAGATTGCTATCGAAACAATATTTCGCGATTTATCTTTTGTTTTTGGCGATTTTGATTTTACTTTTGATCCTAAGCAATTTGATTTTAAGCCAAAAGGTGTCTTTTTTTTTTTTTTTTTTTTTTGATGCAGAAAGAATTGAAATGGCTATACAGCTGGAAAAATAAAAGAAAAAGCTGTTATTAATTTTATTTAAAAAAAAGAAAGGAATTATAGGGGGAAATTCGAAAATCAGGTGATATTTTTTTTTATCAAATATTAGCTTTTTCAGTATTTGATTCGGATTATGAAAGATTAGCCTTCTGAAAAAGTTCTACTGGACGGATTTTGATGAGAATTGTATTGTTAGTCAGATGCTATTTCAGGAATGGTTTTAATGTACTACATATTGTTCTACGCTGCTTAGTCAAACAGTTGTGCGATTAGCTTTTTCAGTATTTGATTCGGATTATGAAAGATTAGCCTTCTGAAAAAGTTTTACTGGACGGATTTTGATGAGAATTGTATTGTTAGTCAGATGCTATTTCAGGAATGGTTTTAATGTACTACATATTGTTCTACGCTGCTTAGTCAAACAGTTGTGTGAAGGTTATACAGTCAGGAGAACCCGATTTCGAAAGATTAGCCTTTTTGAAAGTTTTTACTGAGCGTATTTTTTGCGACTTGCATTGTTAAGTAGATAATTTGTAAGGATGGTTTTAGTATATTTTATATTGTTCTGTTTTAGAATTACGTGGAAAAGTTCTATAATCAGATGAACCCGATTATAAAAGATTAGCCTTTATAAAAACTTCTACTGAATGGATTTTGTTAATTAGTTTGCATTGTTAGTTCGATAATTTTTAGTGATGGTTTTAGTATATTGCATATAGTTTTATCATTCTTTAGCAAACCTTAACTGCAAATGACCAAATAAAAGAGTTGGTCCTTAACAGCTAAAATTTTGACTGCACATTAAAAAATATAATAGCGCAATCACGTCATTTTTCAGTAATGTGGAAGGATATTCCAGGTAAATATACAGATTGCTTTCAAATACAAGGTCAAATTAAACGATATATTTTGTTTGCTTCAAGGTTCATTTGTAGAAACTGACCAGCGCAGCGGGCGTAGCTTGCTAGTGTGGTTATTAAAAAAAAAAAAGCATATTCAAAAATACTATTTAGTGCTAAATTTTAAACAACGTTATTTTAATACGATTTTAAATATTTTTTTATTAAAAAATTCATTTTAGTGAAGCGTTTTAAACAACGTTATTTAATACGATTTTAAATATTTTTTATTTAAAAAGTAATAAATATAACAAATTTAAAAATACCATTTAGTGCCAACATTTTAAACAATGTCATTTAATACGAATTGCACAATTTTAATGTCTGCAGTAAAACACACTGTTATTTATTATTAATAATAATATATATATATATATATATATAGAGATAGATAGATATTTTTGCATATAAAAAGTTTTACTTAAGCATGATAAAATGATGTATATTTAATCTGTGATTTGTAATGCCCTGTGCATGAAATTTTATACACAATTAGCCTGATATATATGTGTAGAATAAATTACATCATGTATTTGTAATTTCAAAGTTTTTGAAATGTTTGCCAAAATGTAAAAATTGGTCAAATATAAAAATCACCAGCCTTGACACTTTAATTGGCTTAAAATGTTATGCATACTTTTACATACATGCTATGTTCAAAATCGTACAAGTACCTTCGTGACCTACGTGAGCTACGGCTGCATCATGACTCTTATGACGTCACAGGGACTGGATCATCTTTAAACAGCGAGATGAAACACGAATAACGAAATACATGGTTTTGGGATAAACACACAACTAAAAATTTACAAATATACAATATATAGATTTTTTAAAAAATCTCTTAAATTTACTAATGGTGATCTACAAGCAATCCCATGTGTTGGTTGCTAGATAGCAAATTACACAAATTATATATATTTGTTTAAATTTTTTTAATACCAATTTACAAGCATATGTTAATACTGAAAAAGGAACTGCTATTTCATACGCACCGCTGTTGGCGCGATTTTTGTTTTGCGCCATTTTGGCGAGAAAATCCCCGCTTTCGGGTACCTGTTAGTTTTATTTTATTATGATACAGTTTATTTTATTATAAAACACACACAATTTTTTATTGTAAAGACACACAAATTATTTTATTATAAAACATACAGAATGCTTAATTTATTGTAAAATACACAATGTTTAATTTAATATAGAACATACGCAAACTGCTCTAATGGGTTGCCATACAAAACAAAATGTCGCCGGGTTATATTTTTATATTGTATTTTTATATTATTATCATATATATTTTTTATTACCCATATATTTTTATAAAATTTAGGCTGTTAAAGACCAACTCGTTTATTTAATCATTTACAGTAGGATTTCCCAATGAACGATATGCAATATATATGTATATATATCTAAAACTATCCCCGAAAAATTAGCAATACAAGTTCCATCGAAATTCATTCAGCAAAATCTTTTAATAAGGCTAATGTTTCATAATCGGGCTCAATTGATTATAGAAATTCTCCCTAATTCTATAACTAAGCAACATAAAATTATATGTTATACACTAAAACCTTCCCTCAAAATTTAGCTAACAGTGTAAGTCACATCTAAAATCCATTCAGCCGAATTCAAGTTATAAGCGGCCAGATCGAAATTCCCCTTTGCATTATATATAGTATACAATAGATAGAAACATTTATCTTTCATAATCAGCTTCCCCTGATGATAGAATTTTCACAAATTACCTAAGTAACAATGAAATCCTATAAAAAAATCTGTTCGGTAGAACTTGAGTTTTAACCGATCAGAATGAAATACGAATTCGCGCTTTATAAATATAGTAGATGATGATGACAAGATTTCTGGGTACTTTTCCGTTATACGGAAACCATTGTCGCCAAGCATACATTTACATACATACATACGAAACTTATTTAACAAGGAGATATATTGAATGTCGTCAATAGGATGTTAATCCTAATCCTAATCCTAATAATATTATAAATCCGATTGTGTGCAAATGTTAGGCTGAAGCCAGCGTCAAAATGGAGCATTTAATGATCCTGTATCTTTGCATATAGGTTGATTATAACCCTCAAATGAACATAGGCTGGTTTTTGTTTATTTTATTCAAATATTTTTCTTAATAATTCAAAATTTCGTTATTTTCATGGAGAATAAATGGACATTTTTATAACAAAAAATTTAAATGTATTTTTTTAATCTATACTGATCTGGCGGGTCCCTCTCAGTGGTCCCGACCCAACTCCATAAATGGAGGAGGCGACCGGGAGATGGGCATTGCGCGGGCGGTCCATGGTTTGCGTTCGTTGCGCGACGGGGACAGGAGACGACCGGACTGGCGACCTCATCGTGGTCCGCCAGTGGAAGGGATTTCTGAAAGCCGGAGACACCACGCCACAGCCCGTATGGGTGAAGACCCAATGAGGACTGCAGGCCGTGGGTCTCCCCCTCGTAAGCGCAGGTTCTCTGCGACGCGAGGATTGGCCAATGCTCGGAGCCTCCTCCGTAGATGGTGGAAAGAAATACCGCACGGCCGTTCCCAGAGAATTTCGAGGGTCTCTGGGTAACGTCCGGAGCTAATGCCAGCCGGATCTCTCCAAAACTTGACCGAGGAATTGACGGAGGCAGGATCGATCTCTGAAGAGCACGATGTGTGGTGACTCTGTAGTGCGCCGAGCATCGGGAGATACGGCGTGTAGCAACTATCTGCGACGTAACGGTGGCAGAGGTGAGATAGTCGTCTCGGACGACGACCACGTCATCCTCTGAAGCTGGAGAGTTGTGAGCCGACCTCAATGGTCACCGTAGAAAGTGCCCGAATCAAAGAGACGGTCACTATCCAAAGGCGGGACCGAGGACAGCTAGGAACGCGAACGTTCTCTGAGAGGAGGGGACTAGCCCGCTTTCTACCAAGTGATTACGAGGAGGCGGCCGACTAACGCGGCATCGATCAGCCAAAACTCGAGACCTTGGTCACAAACCCCAGTCCGGCACGTCTCTCGTGCAGCAGGGCATTTCCACATCTGGCGGGCGGACGAGCCTACTAAGCTTCACTAACCTCGATCGGGCCCGTCTCTTTGGCGCGCTTAGAGGGAGTTTCCGCGTCCTCTAGAGTCCGATAGCGGTGTCTTAGGATTCTTCCGTTTTTAGTGCATATTTTATGAGCGTGATCTCCCAAAGGGGTCGTTGAGCATCAGTCTGTGCTCGCCCGGAGGGTAATAAATGCCTCGCGGGTAATTCCTTGGCAAGTGACAACCCAGCCAGGCGTGTCTATGCGCTTTGGGAGCAATTTTCTTCGAGGTCCCGGGTTGGCCAGAAGCACCTCCTGCTCTTTTTTAGTGATATGATATGTGAACCTCACGGCAGAAGAGACTAGTTGCTTGCCCCTCTATGCATGTCAATGTTCGGACGCCGTAGGAAAGCAAGAGCCGTCGTGGTAGCTCAGCATATGTCTTAGGACCGTTTCCCCTTATGGGGTTTCGCGAACGAAGTCGTTGAGTGTCCCTCGGCGGTTCAGCAGGTGTCTGTCCCATGCGGATGTTTCCCCAGAGTGGGGTCACTGTCGTAACGACCTGTGTCGTCGACACTTGGTAAATTGGCTTGGGGGTCGGGTCCGCAGTGGGGAGCGGCCCCAGGCCGATCGCAGCGCCGTGGCGAGACAAAGCCGCTGGCGCGTTATAAGTCCTTTAGTGACTTGGGAGCGATGGTGGAACGCGAGCCGGCGACCCCCGTGGGAGACTGGCGGCGCGATCTCATTTTATCTATACTGATTATTAAGCATGAGTATCCGTTATATACAGATGAGAGTTTTCTGCTAAAAATCACATCATAATTTTAAGAAAAGGAAAATGAACACGAATCTATTATATTAAAATCTGACCGTGTGTTTGTATTTCGCAACTACTAGACTATCGAAAATTTTTAACGCGATTTATTTAATATCGGTTATTATTGATCCGAGAATGTCACACAAACTCAAAGAATTAAAAAAATTAAATTAGATGCCAAGATTTTTTTTTTAAATTTTAACGATGTTTCTCTAAAGAATGAAAGTAAATTACTCCATATTTGTTTATAAAAAGGAGAAATAAAACGAATCAGTATATATTTTACACCATTTTCTCATTAAAACTGAAAAACAGAATTTATTTTCACTTTGAATAGATGGTGAAAACAAAATCTTGATTTCAGTAAATTATCCGAAAAATAAAAACATATTTTCACATATTCAAACTTTATGAATCAATTTATTCTGGAGAACAAAAATTGCCTGTCAACATATTTTCATTTAGAAAACAAGATTTGTTTCAGCTATACATTAAACCAAGGAGGCAGAATTGAATTTAAAGGAAAAGCATATACTATTTCCAATTCATGTTTTTGTGAAGTATGGCTGTTAAAACGTTTCACAAAGTAAAATTGTTTATCAGGTAAAATTGACATTTGTTTTTACCCAATTCGTCTATTTCCACGATTTTATTTGGCCCTCCTTTTTGCATTGGTTGCAATTTCATTTTCGCGATTATTTGGCACAAAATTTCACTTTTTTAAGACTGAGTTATGTCAAGGTCCCTATAACAAAAAATACCGTATTGTCTCCTATGAAATGTGATAAATAGTATAGTTAATTATTAACGTTTTTAATTATCGAGAGTGAAATAGTTTGCATAATTAATGTATTTATTCTTCTTTTAATGTTGCGTGAACGGGTAACAGCTAGTTTATCATATAGCAACTTGATGTGGCTGTTAGGAACCACCCGGGAAATTGAGCATACAGCTATAGGTACTAAATATATCTGAAATATATACAAGGAACATAAAAAAAAGCTTTAATGAAATATATATGTGCTTTCGCTTAAGCTACTCCTAGGAATAATAATAGTATCATTGGTGAGTTTTCATGAATGAAGAATTAAGAAAACTTTTGCTAATGAAAGAGTGCCCCAAAATGATACCGTGCTTCCCCTAGATTCAGAGCTTGATCGGGCCCTGCATTTACATACATTATGCATTAGCATACATTTTGGCATGGTGTCCGTATAACGGAAAAGTACTGATTTCTGTAATCGGATTAGTTGTAAAGCTTTCGTTTCAGACAAAACAACGTAGACGACAACTTTGCTACAAACAAGTCCTTAATTTAATAGTAATATAATACAAATATGATAATAACGAAAAGCTTTAGAAACTTACCTTGCTTTACAGGAAGCAATACAATTTTCAAAGCTTTATTGCATCAATAAGACGTGTTTTTAAATGTAAACACACATTTCATTACGCAAAAGCCTATTCATAATTTGATCTCTGTTCTCTGAGAAGTTTGATCCAATAATTGTGACGTCATTACCCTGACGTCAAACCGTGATCGGGCCGTGTATGACGTAGGTCACGGTACTATTGAATTAGATAGATGTTTTACTACAATTGTACATCCTACAACATTCCTCCTACCTTTTTTCCTCGAGTTTTATCGTCAGCACAGCATAAAAATTCTTTAAAAAATAAACAAATAGTTATACTAAATGAACAATAATTGCTTTATAAAATGAACTTAGAAGGAAATAAAAATAGATTTTATAATACATGATGTTATTTCTATTTTTTACCTTTTATACTACTTTATTTAATGTTGAATAAACACGAATACTCATTTATTTTATTTAGTTAACCGCTTTTTCACTTTTAAATTATTAATATATATATATATATATGTAATAAAAAAAAATTCGCCATTTTACTATAATTAAATTATTCCAAATTCTTACAATTCTACCTTTTTTCCCTGTCTTTTAATAATATCTTAAATATCATTTATATTTTAATGCCATATCTTTAATCAACATATTCTTTTAATTCTATTCTAAAAGCCTTATTCTATTAAATGCAACACTTCTTGTAAAAAGCACCTGTGTTATTTCTTCATATTTTGAGACATTGAATTTTTATTTCTTTGGAACATTTTGTAATACCATTTTTATTTTTTAATTTGATTTTATCATTCGACATCCCATAATTCTTTTTGGCTCTGCTGCCTAAACTTTTCACCTTTTTAAATTTCCGCGTTAACAAAAGAGTTATGACATTACGTCGGCGACAACACCCTCTTGGCCCAATTTTTCAGCCTTTGGCGAGCAAGCTCAGCCCTTACTACCCCTTTTCTTCCCTCCTAGCACAGATTCCGTTGGCTCTGTAAAACGCACCTTTGTAACCTTGGGCAAATTCTTTTGATATTTATGCTGCATACACTGGCTTCGGAGACAGATTTTTACTCTGTTTTGAATTGTCAATTATACCCGGTTACTGGAGAAGTCATTTCTTCATAAAGAAAGGGCAACTGACGTCACTGTTGGTTAAATTACTGTTGGTTTCGGAGAAAAACCTGTTCGTTCTTTACGACTCCTACAGTACACATGAGATGTAGCAATTTGATTGGTCTCCGTTAAACTGGTCTGTGATATGATTGGCCTACGTCGCCATGACGATTACTGCAATGATAGCTGCGACAAAAATGCAGTGGTAGATTGGTTGATGGAACTGTTTGTTTGTAAACATGCCCTTTCCTTATTCGTCGATAGTTTTCTTCAATCACCTCTAATAGATCTAAACGAGTTTCAAAATTCTATTGAAATGTGTATACGTGGAGTTGTGCTTTGATACATGTTGGATAGAATAAACTGTTAATTCTTAATTCCAGTCTCTTCAATGTATCGGAGAAACACCTTTTGGAACTGATTGCCTCTACTCAGCTCGATTACGACTGCAAATAACTAAATATTTCAACTGTGGCTTACACTAAGGGTGATTTATATTCGCAATTTAATTAAATTTGTGTGATACAGTCAGCGCTTGTCGTATATATATATATATATATATATATATATATATATATATATATATATATATATATATATATATATATTTTATACAGTTTGTTAAGCACTGATAGAATGAGATATATTCTAAAGGGAAAACACCACAAACTCATTAATAAAATAATTAGCATCTTTAGGATTTTACTTTTCAAATTAATCCTAATTAAGTATATATATATATTAAAAAAGTAAATTTGATAGTATATTAGAGAAGAAGCCTAATTGAGCCTTCCAGTAATGTATACCAGTCATAAATCTTAAAAATAAATGAAATTTTGTAAATGACCTTTAGCATAAAAAATCCAGTTTTCTATTACCGAAAAATCAGCAACACCAAAAAACCATGCAATTTTTATAAGAAAACAAAGAAGATATAAATGAATTAAGTAAAACCATTAGCTTGTTCAGTAAAAATTTCACTGAAAAACAGTGGAACTGTGAAGCAATATTTTGTGCTTGAGTAAGGGCTAGAGAATTCTCTAGCCCTGGATTTGAATCGCAAATCAATTTATTATCTGTTTATCTAATGTAATAAAAGAGGGCAGCACCATACAGAGTCTTTAATTAAATGAAAAGATATTTGATATTTCCCCCCTCTCACGGAGATGTATTTTGAGAGGCTGTGAGGTCTGTCGAATGCTTTTTTTAATAGTAGAAAAGCAAAATGAATAAAAGGTTGTTGAGTTTTATAAAATGATTTTCACTTATCTTATTGAAATATAATATTTTCACGTGTTCTGAATGGCGATAATATAATATCGAGTAGATTTGTATTTATCGAATCGCCGTCGTTTGCGATACCACATTATAAAACATGCAAGGAAGAGTTCTGAAAAAAAAAATAAAAGATGAATTTTTATTGGATATTGTTTTATAAAGCAAAATCTTTGACGGGAAGGGGTTCATTACTGTCATGCCACATTTACCCTATTATTAATCAGCAACAAAACACTTATCTTAGCATTTCCTCAACAAGTAATTAAGGTAATTATAATAAACTTTCATCTATTTATTGTAATCATTTTAAGAATAGCAAAGTTATAAAGCGGATCTAAAACATTAAATAATGCACATGTTCACAATATATATGCATACATATATGTATTATAACTAGTCAGAACTACTTCTTATATAAACAAAAGGTGCGCGGTCGAAATGTAGAAGTATTTTCAGTCGTTTGCAAATTTATCCGTATAAGACACGCGAATGCGTGTTGCAGTTCGTTTTATCGCCAAAAAGTTTGTCTACAGAGGTTGGCGTCAAGTGCGTAGGACGTTGAGTGATTGTGAATTTGCGGTCGAGAATTCTGTTCAAAGCACCAAATTTGACAGTATTTTCTGAAAATCTTCTGCTTTAATCAACAAATGGAATATGTCTTTCAATTACATAGTTTCTGAATAAGAATACCTGCCAATTTCATGCGTTTCCGAACAAAAATGAATTCAGAAATGTGTCAGAAAGTAGATTTTTTGGATTTGAGAACAGCCTTAAGCAAAGAAGTTAGAAAAGAGAAGTGCAGCGTGAAAAAAAAAAAAAAAGCACTTCTTGATCTCTTGAACAGGAATTTGACTGACACTGACACAAGTGAATTCTTAGGTGGGCGGCCACAAGCCAGTTTTTAGTTAAATCAGTATATTTGCATGTTTCACAGTGGAAATATATCTATGGGCGGTTAAAAGAGTATAAGTCAAGGGGGAAAGTAAGGAACTGTTTTAGCTAGTGATCATAAAAGTACAAGAAAGAAAAGTTCTCTTCGTTGTATATTACAGTACTGACTGCACAAAACCAAACAGTAAAAAATATTACTTTACACTTTCTAAACACATTTTACGGTTAAATACATTCATACTAACCAAAATAACCTGTACCCAGCTAATGCAAAAGCAGGCGTACACAGTTTTTTGGACTTTAACCATGTCACGTCATCTGCGGGTAAAGAGAAGAAAAACACCAATAGGCGTGAAGAACATTTTAACACAGCTTCCCCTTTGTTCAATAAACAGTCTTTTGCGGACTGCATATACCCTCAGAGGCGTGGCTGTTGCCACTCGTGGGTAAGGTCCCCGCCCACCTAAGAACTGTTCTATCCGGAAAAAAAATGAAGTTATGGGTGTATACAAACAGGGGTAAAGAAGCGCCACTCGGCGAAGCTTTGGGATTCGTCCGCGGTCAGCCATCTTGTTTTTTAAATCAAAATATTTTAACTTTTATTATTAAATATAATAAATTAGTCAATAAAATTAAATAACGTGTTTATAATAAGTAAATATGGATAAAACTTATTTTGGAAATGAGAAACAAAACAAATATGTTTTGAAATATAGATAAAATGCTTAACAAACACTAGAACGACCAAGAGCGGTCATTTTGACCGCTACAAAATGAATATATTGTGATTCAAATCAGAAATTTCTTTTTAAAATAAATTAAATATAAATGTCTCAGAAATATGTTAAATGAATAAGTTAAATTGTTTTAAATAAATATTCTGGTGTGAATTAGTTTTATAAAACTTGAGTAAAATTTCCGGTCGTTCTAGTGTTAAGTGATTAATCTGTAATCACTTAAGCATCTTATTTGTATTTTAATTACAATTAGTGGTCTTATTATGTGATTATGTAATCATCGATGCTGGATTGAATCACTTAAACTTTTTATCTATATTTTAATTATAATTAATGATCTTATTATGTAAATATGTTTTGATTTAATAAACAAGATACGAACCGCGGGCGAATGCCAAAGTTGTTCCCGTCGCTCCTTTCCCCCTGAATATTTAAGAATGATAAAATATAACTTGATATACTCAGAGGCGGATCCAGCCTTCCATTTAGAGGGGGGTCATATATTTTTTTTCGGGGGGGGGGGGACCACATGTTTTCATTAGCAATTTTTATATCTTAGATCCAAATTGACTATTTTATTTTCTGACATTACCCGCATTCATTTTCTTTCGTAAATGCATGAAATTTGCAAGTATATTCGTAAATTTATAAAATTTGCAAGTTTTATTCAGATACGAAGAAATAAGAATTTCCACATTTATTTATAAAAACAAAGAATTTTACAGAAAGTTTCCTCAAACTTCGCATTTTAAGCCGGTTTTCGGGGCTTGGCAGTCATGGAAATATCGTCTTGAGGAAGCAATCCAATACATTTCAAAATGTACCACATTTATAGGAAAATTAAAAAATGTTCGATTCTTTGGTGCTTAAACAATGCCTGCAATTTTCATGCATTTTTATGTAACATTAATTTCGTGAATGTATTAGATAGATTAGAATTTTTAAGCGGGATAAAAAGAAAAAAAATGAAAACACATTTAATACATATTTATATTTAAAAAAAAAATGTGTTGTTCTGTAGATGGGTTTTTCGTTTAGAGGGGGGGGGGGTCATGACCCCCATGACCTCCCCCTTGGATCCGCGCTTGGATATACTAAGTCTAAGTGATATGAGTGCCGGCAGACGGTGGCGCAGCCAGAACTCGGTTCTGAAGGGGGGGGGGGGGTGAGTTTATAATAAAGATGGTCGCCGGTTATATGAATCATCGGTTAATGGAATCAGTCTTTTAAATGAATAAAATCATAATGCTTTTCTCCGCAATTACGTTGGTTATGATTCATTTAAACAGCGTTTACAATATTAGAGTCATATCGGGCCTTTCGAAGACGATCTTTTCTCTATGCTAAAAGTAACTAAACGTCTGTATTTCGACACAATCCATTAAAAGCATTTTGGAAGATCAAAATTACAGCGCCTACAAAAATTTGGAAACGCTCTGATGAATAAAAGTATTTTAAAAAATCTGAGAATTTTTCGATGACAATACAAAAAGAAAGTTGGGTACAAACTATGAAATGCACCAATGAAATAACACAAAACTAGGTTAGATTTATAAAGTGTTTAAAAATGATGAGGGGAAAACTTAAAGATGGAAGAGCACAGTACAGCAAATAATTTTTACATAGAAAATAACAGAGTTGGAATCCATTTGTTCAATCAAAAATACACAAGGTTTCATTACAAGAGAATCACGAATTCTTATTCCTAACTTTAATAATAATGAAGCAATTTTAACAAAATTTTCAATAGACTTACTTACCTTGCTTTTTGCCAAATGTAACAAGTCATTTAGAACTTTTAGGGCTAGAGTCTTGAAATTTTATATGGATGTTACTTAAAAGCCGTAAATGCTACCCAGGATTTATTTTTTCAATTCGAAATTTAAAAGAATGCAAGAGTAAGAAGCATTCTAAAATTGCGATCTATGTGACACAATTGGTATGAAAACTTGGAATTTGGCATGATGATTACTTTTATGTAGTAAATGCTTCCTTATAACTTTTTAAAAACATTTAAAAATTTAAAAGGACGAAATGAGCTGAAAACTTTCTAAAAGTGTTCTAAATTATGATTTAGGAAACTGTTAGTGTTAGAAACTTGAAATTTAGTATAGAGATTACTTTTAAGATGGAAATGCTTGGCATAAAGAATTTATTATAAATGGGAAAATTAAAGGTGTGAAACAGCTGAGAGCATTCTAAATTACGATTTATTTAGAACCTCACGTCATATCGGGCCTTTCGAAGACGATCTTTTCTCTATGCTAAAAGTAACTAAACGTCTGTATTTCGACACAATCCATTAAAAGCATTTTGGAAGATCAAAATTACAGCGCCTACAAAAATTTGGAAACGCTCTGATGAATAAAAGTATTTTAAAAAATCTGAGAATTTTTCGATGACAATACAAAAAGAAAGTTGGGTATTTTGGCGTGGGTTTGCTCGGCGTCGGCTCATGTTTTCAGTATTAGATGTGACTTAGTCTTTTTTGACGTGACTCTGTTCTCTTCGACTTTAGTCAAAGACTTAGACTTTTTTCACGGAATTTTAAAGAGGGGTTGGATACAGTTATATTTACAATCGAATAAAATTTCAGAGAGTTCGGACAGTAACTTTTTTGTGTTGTTATTTTAAAGGACACGTCGCAAAAGAAAAAAAAAAAAAAAAAAAAAAAAAAAAAAAGACGCGAGAAGAAAGCATTTTTTTTACAGCTAGATATCAATATTTTTTCACGGTCTGTAAAACCATTATATTTATAACCATGGCTTTACAAATTTGATAAAATCTGGTAGCCAGTAAAAAATTCTAGTTACCAGTAAAAAAATATAACCTGCTCCCCTCCGAAGACACTAATTTTCAAAAGCACAAAAGTTTTTTATCAATTAATTGAGAAAAATAATAAGCCTATTGTAGGAGTAGGATTATTAGTTACATAGTTTAGAACAGTTACATCATTTAAAAATGTGGTATAAACAAAGTTTTCTAATGAATTTTATCAAAATTATTTATTTATGGAAAAAAAATGTAAAGGCTGCATTAACCGGTATGTTCAGGAAATGCTGATTGCCGAAGGTTTCAAATGTCTGGATAAGTGAGTGCTGCAAAATCTATATCTGATGAGGGGGGCATGGATGAAACAGTGAAGCAGGAAAACAATTTCTGCCTATTTTCGTGTCGAAGTCAGTCAAATAATTATTTTTTATTAATTTAAAAATTTGCATTTGTTAAACTTATTTTTACCTAATTAAAAAAAAGCCGAAAATGAGAAAAAATGCCATTTATGGCCATTTCTTAGTTCAATTTTTGTACAAAAAATTATAATAATAAAAAAAAAATCGGGTTAAATAACTTGGTGGCTAGATAGAAAAACTAGGTCGCCAGTGGCGACCTGGCGACTGCATTTGTCAAGACCTGTTTATAACTGATGAAAAATTTATAGAATTCAGACAACTGGGGTTATTTTTTTTTAAACTATGAAACGAGATACCCTTACGAGGAAAAGAAACAAACAACAACAACAAAAAAACAACCAAACAAGAAGGTGTCTTTTAAAAAGGCTTTTCTGTCTAATAATCAATATTTTTTAGTGAAAATTTTATTTAAAAATATAAAATTGGTATAAGATATATAATCATACAAATTTGAGGTAATTATCATGAGCCCAGGCACCGCCGGACGGGTCAGCTAGTATAATTTTAATGACATGCAGATAGCATTCGTTAAAATGTAATAAGTGTAAATCAATGCATAACTAATATATTGCTGATCAATTTAAATTAATGCATGGTTAGCGTAAAATTGTGTGTAATTATAGATAGTATTTTTCTAAAAAAAATGCATTTAATGCACATTTAACGCCTTTTTTTTTTTCAAAATGCATACTCACAGGCAGGACTTAAATTCTAGGAAAAAAGAGTACCGGAGCTCATACATATACGCTATAAGCAAGAACCCGAAGGCTCTCATCCTGTGAAGAAACATATCGGAGACTTGAGACTTCCATGAAAAAAAAAAATATTTTATTTGAAGAATGATAATTGAAAAAATGAGGCGGTCCCCCAGTACTCAGAACGTCTATATCTTCACATCATGAAAACTGAAAATCGAATGCCTTTTTTTGAGATGCCACAAATTTATCCGCGTCGACCCATAGGGTACAGTAGAAAATTTGTTAAGGAGAAACACATTCTAATTTTTTTGAACGCAAACCGCCAAACCAGATTACCATATCAGCATCTTTATAACAACAGAAAACTAACTGTCCGAACTTAACATCTGCAGGAATTTTAGCATGCAGATGTATCGAGAAATAGACGTTGCATTTTATCTTTCTTTATTTATTCTGTGATCCAAAATGTATGCATTAGGAAGGCACACAGATGCCAAACTGAAAATGATTTAATTCCTCACATGAAAACCGCAAGCACATACGAAAGAAAAAATTTATACATGTACATTAATTGAAAAAGGATCACTTCAAGCTGCGATAAAAGAGCTTAAGAATTATTGAATTTTAAATAGAAAGGAAAGAGATTTTCTTTTCACAGAAGCGCGATAGAATTAAAAATAGCTAAAAGAGGAACCACAACTAATTTATAAAATTTTAACGATAAATATACGAATCTCCATCATAAGCAAGACGTCGTTGCTACATTACCAACAAATGAAATATAGTCTTTAAATTTGTGTACAGACCCCCTACGAAACAAATGATTCGAAAGAAACACCGATTGCAAAAATCTGCTCATAATCGAAAAATAGCTTTTTATAACTTTAAGTACTTTTTTAAATTCTTACTTTTGCAAAGATTTTTTTCCTGGGTACGCACATAGCTTGGTTTTAGATATAACTGAGAGCAAAAAACGCAAAAAAAGCCGCTTGAAACTGAGAGAGACTTACAATGTGTATGTTTTTTTTTTTTCTCTGGAATTCGATGATCTGTTATTGTTTCGAACGTAGAACAAAGACAGAAATGCAATTAAGAAACAGACCACTGTATACTATATAACTCAAAGCGTCTCTGTGAGAGTATATGACCCATCTTTTACTATAAGACGTCTCAACAAAGTGACGCAGTCCAAAAATCAAGTTTTGACATAACCTATGCGTGTAATATGCCATATGCGCTTTCACAGTTTTAAGTAGAATTATCGCCGTTTAATTGAATCACATTGTTGAATAGAATTTGATTTAAGAAAGCGGTGGATTCTGCCAAGGCGGACAGGCCAAAAAACTTAATTTTAACTTTAGTAGTTTTGATTCATATAAGCGGCAATTATAGTAATTTTTTTAGCTCTGCCCCCCCCCCCCCCTTGGCTGCGCCACTGCCGGCAGAAAGAAATCTAAGGAGGAGTAAGATTTTGGAACAGATGTGCTTGTGATTCGCAGCCTAATCTTTTTTTTTTTTTTTTTAAACAGAACATCCCCATGCAAGACAATTTTTAAATATATCAAAAGCAATAAAAAATTGAACTAAGAAATATTAAATATTCTAAAACAAGTTTCTACCAACGATTTTCAAAATGGAGAATCAAAACAGTTGATCATTTTTGTCTTCTCCTACCCCTGGTTTAAGATAAATTTGAAAAACATGAAAGTAAAAGTCAAACAGAATTAAAAATTGTGTTCCACGGAGGGTTAATGCAAAGTACATTGTCAAAAAATATTAGTTTCTCTTTCTCTTAGCATTTAATTATTCAAAAATCGCTTAGGAAAACTAAATTTAGTTAATTAAATTTTAAAATCCATGAAGTGGCAATGGCCCTCCTCTGCCCACCCTAGCCACGCCTATACTTAGATAACGTAACACTGTCCCCGCCCACTGCTCCCTTAACGAAAATCCTGGGTACGCCCATATGCAGTGATTAATTTAAAGAAAATTTAATTAAATGCAACGATCGTTACATTTTAATCGACTGGGAAGATTAAATGAGCATATTTTAATTGCTTAATAAAATGACATAATAATCTCGCAGAAGAAAGCCAAATTTTAAGAGTAAATTTATCAATACATTTTAGCTGCACATTTAAGTTTCTCTTCTTTATTACAAGTTACTGAAAGTTTTTTTTAAAAACTTTTTTCCGTTCTTTTTTTTTTTTTTTTTTTAATATATATTTAAACATCGTGTTGTGAAGTAAAGGATAATAGCACGAACTCTCACATAATATTTTGACAACATTTTTTACAACTTAATAACTTTTTTTAGGTAAATATCCTGCATCCTAATTTGCATTTTGTTCATTTAACAGCTTTCCACTTTGTTTATGGCAAGACATTTCAGGGCTGTATCCAGATGGTGGCATAGTGGGCTGAGCTCTTCCTAGCATTCTCTTGAAATCCCTCTAGCTCTCACAATATTTGAATAATAATAGTATATCTATCACTTTAAATATTTCAAAACTTCTTTATTGCAAATACACTTTAAAATTATTTAATCCATAAATAAAAGTGTCAAACTAAGAAAAATACATTTTAGGTATAGTGTTTTATTATTTTTCATGATAAAGGTGTTCAAAATGTAGAGGAGCCAGAACCAGTGTCATTTTCCAAATTTCAAAAAGTATTTGACAGCACCGAAGTAAAGTCTAACCAGATCTTCCAGTAGGAGATGAAAAATTTCCTAATTATATTACTTTAATGACATGTTATTTGCTAGAATACACAATATAAGTGCATGTTTTTAACATGTAAATTACATTGTTCGTATAATAGCTTTCTAAAATTTGGAACCAAAAATATTTAAAGCCCTCCTCTGACTTTGCGGTGTGTTTACGGCCCCCAGACATTTTGCAGGTTGCACTACATTTCGCTACTAACTGAAAATTCGATTCCTACCAGTTTGTCTTATAAGAAACTTTCAAATATATATTTTGTAAGTCTTATCTTACGCATACTTACCTGGCACTGGGGTTAGCCTTGATCATGAAGGAGGCTCCCCCGAGCAGAGACCTCTCATAGCACACCGAGGGGTTGACCCTCGCCACATCCGCAAATTGCGGTTGCTTGGGGTGCATAATTTTTGGTAGTTGGGACTGCGTTCGCGCTGTCCCTGTTATTCTAAAGATCAGATTTTAAGATCAATGTTCGACCGGGGTGGCTCAGCTGGTATAGCATTGCAGCTTCAAGTAAGACACAGACAATAGAATCCTAATACAGAATTGACTAGAATTTTGTTAAAGGTTGGCTTCAACTGTTTTCACAGGAACATAAATATGAATAAAATACTGGAAATGTGCATTAAAAATAAGTGTATGGAGAGAAGAAAAACTTCAAAATAGTTCTATATATCTAAAAAGAAAAAAAAAAGTTTGAATTTAAACCAAATTAAGTTTTTATTTAATGTATTAATTAAAATCGAGATATGTAGTACCTATCGTTCAGATTTTTAATTGGCACACAAATTTATTCTTAATTCACACTAAGTAAACATTTTTATAAAATGGAATAAAAAAATAAATAAATAAATAAAGTGCAATAAAAATTTTGCATTTTATAGATTTTTGAAGCAAAAAAAATTCTGTATTACTTTTCTTAGATAAATGTTAAGAATATGTTGTGCTTAGTAATTTTTTGTAAGCAACCCACATTTTAATTTCGATATTGAGAAATCTATATCATTATGGCACATGGCAATAAACTTTTTTTCAAAAAATGAAAACACTGTAACTTTAAAAATTAATAATTTCAGAGCTGAAAATATGTGTAAAAAAAAGTACATGAGAAGAAAAAAAATAAAATCTTAGTCACAAATCAAAATTTCTTTTAATACAAAAGTAACTAATTTGTTAAAAAAAAAAAAAGCTTCATTCAGTTTCATATAGCCATAATTAAAAATTGACATATTTTATTATATATCCATTTTTTATTTAAAAATATTTAATCTTTTAAAAATTAATGGCAATAAAAATGTAAGTTTGAACTATTGCTTTTTCACCAAGTCAAAATTGCGCAGTTGTTGAGTAGGCCGTCAGCCGCGGCAAATAAATCCCAATGTTTACAAACAATTTCCTCCATAACCCCCCCACCCCTTCTTTTTTTAAACCACCATATTTAAAATGTCGCCAAAAGAGCGATAAATTGCCAAATGCAGCAGTCTTATGGCAACCATGCTGTTTGTTCTACTGCCTCCCTCCAGACGGCGCTAGCTTCTATGCTAATCCCATGTTAAATATAATTTCCATAGCAGCCAATGAGAGTATCCATTCTGAATATATCGTATTCTGTGAACTAAGAGATCCTAGGTTCGAATCTTGGCCGGACATTCTTCGTCCAGTTGGAAAATTACAACTCATTTGAGTTCTTTACCAATTTGAATAATTGTGTTAAAAATTAATCTAGTATAAGATCATTGCTTAAGGTTTTGCAAATAACATACTCAACAATGCCAAATTTTCTGGGTTTTTTTTTTGCATAAAATTGGCAGGCCTGACTACTAAAGCAATTTGGAAATCGAAATGAGTTTTAAAATTTTTGATAAATAGATTACTTATCGAGTTATAAGCGATTCATGTCACCTTACTGCGCGTTTTCCCCCTTTCTCGTGCTGCTGCGTCGAGAACAGGGACTAATTATCCAAAAGGCACGAATTTTTTTTTAATTAAAAAGGTTTTTGACAAAATAGGGTACTCTCGCGATTAAAACGTAATGAATATTTTATGGAATAGCGAATGTTGATTTCATACATAATCAAAATTTTCAACAACTAAAGGTCACAAGTCTCAATAACTAATATTGACAAAATATGCAGGAAGATAATCTCAAAATACTGCACACGCACATGCTTCCCTTTTAAAATTTAAAAGGGGCCTCAAACTGACTGCGAAAAGGACCCTCTAATTTCCATTTTCATTTTTTATATTGTATTTTTATTTTTTTGAAAAGAAAGTTTGCTTAATCCAAGAGGAAATCCGCGTTTTATGACGTCACAGGGACTGGATCATCTTTACACGGCGAGATGAAGCGCGAATAACGAAATACATGGTTTTGGGATGGACACAACTAAAAAGTTTACAAATATACAACAGTTTTTTTTTTTCATATATAAATCTCTTAAATTTCATAATGGCGATCTACAAGTAACCCCAGGTGTTCGTTGCTAGATAGTAGATTAAACAAATTATATATATTTGTTTAAATTTTTTTAATATCAATTTACTAGCATCTGATACTAGTTAAAAAGGAACAGCTGTCGCAGACGCACCGGGGTTGGCGCGATTTTGGTTTTGCGCCATTTTGGCAAGAAAAACTCCGTTTTCGGGAACCTGTTAGGGCTAGCTTGCTTAACAGCATGTTAGTTTTTTTTTATATTATGAAACAGTTTATTTTATTATAAAACACACACAAGTTTTTATTATACTAGGTGCGCAACTGAGTTTCGGGGTTTCACACATAGATGGCGTTAATGGCCCATGTAGTCAACATACATGTCTAAAGTTGTGTTTTTCTAATAGCTTGGATATCTATTAACAATAACCAGTCGTAATAACAATACATATCGAAACGCAAAAATATTTTTTCTAACAACGAAAATTTCGAGTTTTGTGCCACATAAAGAGCATTTGCGGGAAGCTTTGCTTTTCTGCTTTAACTTGAAAACAAATGCAGCTGAAGCATGTCGTTTGCTTGAGCAGGCCTACGGCAAACCTGCACCATCAAAAACTATCTGTGAAAATTGGTTTAAACGCTTCAGAAATGGCGATTTTGACACGGAGGACAAGGAGCGCTCCGGAAGACCAAAAACAGTTGAGTTTTAGTTAAAGCGTTCAAAAAGATGTTATTTTAACACCTCAGCTTTCTAAAAGATAATGCGGACGCCAATTAATAACTTAAAGCATACAGACAGAAGTCAATTAACCTCTTAAGCTTTCAAAATACTCATAATTTATCCAGCAGTAGAAATTTCTACCTTATTCCATGAAAATATTAAAAAACAGTAGTAAACAATTTCTAATTCACGTTACATATTACAAAAAATGCATCACGAGAAAAAAAGATGAGAGGATAAAAAAAGGAAATAAATAAAACATGGACAATAGGTTTAACATCCTCCCACCTTTTGATTATGTCGTATAATCAAAACTTCACATTAAATAAATACATTTACATGAACATTATAAATCGAGTCTCTCTGGCATTTTTATCATTCTACCAGATCTAATCTTTTTAACTTGAGATTCGTTCTTTGAAGGCTCAACTTGAGTTTCATTCAAAGTTGGTTTAGGAAAATTAATTTTGGTACAATCACTCGATGACACTTCTAGAGGATAAATTCTTTGAACAGGCCGAAGTATCTGCGAATGAGATGTTTGTAACTTTAAAAGCCGAACTTTTCCATCTTTACCAGGAATGAGCTCTGTAACAAGTCCTAATGGCCAGTTAATTCTTTTCTTGTTATCTGCTCCCACCAAGACTATATCTCCTACAGCCACTGAACGTTGGAATCGTCTCCCGATCGGCCGTTGGAGAAGTAGACCTAAATATTCTGATCTAAATCGATTTCTTAGATCCTTTTGCAGTTCTTGCCTATATTTAAGTCTCCTAGTGAGAGAGTTTTCCTCGATTGCATCAGCGTCTGGTAAATCACACTCGTGAATGTCTTTCAAAAACATGTCTGGAGATATGGGTTTGATAGATTCTTTCTCTGACATGTAAGTTAGTGGTCGAGAATTTATATTACTTTCACAATCAGCCAATGCAGTTATCATCTCTTCATAGTTCAAACAGGCTTGTCCTAAGACTCTTTTTAATAGATCTTTCATCACTCTGATCAGTTTCTCCCACCATCCGCCCCACCATGCAGCAGTCGGTGGGTTGAATTTCCATTCAATTGAATTGGTTGCTCCATACTTCACTATGCGACTCCAATTCAATCTTTTCAAAAAATTAGCTGCACCAATAAAATTCGGACCATTGTCGCAATATATAATAGAACATCTTTCTCTGCGTGATACAAATCTTCTTAAAGCCATCAAAAAAGCCTCTGTAGATGCTGAAGTAACAAGTTCAAAATGTACAGCTCTGTAGATAGCGCATGTAAATATGATAACCCAACTCTTTTGATTATTTTTAAGAAATAGAGGGCCAGCCATATTAAGACCGATAATTTGAAATACTGCTGCATCTTTTACTCGATTTTCTGGTAGAGAAACAGGAGAAGATTCCAAATTCTTAGAATTAAATCTTTTACAAATGATGCATTTGGATAAAACAGAAGTCACAGTTCTTCTTCCATTCAGAATCCAGTATTTTTCTCTGAGCAAATTTAAAAGAATCTGAGGACCTGCATGACAATTTTTGAGGTGAAAATGTAAAATTAATCGCTTGGTAACTTCATGATTTGAAGGAACAACTATAGGGGTGAGGAAATCCATATTGTCTTGTCTATACACAATTTTAGTCTTTACACGTATTATTTCTTGTTGATCTTTAAACGTCTCAAGAGTTTTCAATCTCTCATCACTTTCATGGGAAAACCATTCCTGTTGTATCATCCAAATTATCTTCGTTTCTGCTTTCTTAAATTCATGACTTGTCAATTCTCCTCTAATTTGTTCTTTTGGATTAGAAGAATTATGTCTGAAACGTAGTATCCAACCAACAAGACGCACGATTTTTTCATAACTGGAAAAATACCGGTAGTACCAGGTTTTCTCTGGACTTTCATCAACATTAACCAGTAATTTTGTAGACTTCAATTTCTCTTTTTCAATTTCTTCTTCATTTATGTTTTGACATGTGAAATTCATATATTTATAATATTCTTCAGGATTTCGAAGCCAAGATGGACCCTCCCACCATTTGAGAGATACCAGCTTCTTTGCTTTACAGCCTCTAGATGGCAGATCTGCTGGATTCATTTCACCAGGTATATGTTTCCATAAAACAGGATCACTCAAATTTTTGATTTCTTGAACTCTGTTTCTAACAAAGACAGACCAGTTCTCTTTTCGGGATATCCATGCAAGAACCGTCGTGGAATCGCTCCAAATATATCTTTCCATATTTTCCCAGCCCAATGCGTCAGTTACTGATTTAGCCAATCTGGCACCGATCAAAGCAGCTAAAAGTTCCATTCTAGGTATTGTTGCGCATTTTAAAGGACCTATGCGGAATTTCGAAGCAAGAAGAAATAATTCAACATGATCTTTACTTGCTATCCTCAAAAATATAACAGCAGCATACGCATATTGACTTGCATCACAAAATGTGTGAAGAGTACAATCTTTTACATTATATGAGGTGAACTGAATATATCTTGGAATCTGAATTTCTTGTAAAATATTCAATTCACGAAACCATTCAATAAACTCATATTTTAGATCACTTGCAATTTCTTCATCCCAGGAGATACCTTCTTTCCATGTTTTCTGCTACATCATCTTGGGACAAATCATAACAGGAGACGTAAAACCAATAGGATCAAAAACTTTATGTGCAACTGATAGCATGATTCGTTTAGTTATTTTTTCTAAATTTATATCTTTCGTCCAGCTTACATTAACCTTCAAAACGTCTAGAAATCTGTTCCATTGTAATCCCAGTACAGCAGTTTCTTCGCTATTTTCGCTATTTTTTCTTTCTTCTGTATGTTCCCATCCTCTCAAATCAAATCCACCTTTAGCCATAAGACACTTAGAATCAGCAATAAACTTTTCTAACTCCTTTTGCGTATGGACACTAGCAACGACATTGTCAACATAAAAGCTTCTCAGCAATTGCTCTTTAAGATGCTGATCGCATTCTTCATCGTTTTTATGTGATATTCTATGACGGAAGCAAGAAGAAACGGGGAACTTTTGACTCCAAACACGACTCTAGCATGCCGAAACATTTTAATATTTCTCTCTTCTGTATCGTTCCACCACAAGAAACGCAAAAAGTACCGATCTTCTTTCCGTACAGCGATTTGTAAAAATGCTTTCCTGATATCAGCTACAACGCCAAATTTCTTTTCTCTAAAACGTAAGAGAAGGTTAGGAATTAATTCAATGATATTTGGTCCAGAATGTAAACACTGATTCAGAGATGGATGGTTCTGTATTCTAGCTGATGCGTCGAACACTGGACGAATGGGAGTTGTACTGCTTTCTTTTATTACTGGTCGATGAGGCAAATAGTTTCCGTAAAGATTCATTTCTGACTCGGGAATTTCCTCAATAATTTTATCATCAAGCCAGCCTAAAAGCACTTGTTCATATTTTTGATAAAGGTTATTGGTAAGCAACTTGTTTGTAACATTAATTAATCTTTTCTTGGCTAAACTGAAATTATCGGGTAAAGGTGGTATATCTTCCACCCATGGCAAAGAAATTTCGTAACGATTATCTTCATTCATATTTACTGTCTGTAAAAAATGCTCTTTTACCTGACGATCAATCTCCATTTTAGATTGTTTTTCAATTGGATCATTTATTCCAAGTAAATCTAGTTTCCATAAATCGCTAATTTCTGCTTCATTCACGAACATAGATGTAACTGTTAAAGCTAAGTTTTCTTTAGATACGTTACCTTGAGGCACTTTTCCCATTAAGGTCCATCCTAAATGTGTTTCCAATGCTACTAGTCCAGACGACAACATTTCTCTACGACCTGTCAGTAATTTTCCAATTACATCGGCTCCAATCAATACTTGAATAGATTCAGGAGTCTCACCAATATCCGTCAGAGTGATGCCTTTTTCCGATAATTCTTTATACCAGGATCCTTTCCCTACAGGCATAACATTTTCGCAGATAATGTTTTGGTCCAAAACCTCAAAATTGCATTTAAAATTTTCTTTCAAATCGCTTAATCTTATGTTGTAGTAGTTATGATTAAATTCTTTCGTTATGACTCCGCCAAAAAGAGAATGAGCGACTTTTTCTTTTCGAAGAGGTAAATACTTCATTTCTTCGGCTAAATGCTTCAAAATATACGATCTCTGAGAACCTGAGTCTAAAATCAGTCGAACAACTTTCTTTTTGTTATCTGAAGTGATTTTTGCTTTGAGTGTCTGAAGAAAGACCTTGGGATTTCTACTGACATTAGCCGTATTTACTTCACTTCCTTTACTAACATTAGCCATATTTACTTCACTTCCTCTACTGACACTAGCCATATTTACTTCATTTCCAGACAATTTTTCTTCCCCTTTCCTTTCATTTAATTTATTTTTATCGAGCATTTGACACATCACAGATGCATGTTTTTTATCACAAATGAAACACTTCAAGAGAGCTTTACATTGTTTCGTTGTGTGGCCTGATGTCAAACATAAAAAACAACACCTTTTATCTTTCAATATATTCTGCTTCTCACTAAAACTCATCTTCCGTGCTGAGAAACATTCTGAACTCAGATGTCTTCCGTTACAAAAAACGCAATTTTTCCTTAAGTCTTGCTTTGAATAAGTTGTTAATAGAGTAGCAGCAGTTGGTAAATGTTTAGAAACATCGGTGTAACCTTTCCTTTTTCTAAAGTTTCTATCATCATCTTTTTTCGCGAAGCCAAAACCTGCCACTGCCAAATTTATTCTTTCATCGCCTTCAACTTCACTTTTGATAAACCTCATTAAATTATCTAGGCGTTCTTTCGGATCGGAAATAGCAGAAGACGTATAAGTTCTGTTCCACGCTTTCAAAAATTCAGCAGTAAAACAAGATTCTACCATTGGATATAATATTGAGGCGCATTTATCTGTTGTGACTCCCAATGTCTCAAGAGCTCTTAAATACGATCCAAGTTTATCATACAAGGATGTAAGAGAAAACTTTTCTTTTGACTGTACTGATATTATTAATTTCAATAACTCTCTAACATATACTTCAACTAAAAGATCTTCCCGACCAAAACGAGCCTGAAGACTCTCTATAGCTTTGGCATAGTTAGCGCCAGTTGGCGGAAAACTATCTACAACTTACCTCGCTCTAGATCCAGCTACTGTTGCTTGAATCAAATACTGGAATTTATTTTCGGGCACAATATTCTTATCAGTATGAATCTGTTCAAATTGACTCCAAAATGGTAGCCACTCTTTTAAATCCCCATCAAATTGACGAAATTCTAACCTAGGTAACGTAAATTTTCGTTTAGAATCATTAGTTTCATTAACAGTTGAAATGTACTCACCTTGAATTTGCCCTTGTGAATGGATTTTTGCTAATTCTAATTGATGGTCTAGTTCTAATTTTTTCAACTGTACTTCTTGATCCAACTTCTCCTTCTCCAACTGTAACTTCTCCTTCTCCTTCTCCTTTTCTAATTGTAAGTTTTTTTCATTATCTAACTTCTTCTCAGCATCTTTTTCTTTTCTTTCAGCAATGGCTGTTGATAAAATTTCTTGTACAAAATCAGGATCCTGCTTATATTCCTTACTATTCAAAATTATTTCTTTCAGGGTTCCAATCGTATAATCTTGCGGAATTGTTTCACCAAGTTCTTCTACTACAAACTTTAAATCGGCTTTTTTAAAACCTTTTACGGCTTGAAACATCTTGCTTCAATAAATCTTAGTCCTGTCGCGGACACGCCAAAATTGTTAGTTAAAGCGTTCAAAAAGATGTTATTTTAACACCTCAGCTTTTTAAAAGATAATGCGGACGCCAATTAATAACTTAAAGCATACAGAAAGAAGTCAATTAACCTCTTAACTTTCAAAATACTCATAATTTATTCAGCAGTAGAAATTTCTACCTTATTCCATGAAAATATTTAAAAACAGTAGTAAACAATTTCTAATTCACGTTACATATTACAAAAAATGCATCACGAGAAAAAAAGATGAGAGGATAAAAAAAGGAAATAAATAAAACATGGACAATAGGTTTAACAGTTGAGGACACCGATCTGCAAGCGTTATTGAATAAAGATGATAGCCAAACACAAGAACAACTTGCAGAGGCATTAAACATGACTCGCCAAGGTATTTCCAAACGTTTACATGCCATGGGAAAAATTCAAAAGGAAAGAAAATAGGTGCCTAATGAGTTGACTGAGAGACAGATGGAAAATCGAAGAGCCACATCCGAAATTTTGCTTTTTCGGCATGAAAGAAAGAGTTTCCTGCATCGAATTGTTACTGGCGATGACAAGTGGACATATTTCGAGAATCCCAAACACAAAAAGTCGTAGCTTTCACCTGGCGAAGCATCAACATCGAAGACACGGTCAAATCGCTTCAGAAAGAAGACAATGCTCTGCGTTTGGTGGGACCAGAAAGGAATTGTGTACTCTAAGAGCTGCTGAAACCGGGCGAAACTGTTAATGGGAATCGCTACCAACAACAGCTAAATAATTTGAACCATGCATTGCACGAAAAACGGCCAGAATGGGACACGAGACACGAACGAGTGATATTGCAGCAAGACAACGCTCCGTGCCATCGCACTTCCATCGTCCAGGAAACCATCAAAATACTGAAATGGGATCTGCTACCGCACCCGCTGTATTCACCAGACCTGGTCTCTTCCGATTATCACTTGTCCCGGTCAATGGCACATGGCTTGGCTGAGCTACACGTGGCCAATTTCGAAGAAGTGCAAAATTGGTAGGATGAATGGTTTCGGTCCAAAGACGCGTCTTTTTATCGTCGCGGTATTCATGTATTGCCAGAGAGATGGCAAAAGTGTGTAGCTAGCGAGGGACGATACTTTGAATAAATCATTTTTTGCATTTGTCTTAAATTTTTCCATTTTTAATAGATAAAAAAAACCCCGGAAACTTAGTTGCGCACCTAGTAAAGACACACAAATTATTTTATTATAAAACATACACAATGCTTAATTTATTGTAAAACATACAATGTTTAATTTAATGTAAAATACACACAAACTGCTCTAACGGGTTGCCATACAAAGCAAAATCTCGCCAATGTTGCTGGGTTACTCAGGCATAAAATCGCTATTATGGCGCCAAAAAGATACCCCGGTGCGAATTCTTTTTTAATTAAAAATGTTTTTGACAAAATAGGGTACACTCGCGATTAAAACGTAATGAATATTTTATGGAATAGCGAGTGTTGGTTTCATACATAATTAAAATTTTCAACAACTAAAGGTCACAAGTCTCAATAACTAATATTGACAAAATATGCAGGAAGATAATCTCAAAATACTGTACACGCACAGGCGTGAATTTCACCCAAGCCATTCATAAATGATGCTATTTACAAACTTATAATATGTTAAATTTGAACTACACAATATAATTTATGTATAGTTATGATCCGCGAATCAACCAATACAAGTCACTTTTGTTAAATTTTGATTCCGAATGGATGGAGATTGCGACATGCTATATTTTCAATAACCTTGATAACCCTTAAACAGTTCCGTAAATCCTATCCTAATCATATACAGTGGACTCTCTCTATCTGAACACTCTCTAATGTGAACACCCCGGTATTATGAACACATTCTGACAGTCCCGGCGAAACTCCATAGACTTTACAAAAGATGAACTCTCTGTATTCTGAACACCCTCTAATCTGAACACCCCACTATTATGAACGTTACTTTTGATCCCCATTCTAACCTGCCTCTCCGTAAACTGAACGAGTGTTTGCAGTCGGAATTCGGGGAATTCCCGCATCATGGAAATTCGGAAAAATTGTTGCAGAAGAATAAAAAGGTTCAATGAACTCGATTTAAAAATAAACAGACAAAATCATTTCTAGATTTTAAGATCTACCCGATACTGAAATTTTTTTGAATAATTCAGACAAAATCTTCATTTAACAAAAGAGAAAAAAAAACATTTATTATAACAAAAAAAAAAAGAAATCGAAAGAATATTTTCGTCTTTACCGTACGTGTTCTCAACTAAACACTGTTCATGATAGAACATTCTTATATTTTCAATAAACAAAAAAGTAAAGATGCATTTCAGAAAAAGTAAATCATGATAATAAAATTAAAGAAATGATCAAACAATCAATTGTTATGCAGAGATACAAGAAAAAATAACGTAAAAAACATGTGATCCTCCCTTCTCCCGAGCAGAGATAAAAATAGAAAGATTGCGCAACAAAAATGCCCACCCCCCAATGACAGATAAGAAACAACAGGTGTTAGAAAGAGTGGTCAAAAAAGGATTATTGGTTTCTTTTCTACACATCTGCAGCATTATCGCTTCTGTTTCTTTTTTCCTTTTTTCTCGGCAAAGGTAAAATCTTTTCACCATTTCACTATCGCTGCAGAGAAAGAAGCACAATACTGAAGCAGATATGTCAGAAATAAGCAGGGAAACGAAAAAAACGGAAAGAACTGAAGCTTCAGGAAAAATACGAAGTTGTTCAAAAATCAAAATCAAGTCAGTCAAAGGAAAATTGCATCTGAATTTGGAATTTCAGTAGGCCAAGTTAACGCCATCAGCAAGAAAGAGAAATAAATTATAGCCGCTGTTGAAGCAAATAAAGCTTCCTGAAAGTGTAGAATTTTTGCAAAGAAAACGGGAAACGAGCATAAACAATCACGTCTGGACGTTTTTTTGCCAAATGAGAACGAAGAATCTTCCTGCCACTGGACCCCTGCTAAAACAGATTGCTCTGGAATTTGCAGAAAAATAGAAAATCACGGAATTCAAGGCATCAGAAGGATGGCTGACTCGATTCAGAAGTCGGCATAACATCGAATTCAAAATAATCAATGGTGAAGCTGCAGACGTAAATATCGACACTGTGGAGGAATGGAAAAGAAAGCTTCTGGATATAACGAAGGATTTCGATGCCGCTGACATTTTCAATGCCGATGAAACCGGCCTGTTTCTTAGAGCTCTTCCAAATTAAACCCTAGCAGAAAGAAGTGAGAAATGCGTGAGCGGAAAAATGTCAAAAGACTTACCATCATGCTCTGTGCCAGTTTTACGGGTGAGAAGCTCAAACCACTTGTGATCGGAAAAAGTGAAAAACCACGATGCTTCAAAAATGTGAAGATAGTATCATTTCTTGTGCGCTATAAATCAAATCGAAAAGCCTGGATGACACTCACAATTTTCTCACAATGGTTGGAGGGCATTAACGAGATGATGAAGAGAGAAGGAAGAAAAAATCTTCTTTTGTGGATAATGCCAGATCCCATGTAAATCTGCAGCTGAGCAACGTGAGCCTGACGTTCCTGACACTGAACTGTACTTCTATAATCCAACCACTGGATCCCGGAGTAATCAAGACCTTTAAAGCTCACTACGGAATTCATTTTTTGAAGAAAATATCCGTAGTGATGGAGGAGGCAAATTCGGCAATCAAACTAACGAAGAAGGTTAGTGTCATGGATGCTGCCCATAGGATATCAATGGATTGGAATGAAGTAACCCCCTACACCATCCAAAAATGTTTCTACAAAGCTGGAAATCCCGCGTGAGAATGAGCAGTCAAAGACAGAGGACCAAGAAGCAACAGCTGTGAATGACTTGGGGTCAATTCTTTAGGAGCTTCATACTGAAATTGAACCTGGAGCTTATCTCGAAGTCGACGGAAGCCTTCCTGTTTGCGACAACATCGTTCAAGAGGAAGAAGGTAGTGAAGATGAAGCAGAACCAGAGGAGAGTGATGAAACAAGAAGTATGATTACCTTCAAGCACTATGGCCAAGGGATTCAAGACCTGTTGAACTATGCGGCTGAACATCGCCCAGAAGCCTTTCCACTTCTTAAACAACTAGATAACATGTACACTGCACGTGCATACGCAAAAACAGACTAAAATTACTCACTTTTTTAAGTAATGTATCGATTATGTTTTCAAGTAACGTATTGTATGTATGTAATTGCATGTTTTGTAATTTTTTTAATATAACTTTTTTTTAATTAACTTTTTTAATTAACTTTTTTAATAGTTTCAAAATTCAGCACCTCCATCTCGGTGACTTGTTTGGCTAACCAGGCTAAGTATTCTATACAGTCTATGAACTCAATACATAGTAGTAGTAGTAATGCATTTCCCAACCTCCCTCTATAATGAACACCCCCATAATCTGAACATTTTTGATCGGTTCCATGAGTGTTCAGAATAGAGAGAGTCCACTGTATATTATTTCTCCTGTCAACATCCCTTTTTCTAAGAAAATATGAAACGCAGAACAACAAATGAGATACCACATGAAAGGTTTTTGAAACGGCTTCTGACATAGTATACTTACATTTTTTTAAAACATGTTTTTGGATTAAAAATTGCTGTTAATTAAAAATTAAATCGACATTGATTTCATAAATGAAATGAAAGGTTTTCTGAAATCAGTGTTGCCACAAAAAATAAAATACTGCATTATCGTATGACGTCATCCTCTAATGCAATTTAAATATGAATGTTAATTTATTTCTTGCCCGTGCTTTTTGAAAAAGATATAGAGCTTTTAATCCGGTTTTTAATTTAATTTTTACGCGTGCGTCACCTGTTGTTTATTTGTTTTCTTTGTTTAATCATGGCTGTTTATATGCGTACTGTATCGGAATCGGAGCACCAGTAGATTACGTAATTTAAGGATTAACTTCCAAATATACATTTCATTAGGATTTACAAAAATTGTAAATATTTATTTTTTAATATTTCATTAAGCTGTTAATATGCCAGCGAAGTCTGATGTCACTTAAATGGCTGCTGGACCACAAAGTTTGAACGCCTCATGTTTAAGTTCCCTTAGGCTTTCAAAAAAGTGGTGTACCAAATATTGATTTACGTATTTAAGACATTTCTTTAACAGTTTTGCAAAATCTGAGGAAATGCTTTTGGCATAGATGTCATATACGCACCACATTGGCGCGATTTTTCTCCGCTAATTTGGCGAAAACTTTGTTTATTTACTTTTGTTTGTTTATTTTGTTTATTTACTTTTTAAACGTTGTTTATTTACTTTATTTCGTATTTTAATTCTATAAATTATTGTTATTATGTATATCCACATTTATTTATATCAAACTATCATTTATTTATTTGTATTTCCTTTTTTAAAATAATAGAAGCTATTTCATTTATTACGTTATTTTACTTTTATATTGAAATAAAATATCACGTGCTATTATTGTATGCTATTTGTAACTAATATTCAAAAACAAAATTTTCGCCAAATTGGCGGGGGAAAAAATCGTGCCAATGTGGTGAGTATATGACATCTGTGCCATGCTGGCATATAAATTCTCCAAACATCTGATTCAGTGTTTAAATTTTTTTTTATAATTCGTTTTTTTTTTTTTTTCCCAAGTATAGGGGTCTTGGCAACCTAGAGAAATAACATTGGCGAGATAAGAAAAATTGGCAAAATATTTTCTGGCAATCTATTCGCACAAGCAATCATTATATATATTTTATTTGTCAACATCCTTTTTTCTATGCACATACAAAAAATTCAACGATGAATGAGGTATTCGAAAAGTTTTTGAACAAGTTTCTGAGAAAGTACAACTGCATTTCGTTAAAACGCGGTGATTAAATTAAAAAAAAAATCAGTTAATTAAAAATTAGCGCTCAAACGTACCAGAAAATAATCTCAAAGATTGCAGTGCGAAAAAGCTTCGCACGGGTCCTTCTGGTAATATTATAAATCTGATTGTGTGCAAATGTTTGGCTGAAGCCAGCGTCAAAATGGAGCATTTAATGATCCCGTATCTTTGCTTATAGGCTGATTATAACTCTCAAATGAATATAGGCTGGTTTTTGTTTATTTTATTCAAATATTTTTCTTAATAATTCAAAATTTCGTTATTTTCATTGAGAATAAATGGACATTTTTTCGTATAGCATTTTAAAATGGTTAAATTTACTTTACCGTTGCTAATACTTTATCGTTGCCAAAACTAATTCAAATCCCGGAGTAATAATTTTTACTCAACAATTTAGTTTCAATTGAAAAATTTTCACGGGAAAAATGTAAATGAAATAAAAAATTTAAAGAATTAAAAAATAATATTATTAGAAATAAAACGTACTTTTTTTAGTTTTTGATAATAATACAAGGTTTTAATATGCGTAACCATAGGAAACAGGCGAATATGACGTCATTTATCGAAAATAAAGCGGATATGCTTTGATTGGTGAAATAAAATGATCTTGGGTTTTGTCTTCATTTTTTTTTCTTTTGTATGGTAACAATACTTGTCGTTTTATCGTCTGCGCACGGTTAATATAACTATACCGTATTTTTTATTTAAATTTTTAAAAAGTAAAAAGAAGTTTCAAAAGAAAATGGTTGGCAAATGTCAATAGTATGCTCCGAAAAATTATCCATGCCGAAAATGATGTCATGGATAGCGAGAAATAGTGATTTTTCATTCTTAAAACTAAAATAAATATCTCGATTACCTAAAAAAAAATGACGAATGTTAATAGTTCCATTTTTGTTGATAAAACCTAAAGATTTAATATTATACCTAAAGATTTAATATTATTTCGTTAAAGTAACATAATTTTCCTTATGCCAGTATTGAAATTAATTGCCTGGGAAAGAAAATTAACAAGAATTATGTCATTAAAAAGGGATTTCTCTGGGGAAAAAGGAGACGTCATATTTGAAATAAAACGGGAATTTTCCCAATATGTTTTAAAATGAGTGTGAATCAATTCCTTACATTAATAATACAAGGATCAATAAGTATAGAAAGTAGATGAGTTTCACGCCATACTTATAACGAAAAATTTAAATGTTTTGTTATCGATACTGATTATTAAGCATGAGTATCCGTTATTTCGTTCCGCATGAGTATCCGAGTTTTCTGCTGAAAATCACATCATAATATTAAGAAAAGGAAAATGAATACGAATCTATTATATTGAAATCTGACCGTGTGTTTGTATTTCGCAACTACTCCTAGACTATCGAACGCAACGTGATTTACTACCGGTTAGTTTACTACCGGTTTAGCGAATACCGGTTATAATTGATCCGAGGATGTCACACAAACTCTCAGAATTAAAAAAATTAAATTAAATGCCTTTTTTTTTTTTTTTTTTTTTTTTAACGAAGTTTCTCTAAAAACGAAAAGTAACTTACTCCATCTTTGTGTATAAAAAAGAAGAAATAAAACAGATTAGTATATTTTTTACACCATTTTCTCATTAAAACTGAAAAACAGAATTTATTTTCACTTTGAATAGATGGTGAAAACAAAATCTTGATTTCAGTAAATTATCCGAAAAATAAAAACATATTTTCACATATTCAAACTTTATGAATCAATTTATTCTGGAGAACAAAAATTGCCTGTCAACATATTGTCATTTAGAAAACAAGATTTGTTTCAGCTATACATTAAACCAAGGAGGCAGAATTGAATTTAAAGGAAAAGCATATACTATTTCCAATTCATGTTTTTGTGAAGTATGGCTGTTAAAACGTTTCACAAAGTAAAATTGTTTATCAGGTAAAATTGACATTTGTTTTTACCCAATTCGTCTATTTCCACGATTTTATTTGGCTCTCCTTTTTGCATTGGTTGCAATTTCATTTTCGCGATTATTTGGCACAAAATTTCACTTTTTTAAGACTGAGTTATGTCAAGGTCCCTATAATAAAAAATACCGTATTGTCTCCTATGAAATGTGATAAATAGTTAGTTAATTATTAACGTTTTTAATTATTGGGAGTAAAATATTTTGCTTAATTAATGTATTTATTCTTCTTTTAATGTTGCGTGAACGAAGTCACGGGTAACAGCTAGTTAATAGTAATACACTACAAATATGATAATAATGAAAAGTTTTAGAAACTTACATTGCTATACTGTGAAGGAATAAATTTTTCATGCTTTATTGCATGAATCTGTTTCTTCTTACGATTCTTCATTCTGTGGAAACACAAATATATGAACTGAGGGTCCTTTTAGGTAGATTTCGTAAGAAATACTACCTATTACATTCTCACCTAAGTTGTAATTTTTGAAAATTTTTTGCAGATCTACGCCGAATATTACTCCAGAACCCAAAACCACCCCCAGTTCAAAACTTTATCTATCTATCTATCTATATCACTTTTTTATGGACACGATAGCTCCCATAATTCAGCACAAATCTCTTCCAAACTGATACATAAAATCAAGGAGCATAAAATCTCGGCCAAGTCCGTTAGAGGGCAAAATCGAAACAGGGGGGGGGGGCTTTTTGTGAAAACAGAAAAAACCCTGTAATTTCTTAATTATGATACGTATCGAATCCGTTTAAAGTTATTATTACGTCTAGGAAAAGGGCCGAAAAGTTATGAATGACTGATTTTTTATATCATTAAAAATGGCTCCAAGGCGGGGAAAAAGGGGAGTTTTAGAAGAAAAAAAATCACAACTTCGTCAATTCACAAGATATCAAATCGCTTAAATTTATTATAAATCCTCTTAATATTATCTAAAACTTGTATATTGACAAGTTTTTTACAGAGCCAACCCTTTTAGCAAAAAAAAAATCCTTGCCGGCTCCGCCAGCAAACAAGTTAGGTTTTGAAGTAACTGCTGCCCAACTGCAGCATCATGGCAAAAAGGTCATTTCTTCCGCAATTCCCAACAAACAGGTGCCCCACGGTCTGCGTCTTCGAAATCTACCTGTGCCTGTAGGCCGAGCCGGCAGGGATTTTTTTTTATAATTCACTTTACATCGGGAATACAACAAGGTGGAGGCATGCTTTATATGCAATCAAAACGTTGTTAATTCCACAAAACTGCTTTAAATTAATCGCAAAGACGTGTTACTAAACGTAAGCACACATTTCATTATACATAAGCCGATTCAAAATTCTCTCAGAGGTGGATCTCTTGGTTTATATTAATCTTTTTAAAATATGTATTTAATAATCCTAAACTATGCTTGTTATTATTTTTTCTCAATTAATTCATAGAAATCTTTTGTGCTTTCTGAAATTCAGTGACGGGGGAGGGTGGGTAATATTTTCTACTGGCGATTAGAATTTCTTGCTGGCTACCAGATTTCATCAGATTTGTAAAGCCCTGGATATTATTATTATTATTATTATTATTATTTTAAAATGAAATTTTGGAAAAAAAAATCAAAAGATTTTCTTAGAAGTCATTAATAATAATTATTATTATTACAATTATAAACACAAATTTAATGGTTCACCAGATAAATACAGATTTCATCTAACTTCACTCAATATTTCAAGCCTATAGCTTAATTGCTAACTTTCCCACAATGCCCACCAGTTCATAGAGCAACAATTTCAGAGAAGCACCATTTAAAAGTTTCGGAAGAAGTATTAATTGACGCCGTCGGACGACGAAAATAAAAGCCTATATAGAGTCGCGCATTTTTTTAAAAATTTATGTATTAAGTGAACGCAGATCAAAGCAATGTTAAAAACTGAAAAAAAAAAAAAAAAAGAAAAAAAAAAGTAGAAATTTTTAGGCTAAGGAAAAAATAATTACCGGCATTCTCCTTTAACTAAAGATGCCTACAAATTACATATGGTAAACTTGATTAAACTATACATTAATAAGTATAAAAGTATACTTCTTTTAACACGCTTTTATAAGCATTCAGTGTATTTAAAAAAAAAAAAAAATCATATTCATGACTGCGATTCATGTTGTTCAAAAACACTCCGCTGCCATACGTTAATTTGGCGCGAGCACTGATTATGGAAAATTCCCCACTTTGGTTTACGCTTAATAGAAAGCGCGAACAAGATAATTTATTTTTAGAAAATTATAAATACTCTTTTTTTTTATATGGTAAAAGAAAAAAAATAATTAAACCATCTTTCCAGCATTTCTAAATTGTTTTCTCAACGCATAATCATAATTTAATTAATATTAAATTATTAATTTATTAAATCGTATTTATAAAAATATATTTTACATTCTTTAATTTTAATTTATATTTTCTACTTTTTAGTGTTTAAAATGTTTCGTTGTTGCAGTTTCATAGCCAGTTGCCTATTTTGGCCAGCGTGGTTTGGCGCATAATGAAATCTATTGTTTTTTTAAACTCGTATACAGTTGTAACCACAAAGAATATTTGGTGATTTATCACTTGCGGATAGAAAAGGAAAAATACCTTAAAATTAATTTATTAATTATAATTAAGTTCTAAAAATAATAAAATGTTAAATCGCCATCGGCAACACACCTGTTTGCATAATTTTTAAAATTCTAACATATCAGGAAGTGAGTGTAAAATAGATTACAAAATTCCATCGATTACAAAATTCCATCTTTATATACAAAAACCAAGTTGAGTTACATAAAGGAGTGTACACTGAAAAGAGAAAAAAAAGAAAAAAAAAACGGCAGCGTATTACTGCTTATTTGACTATTAATTTTCAGGTATAATATTGGCAGCTGGGATGCTAGTATTTACCGTAAAATCATTTTATTATTATTATTATTATTATTATTATTATTATTATTATTATTATTATTATTATTATTATTATTATTATTATTATTATTATTATTATTGCAGTGTAAAGAGCCTTTAAAATCTACCTTTTTAGATTAGTAGGTAGTATTAGCTTTTAATGTATATTTTAATCGTGTTTAGCATATGTAATTTCTAGTTTGTATTTTGTTTTAATGATAATAAGTGGTTTTATGATCTAGTTTCATAAAGATACCTTTTTGCTGAATGCGTTATATTAATGTTCTCTTTACCAAACTGCATATTTAAACATCACTTCGTTAACAATAGACATAAATCATCAAATTATGTATTTGTTTGATAAAGAAAGGATTCATTTGTATTTCTGAAACTCTCAGAAAGCGATATCTTGAGTAAAATAATGTCATTATGACAATAGCATAGAGTAGATATAGTGATAAAAAGAATCGGAGGGGAAGAAGATACGGAGAAGAGAATATTAATCTTACATTTATCCCCAGACGCGTTCGAGTAGAAGTGCGTTTAGTGACCGATTTTCAAATCTCACGATCATTACAAAATGCGATATCATCTAATGTTATTTATTTGTCTGTCACTTTGTGATGGATTTGTCAGCATCTCAAATGTTGAGGAAAATGAAAGAAGTAAGTATTATAAAACGTTCGTGTTTTATAAAGTTTTATCTTACTATTAACAAAGTTTTATCTTACTAAAATAATTATTTTTAGTTCATAATTTTATATATTTGCGTTTATATATATCACACAGATATTTGTATATTGGTGTTTATTGAGAATTATTGAAGCGATTTATCCTAGCGATAGTAAAATTTTAACAGTGCATAAATAGAATTTATAACTCTGTCATTCAGTATCTATTATATATATATATATATTTGGCTATATATATATATATATTTGGCTATATATATATAGCCAAATATCACGATCATTACAAAATGCGATATCATCTGATGTTATTTATTTGTCTGTCATTTTGTGATGGATTTTTCAGCATTTCAAAAGTTGGGGAAAATGAAACAAGTAAGTATTTATAAAATACTAATGTTGCAAAATTTTATCTTACTAAAATAATCATTTTTAGTTCATAATTTTATATAATTTGACTTTATTCGTATCGCACACGCATGTGTACATTGGCGTTTATTGCAAATTCTTGAAGAGATTTACCCTAGCGATAGTAAAATTTTAACATTGCATAAATAGAATTTATAACTCTGTTATTCAGGATCTATTATATATTTCCGAATTATGTATTATTTTAGCTATTCACATGTGTTTTCATTTTAAATAAATAAATAAATAAATAAATATACACACACACACACACACACACACACACACACACACACATATATATATATAGAGAGAGAAAGCGTAATTCTACAGAAAATGCACTTCAGTTTCGTTTCTAAACTTTTTCTGTAAAAATAATGCCGAAATAAAAAAATGAAATTAAAAAAAAAAAAAGTTTCTCCCTTTAATTTAAGAATTTCGTGAAGTTAGAGAGTTATGATGCAAATAACAATAACACAACGTAAAATAGAAAGTAAAATAATGTCGCTATGACAATAGCATAGATAGACCGATAAAAAGTATGGTAGGGGGAGAAGATACGAGAGAGAGAATTAATCTTACATTTATCCAGACGCGTTCGAGTAGAAGTGAGTTTAATTGAACGATCCAAATATCACGATCATTACAAAATGCGATATCTTCAGATGTTATTTATTTGTCTGTCGCTTTGTGATGGATTTATCAGCATCTCAGTTGTTCAGGAGAATGAAAGAAGTAAGTATATTTATAAAACGTTCGTGTTGCAAAATTTTATCTTACTAAAATAATTATTTTTAGTTCATAATTTTATATATTTGCTTTTATTTGCACCACATATTTGTATGTAAGTGTTCATTGTGAATTCTTGATGCGATTAACCTTAGTGATAGGGAAATTTTAACAGTGCATAAATAGAATTTATTATAAAAGTTACTCAGGATCTATTTAAAAACAAACAAGTAAACAAAAAATATAGATATAATAGTTGTATAAATGTCTGAATCTTTGAAAGAAATTCAAGTGTAATTCAATTCTAAAGAAAATGCACTTCAGTTTTCGTTTATAAAAATTTTATGTAAAAATTATGCCAAATTTTTTAAAGTTATTTTTCCGCTTATTTAAGAATTTTGTGAATGTGGATAACTTATTAAACAAAATCCAGTTGAATGTACTTCTGGGATGATTTGCTTTCAGGCAAAGTTTTATCAAGTAACCGATTCTCCTTTTCTCTTTTGTTTTCCAATATTGCATATCGTGAATCAGTACTCATTGCAGCGCCAAATTGAACTCTGAAACTTGTCTCAAAGAAAACAAGAATGCCAATTACTATAATGAAGAATTTTCTCTCTTTCTTTTTCACTTCTGTTTAAATAAATAAATGATTAGATAAAATAAAATTATACACACACATAGATAAATATATATAGAAATACCGAAACACTCAAGCAAAATACTTTATCACAATGTTACAAATTTTCTCTTTAGGCAGTTGAGATCAATATTATTGAAGCAACTATTGAAATCACACTTACCAGAAATTATCATACTGAAGCAGTCGTGTATCCAGTTCTTTTCGTGACCCTGTATATGATTTTATTTATATTCAACATACATGTCTTAGTATACTAAATATATTTCACGTTCAACACGCGTAACTGGATCAAAAAAATCCTTTAAGCAATTTACACTGAGACATAGTATTGCTTACGAATTCTTTTGTGTAGCTCTGTATATGATGTATAGCATTTATACATACCACATAGTATGCAAAAAGTTAGTTAAACGAATACCTAACTGAAACCCCACTTCTAACAATTATCGTTTATTGATAATATACTTTGGTTACAGTATACCATACCTGCCAACATCGCATTAAACTTCCGTACAATGTGGGTTAATTTAACCGAGGTTAAATACATTTCAAACCAGAATTTTCTTTAAGAAATACAATCAAATAGGTTGCAATTAAGAACAAGAAACTAAATATATATTATTTTTTCAGATATATTTCCTGGTTAGAAACATATTTAACCTGGATCAAATTAACTCACATTGTACGGAAGTTCAGTTGAAAGTTGGCAGGTATGCAGTATACTGTATCCGAAATCTTTAGTGTGGCTCTGTAAATGAACGATAAATGTTATACCCATCATATTATACAACAAGTATCTTGTAGTAAACATCAGTAATGCACATCAATTTCATTATATTTCAAATAGTGTAACATAATTAAAATATGCTGCAAATAGTTTTCCCCCGTAAACCGTTATGTAACCGAATACTTTTGTGTCGCCTGTAAATGAATGATAAATGCTTTACACTCCATATTATACAGAAAGCATGTTTTAGTGCACCTTAGAAAATGATATAAATTTCAATATGTTTGTAATAGTGTAACATGATTCAAATGCACCGCAAACGATTTCCCCCCATAGATCATAATATAACGGAATTCTTTTCAATTATCCTGTAAACTAATTATAAGTGATACACGTGCTATATTCGATAGTAAGCATCTTGTAGTACACTTCAGCGATGTATATCAATTTCAATATATTTGAAATAGTGTAACATTATTAAAATGCACTGCAAAATATCCCCCCCCCCCATAGACCATAATGTAATGGCATTCTTTTGAGTGTCCCTGTACACGAAGTATACGTGCTACATACCACATTTTCAATATCGAACATGCCATAGTAAACCTCCTCAATAACATATATCAATTGCATGGTAATTTGAGTATATTTACGCGATTTAGAACACGGACAGACGGCAGACAGACGGATGGACAGACAGACAAACCAACATCATAAACATTTTCAGCTATGTTGGAAGTGTTGAAAATGACAAAAATGACAGCAAATATTGCTGTCCGTTTAAATGCCAGAATTTTCTGTAATAGATAAATAATAACTTGTGCTTTAAAAATCTTTATTTTTAAAAAGTACAGTAAGAATGGCTGTAATTATGTAAAATTTTAAGGACACAAATACTGATAAACTAGGTGTAGTTATGGCGTGCTGGCATTGTTTGCTGTGATTTTCCATAAAACTCATAATGCGAATGCGATTTAAAGCACATAATTTCTAATGTTTCACAGTCACAAAACCCTAACTTAAAAGGGTGCTTTAAAAATATAAACCAATAGCAAAATGAAATGCGTACAAATGATCAAACATGAGCTTAAAATTTTTTGGGTATCATTAATTCTTATATTCATTATAGCAATCTTTTGAGATTTAACATAAAAATAAATACGATAAATTTAAATCACAGACATAATACTCATTTTCATTAGGGGCAATTCATCTTCAGTGTAGTTGATGATAATATTTCAAATGTATATTCATTTAACAATATTTGTTTTCACCTGTTATTTAAATATTGTTTTTCTTGTATATTTGGTGTTTTAGATTAATCACTATAGGTTACATAGCGGATTTAATATAATTTTTAGCGGGGATTGAATTAAAACGCGGAAACTCCAGACATAGTACATTTTGCTAGAATTAATTGTGCTACTTACTGATTTGTAATTATCAAGAACGGTCAAAATGCTGATTGTAAAAAAAAAAAAAAAAGTTAAAATTTTGAGGAAAGGGTCATTCCAACAGAGTGTCGTATTACAACATGGATTTAAATAGGCATAGCAACTTTCCAGCATTTCTTCTTCTTCTTTTTTCTAAATTTTTTTTTATTATAATTATTTGTTTAAACGTGTAGTCCCCATTTTTAAAGTTACAGGAAGAAACATGTTTAAACGCATATTTGATATACAAATTTTAGCGATTGTGTATAGAGCTTTAAAAGATATTATTATTATTATTATTTTGTTTGTATCTTTATTATTATTATTATTTTGTTTGTATCTTTTTTTCTTGTTTTATTACTAAATGACAAAATATTAATGAAGTCATAATAATAAATGCAATTTTTCTTTTTTTTTAATCTGGCGAGCAAGTAGTTATTTAATCTAGCGTTTTTCTTTCTTTCTTTCTTTTTTTTTTTTTAAGATTAGAGAAATGATCTTTGAGAGACTCGTTAGAGAATTGACCAAAGAAACGAGAGACTCTTTAGAGAATTGACCTAAGAAATGAGGACAATCGGCATTTTTTCTCCCCCTCACCCCTAATTGTGAGCAGCAAGCAGTGATCTTCCTTTTCCCTTGTACCTTTAATGGACGAACTAAGTTTAAAAGGCATTTTGCATCTCATGCAAAAAACCCTTCTATTCTTTCCCGCTCTGTGTGTGTGTGTGTGGGGGGGTCAATATAACAGTATGAAATAGTGTCAATTCAGCCTCTGTGGCGTCTAAAATTTTATGTGATGCTAAAAAAATGCTCACTGATTAATATATCACATTCGTTTAAAAGAAAGACGGGGGAGTGCAGGAGGTAAATATATTTTTTGCTGGCTACTAGAATTTTTTATTGGCTACCAGATTTTATCGAATTTGTAAAGTCCTGAGCATTTCTACATGCAGATAATAGCAAAAATAAATGTTAAGGCAAAGTAATAATAAATGTAAAGACATGTCCTATTATTACGACGCTATACTGTAAAAAATAGAGATGTTTCTTAATCTAAGAAAATATAATATAACCACGAACGAAAGTACACAATAAGCTCTTCTGAGTTACTAACGATTACAAAAATTGTCCTTTATCTTTAGAAACCCCAGAAATCAATATATATTCGATCTAACGAATCATTTATAAAAAAAAAAGTTTCTTTTTTTCCCCCCCCTCTGATTTTCGGAAACGTTTCCCAGCAGTTTTTATAGTGTAGGGAAAAATTTTGTTAAAGACAGAAATCCGCTGTTACAGGTTTTACTGAATATTTATACAAATATTTATTTCGTTTCTTTGTAATTTTGTGTCCTTATGATTCTCGCACCTGGAGCAATGTGCTCCAACTGCTTCATGATAGTTACGCCCCTGAATATAAACAAATTTATAGAAAAGTTCACAATTTAGCGAAAAGTGAATTAAAAAAACAAGAGCTTCCCAAACACAGCCAATATCGCTTTATCAAAATTAATGGGAGACGTTTTAATCATTCGTAATTATCAATAACAAAAAAAAAAGTGTTATCCTTTTTAATAGAATTTTTTATAATGCAAACAATACGAAGAACTATACAGAAATACCCTAGAGCCTTACAAAACCTTAAGAAAATATATTTTTGCAACAAGTGAATTAAAAGACGGGAAATCCCCTAACTTTATCTCCAGACATTATATCTCTCGACCAAGATGAGATTAAAAATCACAATCGTTACTGAAATGTGATTATCAAGATCACAAAACAATTGTTTGTTTTTTCTAGCAGAAATTTATTAAACATAATGCAGTTTATTGAAAAATGTTTGATTAAATTTCAAATTTTAGCCATGTTAAAAATTTGATACATCTTCTGAAAGAAGCATTTTGCATACTGTTATTTTACATACTTTTTCATTTTTGAGTACAGAAAAAAAATATATTGATTTGTCTTCCGGATTTATTTAATAATAACAATAATAATAATTTTTAAAAGAACAAACTTTTTTAATGAATACTTTTTTCTACGAGAATCATATTTTCAAAATTATCTCTCGAAACTGAAAATTATAAAGACTATTAGAAGAGTATATAGCTGAAAAACATTGTAAAAAATGTCATATCTTTCATCACATCCTCATATCTTTCATAGAAATTTAGATCGATCAATTCGAACATGAGAAATCATGAAAATATTTGTTGAAATAAATGCCTTTAAATCCAGGAAAAAGGTGCGGAAACTACGCAGGAAGTACAACATAAAATGGGTTATTTATATCTTTTTTATTTAACTATCGCATTTACATGCGGTTTGCGTCATTTTATTCTGAAAGCTTTAGAGTATTTTTAAACCTTCTGAGTTTTTGTGTCGCAGACTACCCTAAAGTCTTTCAGAGAGAGAAAAAATTCCTATTTTCTTTTTAAAATTACAAATATGTCTCCACTCATCGGCGAAAAATATTGTAAATCCCTACAACTGTTGTCTACCGATACCTGTTCTGGAGACGATGCACATTTTATTTCCTAAATTATTAAATAGATATTGGATATCGAAATTTGAGGGGTTTTCAATCAGAATATTTAATCAATTTTATATGGACTGAATACTCCGAGAAAGGTATACTTGGCCATTCAGTAAGAGAAGATTATATCAAATGTAAAAATTTCTGCATTGTATTTTGATTAGCAAATCGTTATTTATAGTCCGGATCCGGAAGACAGACAGACAGCGCCCACCCTAGGGACCAGCTTATGGCTAATGGCCAGGACGAACCCCTAAGCCTAGGGAGGGAAAACTATTACTATCCGGCGCTAGTTACAATAATTACAAATTAAACTACAATTTTACAAAGTATAAACGTTACCCAATTTTAGCATCACATTTTTATAATCATTTTTAGCGTCCTAGATTTTTTTAATGTATGATAAATTAAATAATAAAGATAACGAAACTGTCAGTCAGCTGGCCCACTAGTGAGGGGCGTTGTCATAGCAACACCGCACAGCGTGCTGCAAAGTTAAATGAATGGTATCCCAATTACGAATGGTTGTCTTGTAGTCAAGGTAATAAGCGGTAGTCGAGTTGTCATTCATTTTACTTTGCAGCGGGCTGTGCAATGCTGCTAAGGCAAGCGCCTCCTGGTACGCCAGCTGACTGATAGTTTCGATATTTGCACAATCTAATTTATCATATATACAAAAATCAACGACGCTAAAATTGGTTGCAAAAATATGACGCTATCTGCAGGACTATTACGTTTGCCTATTTGTTGTACTTTTTCTTCATTCATCTTGAAAATTATATGTAGTATATATTTTGTATTTATAAACATTGTTTTATACAAAAGAAACAAAGATTTCAGATTACTCCTATGTGAAGTAAATGTACTAAATGTATTATTTTTAAAATTTTGACTGCTGAATAAATAACCTAACTATTACATTTTTGAAGATTTCAGTCTTAATATATTTTTTTTAATTTTAGAAATATCTTTTTTATAAATACTTTATACATTATACATACATATATACATGTCATATAAAAATTTTATTTCGCATTATTCCTTTAAATTAATCTAACTTCTGACATAGTCATTATTTTCTTAATTTTTAATAATATTTATTCCTATTTAATGTCCTTTTAAAAGTAATAACACGTATATTAATATAATTATCTTATTCCAAATCTTAATCTAAAACTTTAAGTTCATTCGTAACTTTTATCAACTCCCCAATCTATAAAATTCTGAGAGACGCTTGTTGTCATTTCGAATGTTTTTAAAAGCCATTTTTTTAATTCCACGCTTTGCTTCGCGCGCTGGGTATTTTTCACGTCAAAACAATGCGCAGCTACGATGGGGATTCTTTCGTGTTACATCTTCTCCCTCGCACCTCATTCGCTTAGCTTAATTTCGCCTCTCACTTATTGGATCGTGCGCTCGTTACGTCGTTTTCAGTAACTCTACGCGCCGTGAACAAAACTCGCTTGCAAGATTTTGGAGGGCAGATTTCTGTCGTGTTTTGAAGTGCTGACCAAATTGTTATCTGGTGTTTAACTGACTTAGAATTTCATAACAGCTCTTTAAGATCTATTAAATGATGTAGTGAGCTATCGCCAAGCCTGAGGGCTATAAGTATACCTGATACTATGGGGAACTGTTACTGGCATCGTCATGGTTGTTAATAAACAATTTATTTGGAAATTGGCTGCATCTTATTAAAGAAATTCTTGTGGTGTTTCATCATTGCCTAACCTCCTCGCCATGATTCTTGATATCGACTGCAATCATTCACCATCTTTAACAAACTGCCATTTTCTCGTGGAATATTAAATCATCTTCGTAAAAAGTTCACATACATATGCATATATATATATACTTTATTTATACATACATATATTTTACATATATTTTAATGGAAATGAAATAAACACTATTTTGATATCTATAGGCATTGCTTCTAAACATGGTTAATTTTGACGTAATACATAAAAACAGTCTTCAAAAAATTCTGTTATAACGGCATCTTGTTACAACAACAACGACTGTTTCTTTGGAATGAAGGTTGTTATTATATTATAACAAACATCGACTGCATTACCTTTACTTATATATTGTTTTCATATTATAAAAAAATTAACAATACTAACTTTGAGACAATCGAATTGAGCTTCTCGGGAAATGAAGTTTTATCAATTTTTAGCTCACAGGCTATCAAAGCCTGAGAGCTTATGTGCCCGCCCGTTCTGTATGTATGTATGTATGTATGTACGTATGCACGTACGTAACGCGATAACTCTTGACAGAAATAACCGTTTTGCTTCCAATTTTGTTTATAGGCTCCTTGTGATAAGGCGCTTCCCTGATTAGTTTTGGGGATTGATTGTTTAACTATAAAGGGGGGAACGGGGGGGCTAACCCCCCTTAATTAAGATAAATGGTTTTTTCATGCAGAATTGTCCAATTTTCTTCAAATTTTGTATATAGGTTCATTGTGATAAGGTTCTTTCCTGATTAGTTTTGGGGGTTCATAGGTTAAGTATAAAGGGGCTAACGGGGGGGGGATTAATTTAGATAAATGAATTTTTTCATGCAGAGTTATCCGATTTTCTTCAAACTTTCTATATGGGCTCATTGTGGTAAGGGGTTTCTCTGATTAGTTTTGGGGGTTCATTGGTGAAGTGTAAAGGAGGGAAACGGGGACTAACTACCCCCCCCCCCCCTTAATTTTGATAAATGGGTTTTTCATGCAGAATTATCCAATTTACTCCAAATTTTGTATATAGGCTCATTGTGGTAAGGCACTTAACTGATTAGTTTTGGGGGTTCACTGGTAAAGTATAAAGGGGGGAACGGGGAGGACTAACCCCCCTTGATATAGATAAATGGGTTTTTTAAGCAGAATTATCCGATTTTCTTCAAATTTTTGGTTTGATAAAATCAAAGTAGATTCATAGAAATTTTAATGAAGGAATTACTGGCTATTATTATCCTTCACTCTAGGTACTCTTTTTGATATCATATAAGGAGATGTTACCAATCCACAAACTTATTATTATTGAAATGTATTCATAAAAGGTTCGTTCAAAACCAATTTTTAAATGAATTCAACAAAGAGGATTTTATTCATCAGAAACTTTTATTCTCTTTTCTTTCCCTCTCTCCCTTTTTTAGGGTTTCGTTCATATCACGAAACCCTATTACTCCCGCTCCGTTGTCTGTCCGTCACAGAACCATTCTCAAAAACTATGTAACTTACAGAGTTGAAACTTTGTGATTAAAACTGAATACCAGCTATAAAGAGCTCAAAATATTAAAATTTGAAAAATTCATATTATTTTAATAAATAAAGATAAAAAACCAAAATTCTAACAGCCTTTCCCTATTAAATTTAAACATTTTTCGTTATAGCAAATGCCAAAAATTAAAAATCCACGATGAAATTCTTTCTACAATAATTAATTTTCTATCAGACGATTTCCACGTGAAAAATGAAAATGAAATAAAAAGTTTCACCAATTGAAAAAAAGATTAATATGAAATAAAATTGACTGACGTCATAGTGGTAATAAAACGGAAAGATTTCTCAATAATACAGGGAATATGAGTATGTGTATGTACACAAAGCAGATTAATATAACATAATTAAAGAATTAAAAAGAAAATCTGACGTCATATCGGAAGTTTAACGGATTTTTTAAATGTTTCAGAATAATACAAAGCGAGTATCAATATGAGTAATAGAGAATAGTAAATATATGATATAAAAGCTGGACGATTACACCATGAAAATTACTACATTAAAGACGTGAGGATAAAACATCACAAACTTACTGCAATGTGTATACAAAACGTTTGCATACACCATTCAGTAAATTTGTGATGTTTTATACTCATGTCTTTAATGTAGTAAATATATGAGTTTGAGGAACGTATTAAATCATGATAAAAACCCGATTACGGAAATATTCGCATATTTTAACATTTTGAAGGTGTACAACATGTTAATTTTGAAATTATTATTATTTTTTAAATATCACATTTAGTCCACATGACAGATATTATTATGACGGAATGTAATAGCGGGATTGGCCCGCTATCGGGCTGGTTTAGATATTCGAAAAAACGAGAAAAATAGACCGCTAAATTTTTACTTTATAAAAAACATGACTTTTTTTTTGGTTGTTAAATGAAATTTATTTGGATTTAATAAAGAAAGGATAAAGTGTTTTGAAAGGATTATTAAACGAAACCCTTTGAGCGATCTTCGATCACACTTACCCACTTGTTTCTTTTTTTATGTTTATTTTTTAAGGACACGTTTTATAAACAGCCTACTAATGTAAAATTTTATTAGAATAGTATGTTGGAATGTTTGGTAATTCGTCCACGATTTAAGTGCACCAAACATCACAAATGTACGTGTTGAAAATGCAGACAGTACATTAAAAGATGTGATCATACAATAAGCAAAACTATTATAAGTAAAAAGAAGAAAGAAAGAAAAACTAAAAGAAAGAAAGAAAATAAAAAAGGAATGCATGCTTCAACTTTAATATTATTAGAATTGAAATAAGGAAAAAATACCTGTCGTGGAAAGTTCATGTGAAGTATTTTGTCATTTGAGGTCATCTGCATATTACAAATGAACCAAAATTAAAAAAAATTACAAAGAACGTTATTATTTTATTAAATTACAATAATTTTATTTTATTTAAATAAATTGGTACTTCCATTCATCATGCAAAGTTGTAAAGAAGGCGTTCGTATTTATAAAAGCATCACTCTACGAATGGTATACTTGAATGTGTAGGTTTAGTCTTCGTAACTAATCCCCTGTGCATGAATTGACGTTACTCTCCTATCAAGGTATTATAATTTTTCGAAATTACGATTTAGTCGTGGCAGAATTTGAAGAAGAGTACATTTTATGTAAATGTAGATTCTGTAAGTGGATATTTGGAAAGTAATTTCTCCGAGATCATCAGTAGTTTTGCAGTGTCACCTGTTTCAGAAAACTAATTTAGCTATTTGACGATTTCCTTATCGTAAGAAGTTAAATGGACCACACGCACTAAACGGATATCACATTGTTTGTGGAAAATTACCAGTAATTGATTGGTACTTGCGGCTTACGCTTGTGGGAAAAATCAGAACGCTGATTTTCTATATAAAAGAAAAGCACCATCGTGACGTTGTATGACGTAAGAAATGCTTGTCGTCCACCCAGCATGTCAAACACGTGTCCCGCGGGTCACAACTGACTTATAATAATCGTTTATAGGGCAAAATAACAAGAACCTATATATGAAACATATTATGCAAATTGCTTCGCTAACACTTATCTGTGTTCCGCAAAGCCTTTGGCATTTTACCTGTATTTAATTTAGTTGTTAGAAAGCGGATGCTGAAAAATTTACTAACACGAACACGATTTCACAAACCGTAGTTTTAGCGATGACAATCATAAGAAAGGTATGTATATCAGTGTTGCCAGTTTGGCGGGGTTTTTATTTTATTCAGAATGCTACCACTACTTTTGAATAGTAATATTGCTCTTATTTATTCTTTCATTAAATAAGGGGAATATGCTCTTCCGAATGGTGATAGCATTCTGCATTAAGTAATTTCGCTCATCTGGCAACGGTGATGTGCATAGGCAGATACTACTCAGTTTCATATTTTAGCACAACAAAAATGGGGATATACCAGATAACCACTCGGAAGGTAGCAAAGTACGGGATCTTGAGTCTGAAAATATATAAGGATTCGTAATTTTTTTTTTATTATTATTTTACTTACAATTTTATTTTTTATGTCGAAACTAATACTTACTTTTTCTCTCCGATTTTACACCACTTTACAAAATAATATGATGCATTCATTAAATACGAAGAAATGTAAAATTAATAAAATTCAGCGCGAATTAAGAACAGTTAAAATTTAAAAAAATCAAAATATAAAATTAAACAGCTTTTAATGAGTCACTTTGAAAGTGATACAAATTATTACTTTTGTGCTTGTCACAAAAACCCGAATATGTCACCCAGGTTCTTCACTTGGGATTTAGTAGAACATAACGATTTTGGATTTAAGCTGTTTAATTATTTTCATTACTTAGATTATGTTTGTGTGTGATATTTCTAGAATTCTGCGTGACCTTTCTTTCCTTTCATTCAATTTTTATTGATATACACACATTTTATTGACATAATCTTATACTCCCAGGATTTATATAAAAATATGCTATTTACCACTATGAATAAATATGATAAACTGAACATGAACACCGCAGATTTTTTTAAATGTTTTTTACAATAAAATTATATTAAAAAGAAAACTGAAATTTTATGTTTGATATGTAGACACTGTTGGAGTTTGGAAAGAATGTAACATTAAGAGGTGCTACAGTACAAAGTATAAAGAAAGGTCACAAAAATCTGGCTGCACATCGGAAAGATAAACTGTCAGAATTGAAACTGATACTTCCTAACAAATAATCAAAGTTCTTTCACTAAGCCTATTAAAGAAAATATATTTTATTTTAAAACTAATTATTGTCTTTATTACATTAAATGTCCTGCTAGTCGAAACCATTCCATACGAAATTGAAGAAATGATGTCTAGGGCAGTTATAGAAGTTTGAACATAAGTACAATTGCTAGACAAAATTATATAGTGGTAGATTTATAAAAGCCGGATATGTGCTTTAAAACTTATAAAATATCTTGGAAATGTGTGCAGTGAAGATAAACAGATCTGCCTTCTTACACAGATGTTTCACGGCTTTCCATCATTAAGATTTACCTGTTAAATAAAAATACAATTTTCATTTTAAACCAACGAATTATGAATGTGGATTATTAAAAGACCAGCAATAGACAAAGTACTTGGAGTTTTCATTTTAAATTACAAAACACCTGAGTAAATTTGAACTTCAAGGCAAATTTCATAGTGTTATCTAATAGTATTCTCGTTTTCATATACAATTTATTACTTTGATAAAACAATTCTCAAAAACAAAACGTATTTCATTTTAAATGTTACCAGGCATTATTACAAAAATCACTGGAGTGGAAATTTTTAGAATATATTAAGAATTAATTCAAAAATTAATTCAAAAGCAAAATTTTGAATTTAAAGAAATATGAAAAATCAGTGTAATCTATTTATTTCATCTCTAATGATTCATGTTGAAATTTTTCGTCAGAATTTATTACCGCAGTTAATCAAATTTCAATGCGATTCCACATTAGAGTGCAAATATATGGATATGGGGTTTCCGAATTTCTGTAATTATTCATCAAGACAGATTTTTTAATGTTTTTTGACGATTTTTAATATGTAAATAGGCATATTTTAGTTATGTTCGGTGCACACTTTTATGTGTCATATTTGCGTAAGCTACCAACCTTTTGTTATTTTTAAAGGGTAATAAATATAATTTGAACCAGAAAATGTACTTAATAAAGGAAATCAAATAAGTAGCGCATAAACACCACACATTTTATTGATTTTATTCAAAATATATTAATTTTTATTTTTCACTTAAAAAACAAAAACAAAAAAACACGGAAGTTTGACAGCAATGCCTTTGCTAGATCAATATTAACAGACCAGCGTGTATAATCAATTTTTTTAAATATTGGGTTGTTCGGAAAGTTCCTTCGGTTTGTGAAAACCAATTCGTACCGGAAAATTCTGCACGTCAATTATTAGACATTAGCTATCGGAATTAATGTCTAATAATTAAATAATAGAATTATCCGATACGAATCAACTTTCCGAACAACCCAATAAATACAATTTAGAAAATTCAATTAAATTCTATAGATTTGGTTGATGAAAAGTAATTTTGAGTATTCTTTTTAAAACTAAGACAAAATAAAATATGTATAATAATAACTTTAGAACTTTGCGGGAATAATTCTTTAACATGACTGTGTTTTGTGGGTACAAATTTTATTCTGTGCAACGGTAATAATATTATCTACTTTTTTTATGTGCCTCGCGACTTTGTATATAATGCTTAATTTGGCCCGCGGCAGCAAACGAGTTTGACATACCCATCTTCAACAAAATATTGTTGGTTCACGGAGCTCACTAATTTAAGGATTCAGTATTGAAATTCATGCCATTTAGACTTTTATGGAAATAGTCTTTATTCGTCTAGGACTTTTGAAGTGAAGAAAATTAGATTAAAAGCTAGTTCAGAAAGATTATAATTAACCGGTCCATGTAACTAAACATCATTTTAAGAGGATTTAAAAAAATGCTTGTTACTGTTACATTTTGCTTATTTTAGTATTCATTTAGTCGGGAATTATAAGTGCTGAGGATGAGTTTATTACAAAATAAACATGGAAATAAATTTTTTTATCGATTTTGAATGTCTTTAGTGTTTTTAGAAACATAAATTTTTAAAAAAGAATAATTCATTATTAAAGAGAAACATAGATTATTTAGACAGATAATAGAATAAATTCTGAATTTCTTTCCGTTTGTTTTATTTGTATTTTATAAACAAATGAAGGAATGTCATGCAATATTAACTTTCATCACTTTACCTCACACTCTGTCACGAGATGGTTCCCTAGTTGAAGTGCGAAATTATCGGTTAAAAACATAGCAAAATTAGCATGTTTCGGGAATGCGTTTCAGGTAATTAATAAGTTGTGTGAGGTGTTGATAAATAAATATTATTGACGTAATATACTACAAAATTAATTGTGACAATAGTGAAAAAAGTTAAAAAAAAATGTGCAATGACATACTGTTAAGGTCGTGCAAATTTCCCCTAAAAATTTTAAAGTCAAAATATCTTCAAAGCAATAAGGTAATTAATTGTCTGTTGCAAACACTTAGAGAGGGAGAGAAGAATGCAAAGATTGAAGATTAACAAATTCAGGGATGTAGTAATATACGGAGGTACACGCCGTAAACCTTCTGGATTTTTTAAAGAAAATTCGTATACTCTTTGTTTCTCATATAAAACTATAAGATATATTCCCTGTGTATACCCTCTGACCTTTGTGTATAGCCTCAGATTTTTTTTTCTTTTTACGACTACACCACTGGATAAAAGCACTTATGGCAGTAGCAAACCGAATGCGATAGAACAGGCGGCCGCGTCGACAAGTTGAGGTAGCCATATGCATCGCATTCAGGGTTCGTAAATAAATATCCTGATATTTTCAAAAATGATAAAAATATCTGATATTTTAATATATATCCGATATTTTCAATATAGATACGATATTTTCAAAATAGTCAATTTACTGCTGATTATAAATATTTTCAGTCTTAATATAAATTAGAAACTAAAACATAAAAACATTAGAAACTTAACATGAAAACATAACAAAACAATATTCTAAATGTCTTTTCTTTTGCTTTTGTTTTTTTTCCACTTACATCAAAATTAAAGATCAATTAATTTGAAACAGAAATACTGTACTTTTTACACTCATCGAAAAACAAAATATATGATTCAGTATCAAGTATGAAAATTTTATGTTTTAATTAAAAGCAACAAAATTTTAAATGTAAAATATTTTTTATTGAAAATTTTGAACATAAATTTAAGTTTGTCTGCTTTTTCATTCCCTAATCTGATGCGAGTTTAAACTGAGCTAAATCAAAACCAGAAAAGATTATTTCCAATGAAGCTGTAAATAACTGATTATCCAAATTAGACAGTTTATCTTTCGATCATTTTCAACCATGTGATCACCAGCCCACCAGTTTTTAACCAACCAATTATAATCGTCAATTTGTAGTCTGTATTATGAGCCAACCAATCACAATCGACCAAATGTGAGGGCAAACAAAACGCCCATCTGGTTTATAGCGAGGCTAACGAAAAAGAAAGGCTACCGCGTGCTTTACGCGTATCTTTTTTTACACACCGCCGGAGTCATGTGATGCTCGAATGCACCAATGCAGGTGTACGAAAAGAGCATCACATCAATCTAGCGGTCTGTAAAAAAAAAAAAAAAAAAAAGATAAGTGGAATGCACCGCGGTAGCCTGTCTTTTTCGTTAGCCTCGGGTTTCTAGCGAGGCTAACGAAAAAGAAAGGCTACCGCGGTGCTTTACGCGTATCTTTTTTTACAGACCGCCGGAGTCACGTGAGGCTCTAATGCACCAATACAGGTGTACGAAAAGAGCAACACATCACTCTAGTGGTCTGTAAAAAAAGGTAAGTGGAACGCACCGCGGTAGCCTGTCTTTTTCGTTAGCCTCGGTTTCTAGGGTGTGACGTCTGTTGAAACTGACCCACCGCCCCCTGAATACTAGGCCTGCGCGCTGACAAAAATGGCGGCTGTCGCAAGCGGATTTTTTTTTTTTTTCAGCGTTTGTACAGTCCCTCAAACTGCGCTGCTTTATGCGTACAGACGGACGGACCAGACGACAATTATAGGTTCTACGTATTTATATAATTACGAACACACCTAAAAAGATAGAGATTGAAAGGTGAGGAAGGGTGTTGACCTCACAGAGACAGTAGACAAAATAAAAAAGAGAATAGGAAATGTTTATAATTCGGACCGGACCAAATCGAAAATAAAGAAGGCGGATAAATACTAAAAGTAGTACATACAAAAAAGTCACCTTATTAAATAATTTTATTGAATAATTTTTATGGTGCAATGCATATTTTTTGACTTGGAAGGTTTACAGCTATGCACATATTTCAAATATAAGGTAAAGCTAGGGGAGTCTGTGCACAATTCAAAAGAATAACAATAAAAAATCTAAATATTAATTTTTTGCTAAACTATCTATGAATAATTTTTACTTCATTTGTTTTTATGCATTTCCATTGCCTTTTTGTTGTTATGTTGCAATTTAATAGAACAGTTGTAATAAAACCAAGAAAGTTATTTTGCGCAATCTGTCCTTACAGGGTTGGTGTGATTGCGCACATGGGTAGGAGAGATTGTTACTAATAATAACTACAATTAATTGTTAACAATAACAATTACACTTAAATGACATTGTTGTAAGGTTTTTGTGAAGAAGTATTATTGTATTAGGAGTAAAGAATCAGAAAAAGGAAATACTTTAAAAAAAGGATTAAAAAATTTTAATTAAAGGGAAAAAAATTAAAGAATTAGAAAAAGCAAGTCCAGATAAGATTACAAAATAACATTAAGTAACTTGATAACACGTTTAACTTAAAATTAGTCCATTTTAATTTTTAATTTTTTATGCAAATTTACCAATAAGCTGCGTAATCTCTCCTAGCATGGAAATTAATGGGAAAAATGCGCTATCTCTCCTAAGTAGCAGATGCACAAACTCTCCAATTTCGGTAGGAGAGATTGCGCGGCCTTATGTTTAAACATGGCCGCTACTAAAACGAACCGTTGATGTTCACACTGTTAGTCTAGATTAGTAGCTTATGAGAAATCGTTTAAGTTTAAAATATTTTGTCCTACTGACATTTTATAGAAATTCTGATCAATAGCTATGAAAATTCAAGCACTTACTTTGGGAAAACAAAACAAAATAGCAGTGCTTTATCTTAGACGCTCAAAACAATCACCGTGCACTTTCAAGTAGACACTCCACTACTGCTATTATACAAATACCTGCAGTCGCTGCGCGCTCACTCTACTCCTTCCCCCCGAACCTCTATGTGCGCAATCTCTCCGACCGCGCCATCTCTCCTGGCTTTACCTTTTGGAAATTATTGCAGAAATTAAATTGCTGATGAAGCCTTTACATAATCATAAAAGTTTTAACATCGCATATTTAGATAGACAAACGTTATTTTACATTTAAAATTAAAAACATATGCACACACAGAGAGAGAATTCTACATATGTGTTACATTTACTTTTAATACAATGGAACAAGAACATAATGGATATTTTGCAATTTCATTTGCGTTGCCTTTTAATTCTTCCACAAAAGATTTTAATAGAAATATTTTTCAAAACTTTTTTTTATTAAAACGATAAACATCCTTGATTCGATTATCATTTTTAATAAGGGATTTTTTAAGAATTATTTTACACGAATAAATTAAGGTGAGAAACATCTGAAATTGAATACAGAGGATAATAAAATTGAAAAAAAGGAAGGCAAAAATATAAACACGATGTAAATTGTATTCTTAATTATAATCTGCATAATTATACTATATATTTCTCTCTTTTTTTTTTTTTTTTTTTTTTTTTTTTTTTTAGCAGAAAATGGTTTAGCAGAGGTCAAGAAAAATTGAAAGGGAACGCAGTTTAAATAAATAGAAGAGAAAACAAAAGCACAAATACGAAATGTTGAGCATGGCTTGATATACAATAATTAATTTTTGTAGTAACTTTCCTTGCGCACATATCACAATATATTAAAATTTATAGGCTTTCTGAAAATTTTTACGAAATGTAATATTAAAGAATCTGTATTATCATCAATAGAGAATAATCATTTAAAATTGTAGTTGAATAGCTTCTATAAATTGATTCAGTAAAAATCTGTGTTATTACCAATAGAGATTAATTATATAAAATTTTAAATTACTTGTAGTTAAGTTGGCGTATAAAAAAATATCAGTTGCAGAGTTTGAATAAGAAAAAGAAATAAACTATATAGAGACTTTTGCAGAAAAAGTAAAAAATAAAGTAATTTAAAAGCTCCTCATTTTTTAGCTCACAGGCTATCAAAGCCTGAGAGCTAATGTGCCCGCCCGTTCTGTATGTACGTATGTATGTATGTATGTATGTATGTATGTACGTAACGCGATAACTCGTGATAGAATTATCCGTTTTGCTTCAAATTTTGTTTCCAGGTTCATTCTAATAAGGCGCTTCCCTGATTAGTTTTGGGAGTTCATTGGTTAAGTATAAAAGGGGGAAAGGGGGGGGGGCTAACTCCCCCTTAATTTAGATAAATGGGTTTTTCATGCAGAAGTATCCGTTTTGCTTCAAATTTTGTTTCCAGGTTCATTCTAATAAGGCGCTTCCCTGATTAGTTTTGGGAATTCATTGGTTAAGTATAAAGGGGGGAAAGGGGGGGGGGTAACTTTCCCTTAATTTAGATAAATGGGTTTTTCATGCAGAAGTATCCGTTTTTCTTCAAATTTCGTATATAGGTTCATTGTGATAAGGTGCTTCCCTGATTATTTTTGGGAGTTCATTAGTTAAGTATAAAGGGGAGAAACGGGGGCTAACCCCCTTAATTTAGATAAATGGGTTTTTCATGCAGAATTATCCGATTTTCTTCAAATTTTGTATATAGGCTCATTGTGATAAGGCACTTCACTGATTAGTTTTGGGGGTTCATTGGATAAGTATAAAGGGGGTAAAAGGGGGGCTAATCCCCCTTAATTTACATAAATGGGTTTTTCATGCAGAATTATCCGATTTTCTTCAAATTTTGTATATAGGCTCATTGTGATAAGGCACTTCACTGATTAGTTTTGGGGGTTGATTGGATAAGTATAAAGGGGGGTAAAAGGGGGGCTAATCCCCCTTAATTTACATAAATGGGTTTTTCATGCAGAATTATCCGATTTTCTTCAAATTTTGTGTATAGATTCATTGTGGTAAGGCGCTTGCCTGATTAGATTTTGGGGTTTTCATTTGTTAAGTATAAAGGGGGGAACGGTGTGGGGGGTCTTACCTCCCTTAATTTAGATAAATGGGTTTTTCAAGCAAAATTATCCGATTTTTTTCAAATTTTGTGTATAAATTCATTGTGGTAAGGCGCTTGCCTGATTAGATTTTTGGGGTTTATTGGTTAAGTATAAAGGGTGGGAACGGGTGCTTATCCCCCCCCCCTTAATATATTGTCGATTTCTTTATTTTTCGAGTGGCATTATTCTTTTAAATAAGAGTATAATATACAATTAGTGTGAATAGCCTGTGAGCTCAATGCCCTCAGTTTAACTGGGCAGTTTTCTTTATTTTTTCTTCTGTCGTATATGTTTTTGATTGAATTTTTCAAATAATCTCCTGATTCACATTCTCTGCTTTATTATAGCGTGTGTATAATAAATGTAACAGCTATTTTTTTTTTTTTTTTTTTTTAAATTTTACATGCATTTTTAACTTAAAACGATTTTCGAATAAACGCACAAATATATCTTTCTTTTTACAATAAGTATAAGTGTAATACTGAAATTATCTTTTCACCCTTTCTGGCACAGTGGTCCCACTCCGGGCACACCTAATTTTAATTCCAAACTTGCATTCGGCACCAAGAATATTTTACTAAAATTTTGCTTCTATAATGAAAGCTTAAAATAAGGAGTTCTTATTTTCTAAAAAAGTCGTTTGTAAAATTCGGTGTCAGTCAGTAATTTCGCATTTTACGAACAGAATTTGTATGTGCCGGAAACGGTTAAACGCCCTTTTAATTTCTTTTAAGATGAATTTTATTTGAAAGAGAGACAACTGATATTACTGTAATATCTATTACCAAAAATTGAAATACTTGACCTTATCACATTCAAGCGTTTATTTGTTTTCTATCTTGCCTTCTCATCGGAAATATAATGTCAAAGTCGCCAAGAAAAAGTTACGGTTTGTCGTCAACCTTTAATCTTAGTTGCCATTGAGCTTGTGGGTGTTGACACAGAAGTATTGTGGGCTTTGATAAAATGAGCGAAAGAATGATACATAAATTAATTTCAGAGCATTGAAGGGGAGGGAGTACTTTGAAATGGGTAAAAATACAAATTTTTGTTTTTGTGTAGATAATAATAATAAAAAAAATCAATAATTTTCCATATACTTAACAGAAAATATGTATTTTGTAGTTTATATACATCTTTAAAATACTCCATGCGTTAATATTTTTATTTTCAAAATTCTTAGGACAAACTCACTTCCAATTTGTGCAGTTTTGATAAATATATGTAATTTGATATTTTGATAAATATATGTATTTTCATGCCAGGTTATCTTTTTTTCTTTTGGATAGTCAGTTCATTGGATTAAAACTTGGATGCACAAATTTCATAATAAAAATCCTTTTAAGAAATAAAATGAAAAAATGGAGAAAATGCTTTGAAAATTGGAATGCATGGGCTATTAAAAAGAAAATAACAGTAATTAAAATTAATTAATATCCTTAAAAATTCTTAAATGTTAGGTAAACTGGATTTCTTTTTAGCAAATATTTATGGAATTCATGTACAGGACGCAACTTTGAAAATTTTCTTGGTGTAATAATATTAATAAAGAAATATAATTTTTAAAGTCCACTGTCCCTTTAAAAAAGAAATATCATTTGTATACGTAGCATATTCCGTAGAAATATGTTAAATTTAGCACTTAAAAAAAAGAAAGAAAGAAAGAAAGAAAAAGAAAGAAAAAAGAAAAAAAATAGCTCTATCTCTTTTTATTTAACGCTGGCGTCCCACAGTGGCGCAGATGACTAAGCTTGGTTTCCGTCAAGATCACCGAAAGTGAAGCAGCATCGACCACGGTCAATGTTTGGGAGGATGACAACATCTCTCGACTGCGGCTGGTGTGGGAAAATGTACGTTAATGGGAGCTGGTGCACGTAAAATCTGTTCGTGACTCCAATGTCCTCCAAGTTTGAAAACGATACCTCTTGGAGTGCCAATCCAGGTGCAGGTCTCTCATCTGGAATAGACGCTTTCAGTCGTGACGTCAGTCCAAGGGCTGTAGCTAGAAGTGAACAATAGGGGGTGCTCAAGAAAATGTAAGGGGGGGCTCATATTTTTTATCTTTCTCTGACACATGCACGCACAAATACAGATATATATAATCAAAGTATTATATAGAAAGGTAAATTAGTGCATATTCATAGTGTAGGCACTATGTTTCTTATTAAATTGTTTATAATAACTTTATTTGATGCTAAGAAAAGTAAAAGCTGCAGACAGGGATGTAATACCTTCTGGATTACTTTAAGGAATACCGTATACCCTCTTCTCAAAAACACTATATCATATACTTTTTAGGGTATACCCTCTGCCTAAAGGGTATGCCCTCTGGTTTTTTTACTACTACATCACTGGCTGCAGAATGAAAATTTTCAGTGTATAGTTATACTAGTGAAATAATAAGTGATGATGTCAAAAACTAAATAAAAAGCTGTTTCGCCTGTTTCAAAAGAGTCGCAACCTTTAATTTTTTTCTGAATATTCCCTGCCCTTCAGGAGTTATGTTATTATATGATAAAAAAATATTAGAATAATCAAGGGTGTATTTCGCATTTTAAAATTATTTTAGGTCTAGTCAAAAGCTAAAACCACTTGTATTTAAATTGGCTATAACTCATTAGAATAACTTTGTTTTATGCTAATAATGGAAAACGCTGCAAAATACAAAATTTCAGTATATAACTAATGCAAAAGTCAATGTTTGCATCAGCAAAAAGTTGCAAATTCTGATCATGTGCAGATAGGATGCGCGCCTGTTGAAGCACTTATTTGCAGTTTTTAAACAAATACTACAATTTAGTATTTATGCAAAACTGCAAAGAGCCCCCAAAACTAAGTTCAATATTTGAAGAGAGTTTCATTTGGATTTTTGAAACAGAATTTCATTTGGCGGCCTTGCCAACTTTCCAAGGGAGGCTCAAAATTTTTTAGGGGGTGCTAAGCCTCCCCCCCTGGCACCCCCCTAGCTACGGCCCTGCATCAGTCATGACGTTTTACTTGGAAACTGACTCCAAACAAACGGTTGCTATGTTGTATTTTCTATTTTGTTTGTATATTTTAGCTACAGCTTACAGCTATATCTTACATTCAAGTGTTTTAATACTTTATAGGCAGTGGTAACATTTTCTACGATTTATATTTAATAAGAAATGAAACATAGCTACCGTTTGTTTGGAGTCTTTATCCATCCAACCAAAACGTCATGACTGACGTCATACTGAAAGCGTCTATTGGTTCAAAATTAGGAGACCAGCTCTAGAAGTCCAACCTCTCTTGAGGCTCTGGCACCCCTTCTTTCAGAGAAGTGCCATGGCACTGTCTCTGACACGACAACAACAACATATCCATGGTTATATTCCTGGAACGTTTTTAGTTCCTTGAATTACAAATACAATCCAATTTTTTATCTGTACTACAATAGAAAATGGTATAATGAAGTAAACTGGAGATTCGCAGCAAATTAACGAATTCCCCGGTCATAAAATTTCGGAACCACTGCCTTATAGGGTGAGTGTGCCAGTAATTGACCATTTAGTGGAAATTTCTTCAAGTTATTTTTTTTTCTAATAAAATTATTGATACATTTTTCGGCTTTAAAATATTTACAGTAATAGTTAGAAAATGAAATTACACCAGTAACTGACCACTTCCTTTTCGGTGTGTGTAAAAATAAAAATATGAATGTTCTTATTTAAAACCGTTGCTAAAAGGCACGTACACTAGGGGATATAAAAGTCAGAAGACATTTTAAATCACAATAATTCACAAACTAACAAAAATAGAAAAGTAAAAATATTTTTAATTTTCTCACGCTAATCTCCAAGCACATCTCTAACTCCATTTATAAATTGTAATGAAAAATATTTATTTGTATGTTAGATATGTTCTCTAACAACGAAAGTTAAAAATAATATACCCATTAATTCCTGTTTTCTGCAGTTTTTATATTTCACTGGTTAATTACTGGTGCCTGGTCAATTACTGGTGCACTCACCCTATCTCAGTAGCACCAATGTTTCATGTGATAAGTGTTAAATATGTTTCCTTTAACTGTAGTAAAACATTATAACAATGATATATTTATATGTCGTTTTGTCACAGATCTATTAAGTTGCATGAATGGTTATATGAACATAGCAGTCGTACGGGTTAAACTGCAAGAAAATCCGGATTTGAGATTTGAGCCTTCACGCAAAATCCAAAAATGAGTTTCTAGCCTATACCTAAATTTCCATTTTCCACGGAAGTAAAAGTTTTTGAGAAATGAGCCATTGATTTTGAAAAGGAAAAAAAGTCAATTTTCTGAAAAAAAAAGTTAAAGCTAAATCTTGTTACAAATTAACATAAAATTAATATTTTAATTAATACACAATAAATATCTTTTAATATCAGTATAAATTTGTTACTAGTAATTTTATATGATCAACATTATTTCAAATGCGTTGATTTTGAAAGTGAGGCATATTCCCTTTGAATAGAATTGTATTTTATGTTGCAACATATTAACAAGCAGAATAAGAATTTCATCATGAATACTTTAAAAATAATTTTATATGGTCAACGTTATTTCAAATGCGTTGATTTTGTAAGTGAGGCAAGTCCCCTTTGAATGGAATTGTATTTTATGTTGCACAATATTAACAAGCACAATCAGAATTTCATCATAAATATTTTAAAAATAATTTTATAATACTTTAAAAATAATTTTATATGGTCAACGTTATTTCAAATGCGTTGATTCTGAAAGTGGGGCAAGTCCCCTTTGAATAGAATTGTATTTTATGTTGCACCATATTAACAAGCAGAATTATAATTTTTCATCATGAATACTTTAAAAATAATTTGATAATACTTTAAAAATAATTTTATATGGTCAACGTTATTTCAAATGCGTTGATTTTGAAAGTGAGGCAAGTCCCATTTGAATAGAATTGTATTTTATGTTGCATAATATTAACAAGCACAATCAGAATTTCATCATGAATACTTTAAAAATCTTCACTATCAAAGTTAACAAATATAATTATATGCATACAACTTACAACTGAATATTTTTTCTTTATTTTTTTCCCACTTTTTCCTATAAAATTAAATTTATTTTTTGCTTTGTTGTAAATTTTCTAAAGAAGAATGAAATACTGAAATAAAATAGATAAGTAAATAAAATAAAATATTAAATTTTTTGTTATTATAATTATATCTCGTTTAAAGAAAATCAACGTTTTCAACAAATCATTGCTGTTCAAAGAGAGGTGCACACCAAAACTATGATTTTTTCAGCTAACATGGATAACCTTTATTACATATCAAATGTACATAAAATAAGACCACGAAAAATATAAACTAAGTTTATTACTATTAAAAGGCAGAAAACCAACGTTAAAAATGCACAAATAATAAACAAAAAAAAAATCAACAAACAGTTGTTTCGAATCCACAAGCGAGATTCTTCTTCAGTGCGACAAAGAGCAAAGCACAGCATGCTAGAAAAAGCAAGACTGAGCAAAGTGACCAGAGAGGCGGTGGCTTATATATCCGATGCGGTAGAGAACGCGCCAAAAACAACCAATGAGAAGAAAGCAGCATGAAACAACTGAGTGGAGAAGTAGAGTCATCTACCGGAGAACGAAAGAAATAAAAGAAAACAAAAGAAAACAAAAATAAATTAACTAATGCTTTCCAAATACTTGGAAAATCAGGAGTACTAGATAAGTCATTTACTAAGGAGTTAGAATATTTAATGATGTGGTAAGCTTCCCAAAAATTAAGATCAAGATGTTCTTCTAACCTTAATCTTGATTTTTGGGAAGCTTACAACATCATTAAAAATTCTCACTCCTTAATCAATGACTTGAAATAAATCCTGTCATTTATGATAAAAGCATGCAGATCATGAAAAAAAGACTACACTTTTGTATCATTTTAAGTTGCTGTATTGTGGAAAATAATTTATTATTTATTCGTTTCTTTATGCTATTTACCTGAAATAAAAATTAAATGCTACCAAATTTTGCATCAACGTAATAGTTGTATTAATATTTAATTGAATCGGGATTATGCAAAATTTCCCATTAGTCATCATTATTTTCTTTTGTTTGAAAAAAGGATATAAGATGGATGTAAATATATAAGACGTATTATGAAACCATATAAATAGAAAAAAGAATGTGTATAGATAAGGGATTAAATATAGACTATTAAATATAAAAATAATTTAAAAATGTAAAACTTTTTATTAATATTAATCAGAGCTTGACAAATGCAATGGGGCCAAAATATTTAACTAGCAACTGGAAGCATCAAAATTGAATGATCTAACAACGATAATTTACTTAATGATTTATAAACTATAGAAATATATAGATAGGTGGTACTTAGAATTTAAAAAGAAAAAATCCAAACATAAACAATAACACATGCCAGAAAGTAAAAAGCAAAAAGTATGAAAAAAGTAGAAAAATGCAGAATTTGAAGAACCATGCCAAGAAAAGTATTTGAATTTTTTTTATCTAATGTAAAGTGCAATTAAGCTGATACTTTAGGGATACTGATCAGTGTTTTGTCTAAGTAATTTCTTTCAAAATAATTTTCTTTAAAAAAGAAAGTTGATGAAAATAGAGAACAATAATTTTTTATGATTTTGCATACTTTATTTATTCAAACTTCGCAATGTAAATTTCATTTTTTAGAGTTATATAATTTTGTTAAGTTTCGTTGAAAAATTTAATTTATATTATTATATTTTTAAATTAATTTATTAAACTGAATTGAAGAGTTAAAACAATATTCAAGATGTACCCACTCTATGATCAAGATTTTGATTTTTCAATCAATTCATAAAAAACTTTCATGCTTTTTGAAAATCCACGATTAAATTTAACAAGTTGGAAATTGTACGTTAAACGTGACAAATGAGGTGCGTTCATACTATAACTAGTTTTACAATGTAAAAAAATCATCCTTATTATTTCAGTGAAATGAATTGTATCGTCTGAACGAAATGAGCATGCCTTTTTTTTTATGGTTTCGCTCATCTCACGAAACCCCATTACTGCCGCTTCGTTATCTGTCTGTCACAGAGCCAGTCCTAAGAAACTATATAACTTACAGGCATGAAATTTTATGTACTTATAGCTGAATATCTACTATGAAGCTCAAAATCATAAAATTTGAAAAAATCGTATCATTTTAATATATAGGGATAATAAACCAAAAATCTAAAAGCCTTTTCCTATTAAATTTAAACATTTTTCGTTATAGCAGTTGACAACAGTTAAAAATCCATAATAAAATTCTTTCTACAGTAATTAATTTTCTATTGAAAGATTTCCACGTGAAGAATGAAAATGAAATAAAAAGTTTCACTAATTGAAAACAAAAAATTAATATGACGTCGTGTTGGTAATAAAACGGAAATTTTTAAACATTTCTCAATAATACAAGTAGTATGAGTATGTGTAAATAGAGAAAACAGCTTAATATGAGGTCATTAGAGAATTAAAAAGAAAACTAATCTGACGTCACATTGGAAGTTAACGGATTTTTTCAAATGTTTGAGAATAATACAAATAGAGTATCAATATGAGTAATAGAGAATAGTAAATATATGAGTTTGAGGAACGTATTGAATCATGATAAAAACCCGATTACGGAAATATTGGCATATTTTAACATTCTGAAAGTCTCTCCCTATACAACATGTTTAGTTATGAAATTGATTTTTTTAAAATATCGCATTTAGTCTACATGACAGATATTATTATGACAGAGTATAATAGCGGGCTGCGCCCGCAATCGGGCCGCACCCGCAATCGGGCCGGTTCAGATATTCGAAAAAAAAAACGAGAATAGACCGGTAAATTTTTACTTTATAAAAACGCGGCCTTTTTTTTTTCTTTTCATGAAATTTATTTGGATTTATTAAAGAAAGAATAAAGTGTTTTGAAAGGAATATTAAACGAAACCCTTTGTGCGATCTTCGATCACACTTACCTACTTGTTTTCTTATTATGTATGTCACGTTTACAGATGCGAAATTTTTTTTTCGATACCAGACAACACTGCAAATTTCACCGTGGAGATCTTGCTTTGCGAATGTTTAATTACCTCCATGGTTTAATATTTCTAAGACTCACGATGAACGAATCTCTTGTGTTTATTTACTTTAATGGATTGAGATATTCGGCTGTTAACCTAATATCCCCTGAGTTATCTCACAATCTATACATTTTTAATGTAACTCATCTCTCAAGCAAATAATTTTTTAGAACGATCTTTCTATAAACGTAACTTTTATGCAATTTTATTCGAAAAATTGTTTTTTTTTTTTTTTTTTTCCAAATGGCTTTTTGGCATACGAAAAAGAAGTGGTTATAGTCCGCTTACGTATGGTAGGGTTTAAAAGAATGAAGAAAACTTTTATTCGTGTATTTTTAAGTTTTGACTCGATTTTCATAAAATTTGAAATGACTTGACAAAATTCTGAAACGATTATATATATTAAATTTTAAATCATTTGGGTGGGTAGTTTTTGCGCGGTTATATGCGGACGGACCAGACGACGGCTATAGGTGCTACGTATTTATATAATTACGAGCTTAAAATAATTACGAACGCACCTAAAAAATAGGAAAAAAAAAACGACAATGGTAGAAGAGGGCGAAATCTATGAAATCTATTAATTAGGCAGGAGTCGGTGTTTTTTCTTGCCATTTGGCACACCCCATTCGTCCGATTTCTCATATTTATTCTTGTAAACAAAAAAACGGGGAAGTCCCTTTCTGGCAGAGCAACACGTGTGAAAGTACAAGCTTGAGTCAACAGTGATAAGATAAAAAGACACTTTGATTCTGACGAATAAAAATACGTGTAAGCCAATCAGAAAAAAAAAAAAAGCTTTTGTTGAAAATTTTATTAATCTTCCAACAGTTTGTAAGTGTCACGAACAGCAACTTAGTAACAAAATAACATTATTTTGAACTTTATTAACGTTTGAAATAATTGAAACTAAATTTCATGTTCTTAATAAAGAAACACAACAAAATTTATTAAGAAATAAAAAATTCAAAGTTTTGTAAAATTGGAGGATTTTTTTTTTAAAACACACTTTTGTTTAAAAACTATATGTCGAAAATACATGAAAACATTATACACTGTTGTCTAAAATTGAAAACGATTTCCGCGATATGTAGAAAAATAATGTTTTACGCAAATACAAATTGGTAAATAGGGGCTGTACAAGATAGATGTTGTGTCAGATAACAAAATGAAAAGTTGGCAAATTATTTGCTACATTAAAATTTTAATTTAAATGGTGTAAATATAGCAAAATATATCTTGAGAATAGGTATGCAAAAGGCAACCAACCGGTTTTTGACCGGATATGCTGTTATTAGAATGATTTGTGCAGATCCGGGATCGGACATAAAATATCCAGTGATGGAGAAATGTAGAAAACGAACTTATGTATGTATTCGGAATAGATCTGAACTTTCTAAATAGGCATTCTTTCTGTTATTTTTAACACTTTCCAACATAGTTGAAAAGCGTTTATAAATTATGTCTGTCCGTGTTCTAACTCGCGTAAATATATTCGGATTGTCATGCAATTGATATAGTATGTTCTTGAGATTTACTATAGTATGTTCGGTATTGAAAATGAAGTGTGTAGCAGTTTAGTTTTTTTACAGGGAGACTCAAAAGAATTCCGTTACATTACGGTCTACGGAGAAAAATCATTTGCGGTTTATTTTAATGACGTTACACAATTTCAAATATATTAAAATTGATATATATCACTGAGGTGCACTACAAGAGGCTTTCTATAGAACATGGTATGCATAGCACTTGAGAAAAATCGTCTGCGGTTTATTTTAATAATGTTTTACTATTTCAAACATATTGAAATTTATATATAATATCACTAAGGCGCATTACAAGAGGCTCACCATAGAATATTGTGTGTGTAACATTCATTTACAGGGACACACAAAATAATTCGGTACTGTATGTTAACAATAATTGCTGGAAGTGCGTTTCCAGTTCCTGAACGCGTTTTAAGTTTAACTCATTTGTTGTCTATTACTTGGTGTGTATAAATTCTATATATCATATACAGGACAGCACAAAAGTTCTCGAGTATATTTCTGTTTACTGGAGGAAATTCTAGAAGGGGAATTTTAAACTGCGCTACTCGTTTCTTAACTGAAATAAAATTTAGCATTCTACGTAGTATATATACAAATCTATAGATCATATGCAGGGCTGCACAAAAGAATTCGGATATCATCCCGAATATTGTTAGTAATTCCTGAGATTGGGTTTTTAAATATGTTATGCGTTTTCCAAATTGTCTACTTAGAAATTATCTTTCAACTTATTAAACGGTAAACATTTGTAAAATTATTTCGCAAGTGTAGGAAAGTGCTAAATAATCTATGCTTGACGCATGACTTTTCGTTCTTGTTTTAATATGATTATTTATTGTTTCCTATATAGTTTTTTACACTCTTTTATTTAACTCAACTTGTTTTTTGTATGTAACAGGAATTTTGAAAAATCGATTTTTCACTTGACTCCTGATAGGCTAAAATTATAAAAATTATGTACACTACATACATTGGGTGTTAAATGGCTTAGATTTTTGCATACTTACTTGGACGACAGCCTCATTGCTTCCACAAAGGGCGTTCCATAAAAACTGAGAGTAAAATCATAAAAAATCAAGAAATATATTTGCAGCAAAAAATACATCATTCTTTTTCAAAATACCCTCCTTCAGATGGTATGCAACGGTCCCATCGTTCAACCCACTTTTCAAAACAAGTAAAGAAATCTTTTTCTTGAAGCTGCTTCAAAGAACCCTGCAGTGCTGAAATAACTTCAGAATCTGTATTAAATTTTCTGCCACGGAGCTTCTCCTTCAACGTCGGAAACAGCGAGAAATCACATGGTGCGAGATCTGGACTGTAAGGGGGATGTGCATGATTTTAATATTGCATTTACTAAGATATTGCTGAATAGAAGTAGCGACATTCAGGCGAGCATTATCGTGATGTAATGTAAAATTCCCTACCAGTTCATGACGCTTGCTCGATATGTGTTGTCGCAAAATTTTCAAAACTGAAAGATAATATTCACCATTCACAGTAGTTTTTGGAGGCACACCATGTTGATACATGATGACACCTTTATTATCAAAGAAAATAATCATCAAGACCTTTCCAGCAGATTTGGTTTGTCGGATTTTTTTCGGAGGCGGATAATCAGTGTGTTTCCATACACTTGTTAGGGTATCAAAATGATGCACCCAAGTTTCATCACCTGTTATCACAGTCTTTAGGAAATTCGGATAATTTTGAAGCATCTGTTTCCACTCACAACATTGGTGAATTCTTGTTTGCATTTGTTCTCTAGTAAGGTGATGAGGCCATCTAGAACAAACATGGCGAAGCTGTAAATTGTTGCGTAGAATGCGAAATATCGACGTTTTCGAAATGTTAGTTGATGCCACCATCTCCTTACATGTCATTCGCCGATTTTCTTGCAATATTGCAACGCGGTGTTAACATTTCGATCATTCACAACACTTCTGGTAGGCGAGGCTTAGGAGCAAGTTCTGCTGACAAGCATCCTTTTTTGAAATCACCATGCCATCTAAAAATCTTAGACTCACCAAAACATTTGTCTTTGTAAGCTTCTTTCATTAACTTATCTGTTTCTGGAGCTGTTTTGCCCAAATGATAGCAAAATTTTATGGCACAACGCATTTCGTTTTTTTAACTCTGAATCACTCACCTCCATTTCTGTAGGGCAAATAAAAACAGTTCCTTTAAACAAGCACAAAACTAGGAAAATAAAATCGTCTTCTTCGTTTAGAATATTTATAAACGTACAGTTAACAGTTTGAAAAAATCGCCTGCAGTTTAATTTTTTATTTTTGCGGTGTTGCCACTGCGTAAAAAAAACTCTCAGTTTTTATGGAATGCCCTTTTGTACAAATCAGGATGAAGGACATGAATGTCCTCTTTTTGATCGTCTTCGGCAGCATGAATTAAAGTTAAATCCAGAGAAATGCATTCTGTGAAAGTTATCTCTTTCCTTGGGTGTTTCATAACACCTTCGGGTGTAAAACCGCTTCCTCAGAAAACTCAAACAATAGCTGAATTTCTAAAGCTGGAGACGATTAACAATATGAGACTTTTTTAGCGATGGTCAATTTTTACCACCGTTTCATTCTAAACGCTGCCGAAACCCAAGCCCCCTTGCATGAATTGCTGGAAGACTGAAAAAATGACAAGCGTCTTCTCTGGTCACGTGGGACGATATTTTGACTCAGACATTTGAGGCATGTAAATGTAATCTCATAAATTCTGCAACTCTCGCCTATCATGCTCCTCATGACCACCTCTCTTTAAGTATTGGTGCTTCTAACTTTGCTATTGGAGATGTGTTAAATATCCTAAATGAAAATAACTTGTAACACCTTGCCTTTTTTTTCACGTGAGCTTAACGCTATTCAGTAAAATTACAGCACCTATGCCAGAGAGCTCCTTGCGATTTATTCGTTTGTTAAACATTTCCCGTACGGTCTGCCAAGAAGGCAATTTGTAATATAAAATGACTGTTAACCTTTGCTTTTTCAAAAAGGTCATATATAGGTTCTCCACGGCACCTAGACGGTATTTCTCAATTTAGCACGGCTATTCAGCATATTTTCAAATCCGAAAATATTGTGACTGACACCTTATCCTGGATAAACGATATTCACTTAGCCTCAACTGGGTTTTTAGCTATGGCTAAGGAACAGACAAAGGATAAACAATTATATGACATAGTGGCAACCTGACACATCACTTTAATTTCAATACTTTCGAATGTAACACTTTATTGCTATGTGAGTATAGGCAGAATAAGACAATGTGTTCTAGAAAAGTTTCACGACATTGCGTTTAAACATATACACAACTTATCTCATCCTGATGTCGGAGCTTGCCGTAAACTCATCCAACAAAAATTTCTGCGGTCGATCTCGAAAGCCATTTCCAATTGGGCACGATCATCCAAGAATTGGCAAAAATAAAAAATTCAGCGACGTACTCACAGCCTTATAAAACAGTTTCTCGTTACATCGCAGATTTGAGGAGGGCCATCTTGACATCAGTGTACCCTGAACTCCATATGATATTTATGCATATCTAGTAACCTTTTTAGATCGTTTCTCGCGCTGGCAAGCGGGCAAGAAGGATACCTGCAAAAGATATCACCGCCGAAACCGTTTCTAGGACATTCGTCCCACATTGGATTGCAACGTTTGATGTCCCGTCCTGATGTGGCCCTATCATTACTACTGAGGAGGAACGGCAATTTGAGTCGCACCTATTTTCTTCATTAACATGGATTTTAGGCATTCGCCGTATTAGAACATCTCCCTATCACCCAGCTATTAATGGCATCGTGGAGTGTTTTCATCGTACTTTTAAGCAGGCCTTGAAGTGTCACAACAACACACCATGGGCAGAATTCTTACCCATTGTACTTCTTGGCCTCCGTTCAACGATAAAATAGGATCTATCTTGGGGTTCTTTGGGCTGAAATGCTATGTGGAACCACGTTGTCGGTACCAGCAGAGTTTTGACAGCCATCCAATTCTAAAGAACTGTCTCGTACGGATTCTGAAACCTTTCTACAGCAGCTATGTCACACCATGTGACAGTCCCATTCCAACGTCAGCATACAACAAAACTTCTTATTTTTTTCACTCTTCTCTGGAAACGTGCACATACTGTTTGGCGCTGCGTAACGACGTAGTCAAAGCACCATTGACACAGCCCTTTTTGTATCACCAAACGGACTGGTAAGGACTTCACTGTTGTCATAAATGACAAAGAATCTGTGATTGGAATTGATCGTCTTAAGCCAGTTTTCATTTCATTACTTAAGAAGACCCGTCACCCCACCTTCAATAAAGCCTGCTGACAACTCACCAACTCTTTACCACCAGCAGCCCAGAGTAACCTGTAACTCCAGCACCATATCTGCCTCCAGCAAAACTACTCGTTCTGGGAGAGTAGAAGGATTTAATACTCTCTACTTCTGCTGTTTTTAGTACTTCCAGTACTTAGAGGTGGGGAAACTGTAACGGCTTAACTGTATAACGTTTTGAAATGTATGTTTATACAACACAACTCTGTTTTTCAAGTAGTGAATCAGTCAGATTGCCACTCACTGCTTTGCGTGTAGCACCGAATACACTCCTCTCATAGTTTTTCTTTAAATATATCCTTGTAGTTATTATTAATTTTGAGAGTCATAATTTTTATCATTCAACAATGTTTTTATCAGCATAATACAGCAGAGAGAATAGCGACGTCATTGGATGGCCTCATAAGAGGGTAACCATAATGTCTTCCAAGCGGTAAAAAATATAATCGGCACACAATAAGTCTGATAAAAAATTATATTTTACTACAGCATTAAAGGGTTGTAAGCATTTAGTGTCAAGGCTAAAAGCTCATAAAATAAATGTGGAACATTTACATTTTTATGGTAATTTTAAAAAAATAACAAAAAGCGTTGAAAATTACAATTTTGTTTCTTCGAGACAAATGAGATCTTTTTCATAAAATCACATCGGTAATAAAGTTGCATACAGTTTTAAAATTGGTATTAAATATATTATCTTGTTTAGTACTATCTGACAATAGCAATTCTAATTTTGCACACTTATTTACCATATATTTATTCATAGTTACATATCTTCTGAAAAGATACTGGGCACTTTAAATTGATTTGTTCATCAATTATTTGATACAATGTTTGATTGGATGACTTAGCTACTTATTAAGCTTTAAATATTGTATTTACAGAAACGTATAGATTCTTAGATTAAATATTTACAAAAGAAAATCAATTTTAAACTTGACATCAGCAAACAATCACAATTACATTATTAGTTTAAAACATCGGCAGATACTTTTTGTTACTACACGCAGCTACCATGCGGTGCAACTTACCTATTTTACACTTGGAAGGATGATTTTACATGTTAGCGGCTTCTGTTGCTGGCTTTTCAGTTGAGGGGAAGAGAGCGATGTGTTATTTCTTTGTTTAGTCTGTCTGCATAACGGCGACATCCGGTAACGCTTTAGCGCACGTATTCCAGAATAAATGTTACAATGTTTTACAACGTAAATATACTATAAATAAGAGAAATGTTTCTTGATCTAGCAAGAAGGTTTACGAAAATATTATATAACATTTTCCATGACATCCACGATTCCGAAAAACGTTTTTTTTTAAATCTTCAGAAAACAATGGAATTTCGAATGAAAATATTTATTTACGTGTTTAATAATTTGTTTTAATTACTATTTAAATATACCGAGGGAAAAAATTCTCTAAGAATTCGAATTATTTAGGTGGCTCATAACTAGGAGGTTCTTGACTGGTGTCTGAAAATTACCATGTGCAAAATTATTTATAGCATGCGATACATAAAGGTTCAGAAAATGATAAAAATATACATCGATATGTATTATATATATACAATGTACTAATATTACTTTGACAGAGTTTTTATAATATTTTACTATAACTGACAATGTCTTTAAATGGCCCATTACTGGTACGTTTATCTTATATATATTTAGTTAATAATCAATTGTGGGATTAAATTTTGATCCACATTCGATAAATATTGTTTGATAATTATGGCTGTATTTTCAGATGTATATTTATATTTCCAGTACTGATAAAATATTGTACAATATTAGACATTGTTTCTGAAATTGAGTCAAAATTGGATAAATATTATTTCGATTCAGTTAATTTGTTAATTTTTTACTATATTGTAGGTCCTTGTGAGGAAAATCCTTGTGATAATGGTGGATCCTGTAAAATAAGAATTGAAGGAGTAAAAAAAGACTTTTCTTGTAACTGTATAGCTGGATATACTGGAGTAAAATGCGAAATTGGTAAAATTCATATAAATAAAAATATAAATATAGTACAATGAAGTGTTCCCTCAGTTTTATTTTTATATTATGTAATATATTATGATACTACACTAGTGTGCAAAACTTAAGCAACAAACACAAAATGCTAATTTCTGAACACATGCGTACTCAAAAGGGAATTCTATAAAGAGCAAGTGTAGAAAATTAAATACTACCCTAACAGCACAGCCAGTTGATGCGAAGTCTCCTTGACGTCACAAGTGTCACAGTCACTACAGTGAAACAAAATATGGATGTTTCACTCGTCTCATTATTACTCTCAAATGATCATTATGTGGTGACTCCACTGAAAAGTCACTGTGACTGTAGCTTTGTGATGGGTCACCTGCTGACATTACAATGAAGTCACCTTTTGATTCTCACGTGACTGTCATTTAAAGACTCAATTTTGAATTCATTGTGAGCATTACCTTGTGATGAGTTTTAAATAATGTCACAATGAAGTCGCATGGTGACTTTCAGGTGACCGAGACTATCCTGTGATGCCACTATTGCACTCCTTTGTGAAAAGTCACCAGATGATTTCATTTAATGTCACTTGGGAACTCGTCACAAACAGCTATCATTCTGACTTTACAATGGAGTCTCCAACTGACAGTCACATAATAGTCACAAGGTGACTTCACTGTAAAGTCACCTGGTAACTCGTCACAAAGCAGCAGTCATGGTGACTTCTCACTGGAGTGACCAAATGAGAGTAAGAATGAGAGGAATGAAAAATATCACATTTTAGTTCATTGTGGTGACTGTGACACTTTTACGACCATTTGTGATCTCAAGGAGACTTTACATCGACTGGCTGTGCTGTTAGGGTAGTACCTATTTTTTACACTTCCTGTTTATAGAATTTCCATTTGAGTACTCACGTGTTTGGAAATTAAGATTTTGTGTTTGTGTCTTAAGTTTTGTACACTAGTGTATAAATATAATTATGAAAGACAGTCACTCTAATTTGAGAGTTGCAAAGAGCATTTTGTTTTTTGAATGCGAGAGAACATTTTTCAGCTTTTTTTAAATGTTTATTTTCATTTCTTTATTTCTATACTCAAACCACACGTATACTTTGAAATCTATATTAATATTATAAAGAAGAATTGTTTGTTTGTTTACAGGGATTAATCTCTCTAACTACTGAAATATTTAAAAAAATAAAGTCGTGAAAATGCTGATGACGGTCATGAAATGCTGATGATATGAAATGCGTTCCCAGTTTTATTCTTATGCTAGCCCGGGCCCCTGACAATAACCTAAATAAACCTGAAATTTGTATGACTTTATATCGTTAAACGGATTTTTTAAGAATATATACTTTTAAACGAAAAATTTTCGAAACGAACCGCGTATCGAGGAGTTATTGCAATATTTATATTTTTTTAAACTGAATGCGTCGTTTTAAATTAAAATATACTCTCTTTTAGTGGGTGTTATATGCTTTACCGTATATCGACCAAAAAAAAAAAAAAAGATTTATAATTTTAATGTGTGCGGTTTCGAAGCCTGTATTATAAAGTTTTGAAAAAATATTGATATTTAGTGGTAAAGACGCTTGTAAAAAGACATTTTAGCTCCATCGGGTCATTTAATAGTTTAAAAAACAGTTCTTACTGTCCAAACTTTTTGAAATTGTTATCAGTTATAAATATAATGGTCTTGAAGCCTATGTAAAGAGTTCGTTAAAAAATATTGATATTTAGTTGTAAAAGGGTTGTGTTTTCGTCTTACTTTATTCTTCGCGTCGGGTCGTTTAATATTAAAAGCAAAATAGCTCTTATCGTCCGAACTCTTTTAAATATTTATGAGTTTTAAATATAATGTTTTGGAAGCTTGCGCATAATTTTTGTGCAAAAATATGGATATATAGTTCTGAAAACATGAGCAAACACCACCCGCGGATTTATGTTCTGAGCAAATATTTTACAGATTTTATTTTATTTTTAAATACTTTTAATCGTCTGAATGTTTCGAGGTTTCTATACGTGATGTAAATCAAGTGTGCAAATAAAGTCTAAAATTTTTTTTTTAAAGTACAGTAATCCCTTAAGATTCGCGAGGGTTACATTCCAGGAAAACCTCGTGAATGTCCAATCTGCGAATGTTGAGTCTATCTTTCTGCACTAAAAAAGGAGTTACGTTCTATAAAATTTTAATTAGAGTGCTACAGCATTTCAAAGAACAAAAGAAAATATTTATTTAATAATACTTTATGCATAACATATATGTAGAAGGTGAATGTACAGACATGTTCATAAATATGAAATTTATTTACTGACGATAGTTCAAATTAACTGACTAGAGAAATAATTACAGCTAAAAAGCATAGGTTTTCTTTTTTTTTTTAAATAAATTAATGTCGACTCTCTCTACTTGCAAAGAGATGATAATGTATTAGCGGGTTAGTATGCGATACAATATTGAAATACGATATTTAAATACAGCTTATTGCAGCAGAGATATTTTTATTTTCTAAGTGCAGCTTCAGCTCCATCTCTACGAGAACCTGCACAAGCACATTTTAAACTAATAAATTGAAGATGCCGTTACCTTACCATTTCTAATATCCCCATTGCAATGAGTATTCTGCTGTTATTATTATTTTGCTTTCCTACAACACTCGCTCCTTTTTCAGTTGACAACTGATTAAATTTGATTTGTAAATATATACTGAGAAAACACAGGGGAAACAATCTTTAAGCACTGTAAATTCTGAAAAAGCAAAGATATAATTTTTTTTAAAAATCGCGAATAATCAAGTCAGATTCTCGCGAAAAAAATGCTTTTTTGATGAACTTTCGTTTTGGTTTTTAATTAGTATCTCGGCTAATTATGAAAAAATGAGAAATCGGAGCCGCAGGTGCATCCAGACCTGCCTTGGACTATCCTCATCCAACTTTTCAGACTTCTATGTGCGGTAGATTTCGCTAGCCATTGCCGACAGACAAACATATTCACTCACAAACACCTTTCTTTTATTAGGTATAGATTATGTATCACGATACTATAAATATAATTATGAAATAGTCTTTCTGATCGGAGAGTTACTAAGAGCACCTTCATAAACCAATGGCAAATAATTTCCAAAACCACATTTTATTGTGGTTTCTTCCAATATATAGGCTATACTTTATGACGGTACCACTGCCCCCAAGAAGTTACTGGAGCAAGAAACTTTCTAAAAATGTGTGTTTTGGATACTGCTAGGGCTAGAAATTTAAAAATTGTCATGGTGTTTACTTTTGAGATGTAAATTCCCACTAAGAACGGTTTCTAAAAAACTCGAAATTTAAAAAGGTGAAATGAGCAGAAAACGCTCTAAATTACTAGGATAGATTAGGTAAAGATGCCGTAGTTTTTGATTTAATTTTTTTATAAAATCGCCTGTTGTTTTTATTTGTTATTCATTAATTTCTTGTTAAAGTTTATACATTGATGTATGATTTAAAAATGTATTTCATTTTACAAATGTCATAGAAAGCATAACAAATTTTACTTTTGTAAATGCTTGCATTTCGGCATTTTACCCCAACCTTGGAGTAAGATGGCCAACTACATGGGCGGTAAGATGCCTTCTGGAGTTTCAATGTGAACAATAATTTTTATGAAGCAGTGCAACACATAATGGAATGAAAAAAAGTAACTTTAATATTTTAGACATACTAAAGTTATTACTTACTTAGTAATCGACAATCACAAAAATATGAATTAACAAACATTGGCAGTTTAATAGAAAACAAACTAATTAAGTACTAATTAAGTATTAACTAAACTAAAATAGATTATGTTCTACAAGTATTATAAAACTTAAGTATGCTAATTTTTAAAACTTTATAACAAACTGAAATATGACAAAGCCATTGAGATACACACAGTGCTTTAGATTCCAGCCTTTCTGCTAATATTTTTCATACGTTCCTCTTTTCTTTTCTCCTCTTTACGTTCCTCTTCTCTATCTCAGCTCTGCCAAAAATTGCACATTTGTCTTTTAACTCTGAGCAACTTTCATGTAACAAAGAGTTGCATTGAATGCACTTGATCCAATCACATTTTTTCGCGGTTTTATTGTACTCTTCCAGACATTATAAAGACTCATTCGTAGCCACTTTGAAAAAATTTTCATTTTCCGAATCATGGTTGGGATTTTCATCATCATCCATATCATCGTCTGTTGCAGATTCTCGTTTTCTAGCTTTTGACTTATTCTTAAACACTTCCTTTTTTAGAAAGGCTAGAGACATCTGGCAATTCGCAGCTGCTATTTTCTCGCTGCTCGGTTTCGCTTTTATAAGTCTATTTTTTTTTTTTTTTTTACCTTCCTCAACTTTTTTCCTTGCTTTGCTTTTCCACCTTCATAAGCTTTTTTTTCTGCCATTTTGCATTATTTTCTTCAATAACTTCTGATGATGTAAGTACTTGAGCTTCTTGCCTTCTTTTACTATGCTTTCTCCTTTCATTAGCTGGAAAAGATGAAATTTCTTGCAGAAATTTTGTTGGAGAAGACCGTGTAATATTTTCGGCAGTTGGCACTAGATCTTCTTTATCAATTGTTATTGTAGTTTGATTGTTAGGCCAGTCGACTGTTTGTGTGATTTTGGTGATGTGCATGGTTGAGGGAAATCTTGAATAAGCTGCTTAGCGGATGGTCTTGAGAGTTTGTTCGACCGTTTTGAAGTGGATTTCTCCTTGAAAAACTGGGGCTGTGACTCATGTTATCCGTTGGATCCAACAAAAGCTCGACTTGGAATAGCTGTTGTATTAAATGGAAATATTCCCATTGCTTTAAAAGATATAATCCCATTTTGTGCGGTAGCACTTTCTTTCCATGCTGAACTGAGAAGTTCTCCCAACTGAGCTCGTCCTAATTTTCTGGGATGGCTGGGAAAAGAATGAGCGTTCATCCATCGTTGGATTGCTTCGTACCAAAACTTCTTTGAAAAAGCATCGATCTAATGGTTGAAGAAAGTGTGTGTAATGACTTGGCAAACATAGTCATTTTGAGCTGCTAAATCAAGGAGTTTATCAGCGCTCATATCTGACAACAACAGACACGTTCCTTGTGCTTTGCGATTAATAAAATGATTTTTTAGCCAGTCAGAAAAAATGTCTGCATTTACGTACGATGACTTTTTCGACATCGCTATGTAAGACCCAGGGGGCATTTTGTCTTCCCAATCAGCCTTTTTGTTCACTCCCTTGAAGAAGCGCACAGGAGGGAGGAAATTTCCTTCAGCATTGCAGCAAACAACAGCTGTTATAGATTCTCCTTTCTCTCCAGATGTGAGCTTATGGACATCTTTGCTTTCCTTTTCAGCAAGAACATAACCGGATTTATTATTAAGAGGAAGACGTGTCTCATCCACGTTATAAATTTTGGCTCGTTTATTCCTTAAATTATTGTTCTCAAGAATTGATTGTAATAGATTAAAATAGGCATCTGCGTCTTTTCTTGTGAGGCCCTGAGCTCTTGACAAAGAAAGACCTTCAGCTTTTCTTGCGGATATATCGGGATTTCTTTCTAGAAAACTTGTAGAACCAGTCATACCCGGCAATCATTTTGTCACTGTTAAAATTGTGCTTTAATTTGTAACGCTCAGCTTATTTGTACGCAAGTATTCTTACTTCAGTCACCGTTGGGAAAAATGCAGCAGTTTTATAATATGAGTAGAAATCTTTAGTTTAATTTCTGTGCCTAGAACACCTTTGAGCCCTAGCCCATGTTTTTGTCATCATTATTAAGGAGCCTTTTTCTTAGTGTTTTTTCAGGAATGTTAAACGTTTGACTTGCCTTGTACACAGTTATTCCTTCTTCTTTGACAGCTTTAAAAGCATTTTGGAGGTCATTTTCACTCCACGATCCTCAACTGGATTTTCTTTCGTATATTCTCGGCATTTCTGGGGGGAGTTAAGAAAAAAAAGAAACTTTTTTTACATACAAAAAATCGGATTTAAAAAAAATTAAAATCTGATTTTTTAAAATTTAAATTCCGTTTTTATGATTATTTTCCCTGCGTTAAAATACAGCTACCAAGAATTTCAGGTTCTCAAATCAACTAAATCTCTAATTGCTAACATAATCTATATTTTTATGCTTTCATTTATAAAATTATAATTATTAGTTAGTAATTACAGAAATTATAAGAACTGAAAATTAGTAATTTCATTAGTTATTGGCATACAATAACGTTATGTATATTAGTATTTTATAATAATAATCTAGAACTATATTAAATACTATAGATATTTACATTTATTAATATTATTAATAACTCTATTTAATATTAAATTGTTATCAATGCTTAAAATTAATAATTATTAAACAATTATTTATACGCATAGAAATTTATAATTAATACACATAGAAATTTACCAAATTATGTTCATCTTAGATTTTAATATTATTTATGTCATATTTTAAATATTTACAAATTTGTTGATTTTAATGAATGATTAAAAAAAATCAGTTGATTTAAATAGCGATTTAATCACTGATTTAAATCATCTGATTAAAATCGTTGACACCTTAGTGAATACCCAAAATTAATTTAAAACAATGAAAAAACAACCAGGTAATGAGAAAAAACCCGGCATCTCCCCTCTAAAAAATTTCACCGACTTACCCCAAAGTATTGGATAAGACGCCGGTCTCCCTACTAAAGTGAAGAAGAGTTAACCGACCGCCATTTACGTTTGGCGGAAAGGACAGACACCCAATACTCTCTAAAAAAATCCGATTTATTTCTTTGATGTTTAAACTATGACTTATATAGATAAATAAAGAAAGAGTGTAAAAGATTTTGGACACTTACCAAAGGTGTTAAGGCGAAATAACAATAGAAAAGAACTTTAAAACTTAAACAAAACAACACAAACTGCCATTAAAGTATCAGTAGGGAAGCCTCTCCCACACGACTGACTAGGGAAGGTCCTCAACTGCCAGATCGGGATTTTGTCGAGAGTGGTGTCGTTGGAAAACTCTTACCATGGGGATCAAGGAAATGTATACAACTACCCGTCCGAATGGAACTGGTGAAGAGTTATAGGCCGATGTATTTTTATCATTTATTGATTTCTCCAGGTCGCTAGCTATGCTGAAAAGACACTCTGTGTGGTAGAAAAGAGAGTTAATGGATTACAGAGAAGACAGTTTATGCATGGTGGAAAAAGTAACTTCATGGATGGTACATTTCTGAATAGAAATGGCTAAAGCACGATTGTTTCCAACACTAGGTACACACAATGAAAGGGGTGTTTCGCAGTTGTCACAGGTGTTATTAGTTAGGTAAAGCATGCCTGTTTAACTGATCGAAAGACGGAATACGTGTCTCTAGTTAAAGCCTTTTGCAAGGCATACCGACGCTTGTCATAGAAGGTGGGCGAGGAGAATTAGTTATAGGCCAACTTATGCAATTTTATTGTGCTTTCTCTAGTGGTCATGTTGAAAAAATGTGGTCACAATCTTCTGTTTCTTACCAGAGAGAACATGGAACCTTCACCTACTTCACACTGGCAACAACAGGTTACATAACTGTACTGTATGCTGTCTTTTCTACCACACAGAGTGTCTTTCCTGCATAACCTAGAGAAATCAATAAATGACAGAAATACATCTGTCTATAACTCTTCACCAGTTACATTCGAACGGGTAGTTGTATGCATTTCCTTGATCCCTATGGTAAGAGCTTTCCAACGACACCACTCTCGACAAAATCCCGATCTGACAGTTGGGGATATTCCCTAGTGAGTGGCGTTTCCCTACAGCGCCTGCACATAGGAAAATAATGTGACACGGCATCTTGACCAATACGGCATCTCATCCCAAGATGCCCTATTTATTTTGAATTCTTAAGGCTACTAACTTCAAATTTGACATGACTGTTATTTTTACGACGTAAATGCTCGCACAGAATAGTTTTAAAAAAATCGAAAGTTATAAGGGTACAAGAACAAAAACCTCTCTAAAATTAAGGTTTTTGAGTTACTATTGGGGCTAGAAGCTGAAATTTGGATTCGGATTTTTTTTTATTTAAGAACGGCTTCTAAAATATTCGAAATTTAAAAAGGAGTAATAAGCAGAAAACATTCTAAAAATGTTCAAAATTACGATTTATTTGGAATTTACAGAACTACAAACTTGAAATTTGACATGTTTGTTGCTTTTAAGACGTAAATGCTCATACAGAACAGTTTCCAAAATTTTTGAAATTTAAAAAGAAGAAATGAGAGGTAACTGTTCTAAAATCACGATAACTTTGGAATCACTAAACTGATTTTGATTTCAAAAATTCTTTCAGAATAATATTGCTGAAAGTCTCTGCTTGAAACTGGACTACTTTTATCTGTATGCGATCTAAAATTACGATTTTTTTAAAAGATGTTGAGGCTAAAGAAATGACATTTGATATGGTGGTTAACTTGAAGATGAAAATGCTCGCCAAAAACATCGAAATTTAAAAAGTCGAAATGAGTGGAAAACGCTCTGAAAACGTTCTAAATTACGATGTATTTGAAATTGTTAAGGCTATAAATTTGAAATTTGACATGGTTGTTCCTTTAAAGACATAAATGCTCACACAGAAGAAAGTTTCTAAAATTTCGATATTTAAAAGGGTGAAAAGAGCGGAAACTGTGTAAAAAATTATTACTTTGGAACTACTGAACTGACTTCAGATCTTCTTTCAGAATAATTAGGATGATAATTTCTGCTTAAAATAGGCTATATTTTATCTCCTTTACACACTACCGTCAAGTGGATGCACTAGTGTAAAACGTTCTAAATTTCGGATTTCTTTGATTCGGTTAAAAAACAAAACAAAACAAAACAAAACAACAACAACAACAAAAAACATGAAATCGTATGGTAGTTACTTTTAAGACGCAAATGCTTGCTAGGAACGTTTATTAAAATATTCGAGATTTAAAAAGCCGAAATAAGGAGAAAATGCTCAATAACACGATTACTCGGAATCTATCTGAACTAGAAATTTAAAAATTGACATGCAGGTTTCTATTAGGACGCGATTGCCTAAAGGAAAAAAAAAAAAGACTTTCAAATGAAGAAAAAACATTATACAATTAAAATTGTGCAATTTTTTTTTATGTTGTCAGCCTAGAAACTTTAATTTTGGCATAGAGATAACTTCTAAGACACAGCTCTGCACAAACAATGTGTCTCTCTTTCTTTCTTTCTTTTTTTTTTTAAATTTAAAAATTGAAGACAGAGAAAAAATCAAATTTGTCATTCAAGTGTTAGATACAAATTTATAAAACGCAAGTACCGGTAATTGCTATAATTAATTAAAATGATAGTGAAAAAAAACAAGAACGAAAAATCATGCGTCAAGCATAGATTATGTAGCACTTTCCAACGCTTCCAAAATAATTTTACAAAACATACCGTTTAATAAGCTAAAAGATAACATCTAAGTAAACAATTTGGAAAACGCATAACATATTTAAAAACATAATTTCAGGAATTTCCAACAGATACAATATTCGGAAAAATATCCGAATACTTTTATTCAGCCTTGTATATGATCTATAGATTTGTATATGCTAGGATGCTAAATTTTAGTTTAATTAGGAAACGCGTAGCACAGTTTAAAATTATCTTTCTGGAGTTTCTGTCAATAAACGGAAATGTGTTCGCGAACTTTTGTGCTGCCCTGTATAGGATCTACAGAATTTATACACCCCACGTAATAGACAAAAAGCGAGTTAAAATTAAAATCGCGTTTAGTAACTTAAAGCGCACTTCCAGGAATTAGTGTTAACAGACAGTAGATAATTCTTTTGTGTGTCCCTGTAAATGAACGATGACTGCTATACACACACTATTCTGTAGTAAGCCTCTTGTAATGCACCTTAGATATATATATATAAATTTCAATGCGTTTAAAATAGTGAAACATTATTTAAATAAACCGCAGACGATTTTTCTCCATAGACGTCATGTAACGGAATTCTTTTGACTGTCCCTGTAAAGTAACTATAAGTGCTATGCACACCCTATTACATATTAAGCTTCTTCTAATGCGCCTTAGTGATATATATAAATTTCAATGCGTTTAAAATAGTGAAACATTATTTAAATAAACCGCAAATGATTTTTCCCCATAGACCGCAATGTAACGGAATTCTTTTGAGTGTCCCTGTAATAAAACTATAAGTGCTACACACTTCCGTTGAAATAGGGAACATGCTATTGATAACGACAATAACATATAAAAATTGCAGAGCAATCCGAGCATATTTACGGGAGTTAGAGCACGGACAGATGGCCAGACGGCAGACGGCAGACGGCAGACGGCAGACGGCCAGACGGCAGACGGCCAGACAAACCGAAGTCATAAGCACTTTTCAACTAGGTTGGAAAGTGCTAAAAAGATTTACCAATTAAGTAAGGAAGTACTTCATATTTAGTTTTTCGATACACAAAAATGAAAATTAAATTTACTGAACTAATGTTTACCATTTTATTATTTAATGGTATTTTAATTTTTATGATGAATCCAAGGTGTAAAAGAAACATTTGTTTGTTTATAGGAAATGCACTCTGAAACTATTGAACCAACTTAAAAAGTTCTTTCACTGTACGGTAGCCGGGATAAACAGAGTTCTCAAGCACAATACACTATATCTATTAAATAATTTTTTTAATTTTTTGTCAGTTATCCGATTTTTGAAATAAACGATTCAAATATCGCTCAATTTTTGGAATTGTTATAATTGTGGAAAGAAGAGGCTCACCAGATACTCTATTAAGTCTTTCATGTATTTTGCCAAAAAAAATATTTCTAAAATAAAATAATGAGACTGTTTTATTTCACGTTAAATATAATTATTAAATTTAATAATTATGTTTTCATTTTAGATCAGTGCAGTTTACACCAGTGTAATGAAAATGAAGTCTGTGTGGTAGAAAATGGAGATGTTGAATGTAAAATAGGAGGTAATTCTTATTATTTTAAATAAATGTTGAAAAGTGCTTACTATAGAGTTAATCACAAGTCGGATCAATCCCTTAAGTACAATACCCACCCACCCCCACCACAAAAAAAGAGAAAAGAAATAAATAAATAAAGGAAAATAAAAACAAAGCTCATTACTAAAAGCTGCAGGATAAATCTGTCTGTGTCAATGCTCGTTGTTTATTATTTTATACAATCCTGTAACAGTGAAATTTTCTACAAAACACACAACGAGAAATGATGTACCATTAGAAAAGTTTCTGAAAATACTTTTGACAAGACTAGGGTGCATATAGTTTTACCACAATTTTTCAATATAATTTTCCTTATTTAATGACAGAAAAATATTACACATTCTACGGTTAAATAAGGATTCTGCGATTTAAACATTAAATAGAAAAATTCCAAACTGAAATACTGTTGCCGGACTCTTTGGAAATTTCTAGGAGTGTACTCAGCTTTCATAGTACTCTCACATTTCGTTAAAACACGCTATTTGTTTAAAAATTGGAGATAATTATAAATTAATGAAGAAACGAGAGATTTTCACGTGAAAAATGAAAATGAAATAAAAAGTTTCACCATCTCAATAAAAGATTAATAGGACGTCATATTGCTAATATAACGGAACATTTTAAACATTTATCAATAATACAAGGAGTATGAGTATGTGTAAGTACAGAAAGCAGGTTAATATGACGTCATTAGAGAATTAAAAAGAAAAGTAATCTGGCGTTACATTGGAAGTTTAACGGACTCTTTCAAATGTTAGAGAATCATACAAAGAGAGTATCAATATCAGCAATAGATAACGCAAGTAGATATGACGTCAGCAAGTGAATATAACGTCATATGAGCTCGAGGAACGTATTGAATTATGATAAAAACCCGATTATAGAAATATTGGCATATTTTAACATTTTGAAGTTCTCTATACAACATGTTTAATTTTGAAATTGATTTTTCTACACAAACATTCTTAAAATCTTTGGACAACGCCGGGTACTTCAGCTAGTAGTTATATAAACAAGGAGGAAAATTTTAAAATTCAAATGTAAATATTTGTGACAAAGAAAATGTTGCAACAATGAAATTAAAATTTAAGCCACGCTCGATAAATTCGCTATTCGCTGCAAATCCGATTACGTAACTTTAAAAAGCTTTGGCGTTTTAAAAGATCCCGCGTTTAAGAAAATGAGATTCTTTGCCAAATGTTATAAAAAAATATGAAAACAAACCTGATGAACGGTACTTCTTTTCTATTTTTTTAACAGTGTATATAAATTTATATATGATATTTTGTAATTCTATCATTTAATTTGTTCTTTTTCATTATATCGTAATTGTTAACCTGTTAACCCTATGTTCTCTCACATTTAGTTAAAACACGTTGCTTGATTAAAAATTGAGGTTAATTAAAAATTAATGAAGAAACCTATCAACAAAGAATTTCAAAGATGCAGTGTCAAAACCTGCACGGGTCTGGTGGTGGATAAATTAAAACAACCTGGTTCCAAACAAGTAATAATTTGCAATTTTCCCATTAATTTGGAATAAAGAAAAAATAGGAAATTTCATACGCTGTATTAGGATTGTTTTAGTGGTTTAATTCTAACTTTTTAACTAATTTTAACTGTGACTTTTTAAAAATTATTTTCTATGCAACCCAACTTTCTTTTTCAAGTACTGTATCTGTAACCGTATCGCTGTCGTGCAGTCAAATTGCAATGCTGTGAGTGTAGCATCGAATGCGCGTTTCTTGCACCTTTTCTTGAAATAGAACCTTCTTAATTGTTATTAAATTTTAGAGTCGTAATTTTTATCATTTGGCAATGTTTGGATCATTCCATATAGTGTAGCTCTATTTCACAGCCATGATCCAGCAGGGAGAACACGACGTTCACTGTAAAGAAAAATTCAGGAACGTTCCTGGAAAATAATGGGCAGCTAATGTGCCTAATTTATACCAGCAACATTTCTGGCAAAAAAAAGAAAACTTTTTTAAGAATTCAGAAACGTTAATGTTAAAAGTCAGTAACTGTCCTGGAATTATAGTGGTAAGGTTTCTCTATTCTTCAGAAAAGTTCCAGGTTTAAGTCGGTAACCTTCCTAGAAAAAACCATGAACATACTAAAATCTTCCCAGTAAAAGCCAGTAACCTTCCTGGGATAAATCAGCAATCTTCCAAAAAATTTAGATATGTTCACATCCTGTCATCTTCCTGGTAAAAACCAAGAACATTCTTTAAGAATTTAGAAAAATTCCGCAAAAAGCCATTAATAGTACTTGAAAATATAAGGAAACAGCCTATACATTTCAGATATGTTTCTGATACAGCAATATGATTTTTGTTGATATGCAGCTCACAATTTAATTAGCTTAAAAGTTTTGCAACGTAATTTTTGCGTGTTTTAAGAATATTTTAAAATATTTAACTTATATAAAATATTTTTTTAAATTTAATATTTATCTTATAAACATATTTGTTTAATTATAACATCAAATTTGTCTGTTTTTTTTTTTAATGTTACTGTATTTAAATTTTTTCTTACAAATTTAGTTTGATGTTAAAAATAAACTTGTTTTTAAGATAAATATATGTTGTTTCATTTTAAAATTTTATAATATTTTCTTTTTTAAGTTAAATATTTTGAAAGTTCATGAAATGCATTAAAAATTAGTTTACGGGTTCAGAGATTATGTCTGTCTTAAGATTGGGCCAAAATTTGTTTATAATTCCAAACACAGAAAAAAAGCATAGATAAACTCCAAAAAAAAAAAAAAATATGCAACCTGTTTAACTTTATTTTTAAACAGAAATTTTGCTAAAATATACACAAATTTTGGTTGTCTTAATTTAATAAATTCAAAAAGATTGCAGGTAGGAACATTAATTAATTTTATAAAATTATTGTGCACAATTTAAACAAAGTACGTTTTTAACTTTTTGAGATAGACCACTTTAAAGTATCTTTTTAATCACTGCTTACAGTGAGAACAACATATTTATTTTTTAGCCAGAACTCGTGTAATCATCGGGATTTTTTAATACAGGTTATCTTAAAATGCTCAAACAATGGTTTTTTTTTATTTTTCTTTTTTCCGAAAAAGTTAATGTTTTGAAGATTAAAATTTAATTCCTTTTAAAAAGCAGGCATACTTCAAATATACAGAGTAATATTTTTCTATAATCCTTGCAATATAGGTTTAACTATTTTCGTTTTTTGTTTTTTCAGATTGTCGGGGGATTTTTAATAGGACAGAAAAAGTATTTTATACACTTACATTCTGTTGCTCTCAATGTATGCATCAAATTATAAAAGCAATAATAATACTATTAATTATTATTATTATTATTATTTTACACTCCCATTTATGGATTTTATTTGGTACAAAAAGTTACATAAACAACTTTAAAAGTCAGAAGCATGAAAAAAAAAAAATAGTTTTAAACAGTTTATAATGTTTACTAATTTTAGATTGTAGAAATTAAAAATTTGTAGCTTAAAGGAAAAAAAAAGAAGAAAAAAACAGAATTGTGAAAATATTTTTCAACAATTATTGATTTAAAATATTTTTAATTATATTAAATTACGTACATACCTTTTTTTTGTTACCCAGCTGTTTTTTCTGGGAAATCGTAAGAAGATTATAATCCAAGAATCAAAAACAATTAATTAAATAATTGCTAAAAGGCGACCGAGTGACAATGAAGGAAATATATAAAACACCTCGCAAAGCCAACTCAGTTACCATTTGACTAATTATTGTATGAAATTAGATTAAAATTATATTTTAAAATATTTTCGCAAGCCTAAATAACGTACGTCTAACGGCTTGTAGTTGAAAGAATAAAATGGCAGGTTTTTGTCAGGGTCCAGATGGCAGCTGATTTATTCATTGTTTGTCTTCCGCAGATGATTAGATTACCGCCTCATTTCCACAATACAGTTCCAGCAAAGTTTTCATTTCCTAAGAAATCTCAATAAGTACATCTTTCAATAATATATTTTTTAACTCAAGGCCGCTGTAAGATGCCAAGATGGCGGAGCGCGAAAGCTAATAACAGAGGCATTGCCACGCAAAAAAAACTTAATCCCTGAATTCAGGAAACTATATGCCAAAGAAACTTGTTTTTCTCAGGAATCTGATAAAAACCTTATGAAAACACGGAACGTTCTAGAAATAATTAGTGACGATACAAAATTTTCTTACAGTGTTGTTGGATGGCCTCATAAGAGGGGGGCAACCATAATGGTGACTATGAAATATGGTCCCTCATTAAAGTTTTCTCCATCTAGCAAGCGACTTGCGAACATGGAATAATGCGTTTAGTTGCTGCTACGAAGGTATGCTGTATGAATATTTTTGACATTTTTCTCCACACGGGAATCAGTGTACGGGTCCGTGTGCGTGATATCATGATGCTTTTCAACACACGTGTGTGTGGGTGGGGGGGTCAACATGCGCGATATTGACAGATACTTAAACTAATGAGATTATCTACCTCTAAATGCTGCTACCGTCCAAGACCAATAACCCGTGCCTTATATCCAGGGTTGTACTCAAGTGTTTTATGAAAAGAAAATATTTACATACAACATGAGATTTAGCTCTTACTTACCACCAAATCCTTGTTAACCCTGAAGATATTCTATAAACTGGAGTGATTATCCTTTTAGGACTTTTCGAGTTTCTGTTTACACATTTCGGCCTACATCTTCGTAAATTATGTTGCAGTTTTCAGATAAACTTTATCTAAAAGCAAATTTTTTGTACTATTCTGTCCTGTAAAGACTGAAAATATGCGATTTACAAAATATCTATGTTATTAAATGGCTAAGATGCTTACTAAATTCTCTCCAAATTACGTGTTCTATTTTCTGTTCTATTTTAAAGCCTTGATTCTGTCTTTCCTCAAATTTTTTAACTAATATATTTATTTTTAGCTAAACTGCAGACAATTTCCCCTTTTCGATGTTAAGTGCCATAAATTCTCTTCTGTTTTAAGTTCCAATTAAAATCCCAAATAACTTGAGTCTCATGACCAATTATCACATATTTATGACTGTTTAAATATAAAAATTCATAGCCATTCGTACCATATACTAAAGAAGAAGCCAATTTCCCACGATTTATTCCCGACCATCTAACATGAAATCCCGATATGCATATAAAAAGCAATAAAGCATTCTATTCAAATATGCCGCCTCTCGTACCCAAATCTAAGGCTATTCAGGCAATCTCCTGCTAACTGCCGTGGCGTTCAGAACTATCGGGGTGTCGGGAAAACATTCTGAGAAACTTCTTATAACCTTAATGCAGTTTCCTCACCAAATTATATTTCCCTAATGTTAAATAAACTGCTTGAAGTCCAGAAAGTGAAATTCATTTAATTAATAAACTCACATCAGTCACGACTCCGCCGTTGATTGTTATAAAATATTTATACATATATACATTGCTTTGACAGTTTATATAATATTTTACTATAATTGGCTGAGTGTCCTTAAATGGCGAATTACTGGTACATTCACCCTATTCTTAAATAATCATCGATTGGGCCATGAATTTTTGATCCACTTTCGGTAAATACTGATTCATAATTGTGGCTGTATTTTCAGATATATTTCTATATTTCCAACACTGGTAAAATATTGCATAATATAAAACATGCTTTCTGAAATTTTGTCAAAATTGGATAAATATTAGTTTGATTCAGTAAATTTGTTAAATAATTTTGAATACTATATTTTAGGCCTTTGTGAGAAAAACCCTTGTGAGAATGGTGGATCCTGTGTAATAAGAAATGAAGGAGAAAAAGAAGATTTTTCTTGTAACTGTGTAGCTGGATATACTGGAGCAAAATGCGAAATTGGTAACATTCATATAAATAAAAATATAAATATAGTACAATGAAATGATTCCTCTGTTTTTTTATTGTATAATGTTCCATGCAAAATATAATTATGAGACGCAGACAGTCGCTCTAATTTGAGAGTTACGGGAAAAACTTAGTTTTTTGATTGAGAGAGAACAATTTTCAGTATTTATTTTTTGTTTATTTTTTCACTTGCTTCATTTTCATACTGAAACCGCACGTATACTTCGAAATCTGTACTTATATTATAAAGAATATGTTTGTTTGTAGGAGTAATCTTTGGAACTACCTAACTGATTTAAAAAATAAGGATGTCAAAATGATGATGACAGTCTCTACTTTAATATAGGTCCTATTCTATGTCGGTACCATCATAGCTGCAGCAGAAGTGGTGCGAGTGGTGATACCGCACCGCACCAGGCGCCATCAGTTAGGATAGGCACTGACAGGCTTAATCGTTATCGGTACTTATCACTATTGTTGCACCGACGATTGGTAGAAAAACTAATAAGGTATTTTGCACTAGGAGTTAAATAGCGTTAAAATTACGATTTTTTTTTTTTTTTTTTTTTTTTTAAGATTCACTATCTTAGAACATTTATCTTCTTCTTCTTGTAAGGAGACATTTTTCCTCTTCAACACCTTAGAAAAATTCTCTACATCTTAGAAAAAGGCTAGAAAAATGACATTTTACATAGTGGTTAACATTAAGATGAAAATGCTCGCTAAAAACATTCAAATTTAAAAAGACGAAATGAGTAGAAAACACTCTAAAACGTTCTAAATTATGATGTATTTGAAATAGTTAGGGCTACAAATTTGAAATTTGACATGGTTGTTCCTTTAAAGACATAAATGCTCACACAAAACAAAGTTTCTAAAATTTCGATATTTAAAAGGATGAAATGAGCGGAAACTGTGCAAAAAATGATTACTTTGGAATAGGGGTGCACAACCTTTTTAAGCGAAGGGCCACTTACAAAAATGAGTCGAGGGCCACCATTAGTAGAATTTTGTTTTGAGGAGGTGTGATAGGGGGATCTAAGTCTACAATCAGAATTTTAAAAAACATCAATTTCGGAAGGGTAGTTTTAGCTCCCTAGGTTCCTTCCTTCCCAGTTAACATATTCAGTTCTGTTGGCAAGGATATATCAACAGTTTCCGTTTGTATCTATAAAAGAGATATAGCTAAGATTATTTTTCAAAGAGTGAAAATACTCCTTGACTATTTTTGAAGGAGTAAATTTAGCTTTAAAGGTTGCCAGTGCCGAAAAAAAAGTGCTTTCATGAATGAAGGTGGGGAGGAGAGAAACATATATTATTCTAAATTGTACTTCTTAACATATTCAGTCATAAAATGTGGATATCAACTAGGAGTGCACAACCTTTATAAGAGGAGGGCCAGTCACAAAAATGACTGGATTGTTGAGAGTCAACATCCGTAGGGAGGCCAAAATTTTGTTTTGGGGAAGGAGGGGGAGGATTGGCCTACAAGTTCATAAAAATGCTAATTTTAAAAGGAGCGTTAGCCCACTATACTCATCCACCTCCTTAATCAGCATAACCCAATTCAGTTGCCAAGGATGGAAAAAAAATGCATTTCTTTTCCCCACGCACGATTGACAATATTTGCAGTTTTTTCCTAATGACTGACGAAATTTGCGATTTATACGCACCTGATCGGCGAAACTCGTGATTTTTTTGTACCTGACCGGCGAAAATTGTGATTTTTACGCGCTCGATCGGCAAAATTCGCGATTTATACATAATCGATCAGCAAAATTTGCGATTTTTAAGGGCCCCGATTGGCAAAATTAGCGATTTTTACGCGCCCGATCGGCAAAATTTGCGATTTATACGCAACCGATCGGCGAAATTTGCGATTTATACGCACCCGATCGGCAAAATTCGCGATTTATACGCACCCGATCGCTAAAATTCGCGATTTTTATGGGTTCTATCGGCAAAATTTGCGATTTTTACGGGTCCGATCGGCAAAATTTGTGATTTTTACGCACCCGATGGGCGAAATTTGCGATTTTTACGAGTTCGATTGGCGAAATTAGGCAAAATTAGTTATTTTTTCGCACCCGATTGGCGAAAATCGCAATTTTTTGCGTCCGATCGGTGAAATTGATTCGCAGGCCACAGGTTGTGCATCCCTACTTTGGAACTACTGAACCGACTTCAGATCTTCTCTCAGAATAATGAGGATGATAGTCTCTGCTTAAAATAGGCTATATTTTATCTCCTCACATACTACCGTCAAGTGGATGCACGAGTGTAAAACGTTGTAAATTTCGGATTTCTTTGATTTTGTTGAAAAAAAAAATCTTATGGTGGTTACTGTTAAGACGTAAATGCTTGCTAAGAATGTTTATTGAAATATTCGAGATTTAAAAAGCCGAAATAAGTAAAAAATGCTCTACAACACGATTACTTGGAATCTATCTGAGCTAGAAATTTTAAAATTGACATGCAGGTTTCTATTACACTGTTAAAAATTTGCAGCAAACTGTCCAGTCATTTGACTGTTTTTATAGAAAACAGTTACATAACCGTAATTTAACTCTATTCTGACCATATTATTGCCCATATTATGGTCAGAATAGAGTTAAATTATTGTCAAGTAACCATTTTCTACAAAAACGGTCAAATGACTGGACAGTTTGCTGCAAATTTTTAACAGTGTAGGATTTGATTGCCTAAAAGAAAAAAAAATGGCTTTCAAATGAAGAGAAAACATTTTACAGTTAAATCTGCGCGAATTTTTTTAATGTTGTCATCCTAGAAACTGTAATTTTGGCACAGAGATCATTTCTAAGATGCAGATTCACACAAACAATGTGTCTTTCTTTCTTTCTTTTTATTTAAAAATTGAAAACAAAGGAAAAATTAAATTTGTCATTCAAGTGTTAGATACAAATTTTCTGAGGAATAATATAAAACCCAAGTATTTGCTATAATTGCTATAATAAATTAAAATGATAGTAATAAAAAATAGGATTGCTAATTAGGTAAGGAAGTACTTCATATTTAGCATTTCGATACACAAAAATGAAGATTAAATCTACTAAACTAATGTTTACCAATTTATTACCGAACGGCAGTTTAATTTTTATGGTGAATCAATGTGTAAAAGAAACATTTGTTTGTTTGTAGGAAATAGACTCTGAAACTAATTGAACCAATTTAAAACGTTCTTTCACTGTACGGTAGCTGATAAACAGAACAGAGTTCCCCAAGTGCAATGCATTATATCTGGTTTTGAAAGAGAGTGGCTGCAAATCTATTAGAATGAAGATTTTTTTTTATTAATTTAAGTCTCATACTCATCTAAGGTACATGGATAAAGTTTCCTCAAAATGTAACTTAATTAGTAATATTTAAATTATATGTAGAAATATAATTTCTCATTATGTAAATAGGCACGCAAATCCCATTTAGAATATTTCAATAACTATGCGTGCATAGCCCTGGATTTTGCTAGTCTTAAATCTGTAAGTGTTTAAAATAAAAGAAATACTAGCTGAAAGGAAAATAAAACCTAAGACCATTAATGTATTATTTATTTATTTATTTATTTTTTTATGTAAGAAATGCATTATCCAAATGATTTTAACTTTGCTTTAAAAAGATAAATTTCAGTAAAGTACGCGCGCGTTCTTGAATTAGAAAACTGATTTCTATTTACTAGCATAACTGAAAAAAAAACCCCCAAAAAAACCCGAAATATTATGCGCATTAAGCATAAATTATGAAACAACACTTTCCAACACTATCAGGATATTGTTAAGAAATTTCATTTGTTATAATGAAATGAGACATCTAACTAAACAATTTCAAACAGTAAAAATCCATTTTTAGTCATTTCTGACCATATCAGGTATGTGCGAATTCTTTCGTGTAACCCCGTATACAACCTATAAAATTTATACAAACGACGTAATACACCAACTATTAGTTAAGTTAAAAAATTCATACTATATCTGAAAATGGCCTTTTCAGCAAATATTGCTCATATACAGTAATGTAACAGTAATTTATTATGTTTGAAGTAGTGTAACAACATTACAATTCCCTTCAAACAATTTACCTTAGAGATCATCATAATGTAATGGTAGTATTTTTTGTGCGTCCCAGCAAATGAACTACAATTGCTACTCACTCTATGGTCTTTAGGAAGCATGTTCTAATGCAACTGGATGATACATATAATTTTCGTTACATTTTAAATATCGAAACATGATTAAAATGCATAAAAAACTATTTTTTCCCATACAGTATATACCATAATGTAACGGAATTATTTTGTGTATATATTTGAATAAACTATAAATGTTAGACACTTTATTTTCAATAGCACTCAATAACAAAATGAATTACATGACACTGACATTATATTTATGAGAGTACGGACATAGACGGCAGACAAACCGGAGTCATAAATACTTTTCAAGTATGTTTAAAAGTATTAAAAAGAAAGAGAATAAAGAAGTTGATCTTTGAAAGTATTAAAAATAAAGAGAATAAATGAGTTAATTTTTGAAAAAATTCACTTTCTATTTTATTATGTTGAAAGTAAAGTAACCGTTTATAATCGTCAGTTATTTACCGCTCAGTTTAAAAGATGTTTTAAGTAAATAGTTACACATGGATGTTGCAAGAATTTAGAATGTTTTATTCATCTTAGTAAATTAAAGTATGTATAGCTATGTAAAGTCTAATATTTCACTTTTAAATTTACATTTTAGGAAGTTTTGTCGTTGTTTTTCCTTTGAAAGCAAAAACTATTGCGTTTAGTATAAAAATAAAATAAGAATGAATGCAATTATTTTTTTATATTATGTCTTGATATAAGAAAATAAAGGCTTAATTAATTATTCCCGGTTTCTTAAATTATGTTGAGATACAGTAAAAAAGGTAAAATTGAAATGATAGTTCAAAAGATTATGTATTGAACATTATACATGCGGACAGTTTTAGAAAAATTGGATAATGTAATCAGACATAGTTTAAATAATGAAACCGTAAAACTAAAATAAATAAACCTAGTTTAAAATCTGCATTACATTTGTGCGGTTGCCGCACAAAACGGATATTCAAAATAAGGATAGAAAAAACGTCATTTAATTGGATTTCTGCACCAGGGTCTACCAATAAACTTTAAAAAACGAAACAAATGTTTACTCATTTTCGAATATTTAATCAGTTATACGATTCCTGAAATAAATTATTCAATTATCGCGCTATTTTCAAAATTGTTAGAAATGTTCAAAGAAGATGCTCTCCAGATACTGTCTTATAACTTTCATGTATTGTGTTAATAAAATATTTCTAAAATAAAATAATAAAAATGTTTTATTTCACGCTGCGTAAAACTATTCAATTTAATAATTGCGTTTTCATTTCAGATGAGTGCAGTTTTCTTGAGTGCAACGAAAATGAAGTCTGTGTGGCAGAAAATGGTGATGTTAAATGTAAAAGAGAAGGTAATTCTTACTCTTTAAAATAAATGTTGAGAAGTGCTTCCTACAGAGTTAACCAAAAGTGAGGCTAATCCCCTATGTACAGTACCCCTCTCCCACTCCCTCCACACCACAAAAACAAATAACCCCATATGATGGTTATTATGCTCCAATTCTAAAAGTCGCTGAATAAATCTGTCTGCACCAATGCTCCTTGTTTCTTATTTTCTTATTTTTGAGGGGTCATCCACATATTGAAATGTTTCAAACTTTAAAATATTCAGTATTAACACCTAACTTTTACATCATATTTATATTTTTCAAAAATTAATTTCGATAACATATTTTATAAAATTAATTTTATAAAAGTAAATATAAATTGTTCCTATGAATGTTTAAACAAAAATTCATTTCTAAAAGCTTCACACATGCGAACTCAAATTACAGCTCACTCCGCCAAGTAGTTTTTGAGTTATGCATAAAAAATTTTCCGCATTACAATGTCTTTTGCAACGGTTAAAAATGAATCATTAGGAGTTCCAAACTTTAAACTTGCATAAATCCTAAACTACTTGACCGAACAACTTTCCGTTTGCTATGCAAAAGTAAAATTCACCTGAAAATGCAAATAATGATGTCAAAATTATGTGTTTGCATAGAAAATTTTAACAGTTAATACACTTTCAGTATTAAGACGACACTTGAAGAAAAGTTCACTATAACTCGATTATAGAAATTAATAAACAAGGAGCTTTGGCGGAAACAGATTTATTTTGAGGCTTTTAAATTTGGAGTAGTGATCATTATCCGATTTCTTTCTTTCTTTCTTTTTTTTTTTGGGGGGGGGGGGGGAGGGATCATAGTACATATATTGAGACAGTAGAAGTTTGTGGATTTGAACTGAATGGGTATGATAAGTGTCGAGACATGTAAGCGCAGAAGACTAGAGGCAACAATTATTTCAGTATGTACGCTAGGACTGGGCGATATATCGATAAAACCGATATAAAATGCATATCGTGATACCGATGTCAAAAAATCCTACCCAACGGTATATCGCAAATATCATAAATTTGATGAAAACCGTGAAAACCACGATATTAAAAGCTCTTCCTCGTCTTCGAGTATTCATGAATACGAACGGTGTGAATTCCCCCAGCCTAAACCATGATACACCGTATTCATGAATACTAACGGTGTGAATTCTCGCAGCTGAAAAGGTTTTTGAAAAGAGGAAGGGTGATTTTCGCCAGCGACCACTAACAGTGGATGATATATCGTTTTTATGGTATTGACGGTGCAAGGTTAAACTCTGAGCGCATGCGTGGGATATCGCACATTCTTTCATTTCATTATGATATTCAGATTTTGCCGGTGTGGATGAATATCGCTCTTGTTGAATAATGTGTGAATTAGGGCGATAAAGAAAGAATTTTATTTGCAACTGTTGATTTAATGGGACAAATGAGCAAAGAATAATTCAGACATGTTTTTATTTGTTTTTTATAATTATTATTTTATGAAAAAAATATTAATTCCTTAGTAGAATTTATTAATGCATATTCTAGGGTAAAGAAGGATTTTTAAAAATGCAAATATTTTTACTTCTATACCGCGAGTTTTTTTCTCCCCAGAATTTATTTTAAAAATCGCGTTCGCGCGGGGCCTCCGAGATGACGCTGTGTGTTTTCTGAACCTGGTTGAGAAAACACACAGCGTCATCTCGGAGGCCCCGGTTCGCGTGACAGATATGAGTATTTGGTATTTGACTGCCTCTGTATGTATGACCACTAGTCATTGCTTAAAATCGTTTGGTGGAAATTTTACATCTAAATTTTTAAAACCATTAACCATTATTATATTTTATCTGCAACGGTGGAAATGAATATCATGCAATTTTAATACGAAGCGTTCAATTTTAATAGAATAAAATAGGTTGAAATGTGCAGATTATTCATTTTTTAATTATTTTTCATATTTCCATACATTTTTTAAATTTTCTTCGTGTTTTTTTTCATTATCATGAAAAAATGTGCTTGATGACTATTTAATAAACTAATCAGTCTTGATTTCAGACATTTTTCTCTGGGAGGTATTTCGAAGGTTCGGGATGGCGGTAGATGTGTGTATGTGGAGGGGGGGGGGATTATCATGGGCGCCGGCAAGGGAGGACAATTGCCCCTCCCTGAAATTTAAATCTGCATTTTTTTATGTTGAAAAAAATATATAATTTACTTATCCCCACGTAGCATGATTAATTACGCAGTGACAGAAGAGAGAACTATGAAATTTTGGTCACTGGGGATCTGCCTGCTAAAACTCTCATGGAACAAAGTTTTTATTATTATTTTTTTTATTTTGTTTGAGTTTATGCGTTGAAAAATTACACAGGCCTACAAAATTCATCTTTTTGTCTGGGGTTTTCATGAATTTATGTAAATTGTTAGAAATCTGCTATGCTTATTTCAAAAATAATATCCATTTTTATGTATCACGTCAGGATTTTTTACAATTAAGAAACTAAGAATTTGGAATTTGAGAATATACAATTTACACAACATTTATTTAAAAAGGTACAAAAAAAAATCAGATAAATAAATAAAGTCATATATACATATATAAATGTGTGTGCATATTTTATAAGAAATTATATTATAGTATATACAGTAAAATTACTTTTCTTTATCATCAAAACAACGCTTGTGTCCTTTAGATTTTGTAGCTGGTTTAGTGTCTCTTTTCAGCCTCCAGCAGTAATATGCCAACATATTTACATTCCAGTGTCCTTGATAGCGGTTTTCCATGCATTTTATGTCCTGGTAAAATATCTCACCTTATTCTTCACTCATTTCACCAAGATTTTCAGGAAAATATTCAAGATGGGGGTGCAGAAATTGCATTTTTAAATTCATGTTACAACCTAGTTTTTGAAAGTTTTGAAACATTTTGGGTAACGTCTTTGAAACTAACCCATGCATTTTTCTCGGCTGATTTAATTTTTTCCTCAAATTTTTCGTCCTTCATTAACCGTCTTATATCTGGGCCAACGGACACATCTTCTTTGATTTTACCTTCCGATAAATGTGGAAAAACTTCATTTAAATATCGAAAGCTATCACCTGTTTTATCTAAGGCTTTTACGAATTGTTTCATTAAACCTAATTTAATGTGCAAGGGAGGCAAGAGGATTTCTTTTGGATCAACTAAGGTCTGCCAAATCACATTTTTTGATCCTGGATTTATACAACCTCTTAATGCCATATTGCTATAAGAAACTGACAAAACAAACGTAAGATATCAATAAGCGAACAAAATAAACGTATGTTCTCACTACAAATGCGCGGGAGAAAATTGCACCTTCTTAGGCAAATATCAACACATAAAGTGGTGCCATCTATATTTATATTTCACATCCTCCTTTAGTGCAGTATTGTATTTTAACATTTATTAATGTCATTTTACTAAGAAATTAATTTTTGTTTTTATTAAGAATGTATTTTATTTAATAAATATTACACATTCTTTTATTACTTCTTTTTTCTTTTGTGAAAAAACTGTGGGTGATAGCAGAAAACTAATGTCATATTTGTGATCAGCGTGACTGATTTACTAAGAAAAAAGTGTTTTTTTACAAACCCCAGATTTGTGTTAACCTGTGTTATCTCATCTGCGGCGTCCATGGCATTATGGTATTCAGCGCGTGTGTACGGGGGGGGGGGGGGGTGAGATTTGCACTTTCGGACATTAATTAACCAAAAATGTGGAAATTCTAGGCGCTCAGTGTCACCCCTGAATTCATCACTGACTGTAATGTTAAAGTAAAACAAATTCTGTTAAAATATTTTATATGATAGATAATGTTTCTCTGAAGTGTTTATTTCAGTTATTTGGGATTTTGAATATATCAGTACAGGAAATTGCTGATTGTTTTAATGTAATATATGCTGTTAAATTTATTATATTATTTAAGTTAAATTTATTATGAAGGAGGGTGTGAAGCGAACCAATAATTACAACGAGCAAACCGAAAATTTTTGTTTGAATTGTTGTAATAATCAGTCTCATTACTTTGTTAGAGATTTCACAAGAAGCTAAAATTTCATAAAGCGTAAATTGGTGAATAATTTAGTAAAACTTATTTTATATTATTTATAGATTTTTTTTATGCAAGTAATGCTCTTTAAAAGATGTTATATATAGCAATTGTTTTAATAATGGTATATGGAAGTATTTAAAATTTCCATGTTTGGTGCCAGATGCGGTTTTACTAGCTCGGGTCCCTTGAAGGCGAAATTTTTATTCATTGCTACAAATGATATCTTTTAAATATATTTAAGTTTTAACCAAATTTTTTGTCTATTTCCCGTCAGTTTGATTTTACCGACTCAAATAGTCTCCCTAATTCGCTTTCGTCTAAAGCCAGCCTATTGATGTGGAAATACGAGTAAAAAAGATTTTTAGGTAGATTTCGTAAGAAATACTACCTATTACATTCTCCCCTAAGTTGGAATTTTTGAAAAAATTTTACTACGCCGATTATGATTCCTAAAACCACTCCCAGTTCAAAACTTTATATATCTATCTATCTTATGTCACTTTTTTATGGACACGATAACTGCAATAATTCTGCACGAATCTCTTCCAATTTATTATAAATCCTCTTAATATTATCTAAAACTTTTATGTTGACAAGTTTTTTATAAGACCAACCCTTATAGCAAAAAAAAATAAAAAAAAAATAAAAAATAAATAAATAAAAAAATAAAAAAATAAAAATAAAAAATTCCTGCCGGCTTTGCCTGCAAACAAATTGGGAAACCAGTTAGATTGTGGGCGGTCCCAACTGCGGCATCATGGCAAAAAGGTCATTTCTTCTGCAATTCCCAACAAACAGGCGCCTCACGGTCTGCGTCTTCGAAATCTACCTGTGCCTGTAGGCCGAGCCGTCAAAGATTTTTTTCTTTCTTTCTTCTTCTCTAAATATTCTTTTATTTAGTCTGTATATTTAGTTTTAATATCACGATATATCGTCATATCGCGATATTTAGCTGACGATATATCACGATATTGAAATTGAGATATTACCCAGCCCTAATGTACGCTTCTATCTTTATAATGGAGAACTTAGCTCTTCCAGGTACGGAGTAGAGTCGTAACCTTCGAGAAGGTCCATTCAAATATCACGAAAATTCAGAAAGATACAGGCAATTCTGGGAGCTAACTGATAAATTGGAGAGAATCCATATAATCCTACGGGATTTCCTCCGCGATTTATTAATTAGCTCACTGTTTTGCCTGCATATTTTTGAGTACTCACGATATTTGACTGGCCTTTTTATAGGAGTTGTTCTATAGTATCGACTACTAAATCCTAACAAAAATATTTGCTGTAGTTCGCGCATGCGCAGTTAAAATTTATTTTATACAAAAACCCCTATCTCATCAAATATTCAATATACTAATACGTTAATTACAGTGTACTATTTCTACTGTTCTTTGTCGTTTTCGGATAGTGGTGTTAAATGCGGTTGAAAACTATATATGCTATAAACAAAAAACTTTTGAATGTTTCACAGGAACGTTAACATTTTCACGAATATACGTGCTATGCTTACGCAAATACACACAAATGTTGAACAGGACCTACATAGTCATTTTCTACAGTGACAGACCATTTTGAACATTTTCTGTTGTTTGGGTGATCGCAAATATTATTTTATTATTAAAATTATTATCCCCCCCCCCCCTCAATTGTCATCGCGACAAAATCTTCACTGAAAATTATGAAGTCAAACATGTTCTTTACATTCTTGAAGTTAAAGGACAATTTGTAAAGAATTTCAGTGGATATTCGACATCTAAAATTGAAAAAAATATGTCAATGTCCTTTAATTTTTGGACATCAGTATATATTGCTTTGAGATAGTCTTAAAAATATTTTACTATAACTGGCTGAATGTGCTTAAATTACCCATTATTAGTACATTTACCCTATAGTTAGTTAATAACGATTGTCCCATTAAATTCTGATCCACATTCGATAAATATTGATTGATAATTGTGGCTGTATTTTCAGATATATTTTTATATTTCGAGTACGGATGAAATATTGCACAATATTAGACATGCTTTCTGAAATTAAGTCAAAATTAGATAAATATTAATTTTATTCAGTAATTTTTTTAATTAATTTTTAGTACTGTATTTTAGATCTTTGTGAGAAAAGTCCTTGTGAGAATGGTGGATCCTGTATAATAAGAAAAGAAGGAGAAAAAGAAGACTTTTTTTGTTACTGTACAGCTGGATATACTGGTGTAAATTGCGAAATTGGTAATATTCATATAAATAGAAATATAAATGTAGTACAATGAAATGTTTCCCTGTGTTATTGTTATATTATGTACCACGATACTATAAATGTAATTATAAAAGGCAGAAACTCTTATTTGAGAGTTACGAGAGCAATAAATTTTCAGGTGCGAGAGAACAATTTTTAGCCTTTATTTTTTGTTTATTGCATGCTTTCTTTTAGTTTACAAATATGTATGTATGTGGCAGTCAAATCTTGTCACTCATTTTTCACCCACTTCCTGTTGACATAGAGCTTTGAAATTTGGAATATATGTGTATTCCTGAGGACAATAAATGAATTGGACATTGATTTTTTTTTAAAATTCGATCCTAAGGGGAGAAACGTCGGCCCAAAACTTGTATTTTCCCAATAGAAATAATGTTGCGATTGTTTAATATTAATTGAAAAAAAAAAGAAATAGCTCCATTGTTGCAACTTTCATCCATTTTAAACATACTGTTGTCCGCATCATTAGGACATCAGCATTTATATGAAATATATATGAATGAGCAAGAGCATATATATTGATGAATACATATGGGTACAATGAGTATTTGTTGAAAAATACTAATGTCAGGGTTACTATAATAGCGCCAAATTTTGACCGAACTTTTCGAAATATTGCCAAACTTGGCGACAAAAAATAAGTTGCCATATGTGAAGCCAACTTGGCGATAGCTGGCTAATTTGGCGAAATTCCCATTTAAATACATTAATCTTTCATAATCTTCTTCCATTGGCATAGCCTACTTTTTTCTATAAAGTGCCATAAGACAAAAAAAAAAAAAAAAAATAATAATAAGAAAGCATGTTTAAAAAAAAAAAAAAAAAAGTCATTATACATATTTTCATCTGCTGCATTGTTATACTGAAACCGTACGTATGCTTTGAAATCTGTACTTATATGGTAAAGACGATATGCTTGTTTGTTTGTAGGGGTCAATATTTGACCTAACCGATTTCAAAAATAATTATGGCAAAATTATGACAATCTCTGCATCAATACAGGCCATATTCTATATCGGTACCACTGACAGCTGCAGCAAGGGCCAATATTATCGGGATATTGTTAGAAATTTCATTTTTTTATGCAATGAAATGAGATGAAAATAAACAATTTCAAAAAGTAAAAATCGATTTTCAGCAATTGCTGTCCATAGTCGGTAATGTGTGCGAATTCTTTTGTTTAGCACTATATGTGACCTATAAAATTTACACATACTACGTAATACACTAACTATTAGTTAATTTTAAAATGCATATTACAGCTCAAAACATCCATATCGCTCATAGACAGTAATGTAACCAAAATATTTTACGAGTCTTTGTAAATAATCGATACATGTTACGCACTCCATAATCTCTATAAAACATGTTGTATTGCACCTCAGTGATGGATATCAATTTCGTTCTGTTTGAAGTAGGGTAACATCATTGAAATACACTGCAAACGTCTTTTTTTTTTTTCAATAGATCATACTGTAATAGAATTATTTTGCGCGTTCTAGTAAATAAAATAAAATTTTTACTCACGTCATAGTCTTTAGTAAAACTCTTGTAGTGCACCTCCGTGATATTGATACATATGAATTCCATTATGTTTTTAATATCTTTAAACGTTATTAAAATGTACAGCAAACGGTTTTTCCCCATAAACCACAATTTAATGGATTTATGTTGTGTATATCTGTAAATAAACTATAAATTTTACATACTTCATTTTGAATAGCAAAAATGTTACAATTAATCCCTCATAAGACATATGAATTACATGATATCGAAATTATATTTATGGAAATTGGAGCACGGGTTTTCACAATTTCAATTTGTTGGTTATACGATGAGTAGAAGTAATATTTCATATTCTTTGTTATACATGAAAAGTGTTTATGACTTCGGTTTATTTGCCGTCAGCAAATAAACCGAAGTCATAAACACTTTTCAAGTATAACAAAGGATATGAAATATTACTTCTACTCAGCGTATAACCAACAGATTGAAAAAATGCCTAGACCGGGGACTGAAACCGGAACCTTTAGTATTACGCATCAATGCTCTACCATTTGGAGTTATATTCGGACGACATCCATTCTAGCATTTTCTCCCTCTGATGTGTTGGCACGATTGCGACTTTGCAGCACAAGATGAAAGTCAACCATGGCACACATCTTCAGTGACAAGCATGAGACAAAATAAACCGAGCATCGGTGAATATATATATATATATATATATATATATATGTTAATAAAATTTTCCAGCAGAGTTGAAAATTACGCCGGAGATTATTTATATAACAAAGGATATGAATTATTACTTCTACTCAGCAAGGTGAAAAAATGCCCAGACCGGTGATCGAACCCGATCCAACACATAAGAGTAAGTTGGTTGGTTGGTTGATTTATGACGGCCAATTATCTACTCTTGGTATATAGGCCCTAGGGGGAGTGCCCTCGTGTTGGTCTTTCTAAGGGATCCTAACCCGTATTTACGGCAAGGTTCCAAAAAAACCATGGAAAACTCTGAACGGTTAGGTCGACGAGCGCGACAGGGGTTTGAACCCAGCACCTCCCGTCTACTAGCTTTGAGAACAGACACATAAGGGTAAGAAAATGTTAGACTGGATGACGTCTGGATATAGCTCCAAATAGTTAAGCATTGTTGCATAATGCCTAAGGTTCCAGGTACGATCCCCGGTCTGGACATTTTTTCACTCTGTTGGTTATACGCTGAGTAGAAGTAATAATTCATATACTGTTCAAGTATTTTGGAAACTGTAAAAAAAGAGAGAGAATAAAGAAGTTAATTTTTGAAAAATTATACATTCTATTTGATTATGTTTAAAATAATGAATGTTTCCGACCAGTTTAACCTCTTGAAGGGTGGTGATATATTATTTATACCACTCAATTTTATTTTCAAAATGCCACAATGGCAGCAGAATTTTGGAGTAAAATTTTGCTGTTACTATGAACGTGAAGAAAAGCTACATCTTATTTTCGAATAAACTCCTTAAATTCTAGCGTCATTCGAAGATTTAAACATTTTAGCAACTTTGACCCTAAACGGGTTAAATATGTTTCATAATAAATAGTTACACCAGTAATAATATAGATTTCACAAGAATTTAGAATGTTTTATTGATCTTAGTAAATTAAAGTATGTTTACCTACAAAAAATATGTAAAGCCTAATGTTTCACTTTTAAATTTAGCATATTATTAATTGTTATTGTTGTTTTTCTCTTGAAAATGAAAATTATAGCTTTTAGTACAGAAAAAAGAAAGAGTGCAATTATTTTTTATATCATATCTTTCTTTAAGAAAAAAATGCATAATTATTCCCGCTTTTTTTATACACGTTGAGATCCATAGTAAAAGAAGTAGAATTGAAATGATAGTTCAAAAGGTTATGTATTGCACATTAGATGTGGACAGTTTTATAAAAATTGGAAAACGTAATCAGGCTAGTTAAAATAATGAAAACGTGAAACTAATGTTGAGAAAAGCCTTGTTTAAAATCTGCATATTATATTCTAGCGGTTTCCGCACTAAAAGGATATTCAAAACGTCATTTCACTGGGTTTCTACACCAATCAAAGGCTCTATCAATAAACTTTAAAAAACAAAACAAATTTTAACTCATTTACAAATATTTTTTCAGTCATACGGTTTCTGAAATAAATTATTCAAATATCGCGCAATTTTCGAAATTGTTAGAAGAAGATGCTCTTCAGATACTGTATTTACCTTTCATGTATTGTGTCAATATAATATCTCTAAAATAAAATATTAAGAATGTTTTATTTCACGTTAAATATAACTATTAAATTTAATAATTATGTTTTCATTTCAGATCAGTGCAGTTTGCGTCAGTGCGATGACAATGAAGTCTGTGTGGCAGAAAATGGAGATGTTAAATGTAAAGTAGGAGGTAATTCTTATTCTTTTAAATAAATGTTGAAAAGTGCTTACTATAGAGTTAATCATAAGTCTGATTAATCCCCTATGTTCAGTCCCCTCCCCCCCCCCCACACACACAATAAAAATTTTTCGAATGATGGTCATTACTCCTATTCTAAAAGTTCGAACATGTAAATCTGTCTGCACCTATGCTTCATTTTCTACAATACTGTTACAGTGAAATTTTCTTGTGGGGTCGTCTACATACTGAAATGCATAAAAATTTAAAATTTTCAATACTAACACATAATTTTAACATCTCATACATAGATTTCTTTAATACAATCTCGAATATATATATTATATATATATATATATATATATATACACTGCTCAAAACAATTAAAGGATATTGCAGTTTTAGGTGGATTTTGTATCTGGGAAACTTTTTAGCTGATTGATACATGGTCGACAGACATAGTAGGTTATATGAGAATAAATTACACATGTTTGGCAGAAAAAAATGCATTTTATTGCGCATTTGTGTACAAAAGGAAAAAAACACAATTTGTGCATATGAGAAAAAAAGAATAAGAAAAGGTGTTTTCTTCAAAGAAAATCATTTTCAGTAGGGGGTATGGTTTCCACGGGCGGCCAGCAACTCAATGAGGCTATTAATGACGAGTTGGGGTATTCTGCCCCACTCTTCCAGAAGAGCTCTTTCCAGTTCTTGGAGAGTTTGTGGGGGTTGTTGGCGGCCAGAAACTCGTCTTCCTAGAGCGTCCCAAACGTGCTCGATTGGATTCATGTCTGGAGAACACGCTGGCCATTCCATTCGAACGATTCCTTCCTCGAAAAGGAAATCCTCCACCAGGTTTGCACGATGTGGCCTGCAGTTATCGTCCATTAAAATGAAGTTATCTCCGATTGCTGCAGCGTAAGGGACTACAATAGGTCTGAGGATCTCATCCCTATATCGGCGACCAGTCAGATCTCCATCTCGAATGATGTAGAGGTCAGTGCGCCCGTCAATGGAGATACCACCATACACCAACACTCCTCCACCGCCAAATCTGACACTTTCGTGCACGAACGCAGGATTATTCCTACTGCCACGGTCCCTCCAGATGAAAATGCGCCTATTATCCGGATGCACAGAAAAACGGGACTCGTCAGAAAACAGAATATTGCTCCATTCATTTCTCCTCCAGTTGACATGCTCGGTTGCCCACTCCCTGCGGTCGCGACGATGCCTTGATGTTAATCTAACACATACCATCGGTCGGCGAGCATACAGACCTACAGCATGGAGCCGGTTTCGGACAGTCTGAGTTGAAATCGTGGTGCCTGTAGCCGAGCGAAGGTGTTGTTGGAGAAGAGTAGCGTTCATGTTTCGGTGTCTCCGAGCTGTTAACGCTAAATACCGATCTTCATTGGGCGTTGTTGCCCGTCTACGACCTTGCCCTGGTCTTCGGCCTGCACATCCACTCTCCAAAAAACGGTTCCAGATCCTGGAAATGACACTTTGTGACACTCCAATGGCTTGCGCTACTTCGGCTTGAGTTTGGCCCCCTTCTAACCTACCAACAATTCTCCAAGCTTCTGAATCTGTCAAATGACTTCGCTGAGACATCGTACTCATCGAAACAAAGCAATCACTGAATGCCGATCATCCTTGTCTTCATTCTCTTTTATCCAGTTGAAAGTCAAATTTCATTCGCTGCCGCTGAAGCGACGTTTTTGACGTCGAACTCAAAATTTGCATACTCCACAGTTTGAAAACCAGAAAAATTTGCATTTGTGATTCTCTTAATTTCGTTTATATCTTTATTTTATATAAAACTTCAAATATCCTTTAATTGTTTTGAGCAGTGTATTTAATTAATTTTCGTTAAAAAAGTGTTACTTCTTCTTGTGAATTTTGTAAGAGAAATTGATTTCTAAAAGCTACAAATATACGAATCCCAAATTACAGCCCATTTCGCCAAGTAGTTTTGAACTATGCTTAAACTACCCGCATTGCAATCTGTTTTGCAGTGATTAAAAACTAATTTAATATTAGGAGTTCCAAACATTAAACTTGCATAATTCCTAAATTACTTGACCGACTTTGTCCGCGTTTAGTATACAAAGGTAAAATTTACTGGAAAATCCAAATATAATGCCAAAATCAGGTTTTAGGGCTGAAAATTTTAAAAGTGGGTACAATGACAGTATGTAGACGACCCCTCAAGGAAATGTCACTATAACAGGATTTTACAAAATAATAAACAAGAAGCTTTGGTGCAAACAGATTTATTCTGCGACTTTTAAATTGGAGTAATGACCATAATTCTTTTTTTTTTTTTTGGTGGGTGGGGGGAGGGGGGGTGTTAACATATTGCATTGTGGATTTTAAGTTAATGGGTATAGTAAGAGACGAAACATGTTAGTTTAAAAGACTATAGGCAACAATTTATTCCAGTATGTTACGCTGTCATATTCATAACAGAGAATTTAGTTCCTGTAGGTACAGAAAAAAAACCCTCCACGTGTCGGGTTATACTCGAAATTTCTTTTTCTAGTCAATCCGAACACGGTAAACAAATTTCGTCAACCCGAATCCCGACTCGAACCTGGAATACATAAACTCGAACCCAATCGAAATCGAAAATGGGAGAATATTAATCCATATTTTGAGGGTAATCTCAAACGTAATTAAACAATTCATTGAAAGTAATACCATGGCAAGTTAATTATATTTATTAATATATTTTTTCTACGGTTATTATTTGTTAATCCTTTTTGTATCCACAATGGTAATATAGATTTTTTTAAATTTTTATTTATTTATTTATTTATTTTTGCTGTTGTTGTTTGTTTAGGAAAAAATTGAAAAAATTTGAAGAAATCGTATATTTAAAAAAAAAATGTAAATCTGTTATTTTTCTGAATCTTTATATAAAAGAAGTTTTTCAGCATAACTTTAGAAACATCTCCAGTCTTTGATATTTTCAAAATATATTTTTAATATTAACAGTATCCTCAAACTGCTATTTAAAAAAGTTTTTAACATGTAAAATATACTATGTATATTAGGGTGGAGCGAAAAAAATTATTTTTTTTTTTTTACAAAAAACGGGTAGGTGCCAAAAGTTGCCTTTCATCAAATATCTGAAATTTTACCGCTGAAAAAAAAATGGTTTGAGTCTGCGCTTTTGTTCCAAATGTCGAAATTTTGGGTAAAATTTGACAATTTTTCAAAAAAATTATAAATTTTCTGTAGAACTGGTTATGATTTAAAAGTGTCATTTGAATCTTTATTGATAAAGATTTAAAACATTGAAAAGATAAAACGATATCTTTATTCTGTATAACTGGAGCAAAACTGACAAATTTCGGTAAAAAAGGGGCGTTACCATTCTGATACAGCATACAACGAATCGTTGAAAAAAAAAATAATAGAAGGAAGATTAAATAAAGAAGCACCGCAATTAGAAGATGCTGCACGTGAAATTGCAGAAAACGTATCAGTATGCAATGATTCAATAATAGATACAATTGAATTTCCATTTTCATCCTCTTATACTGAAACTCGAATGAAGTTTGAAACTTTTTCCAGAGCATATGAAAGCTTTAGAATTTCTGATAGGTCTGCTGCAGTTCTTGCTTCAGCGGTTCTCCAGGGTTGTGCACGTACAGCAAATGACACTAGAAAACATAATGTACCCGTACCCGTTACAGATAGAAGCAAGGTAAGGGGTGAACGCAATCTGCTTGTTCGTCTCAACGTAAAGAACAGAACCCTAAAACAGAAGTAAGAGCCTTATATTTCTACTCCCAAAAAGATGACACAATGTGTATAGAAAAGAGAAGTGATAAACATGCGTATCGTAGAATTATGAAAGAAGAGCGTGTTACTATCTTAGAAGAGCCTGGCTCCAAATATTTGGGGACTAATTTTGCCTAACATTTCCTCATCTGGAGTATCAAAAGACATTTTTAAATGCTTATCAAAGATTTTAGAAGATGAAAATATTGATTTGTCCATCCTCTCATGTTTGGGTTGTGATGGGTGTCCGATGTCCTGTGAATACGGGGAAGCATACTGGAGTAATCCGTCGAATCGAAGAGAAGCTTGCACGACCATTGCAATGGATCATATGCCAGCTCCAGTTAAATGAATTGCCTCTGCGTCATTTGTTAGGCATGATCGATGGGAAAATTTCTGGCCCACATGTATTCATCGGACCAATAGGAAAATCCTTGTCTACATCCCATTCACTTCCTATTGCAGTTTTTGAATCCATAAAGAGTAATTTAAAAAAACATATTTCCTGAAATCGAGGAAAAGGCACTCAGCACATACCAGAAATACCTGCTAAATATTTGCAAAGCTATTTCATCAGGGTATTGCTCGAAAGAACTAGCGAATAGAAGCCCAGGAAAATTGTCCCACGCAAGATGGCTTAAAACGACGAATAGAATTCTTCGCCTTAATTCTTCGCATTGACTGCGCTTCAGAGTCTCTATTTTCACTCACAAAGTATGTGATCTAAGTTTATGCCCCAGGATGGTTTACCATCAAATGTAATCCACAGCTAAAGAATGTATCTGAACCCTTATGGGAAACTACTCGGCTACTAAACAACACATCAACCGGCATAAAACGAATAGTTAAAAAAATTATTCAGGACAATGGTTACTCTGCACACTCAGAGCTAATTCTGATTGCAATCACATTAAACAACTAGCTGCTCATCACATAATAAATGCAAGACGTAAAATAAATGATGACATACGCAAATTTGAAATACTGACAATCAACATTGAAGGAATTGATTATATAAATCAAATTGATTGGAAAATTTTGAGGTAACAGGACCTCCAATCACTATGCATTTACCGGATGGAATTTTGTTGAACATAATAGACGGCTGTATAGACTGCATTAATAACATGCCCAATGAGTTACTTTGCATGCCTTCTCATACTCAAGCAGTAGAAAGATACGTAAAGGAAGTCACAGCCAGCATCATCCAAAGTCTGTGGATAAGAAAGAAGAGATGAATACACCAAGACTAGGTTGATATACAGAAAACTCGTGCCAGTCTGATAAAAAATCACAATTCATTGTATAAATAAAACGTTGTGCTCTGATGATGGGGTGGTTGTGCTGGGTACAGGTGGGACATGATATGCACCCACTACCACGTGGTATGTCCTGGGTAATTGTAAAAGTAACTCGCGAAGAGCCGCATTCAAAACAACAATTCGTTGTATGATGTATCAGAATGGCAACGCCCCTTTTTTACCGACATTTGTCAGTTTTACTATTTTTTAGATTTTAGAAAAATTCTACTTAGAATTTAAAACGCAGACTTTTCAATCGCCCCAACTAATTGCTGATTCTGCCATATTTTTGGCGATTAAATAAGGCGAAATGTAATATTAAAATTTTGTGGTTAAAAAAAATTTAAAATGAAAATGAAAACACATGTGCGAAAATACCAAAATAAAAAAACTAAGAATGTGTTATGGATTCTTCAGAGGAGTTTTATAAGCACAATTCATAATAAAGATATGTTATTTCGTTGAATATTGTCGGCATAAGGTCTAAAAGGGCAATATTAAGCTCCTTATAACATATATCTCAATCAAAACAATATGAAAAATTGTGGCATTTACAAATGCTTTAAGCAGCTCACAAAAAACAATGTGACATACAATATTCTTCAATAAATATATGAACTCAAAATTTATGAAAAATTCATAAAGCAGGTGTATATAAATGATCAAAAATATTAACAATAAATTTTACATATTATTTAATAGAATATAAAGTCCTATTTAAAATATTATAAATCTTGAGAACAGTAATTTTAATTACTCCAGTGGATCAACAAGCCTCTTTCTTACCAGTTGTTGGAAAGACTGACTAACTCCACCCCCATTTTAAAAATAAAAATTTTAACAGGTTTCGAAAGGCGTGCGTGCCACACTGACATTCAATTTCATCAATATTAAAATTACATTTATTGAAATATAATTTGTCTTGATATAAAAATATAAAGAAAAGGTTTTTCAAATAAATAAACATATTACGTCTGAATCAAAATTTTAAATTAAACATGTTGGAAATTGTACGTCAAACGTGACAAATGAGGTGCGTTGGTACTATAGCTAGTTTTACAAATACATTCAGATCTTGGTGCAACAACTGCTTCACTTTTATGCAAAAATGCATGAATACAAAATTTATTTTATGTGCCGATTTTCATATTATAGATAGTATTAATTTCATTTTATGAAATGAAGTATCAGTACAGTTTTACAAACAATTAATTACAATTCTGTTACATTAAACTTTTACTATACGCAAATATGCAATACGAGACAATGTAAAAAAATCATCGCTATTAGTTCAGTGAAATGAATTATATCGTCTGTTATTATGATATGATTAATTTTTGTAATAAAATAAGTACATTTTAAGTTGGCAACATTTTATCTTTTGTTGACATTTACTGAAAATTCCAATGGGAAACTTAAACCTAGCTTTGAAAATTTCAGAACTTGAAATCCATATTTAGACTCTTTTTCCACTTAATATTTTTTCTCAGGAAACATCTATCCAAAAAACTGCTACAATTAAACAATTTTAGTATACAAATTCGGTTTTTAAATTCAGTAATAGGGAAATAATAGGACTCCATCTTAAATATAACGTAATCACCGTGGCAAGCTAGAATCACTACCTATCATGAGATATCATTGAACTAATTAAATATGATAGGATTTAATAGAATGAAGAAAACTTTTATTAATATCTTTTTAAGTTTTGATTCGATTTTCATAAAATTTTAAATGAGTTAACAAAATTCTGTAATGATTTTATATATTAAATTTCAAACCATTCGGTTGGGTAGTTTTTGCGCTGTTACATGCGGACAAACGGACGGGACAGACGATGACTATAGGTGCTACTTATTTATATAATTACGAACGCACCTAAAAATACATTTAATATTAGACCTTTAATAAAATAAAACATATTAATATTACAAAATAAAATTTACTGTAGACGTTTCAAGCTTTAGTATAAATGTTAATCGAAGACCAAAGCTAAGACCCCCCCCCCCCTCCCCTTACTATATTATGAAGTATGATAAGGGTCTTGGTTTACACATGTTCGCATTAAAAATAAAGTATTTATAAAAATAGAATTTTTCTAGAAAATTTCTTTATAAGTTTAATAAAAAATACCCCTAAACGAAACATGTACAATTCCACCAGAATATGTAGTCCTACTATGAAGTATACTCCATGGTGATTTATTATTTTAAACTCATATTTTGAACGTGAACATGTGTAAACATTAACTTTGATTTTCGATTGACATTTTGTACTGAACAGGAGCTTCTTTAAAGCTTGAAACGTCTACAGTAAATTTTATGTTTTAATATTAATGCGTTTTTTAGCTTATTAAAAGTCTGATTTTAAATGTACTAAATATTTACATTTTACATGTAAAAGCGTAAATGTAATTCGAAAAAAAAAGAAAAAAAACTTTGTAAAGTCAAACAAGATACGCAAAAAAAGAAAAAAAAATCCATTTTTAATTAATTGATTGTGACACATTTATCAACAGTAAGGAAGTCTAATGAGAAACAAGTCATGAGTCTACTTCTACAACATATTTTAAACTCCTGTAATGAGAGGCATATGAATACCGTACTGACAAATAAAGCTCTTATCGACTATTTATTATAATTATTATTTTTATTTATTTATATAGACTAATTGTATTCTGACCACTTCATATACGATATACGAGTTTCGCTCCCCAGAAAATGTATTTAATACTACACTGACAAGGAAGGTCTCCATAAGCGCATACTCAGAAAAATTTGAAAAAATTACAGAATATTCTACTCATGAGTATATATACGTTTATAAAAAAATTTGCTGCGGAACCTCGATATAACGTCCGTAAAAAAATTATGAAAATTTAGTGTTTTGGCCGCTGGGTTGGCGACACAATGAAATTTTAAAAAGCTCATTTACGATAAATACGCTTTAAGGAAAAACGTTTTCTACTCTTTGTACTGAACTAGTTTGAGTACGTTTCACTGAAATAAATAAACTTTTATAACTACAGTTTTACCATGTACATTTAAAGAAAATTAACAATAGTATTCTATGGTTTAGAACAAAATTTAAATTGATTAATAATGCTTCAAACTAAAAATTAACTGTCCGATTTTGAGCACTGTTAATTTGACTTCGATATTGTTAGTGCCGGAGACAACAAGAAAAAAGTTGCCATGGAAACAATGACTTATACACTATCGAAATGTATAATGAGAGGGTTCTTAATCCGAGATTCACTGTTAAAATACAATTAAAACTTATCCATCCAGCGGCACCGTGTAAAATTAAATAACTTCAGCAATACTTAATCTATATATTTAAAACGCTAAGCTTTTTCTTTCGACAATCCGTGAGAACAAACTACTGCATCAAATTACATCATTCTTTTTTTAAATCAAAGATTTTTGGACACAGATTTGTTATCGTGCATTCGTTTGTTCGAAAATTTAATTAATTAGCCGTAATTTTCAATTAAACTTTTACTTCTGCTTATGACGTCATAAAGTCGACAACTCCCACTGTTGCAAAGCATAGAGTTTATTCTGTAAACTCTATGGTTCACCAATCTTTTGACATTAGCTAATATCAACTAGGTAATATTTTAACATCTATATATTTAAAACGCTAAGCGATTTCTTTCGACAATCCGTGAGAACAAACTACTGCATCAAATTACACCATTCTTTTTTTAAATGAAAGATATTTGGACACAGATTTGTTATCATGCATTCGTTTGTTCGAAAATTTAATTAATTAGCCGTAATTTTCAATTAAACTTTTACTTCTGCTTATGACGTCATAAAGTCGGTCACTCCCACTGCTGCGAGGAATAGAGTTTATTCTCTGATCTCCGTGGTTCGCCAATCTTTTGACATTAGCTAATATCAACTAAGTAATATTTAAACATTGAAATGTAAAATTAAAAACAAAATCTACTTAAAATTAGCTAGAATATAATAATAATAAAATATCTAAACACAAACATATCAATATGAATAACAAATCTCACGTAAAATGTTGCAATTTAAATGATTCCAATTGAAACAAGATTCGGAGAGTTATCCCTGACGCCCAGCTAACATAAAAGTACCTATTTTATTTTATTTATTTACACAAAAATTCAATTTTATTATAAAACACCAGGTTGCCATACAAAGCAAAAATCGTCATTTAGACGCCAAAAATTATCTGCGATAATCAAAATTGTTTTGGTTGCACCGCCTATTTCAAAATTAATTAAATCCATGATTATTGTTTCTTTCTCAGAATAAAAATAAGAAAATTTGTACTTCTCTATTATCCCGTCGAACACTTTTCATAACAAATAACTATCGCCAAACTGTAACGCCAAATAAACGGGAGAACGTTGCCATTGAAATATCAAAATAAATAAATAAATAAAATATAAGAATTTAAGGACACGATTGTTATTTTAATTAATGAAATAACTAATAAATCAGTAAAACATATTGAAAAGTGGGCGCAAATGACGTAACAAATACGTATAATGCTTCTGACATAAAGTAAATCGGACTGCATTTTTGGCGTTTAATTTTACAGTTTGGCGATAGTTTTTTGTTATGAAAAGTGCTCGACTGGATAATAGAGAAGTAATCAGAAAATTTAGTGCTTAACGAAATTCAATTATTTGATCGATCGCAAGATATAGCAAGAATATAGTCGCAGAATGGAAATTAAGGAATTCTGGAAACAATAATCATAAACGAACACAAAACTGAAATCAGGCTATGGCTTAGATATGTAGACGACATATTTATTATCACAAATAAACGAATTAATCTAGATAACCTCCTTGACAAAGTAAATTCATATGATAAGAATATCCAGTTTACAATAGAAAAAGAAATAAAGCATTCGATCAACTACTTAGTGTAAAAATAACTCATGATATAACTAAAATAAATACTACAGTATATAGAAAACCCACAGCAAACTTAAATATAATCTCCTATAAAGCTTATACTCCTCTACCATACAGATTAGCAGCCATGAATACATATATAAATAGAGCTCTACATGTTTGTTCAACAGAAAAATCACTAAAGGAAGAATTAAAAATCATTGAAAACATAGGTTTAAAGGCAGGACATCCGAGAAAAACTATACTTAAACTAATTGAAAGAGTAAGAGAAATAATTGACCATATACAACCAGCACAGAGGAATCTAACATACACTCCTCCTATTCCATATATAAAAGGTGTATCTTTGAAAATAAAACGAGAATTAGAAAAAATAGGAAAAATAGTCCCACTAACCCCCAATCCATCCCTCTTCAAATCAATAACAAATGAAATAGAAAAATATGAGGAAATACAAACAGCAGGAATATACAGAATAAATTGTCTAAACAGCAGAAATGAAAAGGTTACTTACATAGGAATGACAAAGAGAAAAATAGAAGAAAGAATGAAAGAACATATCCGAGATATAAAACTAAATAAACAGTCAACAGCTCTTGGAAGATTAAACACTAAAACCCCAATAAAACTTGAAACCCTACAAATACAGAAAATAGCTAACTAAGAAAATTTACATAACGCTTTAATAAGAGAATCAATAGAAATCAAAACATCCAAAGGCGCATGCAATGACATGGAATACTCATTACTTGATTGCCGCTGGAAAAAAATGTTGGAAGAGGGGGAAAGAGAGAGAGAGAGAATATTGAATGCCGATAGGGGGGAGCTCTTCAACCAGCAGTCATATATATAATGGAGAGGAAGGAAGTTGAAGATCACAACTCATGATGCCCTAGCGGGGGGGGGGGGGGTGAAAGCGCTATTGTCAAGTGGTAGAGATTTTAGTAAGAATATTTAACTATGCTTTTTTAAAATAATGTCTGAAAGAAAAAGTAAATTGTTATTGTAATTTTTTCCGTCAAGTTTTGACGGGTTCCATCTAGTCTATATATTTAAAACGCTAAGCGATTTATTTCGACAATCCGTGAGAACAAACTACTGCATCAAATTACATAATTTTTCTTTTAAATGAAAGATATTTGGATACAGATTTGTTATCGTGCATTCGTTTATTCGAAAATTTAATTAATTAACCGTAATTTTCAATTAAACTTTTACGTCTGCTAATGACGTCATAATCGGATAACGCCTACTGTTCCGAAGCACAGAGTTTATTTTCTAAACTCTGTGGTTGAATAAAAGAGAAATAATAAATATTAAAAGCACGCTGTTTTAAGGCCGAATTTGTTAATTTGCAAGTTAAATTTCGGTAAAAATACTTATCCGCGTGTTTTATAAGCAAATAAAAATTCATATTTATTGTGACGTCACGGGAATATTGTCCATTGGGTTTATTTTATCGTTATGCATTATAACTTTGTTGATGCCATTTTTTCATTACAATTAAATACAAAATATATTTATATTTGTGTGCATGGTGTTTAAGCATTAATGTAAGGTATATGAAGAAGTACGTGTGAAAAGTTTGCGCCGGTGAAAATGACGTTATGCTTAGCTTGAAGTGCATTTTAACATAGATAAAACTAAAGAGAAAAATGTATATGATTGTGTTAACATGACATAATTTTACTGATTTTTACATTCATAATTATAAAGATTAGAATTAGAGCCGTCATTGATTTCTTCATCTTGATTGCATACCTTGATTACATGTTAACAATTGCTTTTTTTTTTTTAAATTATAGGATAGAAGATTTCCTTTTTTAATAAAAAAAAATTACAAAAGTAAAGGATTTCAGGAAAATTAAAGTTATTAAAAATAGTGTTATGGTAAAAAAAAATCTTGAAATAATTATTGTATTTTTAGCTAGAATAAACATTGTAAGACTAATATTTCATAGGTATTATTTTGGTAGATTTATTATAAGTTCATTTAACAGTTCCTTATTAGCGCAAAGTCCTATTTCTTTCACTGTGAATTTCTCTTTCGATGTCAAAAAATGTTTTTCCACTTTTGGACGCCAGCCAAAATACAGTGGCAATTTTTAGAAATGTACAACAGTTGTGACAACAAAGGCGCTATCGCTTTAGCTTTCATCGCGTTTACATCACTTCGAAATACTACAAATTTCTATTTTTTACTACATTTTACAATTTCAACTCTTACAATTTCAAATCCATTAAAGTCGCTTGCATTTGGCGAAGAAAAAGTTTTGCTCGCCAAATCGCGTCTTTTTGCGCCAAATACTCCAAAGTCTTTTATTTTTTTACACATTTTTTACTAGGATTCCGCAGCTAAATTTAACTGATCCATTATTACGTACATGAGTAGCATCATTAGCATTTTTTTCAAAATATTCTGAGTATGCGCTTTAAGGAGACCTTCCTTGTGAGTAAAAAGTTTTTCCTCATTTTGTTTTTATGAATAAAGGCAGGGTAGTGACATCAGCATATTTTGCAAGGTTGTGACAAAACAAATATAATGAGAGTTTTTCTTGTGCAAAAAGATAATACAATTTTATAGCAGCGAAATATGCCTCACTAGAAATGATTAACAAAATTTGCTGCCCTAACATTTATTCATTAATGTCTGATAAATGATGAAAGTTAGTTTTCACAGGGAACATACTTCATTTTAAACACTGACCGATTGCTAAAACTGTTTCTAATTTTTATTCGATTTAGTTGAATAAAAGTAAGCGTTTTTAAAATTTGTTTATTTATATTATTTATTTTGTTTTAAAAATAGATTTATGCTCCCAGCATGAATGCAAAAATGGAGGAACCTGCCTTGTAGAAGACGAATACGCTAAATGCGAAAATGTTAGGGCAGCAAATTTTGTTAATCATTTCTAGTGAGGCATATTTCGTTGCTATAAAATTTTATTATCTTTTTGCACAAGAAAAACTCTCATTATATTTGTTTTGTCACAACCTTGCAAAATACGCATTTGTACTGAACCTTTCAGAGGAGAGAATTGCGATTTGAGTATTTTTCATTCTTAAATGTTTCGATGTCTCATTTAGTATTTGTAATTTTAAGAGTTAATACCTTTTTACATTAACCACATATAAAAAATATCACATGTAAATCCACTTTCCATCTTCCAACAATCGCTTAGGGTGAACATTTTTACTACTATTATTTAGAAAAAAAAAGAAAAAAAGAAAGAAAGAAAAATTACGGGGAAACAGTTTCTGCGTAAAGTCTTTCGTATGCTATAAGCAGAAGAGGGTCTGAGAAATGCGTATTGATAAATTACTCCCTTAGAATGCATCACAGAAAAAAATGCTAATATCAGCCGTAATATGGCTATTAAAACATATTTAACAACATGAAATATTTTTAACCTTACATTAGCCCCTTTTATAAATCGATTTCTTACTTTAAATAATCTGATAAATAAAAAATGGAATTGTTCTAAATTTTATAAAATAAAATGAAAATATGAAACCTGGAATACATTTTAAAAATGTCTGTATTTTTAAAATAAAAATATTTTAATTTCATAAACATATGTTCTTTTAAAGAAATTGTGAGGGGAAAAAAACTGCATTTTTCAAAACGCTAAATATTATATAAATTAATGGAAAGTATTTAATAAGTGCCAGAATATAAGCTTAGAATCTAATATCACACCATTTTTAGATACAACGTTCACCCTGTTTTCTTTCTTTCTTTCTACTTTCTTAGTTTTTCTTTTCCTTTTCTTTTAAAGCTTGTTTTTTTCCCTGTAACGCCTCCTCTATGCAGACCCGATTATGATGGTAAGTGGTAGCGTATCGAATCAGTTGCAGAGAGAAATCTTCTATATTTTTAATAGAATTTTTATTGGAACACAATATAGATTCTAATATTAAATATACAAGGGGTAGTTACATCACTTAATTATTTAAGAGGGTCATCAGCTTGCGATTAATATTCTAATGACTTCGAGTCTAACTCTCAATACAATCGTTCTGCAAAACACAGTCTGTTGTCGTTTCAATGTTCAGTTTCCTCGGGCCTAGATGTACACGTTCCGTACTCGGAATCTCATGGTTTCTATGATAGATTGGAATTAAGAACTCCTTCACTGGCACTTGTCGTACCTTCTTTTTATTTGGGCTTTCTCAGATACGTGGCGTATCAATTCGTCAGAGGTGAGACATCTCCAGCGTCTTAGCTACGCTGAGTCAGAAACAGATGTTTCTTCTCCTCTCTCCAGAGAGTAACTTCACTCGTTGTGATCTTTTCCAAAACTGACTTTCTCACTCTCAATCTCTCACAGGGGATTTTACACTAGGGGCAGGGATTGGGTCGAGGCGGAGCACATTGAAACCACTCAGCCTCTGAGCAACTCTGGGATACGACATTCCCATTTATAACAAGTCTGTTATTGGATATTCCATAACAAAGGACATAGAATCGTGTGCAGACATAAAATCGTGTGCAGAGTTCGTCTCCCCCGACAGGTGCTATTTCTCTCACGACTCCGGCATAGATCAAAGCACTAAGCTTCTGCTCGGGTGATCTTTTTCGATACATCAATGTCCGCGAGCTCCGCTCGCAGCACAAAAGACTTTCGGTGTTTTACTTTACTTCAAAGCTACACCAACGTGAGAAGGTATGCAGGAAACAGTTCTTTCCAAGCGTTCCCACGGGAAAGTCTCAGATGACACACACTAACACCTGGGTGAAGAGACTCAATTCTTTACAGCACCCCCCCTCATGACAGATTCTTAGGGTGAAACACGAAGAATCTCTAAGTGGTGGATAAAGAATTGCAAGCTCAAATTACATCAGAGTGGCAAGAAATAAAACATACATGAATAAATTAACAATACTTTCATTTTCTTTTTGCGCGCTCTGATATGAAACATGAACAAATACTGAAATAAAACACAGTGAAATAAAAAATAAAAAATAACTTAAAATAATTATGTACATATGTTTATCCAGAAATCTTATTAAACTCGACTTAGACAATCAACATGCGGAATATCTCTGCCTGGGCGATGAGAAATTGCGTAATTATAAGGTTGCAGAGCCAAACACCACCTTAACAATCTAGGATTTTTTCCAGAATTTCTTATTAGAAATACGAAGGGATTGTGATCAGTTTCGATAGAAAAGTTTTGTCCATCAATATAATGCCTTAATTTTTTTATCGCGAAAATAATTCCAGCACACTCTCTTTCAGTGGCGCAGAAACTTCTCTCACTATCGGTAAATTTGCGGCTTAAATATATATTGGGGTGTTCTTCCGATCCCTCTCTTTGAGCCAAAACAACGCCAATACCTAAGTCACTTGCGTCAGTTTGCACTATACTTTCCGAAAATTAGGAACGTATAGTACTGGTTCTTCCGTAAGTTTCGTTTTCAAAGTCTCGAAGGCTTTGCTCATTTCGTCGCTCCATGAGATCCGTTCTTTTTTATTTTTGCCTTTAAGTGCTCTAGTCAATGGTTCTACAATTACCGCATAATCTTTTATGTAACGGGAATAATATCCAGCCATTCCCAAACATCTACGAATTTCAGTTTTCGTTTTCGGAACCGGCAATTCCTTAATTGCTTTTATCTTTGCCTCAGCTGGTCTCCGACGTCCCTCTCCTACAATATGCCCAAGATATTTTACAGTTTTTTGAGCGAACTTGCATTTCGCCAATTTGATTTTGAGTTTCGCATCATTAACCCTCTCAAGTACTATTTCTAGATGACGCAGATGGTCCTCCCAACTATCCGAAAAAATCGCCATATCATCTAGATAGGGTAAACAGAATTCCCGTAGCCCTCTCAATACTTTATCCATAAATTTTGAGAACCTATAGGATGCATTCAAGAGTCCAAAAGCCATGACCAGAGGGTAATAGGATCCGAAGCTTGTAACAAAAGCTGCTAATTTCTGAGCCCTCGGGGTCATTGGAATTTGCCAGTAGCCCTTCGTTAAATCTAAAACCGTAATATACTTTGCACTAGAAACTTTTTCCACTCTTTCTTCAATATTGGGTAACAGATAAAATTCTACTTTTGTGATGGCATTTAGTTTTCTGTAGTCTATACAGGGTCTCGGGTCCTTTCCTGGAACTTCCACGAGTATGATTGGAGAGCTAAATTCAGATTCGCCGTCAACTATAAGATTTAATTCTAACATTCGCTTAATCTCTTTGCGAAGTATCTCCGTTTGTCTGGGTGATGTTCTATAGGGTCACGACCGGACGGGTTTTAGCTCCGACAATTCTATATCATGCTCGATTAGGTCCGTACGTCCTGGGTCATTCGAAAAAACTGTCCCATATCGATCTAACAAATTTTCCAATTGTCGTAATTGTTCGGAAGTACATCTAGTTGTTAAATCACTCTCTCTTACTACTTATCGAACTTATAAACTTCGGAATCGGCACTGGGAAAAATTATGTCTAAACCTTGTTTATCCTCAATCTCGCTTATCTCTCGCGTTATTATATTTACTAACTCCACCCGTTTTTTATAGGGCTTTAATAAATTCACGTGATAAATCTGGGATTTCTGTCGCCCCCAGGAACATTCACAATATAATTCGTTTCCAAGATTTTCGATTCAATTTTTCCCGGACCTATCCAACTAACTGACATCTTGTTTGGTTTACTGGTTGCTAAAACCAGAACCTCATCTCCCACATTAAATTTTCTTTCTACCGCTTTTTTGTCAAACCAAAATTTCCTTTTTTCCCTTTCTGCTGACATATTTTCAACAGCTAATTCTTGACATCTTTTTAACCTGTTCATGAGATTAAAAACATATTCCATCACGAATTCATTTTCCTCCCCTTCTCCCATCCATTTTTAAAACAATAATGTTTCCGGGGTTCTCAAATTCTTTCCGTGCACTAGTTCAGCGGGGCTGAAACCTGTCGCATTATGCGGCACCGTCCGTAACGCTAACAATGAATAGGGCAAGTTTGCTTCCCAATTCTATCCGTTTTCTACACATAGTACTTTCAAAAGCCTCTTAACTGTCCTGTGTCATCGTTCAACACTATTACTTTCGGATCGACACACACTTGAGTTTCCTATCTTAACACCGAACTTTTTAAGAAAGGCGGTCGTTAAATCACTAACGAAACTCCGGCCCAGGTCTGTCTGGATTTTCTTTGGAAATCCTAATCTACTGAATATCATCATTAGGGCTTCAATAATGGTCTCAGACCTCATATCGGACACCGGTATTGCCTCAGGGTATTTTGATGCTAAGCATACCGCAGTGACCATGTATTTATTCCCTTTGTTTGACTTAAGCAAGGGGCCCACAAGATCACAGCTTAACTTCGAAAATATTTCCCCCACTATCGGTACAAGTTTAAGCGGCGCTTTCTTCCTTTCACCAGCTTTCCCTATCCTTTGACACGGGTCACATGTCTCGACAAATTCTTCAATTTCTTTGATCACATTAGGCCAAAAGAAATACCGCAACACTTTATCTTTAGTTGTCGTTTCCTCTAGGTGAGACGAAATTCCCTCATGACACGCACCTAATACATCTACTCCAAATTTCAATGGAACAACCACCTGCGTTCTTTCGTTCCCGCGATTATCCTTCGTGTTTCTTATTATCAGAGAATTTCTTATTTCAAAGTGGGACTTTTTAACCTTCGCTTTTTCTGTAATCTCTTTGAGAGATTGATCCACGTCCTGTTCGATTTTAAAATCCTCCCTTCCTATTTTCGCTAGATTCGTAAATCCATCTTCTACTAACAATGGCAGTAATCCTTTCTCTACACTGTCCAATTCTATCGGACATCCCAGGTCCTCACCCTCTATTTCTGAAATCAATGTTTCCTCTTCATTGCTTCCGCGAAAATTTTCCCCTTCTCTCTCGGAATTCATAATCTGTTTATTTTCCAGATTCGGAGTTTGGTCAACATTTCTTCTCGTTTGAGCACGCGTCAAAACGGCATTCATTAATTCGGGTTTTCCCTTCGCACGCTCTAATAACTTTTGAATTTCATTACCTAACAAATAGTATTTCATGTCTGAATCTCTATTGTTCAGTCCTGCTTTAGTTTCAATAACCCCTACACCTTCAATTTCTAACGTAACCTCTGCTATAGGTAAACAGTATAGTTTACGGTCCAACGGAGTTTTAATCCATACGTGGTCTCCATTCAATTTATCCTGACTGACTAAGTCGTACGGAAGTAAGTCTATGGCACTTCCACTGTCCCTCAAAACAGTTGCCTCCCTTCCATTTACTAATATCTTACTCAAATAGGGGGAGAAGGTTTCCTCAAGTGTTGGCTTTCTATTTAAGTGGCTGACCCATGCAGCATCTCTCTCCCTCTTTTTAATCTCCGGACAATCTACTTTGTAATGTCCGCTTTTCAAACACGCGTAGCACTTGATATCGTGCCTTTTTTGTAAGCCTTTTCTCTTTCTCTATTATCATTTCGATCCCTCCAATTATAGTTAATCTCCGGATTTCTATTTCCATTTCGCACATTTTCAAAAGTTTTGGGTCTTTCAAATTTCTTTTCTACAGGGAGTTTAGGATTCCACGTTTTTTTAGACGGGCGTTTGATTGCTTCGTAAGCATCTAAGAGCTTCACTAACTCTTCCGGGTCTTTAATTTCCGCCCAATTATCTATGAAATGTTCGCGCATTTCTGGAGACGCTCTCCTCTTGATTTGATTCGTGACAAGTAAATTTTTCAATCCTTCAAAATCCGAAATTTGTAAGCATGACAGCAACCTTCCAAAAAACTATTAAGTTCGAAAATCAGGTCTTTCCAGACTGAATTAGGGTTCCGAAGGTGCTGACTAAATTTTTGTTGGTACGTTTCTGCATTCAAGCGATAACGCTCTAACAATTTTTCTTTCACATATTGAAAATCATTAATTTTGTCTTCGGGTTCTCTTAAAATTAACTCGGCCATTCCCACGGGTAATAGTGATAGCAAGTTCGTCACCAGCTCATCCGAATTTAAATTATATTTTTTCGCCTGTCTCTCGAATAAATTTAAAAACAACGAAATGTCTGAATTTTTTTCATCAAAGCGATGCATAATTATTTTTAGGGGTAAATCACTCGTTCTAACCGAGATGCTACCTGATGCTGTACTCCTGTCATCTGACTCTTGTGTTAATTTCAACCTAGCTAATTCATGTTCACGCTCTTTCTCTTTTTCCGCTTTTTCCCAAAGTCTAATTTTCTCTTTCTCCGATTCTTCCCAGAGTCTAACTTTCTCTTTCTTCGATTCTATCCGAAGTCTATCGTTCTCTTCCTTCTCTGCCAATAATTTATTTTCCTAACTTTTTCTATATGTTTAAGTTGCGCTAATGCTAGCTCTTTATCGAATCCCTCTGCCGATTCTATCTTTTTTATAATCTTCGGTACCGTATCACTTTCCTCTAAAATGACCTCAAATTCGTAAGCTAACGGTTGCAAATCAGCTTTCCTAAAATATTTAAGCTCCGACATTTTTAAAGCTTAAAATTAGAAATTATCTTTCCCACAATTATAAAACAGTACAATAAGATTTAATGCTATTCCTCCCAAGTGCGCTAAAATATTACTGAAATATACACTCATAAAAAAAGTACGCTTAACAACAATATATAGGAAATATGCTACATATAAAAATAAGCAACTCTATCCTATCGTCTACATTCACCTTGGCATTTGGTTATAAAATACATATGGGATAAATTTTACACAAAACAACAATTTCAATTTTAAAAAGTACAGTAAAAATATTTAAATTGCAAAAGCCTTATTTAATTCCTTTTTCTTTTAATCAATGGTGGTCTTATTCTCTGAATCCACTCTTAAAAGATTTAGAATAACTCACAAAAATATAAAATCAACTCTGTTATCTTTAAATATGAAATGAGTTGGATATTTTTTTTTCTACAAAGATCTCTCATTTACAGTTTCAGCTAACATTTTTGTAACACTACACAACGCTCTGTCTGCATTAATTCTACAGTAACTTAATCTTAACTACAATATTTGTCTATTAAATAAGTTACAGTTATATCGGAAATATATCTCATAATACTTCTTATTTATTTTTCTACCGGAGCAATTTCTCAAAACATTTACTCTCAGAAAAATAAACATACAACTCTTTTTTTTTTCTAAAGCCTACAACACTGTCGCTACAACACCTATACCAACACTATTAACAATTTAAGCCACTCTGAATAGTAAAAAGAGCTTACCTTCATTTCTAAGTATCTTTCAGGGCGTCAGTCTTTCAGGGCGTCAATCTTTCAGGGCTCCACAGATGCACAGATAGGGGTCTCTATCAAGATCTTTTTCGGTCTCTTGTCAGGTTTCTTTTTCGGACGGGGAACTCTCCAGAACTGTTTTCAAGTTTCTCTTTCAGATGCTTTGTTGATCCATGGGGAAGTATAAGGAGACTCAGGTCACACGGAGACTCAGACTCCTTCTTTAAGCACTTTGACGATTCAAATTCCAGAGTTCACTCTTTGTCTTTAGAGATTGTCATTAATCCTTGCTGATTCATCCCACCGCTGCCACCAGTTATAACGCATCCTCTATTTAGATCCGATTATGATTGTAAGTGGTAGCGTATCGAATCAGTTGCAGAGAGAAATCTTCTATATTTTTAATAGAATTTTTATTGGAACACAATATAGATTCTAATATTAAATATACAAGGGGTAGTTACATCATTTAATTATTTAAGAGGGTCATCAGCTTGCGATTAATATTCTAATGACTTCGAGTCTAACTCTCAATACAATCGTTCTGCAAAACACAGTCTGCTGTCGTTTAAATGTTCAGTTTCCTCGGGCCTAGATGTACTCGTTCCGTACTCGGAATCTCTTGGTTTCTATGATAGATTGGAATTAAGAACTCCTTCACTGGCACTTGTCGTACCTTCTTTTTATTTGGGCTTTCCCAGATACGTGGCGTATCAATTCGTCAGAGGTGAGACATCTCCAGCGTCTTAGCTACGCTGAGTCAGAAACAGATGTTTCTTCGCCTCTCTCCAGAGAGTAACTTCACTCGTTGTGATCTTTTCCAAAACTGACTTTCTCACTCTCAATCTCTCACAGGGGATTTTACACTAGGGGCGGTGATTGGGTCGAGGCGGAGCACATTGAAACCACTCAGCCTCTGAGCAACTCTGGGATACGACATTCCCATTTATAACAAGTCTGTTATTGGATATTTCATAACAAAGGACATAGAATCGTGTACATACATAAAATCGTGTGCAGAGTTCGTCTCCCCCGACAGGTGCTATTTCTCTCACGACTCCGGCATAGATCAAAGCACTAAGCTTCTGCTGGGGTGATCTTTTTCGATACATCAATGTCCGAGAGCTTCGCTCGCAGCACAAAAGACTTTCGGTGTTTTACTTTACTTCAAATCTACACCAACCTGAGAAGGTATGCAGGAAACAGTTCTTTCCAAGCGTTCCCATGGGAAAGTCTCAGATGACACACACTAACACCTGGGTGAAGAGACTCATTTCTTTACATCCCTTTTAATGTAGGTACCTTTTAAAAGTTTGTAAGTTTGACTTCTAATAGTCAAATTTTGTAAAGATCTTTTTTTTTACGGTTTATATAATTTTAAAAATGTTGTTACTGAAATCAACATAAGTTCTCGTAGAACTTTTTTCTGCTGGTCAAATACATTTTAATTCTATGTGATTCATTTCTTAGAGTAAATTATCAGGATATTTCTTGTTTCAGGATTGCACATAACCTTTGACGGAATTATTTTAATTTGAAGTATTTCGTCCTTCGATTAATTAAACATTTGCTCCCCAAAGAATCTCTTGTATGTTGAACTTCGAGAAGATTTTCACTAAATTTGTTATTTACGGAATAGCCGTAAAAAATATCTTAGTAATTTGTTTCATTTAAATGATTTATTTCAAATTTTATAGAACATAAATGTACAAATTGCAAATACATAGTTAAATGGAAATATTATGTTTCATTTGATTGTTTATATAAATTGGTTAATGAAAATGATGGAGATATATCCCTTGACATAGTAATTGCGGTACTTTTATTTAAGTAAAATCAAAACAAATATTTTAGTGACATCTAATCAGTCCCTAGTTTTATAATCCATTCATTATTTTTTAATTACTTTTGGTGTTTTATAGACATTACTGCTCGCTTTTATTACAATACAATAACCTTTAAAAGAACAAAAACCCATATTATTTCATCTGTTAAAATAAGATACATTTACATTCGACTGTCTTCTAATCTTTTATACTTAAACTAGCAAGCTACGCCCGCTGCGCTGGTCGGTTTCTACGAATGAACCTTGAATCAAATGAAATATATCGTTTAATTTGACCTTGTATTTGAAAGCAAATTGTATATTTACCTGGAATATACTTCCACATTACTGAAAAATGACGTGATTGCGCTGTTATATTTTCTAATGTGCAGTCAAAATTTTAGCCGTTAAGGAACAATTCTTTTATTTGGTCATTTATAGTTAACGCTTGCAAAAGAATGATAAAACTATATGCAATATACTAAAACCATCACTAAAAATTGTCGAACTAACAATGCAAACAAATTAACTAACAAAATCCATTCAGTAGAAGTTTTTTTATAAAGGCTAATATTTGATAATCGGGTTTGTCTGATAATAGAACTTTTCCACATAATTCTAAAACTAACAGAACGATATAAAATATACTAAAAACATCCTTATAAATTATCTACTTAACAATGCAAGTCGCAAAAAATACGCCCAATAAAAACTTTCAAAAAGGCTAATCTTTCGAAATCGGGTTCACCTGACTATATAACCTTCACACATAACTGTTTGACTAAGCAACGTAGAACAATATGTAGTACATTAAAACCATTCCTGAAATAGCATCTAACTAACAATACAATTCTCATTAAAATCCGTCCAGTAGAACTTTTTCAGAAGACTAATCTTTCATAATCGGAATCTAATATTGAAAAGGCTAATATTTTATTAAAAAAATGGTCACCCGATTTTCGAATTTCCCCCTATAATTCTAGAACTAAGCAACGCAGAATTATATGTTATATAATAAAACTTTCCCTAGAAAATTATCTAACAGTGTAGGTTCCATCGAAATCCATTCGGCAAAATCTCTTAAAAAGGCTAATACTTCATAATCGGATTGATCTGATTATAGAACTTCCCAGAATAATTCTTAATTAAGCTACGTAGAACGATATGTTATACAATAAAACCTTCCCTGAAAAATTATCTTAAATTTTAAGTTCTACGAAAATTCATTCAGCAGAACTCGAGTTGTAAGCAGCCGAAACGAAATTTCATATATATAGAAGTAAATAGAAGTATATTGCCATTAATATAGTTTGCATTTGAATAAAAAAAGGTACTTTTCGGTTAGCCGGGCGCCAGTGATATATATATATATATATATATATATATATATATATGTGTGTGTGTGTGTGTGTGTGTGTGTGTATTCATACATATAAGTGTATATATATGTATGTTAATACATATATTTGTGTAGATATATGTATGTATATACATGTATTTGTGTAGATATATGTGTATATATATATACATGTATTTAAATATATATATACGATACCATAATGTATAAGAAAAAAGATCAAGATGAATTGTTGAAATTCAAAATGAAAAGATATCATAATATAAAGCCATTCATTTTATTTGTGGTATTTAGGCATTTGGGACTTGAAAATTCTGTCTAAATTCCACAAATTTCATTTCATTCATTCAATTTCATTTATTGAATTTTTAATTTAAATTCTTATTCTTTTAAATTAGTTTTTGGTATCCATATTCAGTAGTGTGTTGGGGCAACTAATTATTACAACTAATTATGACAACTAATTATTACATACTTAATCATTATTTCATAGTTTAAGTTGGTGTTATGGTAATGTTTCATTTATGGTTATACATACATGTATATATATATATATCACTGGCGCCCAGCTAACCGAAAAGTACCCCCCAAAAAATACTACAAAAATGCAGTCATACACTTAAAAAAACACCTTTTGACTTAAAATCTCTCATCAAAACTGTTTTTCTTTTTTTTCTTTTTTTTTAAAAAATAAAATTAGTAACAGTTTTTTCTTTTATTTTTCCAGATGTATAGCCATTTCAATTCTTTCTGCAACAAAAAAGACACATTTTGGCTTAAAATCAAATTGTTTTGAGGTCAAAAGTAAAATCAAAATCGCCAAAAAAAAAAGATACATCGCCAAATATTATTTCAATATAGAAATCTTGTCCCTTGAATAATTTTTTAAGCATTACGAACATTCCCAATCATGTTTAAATTAACTATTTTCGTTTTATGATATTATCTCATCAAAACTCTTTTTTTTTTCTTTCTTTCTTTTTTTTTTTAAATAAAATTAGCAACAGTTTTTCTTTTATTTTTCGACATGTATAGCCTTTTCATTTCTTTCTGCAACAGTAATGATCGCCAAAAAATTAGCAATGGTAATCTTTTCGGCCAAAATAACAGAACTTTCTATCATAATTCTATAACTAATATACATAGAACGTTGTTTTATATACTAAAACCTTCCCTGAAAAATTATCTCTCGAACAGTGTAAGTTCTATCAAAATCCATTCGACAGAACTCGAGTTATAAAGGAACGGAACGAAATTTCCGTTTGTGTTTTATATATATAGTAGATAGATTACACCGGAGGGGAAGACCGAGCTATGCTCGGTTAAAACTAGCTTTTTGTTGAACTCAATACAACAATAAATTCACTGTACAACATATAACAATCAGTTTTATGTACCTTGATAGGTTAAATTCTGTTTTCGAGAACGCTCTATGGACTCTAATTGGTTGAATAATGTATCTCAGCTCCTACTGGGAATGTCTAGAAAAGTCCTTCAGATTCTAAAAGCCAATTTTCTCGCTAAATTTCGCCAAATTTGACGACATTATTTCACTTGGCGCCAAGCATGTATTTTGGCATTGGTAATCTTGAAAGTTGATTTTTCCACCAAATGTCGCCGAAGACGCAAACATATCTCCAAATATTGCCAAATTTGGCGAAATGTTGCCAACTTTGCGACCTTGTTTCTGCCAACTGTTCAACGACTTAATAACTGTTTTAACCTTCATTTCCTTTGAAATGCATTGACCTGAAGTGACCCCAAAATGACCCACTAATCGAATTTTCTCGAACATGTGACAAGCCCAATGGTCTTCTCGTATCCCAAAACGATAAGATACAAAATTTAGTCAAAATCGTTAAAGTCGGTTTTTAGATAAAATTAGCTTTACCTGTAGTGACCCCAAAATGACCCACTATAAAATTTTCTCGAACATGTGACCCAGACCTATAGTCTTCTCGTGCTCGAAAACGGTAGGATACAAAATTTTTAAAAAATTGCTTGAGCCTTTTTTAGATAAAATTAGCTTGACCCATAGTGATCTCAAAATGATTCACTTATCGAATTTTCTCGAGCATGTGACTCAGTCCAATGGTATTCTCGTATCCCAAAACGGTAGGATACAAAATTTAGTCAAAATCGTTAGAGCGGTTTTTTAGATAAAATTAGCTTTACCCGCAGCGATCCAAAATGAACCACTAATAAAATTTTCTCGGACAAGTGACCAGCCCAATGCTCTTCTCCTACCAGAAAACGGTAGGATAGAAAATTGCTTGAGCCATTTTTTTTATATAAAATTAGCTTGATCCTGACCCGCAGTGACCCAAAATGACCCACTAATCGAATTTTCTCGAACGTGTGACATAGCCCAATGGTTTTCTAGTGCTCGAAAACTGTAAGATATAAAATTTAGTCAAAATCATTAGAGCCATTTTTTAGATAAAATTTGCCCACACTATATATATATATATATATATATATATATATATATATATATATACGAGCAGGGAAGACCGAGCTATGCTCGGTCAAAATTAAATTTGAGTTCAAATATCATGACCCATGACCAAAATGACCCACTAACTGAATTTTCCCGAACATGTGACTTAGTCCAATAGTCTTCTCGTGCCCGAAAATAGTCGGATACAAAATTTCGTCAAAATCCTTTGAACCGTTTTTTAGATACAATTAGCTTGACCATGACCCAAAATGACCCAAAATGACCCACTAATGTGATTTTCTCGAACATGTGACCTAGGCTTCTTCTCGTGCCCGAAAACCATTGGATGCAAAATTTAGTTTAAATTGAGCCGCTTTTTAGATCTTCACCCACAATGACCCAGAAATGACCCACTAATCGAATTTTCTCGAACATGTGACCTAGCCCAATGATTTTCTCGTGCCCGAAACTCGTAGGATACGAAATTTAATCAAAATCGTTAGAGCCGTTTTTTAGATAAAATTAATTTGACCCGCTTTGACCCAAAAATGACCCACTAATCGAAAGTTCTCGAAAATGTGACCCATCCCAATAGTCTTCTCGTGCCCGAAAATAGTCGGATATAAAATTTCGTCAAAATCGTTTGAACCGTTTTTTAGATACAATTAGCTTGACCATGACCCAAAATGACCTTAAATGACCCACTAATTGAATTTTCTCGAACATGTGACCCAGCCCAACAGTCTTCTCGTGCTCGAAAACCATTGGATGCAAAATTTAGTGTAAATTGAGCCGCTTTTTAGATCTTGACCCACAATGACCCAGAAATGACACACTAATAGAATTTTCTCGGACATGTGACCTACCCCAATGATTTTATCGTGCTCAAAACTCGTATGACACAAAATTTAATCAAAATCGTTAGAGCCGTTTTTTAGATAAAATTAATTTGACCCGCGTTGACCCAAAAATGATTCACTAATCGAAAGTTCTCGAACATGTGACCCAGCCCAATAGTCTTTTCGTGCCCGAAAATGGTCGGATACAAAATTTCGTCAAAATCGTTCGAACCGGTTTTTAGATACAATTAGCTAGACCATGACCCAAAATGACCCAAAATGACCCACTAATCGAATTTTCTCGAACATGTGACCTAGCCCAATGGTTTTCTGGTGCCCCAAAACGGTAGGATACGAAATTTCGTCAAAATTGTTAGAGCCGTTTTTAAGATAAAATTTGCATATATAACCACACACAAGATTTGCTCGTATTAGAATATACGAGCAGGGAAGACAGAGCTATGCTCGGTCAAAATTAAATTTGAGTTCAAATATCATGACCCATGACCAAATTGACCCACTAATTGAATTTTCTCGAACATATGACCTAGCCCAACAGTCTTCTCGTGCCCGAAAACCATTGGATGCAAAATTTAGTGTAAATTGAGCCGCTTTTTAGATCTTGACCCACAATGACCCAGAAATGACCCACTAATCGAATTTTCTCGGACATGTGACCTAGCCCAATGATTTTATGGTGCTCGAAACTCGTAGGACACAAAATTTAATCAAAATCGTTAGAGCCGTTTTTTAGATAAAATTAATTTGACCCGCGTTGACCCAAAAATGACTCACTAATCGGAAGTTCTCGAACATGTGACCCAGCCCAATAGTCTTCTCGTGCCCGAAAATGGTCGGATACAAAATTTCGTCAAAATCGTTTGAGCCGTTTTTTAGATACAATTAGCTAGACCATGACCCACAATAACCCAAAATGACCCACTAATCGAATTTTCTCGAACATGTGACCTAACCCAATGGTTTTCTGGTGCCCCAAAACGGTAGGATACGAAATTTCGTCAAAATCGTTAGAGCCGTTTTTAAGATAAAATTTGCACATATATATATATATATATATATATATATATAACCACACACAAGATTTGCTCGTACCCTAATAATATTATAAATCCGATTGTGTGCAAATGTTAGGCTGAAGCCAGCGTCAAAATGGAGAAATTAATGGCCCTGTATCTTTGCATATAGATGGATTATAACCCGGAAATGAACAAAGACTGGTTTTTGTTTATTTTATTCAAATACTTTTCTTAATAATTCAAAATTTGATTATTTTCATAGAGAATCAATGGACATTTTTAGATAAAATTTAACCATTTTACTTTATCGTTGCTAGGGCTTTGATCGTTGCCAATAAATAAAAATGCGAAAAAATAATTTTTCCTCAACAATTAAGTTTCAATTGAGCAATTTTAACGTGAAAAATGAAAATAATTCAAAAGAAGATGAATTTCTGTGATCTTTGAAACAACAATATGGAGTATTTATTATTATACGTGAAGTATGAATATCGGTTACATTAAAAAGATTTTTTTCTGTCAAAAACTGCGTTATAATTAGAAAGAAGAATTAATAATAAATATATTATTAAGAAAAATATTTCGCTTGAACCATGGAACTATGAAAAGGATCCTTCTTGGCTTGAACAAATATGACGTCATAAATAAAACATGTATTTTCAAATATTCGTAATATTACAAAGAGCATGGCTATCAGTGTATAATAAAAGTATATACATAATGAACGTCATATTTAAGATGAATAACTGAAATATTTTTTTGATACTGATTAATAATAAGCTTGAATATCAGCAGAGGCGGATTAACCACCTACCGGGCCCCTAGGCTTAACACATTGCCACACCCCCTCCTGCTCTATACATTGACATACAACATATATATATATATATATATATATATATATATATATATATATATATATATATATACACAAACATAAACACGCACACACACACATATACATACATATTTTTTAAGAAAAAAAAAAAAAAGGTCACAAACTTAGCGCCGGGCCCCTAGGCTTCAGCCTACTCAGCCTATTTGGTAATCTACCTCTGAATATCAGTTACAAACAGATGTGAGTTTTCTGCTAAAATTCACGTCATTATTGCCAGGAAAAGAAAATTAACAAGAATTATATCATTGAAAAGAGATTTATCTGGGATCAAAGTGACGTCATAATAAAACGGGATTTTTTAAATATGTTTCAAATGGAGCGTGTATCAATTTCATACATTAATAATCCCTGAGTACAGTGAAAGAATATAGAGGTAATGAACCGTAAAATAGGCTTGCAATATGAAGCTGGTTATCGCTCAAATCATTAGGCCCAAGGGCTGACTTCATTGAATGGAGAGAGGCTGCACGTGGAACAATGACTGGATTCATTGGACGGGGAGAGGTTTTCAAAGCAAGCCGCCAGTTGTTTGGGCCGACTGAAGGGTTGCATTTTCAGCATCACGCCAAACATGAACATTTCATCTCTATTTATTCTCTGATCTTTGTGATTAATTATACAAGCATCAGTAAGATTATTAGGAAAAGAAAATTGAACACAAGTCTATTAAGTTAAAATCTGACTGTGTATTTCGCAACTACTCCTCTTAATGCAACGCGATTTACTTAACACCGGTTATCATTGATTCGAGGATGTCATATAAACTCTGAGAATTTAAAATTTTGAATTCGATTCCGAGATATTAATTTTTTTTTTGTAAATTTTAACGAAATTTCTCTAAAAATGGTACTTAATTAGTCCATTTTTGCGGATATAAAAGGAGAAATAAAACGGATTAATATATTTTTATGCCATTTTCTCATTAAAACTGAAAAAAATTATTTTATTTTCAATTTGAATAGTTGGTGAAAAAAAAATCTTGATTACAGTAAAATTTCCGAAAAATAAAAACATATTTCCACATATTCAAACTTTATGAATCAATTTATTCTGCAGAGCAAAAATCGCCTGTCAGCATATTGTCAAGAAATCAAGATTTGTTTCAGCTATAGATTAAACCAAGGACACAAATTTGCTGTTACATGCAAACGTAGCACTTGCAATTGCAAAGCTTTTTGCAACCCCAAATGACATGCAAACGTAACATTTACATGTAATTTGCACCCAAATTAATTTTAATTTGAACCGTAATAAATGTTAATTTGCAATGAAAATTACATGCAAAAGTAATGTTTACAGATAATTTTGGGTTGTAAAAAGCTTTGAAATTTAAGTGTTACGTTTGCATGTAATTTTGGGCTGCAAAAAGCTTTGCAATTGAAGCTTCTTGCATTTAGGTGTAGAACTATTCATCCCTATTCACAAGAATTGAATTTAAAGAAAAAGCATATACTATTTCCAATTAATTATTTTTAAATGATGGCTGTTAAAACGTTTCTCAAAGTTGTTAAAAGTAAAATGGTTTATCAGGTAAAATTGACATTTTACCCAATTCGTCGATTTACACGATTTTATTTGGCCGTCCGTTGCAGTTTCCTTTTCGTGGTTATTTGGCACAAAATTTTACCTTTTTTAAACTGATTTATGTCAAGGCCCCTATAACAAAGAAATATTGTATTTTCTTCTATCAAATGTGATAAAGAGTTAGTTAATTATTTACGTTTTTAATTATCGGGAGTGAAATATTTTGCTTGATTAGTACATTTATTTTTCTTTTAATGTTACGTGAACGAAGTCACGGGTAACAGCTAGTTAGAATATATGATATGATATATATATATATATATATATATATATATATATATATATTACCCTGCAGCGCATGTTGTTAGCCATGCCCTCCTGCCTTCAGGTTTAATTTTCCTGGTATTGATTTTTCGTTAGTATTTTGAGTTTGGTTATTTTTGTTTTATAGTTTTAATTGGTTATAGTTTAGAGTTCAGTTGATATATTGTTATTTGTTTTTGGCTATATAGAGTGGTTAATGTAAATGTATAATTGTGTTTTAGTATATATATATATATATATATAAAATTATCGGTTCTTATATTGTCGATTATTTATCTGATTTGATGGTTATTCACAAAAGTTACGCACACACACACGATTTGCTCGTATTATAATACATGATATCGGTATCCTATAGAAAAGACTATACACTTTTATTACACTTCTATAAATTTAAATGTAATTGAAAAATGAACCTTTTTATCTTGCAAGTCGAAATTTTTACAACTAAGTGATAAAGTGCCCATGTCAGGATTCGAACCCAGAACGTTTGGCTTAAATTGCCAATGGTCTTCCAATTGATCTATCTAAAACCTGGAATGACTTTCAGTCGACACAATTCACTCCTACAACTTTGATATGAAACAAATAGTGATTATTATTTCTCTATCGGCATCTTACAATTAAAAGCCATGTAAAAATAATGGAGTATGGCAGACAAATAGAAGCTGATTTATATTTATATGGCTTGAAATATTTTAGAGTAATACTTGGGAAATAAGTAAGTACCTAAGTTCACTTTAAAAATAAAAATCCAAAGAATAAAAAAATGTATATCGTTAGTCGTTCTAACCGCTTTTTTCCTTCACGCAATTTTTTTAAAATTCTAAGCTGATTTGATTTAACAAAAATTTTATATCAATGTTAATTTTTTCAGTGCATAAGATAAATAAATATGTAAGGTAATAAAATACGGTACTTTTCCGTTATACGGACACCATTGTCACCAAGCATACGTTTACATACATTTACAACCATTTACATGCATACATTTACATAAACTATGTATTAGCATACATTTTGGCATGGTGACCGTATAACGGAAAAAGTACCTAAAATACAAATTCGCATACCAATTATTTTCGTAGCTTTTTTTTTTGTGTGTGTGTGCGTGTGTGAATCGTTAAATTTACATGAAAAATTCTGCCAAATACTTAAAGGGTAAGGTGCTACATAATAACGCGCACATTTTTTTTTTTTTTTTTTTTTTACAATTAAAGTATAAGTAAGGTATTTTAATTCTCGATTATCTAATATAAAAACACACACACAAACCATTATACTTAATACATACAGCACTTATATTAACTTAGATTAAACTCTACAAATCTGAGAATCTGGTTAGGGAAATTTGGGAAGAAGGTAAAACTTCAAGATTTAATCATACTTGCCCTTTTCCGAAAATTTTCAACGGAGGGTTTTACTTTTTTATTCAATTCCTACTATTAGCTCACACTCTCTATATATTTATATATCTTGTTCAAATTTTCAATCGTTAATAAAATATTTTCTATTCATCCTATCAAGTTCAAACAAATTTTTTTTAACTTGTACTGGATGACAATTGTTGTTAATACAGTTTTTTCAAATATTAATTCATTAATTAAATTTAATTAATTAATTTTAATTTTATATTTCATTTCTGTTCAAAAGTATAGACTCACTCCATATTTATAGTCTCACCTTCACACGTAAAAAGATAATGGGACTGTTCACGGACGAAGATCAGGCGGCTCGCGGGCGAAGGAGACTATAAATGTGGAGGGAGTCTATACTTTTGAACAGAAATGAAGTATAAAACTAAAATTAAATAATAAAATTTAATTAATTAATTAATATTTGAAAGAAAAACTGTATTATCGTTAATTGTAACATCGCTATGGCACTTTATTTTGAAGTTTGGTAATTTTTGAAATTCAATATTTGAAAAACGGCATAATCATTAGATTTTAAATTTATATCAAGAAAAATACAATTTTTTTAACTTTCTAACGCAGTTTGTCTAAGAATTTTGTGAGAAATATTTTTCGAGCTATTAATTTTTGGTATTTTAGCTATTTATTTTTTATTTAATTTTTAATACATTTCAAAAATTTCTCTTATGTAAGATATTTAGCAAGATATAAATTTAGGAATAAATACCGTCAGTGGCGAAGCGTGTAGATCGCTGGAAAAAAATTTCTATTTGACCTAAGTAGGAATTGACTTTAAAAAAAAAGTGTTTATATTACTTGTTCTAAAGAAAGAAAGAAAGGAAAAAGCCGGGCTGTGCCGGGTCCCAGCTTAAAAATTTTGGCCCTACAGGCCTCTGGTCTTCACTCTCCATTGTCCATTGTTCAGATGTTCAGATTAATCTATTGCACTGCACATATAAAGAATGGGAAATGGGATGACGAAATGGAATTTCAAAATCGTCATTTAAAATAACTCTGCCATGTGAAGAAAATGACCCACTAAAAAAACACAAAAAATAATACAGGTAGAACTTTTAAAATCCGGAATCGCTCGGGACTCTGCAATTCCATATTTTCGAAACGTCCAGATTTTAGAGACTGAAAAATAACAATTTAAATTCTAAATTAAAGCCAGACTTAAAAATAAGAAACACATACTGCAGAGCTTCTAATAGTGTACACTTGAGCGATTCTGGATTTTAGAAGTTCTACCTGTACGACAATTGTTTTGATTAAGTTCGAATAAATTCTTACATTAATATTTACTTTTTTGATCAATTTATCTGCAACTTCAGAATTTTTTTCCCTATAAAACATATTCCTCATATTGGAAAATTTTATGCAGTAAAAATATTTTCTTACTTAAATAACTTTTTTTAGGAAATAAACAAAAAAGAATACTTAATTATTTGTAATTTGTAATCGATTTTTTAAAGAGTATTTTAAATAGAGTGTTATTATTTAAACTGCTGTGATACATAAACTGTTCATTATATTAAATCATGCAGTACAATCTGTGAAAACGGAATCATTTTATTATGAAATCCTACGTTAAACGTAAAATTTCGTGGTCCGGTGAAAATAATACAATGCAATTATAACAGATGGTGTACTTGCTTTGACGGAAACCTTTCTAAAACGGAATTTTTCCGGGTCCCTTACAATTCCGTGTTAACATATGTTACTTAATATTAATAGAAACGAAAAATCATTTAGACAATTCCATTCAGAATGTCTTTAAAATTTTTAAATGTGAAAAAGAAAATGTCTCATAAGCACTTTTTGAAGCAATTAACAAAAATTTTCGTGTTTTCATGACTTCATTTCTTTACTGCGTGTAAAGCCTGAAATGAATAGAGTTGACTTTGTTTAAACTAAATCTATCATTTTTAAAGGAATATTCATATATATATCATCTAAAAAAGAAGAAAACTCATTTCGTTCGAAAGAAAGACCAACCGATTAAAATTCATTTCACCTCAACTAAATCCTCTGTCTTTTTTAGTGTAAGATACATAACATGTTTTCTTCTCTTTTTAACAGAGTATTGTATCGTTAAAAATATTGAATTCACTATTCGTTTAAATATTCAAGTATTTAAGAACTCAATATTTTCACGTTGAAACTAAAATTCTTACTTTTTCCACCATATTTTTTGCTTTTTAATCTGAACAGTTAATCAAAATATTCTCATAATTCGTTATTTAAATACATTTGTGCATCCAAAGGTATTTACAAAAAAATGAAGTGTTTGAAAGACAGTTAAGAAAACTAAATGTAATTAAAATACGCAATCATAATCCCAACGGAATTAATAAAATTATATGTATTCACTGTTAAAAATAAATCTGTCAATTCACGGTAAAACTACTGGCAGCAAAGTTGCCGGACTTTTTCCGTTCCGTTAGTACATTTTCCGCTTTGAAAGATAAAGGAAGGGAAAACTCCGTTTGAAGAATCGGTAAGTTTCCGTTATAAATAAACTTGGTTTTTAAAAATGTCATCTCTATTTCTGCTGCCATCTGTTGATCATTACGGGAGTATTTAATAGTTGATATAATGCAAGAACATTTCCTGCCCGTCCTGAGGATCGAACTGGGGATGTTAGTGGTTTGAGCCGAGTGCTTTAGGCGTAAGACCAGCGGGTCCTTGCTAGAGTTAGAGTAGGAAACGATGATAGGGAATTTCTTCAAATCGCAGCTTGGGACTTAAACAATTTGGGGTTTAGAAAACTGGTAATTTTGAAGTTAATTGCGGGGATATTTCGTAATGAGATGATGGTTGAAAACTATAGTATTAATAGAGGATAAAAAACATGAATTATATATATTCTTAATTTGATTGTTAGATGTAAAATATAAATATTATATTTTGAATTAAATTCGATAATTTTTTTTGCTTTTTTGCGAAAATCGATTTTTAATCAACTATTATGTATTTTTTAAATGTGTTCGTTTAGAATATATTTTCAGTGTGGGTGTTTTTTATAACTTTAAAAAATAAATTGCGAATAATTTTAAAGGAATGAGTTTAATTCGAAAGCATTATTTTTGTTTGTTGCTTTTTTAAATAGAATCGATTTTTTTTCACTTAATTTAGCTATTTTATATATATATTAATCTGTTTGTTTAGAATATATTTCAAGTGCGAATATTTTTTTATAACTTTAAAAAATGAATTGCAAATAATATTAAAAGAATGGAAATAATTAATTTTTGCTTTTTTAAATTCGAAAGCACTATTTTCTTGTTGTTGTTTTAAATAAACTTGAAATTTTAATTTATGGAATTTTTAGTTTTTCTGTGCAGCAACATGTCAGTTTTTGAAACATTGAAAATAAACATGCAGCAGATAACGGAATATCTCCGTTGGCTGCTTTCTTATATGAGGAAATTTTCTGCTTTTAACTGAAAATGCCCTTTTGTCATGAAAAGGGACTTTTTCTGTGAAATTCAGGAAAAAAATACCCGTGAATTTCAGATTATTTTTAACAGTATACTATAAAAAAAAAATCCGCCAATTTACGGAAAAAGGACTGGCAGCAGAGATGCCTTAATGTTTCCGTTTTTTGAGGAATGTTCCGTCTTTGTAGTCCATAAATGGAGCGATACAGACGCGAAGGAGTTTAAGCGCATGTGTGGCGATCAAAAATACTGCAATCCCATTGGATGATAGATTTTTACATTAATAATTCCGTAATTGAAACTCTGTAATCTTAAAAGTCTAAAAAGTGTACATTTAGGGATACAGTTTATGCACTTTTTGTACACAATTCAGTTTGCAGTTTTTATGCATAAGTAGAGGTACCAAATACGCTCGGATTTTGTGCACTTTTTTTGCAAACTTTTTCTAGCTGGGCAGCAACAGATATACGGGAGAGATTCCATTTTTCTAACAAAACGGAAACTTTCTGATCAAAATTCACGGAAGACAACCTGTCAATAAACGAAATTTTTTAACAGTGTATGTATATATTATAGTATAGGTGAAATGTTATTTTGTTAAATCTGCATTGTGTTATACACAAGGATGAAATATTATTTTCATTGCTTTAAAATTATTTTTATTAGGTTTTGTGATGTTAGTATGTATTAGATTAATGTTAGTTTAATTGTATTAAAGCATAACTGTTTCTTTTAAAAAAGATTTTGTAAAATATTATCTTTTTACAGATAAATCCGATGATACGACAGAGGACCTAACAACTACAACACATAACAAAGTAACTTTTACAACAACAATCACAACTCATAAAGAAAAAAATAACAAGACGACTACTTCTGGACATAGTATTAAAGCAACAACTGTTACAGAAACATCAAATACGGATAAAATGTCTAAGAGTTCCAGTACAGTAACTAGGAGCACAATTACACCTACAAAAGCTACGACTAAAATTACAAAATCAACCAAAAATGAAGTTGAAACAACAACTAGAGTCTCTCTCACTGATGAGTCCTCTAGATCTGTTGAGATAACATCGGAAACAAATCCGGATGATCACCATAAATATTTCACTGTAACAAATTCTAGACCATCAGTGGGACATACGACGACCTTTGATACAGTCAAAACTTCTCATACACTAACTGATGGTTTAACAACAGTTCCATATACAACAAATACAAAGAATTTTTTTAAAAGCAGTTCTCAGAGTTCACCAAAATTAAGTTCACAGAGTAGTACATCAATGAGTACATCTGCAAGTACTTCAGACGCCAATTCAGGATATACATCAGAAAGACCGCAAATCACTATATCAACATCTACTGCACCAAAAGATAAAACAGCGACCATAGATTTTAAGTCCACTGGCACTTATGAATCAACTACTGAAACCTTAAAAAATACAAGTGCTAACAATGATGATCCTGAGAATGGTAACAAATTATTCTATTACTATCTTCCTATGTAGTTTTGCATTCGTAAATTTAAATCTAATTTTGTCATAAACGTCAGATAGTCTTACGCAGATTTATGAACGAGATAAATTTTAATTGAAAAAAAAAACTGTATTTGACGAGAAAATGAATGCATAACATTTTTTAATAATAGAAAAAGAAAGATAGGAACATAACTTTTATTTTTATAATATCGAGTATACTTATGTGAATAGCCATGATATGATATTTTAATGATTCAAAAATATTATATATTCCTCTAAAAATATCAGAATTGCTTGATACTTATAATTGTTGTGTGATATTTGTGTAGCCGTTAATATTTTAGTGTTGATATTTATCGATATATTAATAATTTTTACCTTTTCCTTGAAATTAAACTTTTTGTAAGAAATGAACTTGGAGTGTTTTTTTATGCATACTTCTAGATAAACATGAACATAATTAAAATTTTATCCTATAAAAATATCAATAATCAAAATACACATGCGGGAAAAATTAAAGGAACAAGTATAGAACCTGATATAATTTGAACAATTTTGCAGCAAAGAGCGTCGTTATTTTGTCAAAATGCGGAATATACTATTTCTGCAAAAAATAAATTTAAGTAAGAACATAAGAAATATGATATAAAGTAGAGTGGGGAAAAGGTTGGTGTTAGAAAAAATTAATAAGGTGTAAGCTGTTCAGTGATTTTTCCTGCTGTATATTAGATTATCCAGGAGGTATTCTAGAAACAAAGTGCATTCACCATGATTAGCATTTCGAAGCGCCTGAAGAGTACTAGGCGAGGTCTTCAGTGATGCAAGTCGACGATTAGTGCGTCCCACACGTGTTCTATCTAATTTAAATCCGAAGGATATTCGAGCCACTCCCTCCAATGGATTTCTTCGCCCTCAAGGTAATCCGTCATTAGTGCATCTCAAAGGGGGGGGGGCGAGAATTATCATCCATTATAAAAGAATTTATTAAAAATTGCACCTTTAAACAGTTTGACAAAAGGATAAAGAATATCATTTCGTCATGTTTCATCATTCATAGTTGCACTCGTAAAAATGTGTAAATCGGTGCGCCACCCATTCCATGATACCACAGTTTTTGTACCAATTACTTTTACGGGTGTTTTTTTTTTTTGAGTTATTGCGCGTGCTTGGCTCTCTGTAGATTGTAACACTTCTGGAATCCCTCACCAAACTAAACAGACACTCATCAGAGAAGAAAACTCGGCTCTGGTCTGTGGTACTCCATTCATTATGACCTCTGTACCGTTGCAACCAAGCGAATTTTCGCAGCCCGAGTTAGTGGGATACAAATCTCTATAAAACGCCATTATAATACGCCATTTCTCATATTCCGCCAAATACCTTCTCAACAACATGTTACACATTCAACATGCCAAACATTTTATCTAATTACTCGTACAAAATCCTTGAAATAAGAATTTGAAAAACCCCTGAACGCCTTCCCACGCGTGACGAAAGGACGGGTACTAAAATTTACATGTTACTGTGTAGCGAAGGTGAATCTTATTGGACTACATGACAACAATGACTCTGATCTATCAGCCGACTATCTTTCTTTGGGCTTAATTTAATAAAATTTACATAAAGCATTTTTTTAGAATTCTCCCTATAATTTTTCCCGCCGGTGTACAACTTCTTCAAGCATTTATAAGCCAAAAATTATTTTAAAATGCTGAAAGTGTCACACCATGCGTAAATAAAAACAGTCTACATCAGAATTATACCAACTGATAAGCATTTTATTTAATTTAATTTTGTAAAATATTTTAAATTAAGGATACGTTTCACTCACAACTTTCTTTTAGTAATTTCTACAGAGATACAATGTATTATTTCTGTCTACGTAAGTTATATTTAAATTAAACGTTTTTACGTTTTAATCTTATGTATAATAAAATCTTTGCTATTTTTGGACCAAATCAACTTTAGCCAATTGCTTTCAATATAAAACACTCACAGCAGCTTGTTCCAGGCTCTTCTTTTAAACAGTAAACTTACATAAAAGAAAAAAAATATATGTTCAACCCATTCAAGTTAAACTTTCAATACTTGTTTTAACTTACAAATAACAAAATGAAAAATATAAGCAGCAAACCCTCCATAGCGGACACCTCTTTTACTTTTTAAATCCTCAACACATGTGTATTAATACATTTTTACCTTTAGAAAACGGACATCTCCGAAAAGCGGGACATTTTTGCGGGCCCGAGGTGACCATTATTCAGAGGTTTCACTGCACATATAATTAATTCGTAAGATTTAAAACTTGTTAAAATTTCAGAAGATTTAGTTTATTTAAAAATACATCTGTCTTATTTTTTAAAAAAAAAGAAAAGAAAACAGAAATTTATCTGCAGTTTTCCGTTGATGTATTTACACCAGATTCATCATTATAATATTTGCAAAACTTTATTTTTCCATAGTTTTTTATGGTTTCACCATCTTAGAATAATGGTGTACAGTTTTTTCAATCAATCTTCTAAATGCTATGTTTACCCCCTGAGCAGAACATAGTTTTGCCAGCACTACAATGTTGTTTGAGCCACTACATTGTCTTCTTATCTTTGTAAAGCAAAAAACTAAAGTAGATAAATTACACCAAATTATATTAATGCACAAATTCATTTTTCTTTTCAAATCTGTTATTTGTGTTTCTACTGATTATTTACTATTAATATTCTTCTCCCTGATTATTTTAGATATTAACAGAACAAATGAATCATCTCAAACTGTTACAACATACGCTTCATTGGGAGCAGCGTGTTTCGCTGCATTGGTTGCTTTTGCAGCTGGAGGTTGGTACATAAGAAGGTAAAACTTTCAAATCTTTCAGCTAGAAAATTAGTTTTAAAGAATCTGTATTAAAACATAGTAGTATATGTCTTATATATACTATTAGTAGTATATAAAGTACACTTTTGAATGGATTATAGTTATATAATTTAAAAAAAATATGTTATTATATATATATATATATACAATGTAGATTAAAAAAAAAAAGAAAGAAAGGGAGATGAAAAATTAACGCTGGAAATTAGTTGCATGTAGACTTTAGGCAAATTTGGTTATACGAAAATCCAAAATAATCTCTGTTTCACTTTTATTGTCATAATAATTGTTAGTCAAAACTTAAGAGGAGATTAAAACATGTAACTACACCTTTCAAGGCTGTTCGCTTCGAATGACGACACGGCACCAAGTTAACAATAAACACACCAGTTTATTAATTTACTTTAAGAAGAGGAAAAGCAGTAGAGTAGATAAATTTAATTTAGCAGAATATGAAAAATCTAAGAGCTGAAGAAATCCTTTCCCATTTAACTAAAACTCAAGAACTTAACCTAACTCACGATGTTTTTAAAACAACTCTTCTAAAAGCAAAATCCTCACTTTCTGTTTTTTAACTAAATAGACTCCATAGATCCTAAATATTATTTTATTCTAAGTACAGAAAAACACAACTTCTTACAAAAACCCGTAATCTTGGAGTAATTCTGTTTTCCACTTGCCAAACAACCATTACATCAAGTTCAGAAGAAGGCTCTTCCTCTACCACATGTTGTTAATTACCTTCTACGGTAAGATCCACAAGAAATCCGAAGTCTCTTGCTAACACCTCACTATTTTTATGCACTACACAACCACAGTAACTTAATTAACATGTCTTTGCAAAATAACTGTGACAACCAATTCCAGAATTTCATTCGCACTTTGCGTAACTTAAAGAAACACAGAATATATTTCTCATCCTCACACAATTATTAGCGATTCAAGACAACGCAATCGCTCGCAAAATCACAAATCTCCCTTGTCCTCTAGAATACCTTGTAAAAGAGTAGCCAGGCATACTGCCACAAAGTGTGATTTGGATGCATACTAGCAAGGCTACACTAGATAGATACCGGGCTTGCTCATTCATTATCATGACATCACAAAAGGTGGCTGGCCGCGACCAACGATTGGTGCAAAGCGACGAGCCCGTCGTTTTGTGCCAATCGTTGTATGTCTTCCATTTTGTGGTTTCACTTTGTACCAATCGCTGGTAGCGGCCAGCCACCATTTGTGACGTCATGATAATGAATGAGCAAGCCCGGTATCTAGTGTAGCCCTGATACTAGGCTTACAGAATTGTGAGGTAGTAGGGACATTACATTATGAGTTTCTCATTTTCTAAATCGGAACATTTACACAGATAGAATTGTATCTAGAGTGCATAAAGGGTGGGAAATGTATAAGTTACGCAATCATTTAATTTCTAAACGGATATGGCTACAGTTATAAAAGTGGTGTCTTCACATAGGAAAGTGAGAATGTGTTGCGCAATAGAATCCTTCGCTTATCTGATTATACTCGCAAATTCTGTTTAATGTCAACCCGAACATGACAAAAATTTTTATTTTGACCTTCCACCCGACCCGAAATCCACAGTCCATACCTTTTACTCACACTTCTTCTCTGCAACGAAATCAACAATGTAGCATCGATGCAAGATGAAAAAAAAAATTCCCACTTTTCGCTTCCAGTTTAGGCTATTCATGGGTATAGAGTATCGTTTCCTACTAAATCGTTGACGCTAAACAAAATTTACTTCCTGAAAATTCTGTCGATCTGAGATTCTTCTGTTGATGTTTGGATCATTCTTCCCAATGACCTTAATTGTACTGTAAATGTGTTGAAAGAATTCAATTAGTTGTGTTACAGAAAAGTGTTTGATGAGCTCAACACTAACAAGGAAAGTGCCAAGCTTGGTAATCACATATTTTGATTATTTTTATATTTGTTGTAGGGTAGAACCCCCTTAGTCTCAGGTTCAATGGATTTTATAAAACGCTCCTTATTTCTTGAGAAATGGGGGGGGGGTCTAATATTATAACGTAACTTAAGTACTTACTTTGTAACAAAATAGCTGCGTTGGCCATAGCTCAATTGGTATGGCGTCTGCTCGTTGTTCAGAGCCCGAACGCGCTACGTTTATTTTTCTCATTTTTTTTAATATAAATATACTTGCAATTATAATTTAATAATTTCAATAAAAAATTTTGTTAACATAATTAAATTTTAATTGAGCATTTTTTATTTAAAAAAATATTAATAATTTTTCATCATTTAAAGAGTTTTAAAAAATTGGATCTATTATTGACTTGTAAAAATTCAAAAATCGTTACAAAATCAGCATATTTACTATCAAATTATAGAATTCTTCTCCCATCGCAATAGAAAACGAAGATATTTCAGATGCTGGATTATTTGTTAAAAATCCATTGTTTTGCAATAAAATTTTACAGTACTTCAACGCATTTCAGACATCACTTTTCTGATTTTCATCGAATCCCGACACTTCAGATTGATCTTCTTGTGAACTACACTTTGCTTCTTCCATTTTTATACGATTATAAGCTGTCATAGAATCATACGCACTTGTACAATAAAGATTTTAAACAAAAACCTCTTAACTGCACCAAACTAAAAAAAAAAAAAAAAAAAAAAAAAAAGAATTAACCAAAGTCTGTTGTGACGCCCTCTAGTTACAATAAAATAAAACATAACTATGTTGTAATGTAATTCTTATGCTAAATTTTAATATAATTATACTTCTTACTTTAAAAACAGAGTAGTATTATCATCGCATTGGCTTCCCTTGTTAAGGCAATTTATAAGTAATGTTTCGTTACAATCACGAATTGACACAATTATTCAATATCGTTGCATTGATAAAGTATATATGGAATACATTTTAAAAGTGATTTTAAAATAAATCAAAAATACTAAATTAAAATTTAATTATGTTAATAAAATTTTCTATTGAGATTATTAAATTATAATTGCAAGTATATTTATAAAATTTTTTAGAAAAACAAACGTAGCGCGTTCCGGCATCGAACCTGGGCCCTCGGAACAAGGAGCAGACGCCATACCAACTGAGCTATGACACAAAGCAAGTATTTAAGTTGTGTTATAATATAAAAATTCCCCATTTCTCGAAAACTAAAGAGCGTTGTATAAAATCCGTTGTACCTGAGACTAAGGGGCTTCTACCCTACAACATATATAAAAATAATCAAAATCTGTGATTACCAAGCTTGGCACTCTCCTTCTAAGTTTCCCTCTTTCTTGTAGTTTTCCATTTGAAGAAAATAAATTATCTCATATGTAATTGCCATACATTTTATTACTCTGAAATAAAATTAAAAAAAAAAACGATTAAAAGTAATGATGCTTATATTGTAAAACAGTATACAAGGCTCTCACATATTCTACTTTCGAATAACACTACAGTAAACTGTCAGAGGCGGAATCTATCGTGACCAAGAAATTTTCCGTCGTAAACAGTATTCCGCCTTGGACAGTTTACAGCATTGGAAATCCTTCTGTGAGACTTTAAAATCTTTCCTTGTTCCGTCTTACTGTATTTTCGAATGATAATAACCCTCTTTGCCTTAATTATTAACAGAAATTTTGCAATTAAATAGATTATTATTTGGAAACAGTAGTTCTCAAATGTAGGAAGTGTGTAAGTCTGGTTGCTATTCCCCCTTCCCCCAATCTGAATTTTTAAAAATTTCATAGAACAATATATAAATATACATTAACGTATAGAAATTGCTTGATTACCACATTTAAAATTAGAAAAACAATACCAATAATCCCCATCATCAAACTAAAAAAATTAGTAATAAAATAAAAAAAAAAAACCTGTGATGTTAACTGCAATAAAAATTGTATTTATATTTTGTTTTAAGCTCATTAATTTAATTTTCATCCGTTTTAGAATAAAATAAAAGATCTAAACCTAAATATAAAGTTAAAAGCAAAATGTATTATCATCTTTTATTTATTTTATTTTTTAAGATTTTATTTTTCATTTGTTTATTAAAATATGTTATACTACATGCGTTGATTTAAGTGTAACTGCTAGAAAGAAATCAACTATCCCCTATCAGATTTCGACAACTATTACTCCTATAAAAGTGATACATTTAAGCTTTTAAGCATTCAATTTAGGCTTAGAACTTTTATTTTACACTCAACGAATGAAAACTAAACTAAAGTCCATAAAAAGAAATATGAACTCAACTTTCATTGCGGTATGGATTACTGCAAGCAATACAGCAAATGAATTATTAAAATATTTTTTTAATTTACCTTTTCTTCCTTAGAAAATCATCGCGACGTACTTCTCGTCTGTTTGTGTTATTCTCTATCTGGAGGCACGGCAGTGCCTCCGCCAAGTCAAGAGAGGACAGCCGTAAGCATACTTTTCTGGAAGCAACTCAGGGCACTTTTGACCCCCCCATATCTCCGCGCTGGAGTATCCCAAAAATTTTAAACTTCAATTATAGAGAGTATTTGGCCCACAGGACCAAAATTTAAAATTACAACTTTCTGTCTTTTCTAGTTCAGGCGATATATGAACTCAAACATTCGATTTTTTGTCACTTCTTACTCACTCGTTCACGCGTCATCAAAAAGATTGGGTAGATCCCGTAGCCCCAGAAACTTGACATTTGGAAAAAAGGTAGTGTTTAGGATACAAAGAAAGGAAAAATTATAAAATCCAGAAAATTCGAAAAAAAAGCATTCGAAAATTCAACAAATTCCATCAAAATTGAAAATTGAAAATAATACGATCTTGTAGTCTTGGAAACTTAAGATTTGGTGTGAAGGTAGTGTTTAACATCCAGAAAAAGAAAACATCAAAAACACCAAAAAAATCGAAAGCAAAATTGAAAAAATCGAAGAAATTGAAAAAAAACCGAAAATTTGAAGACAATCCGATTTTGTTGCGCTAGAAAATTCAAATTAGGAATAGGTAGTATTTAGGATACAGAAAAAGGAAAATTAAAAAAATCCAGAAAATTCGAAAAAAAAATAAAAAAAATCGAAAAAAATTGAAAAAATGAAAATAATTTGATACGATAACGCTCGTATTTATAAATTAATTTGGATGAAACTAATTGTGGGTATTAAGCTCACCAATGCCTCGACCGAGTTCGTTGGCCAGCTTGGTCCGCCATCTTGTTTCAAGATGGCGGCCACGGAAAATTTTAAAGCTAAAATAAATATACAAAAAAGTTAAAAAATCAAGTTTATTTTTTAATTAGGTGTTAGGACTTGATACAAGGATTCCAGAGCATTTTTTGTTTTACCTCTATCTTAAAAATTGGCTGAGATAGAGCAGTTTGAAATTCTAGGGTGGCTGACATTTTGAAACAAAACAGCACATTACAAAAAACCAACGATAAATTTATGGTCAATAATGGTCAAGCAGGTGCAATCCTGAATGAATACTCCGTGTTATTATAACTGTAACTTTGACTTCGAAATTTTGATACGTTGCATTTTCTATTTGTTGATATTTTTGAACTATGATTTACGCTAAGTGAAATGTTGTTGTTGAAGAGGGATTTTCCATGTAAATACGAAACGTCCAATTTTAATATGTTTTTAATGTTTTATGAAAGTGTATTGTAATGTCTGTAATTTTAATGATTTTAATATAAATTTATAAGTTTTAGTGAACGCGATTTCTCGCAAATTATTTTCTTTCATTGTTATAATCATTTTCCCAATCATACGCATAAAACTATATATTCATATCCATTAGCGCCAAATTCTCGCCAAATTTGGCGACAATTGGCGAACTCTCGCCAAATTTGGCGACAAAAATAAGTCTTCATAAATGAAGCCAACTTGGCTATAGCTCTATAATTTGGCGAATTTCTTATTCAAATTCAGTGTAAACGAATCTTTTGTAAACGGTTTCTTTGCATTTTAACTTGCTGTTTTCGAGTAACATTAGCTAACATTTTAAAACGAAGATATAGGAAAGCTACCTTTTCCTGCCGGTACAGGCCGGAGGACTTTTTTATGAGTTGTCGGATGCAATCTATGTTTTGCATTAAATGAAGTAAAACATTGAAAAACAAATCCCACAGGATTGGGATAGTTTGTTTTAGATAGATTTTAAGATAATTGTCCTATTAGCTAGTACACCTTCCGTTATTGTTTTGTGTTATTTTCCCCGGATTATGCTTTTCTTTTCTTTTGTTTACGAATTTTGTAATAGAAAAGTTCGCTATAGACTGGCTACGTTATAGACCTTCTTTTTTTTATAGACAGGTTCATTTTCTTTCACAGGCTTTACTCTATTTAATTCATATATGAAATATTTGTTGTTAAAAGATGTTGGTCGCACAAAAATTTTCACATCTCTCCGTCCCGCCCGACATTGCTGGTTTGTTATGGCTTGATAGTCCTTTCTAAATAAAATCATGGTGATTCTAAGATTCTCTTGATTTATCTCTAAATTGAACATAAACGATCCTAAGAAAACGGATGAATGAATTACTATATTGGCATGAGGAAATTTAATTGCAGAAAAATGGAGCATATAGCTAACATTAAGTCTAATAGGAAAACCACAGCCTTGGCAAGATCTGGAGGCACGGCAGTGCCTCCGCCAAGTCGAGAGAGGACAGCCGTAAGCATACTTTTCTGGAAGCAACTCAGGGCACTTTTGACCCTCCCATATCTCCGCGCTGGAGTATCCCAAAAATTTGAAACTTTGTTTTTCTAGAGTATTTGGCACACAAAACCAAAATTTAAAATTACAACTTTCTGTCTTTTCTAGTTCAGACGATATATGAACTCAAACATTCGATTTTTTGTCACTCACTCACTCACTCGTTCACGCGTCATCAAAAAGATTAGGTTGATCCCGTAGCCCTAGAAACTTGACATTTGGAAAAAGGGTAGTGTTTAGGATACAAAAAAAGGAAAAATTATAAAATCCGGAAAATTCGAAAAAAAAAACATTCGAAAATTCAACAAATTCCATCAAAATTGAAAATTGAAAATGATACGATCTTGTAGTCTTGGAAACTTAAGATTTGGTGTGAAGGTAGTGTTTAGTATCCAGAAAAAGAAAACATCAAAAGCACCAAAAAAATCGAAAGCAAAATTGAAAAAATCGAAAAATTTCAAATAATCCGATTTTGTTGCGCTAGAAACTTGGAATTCGGAATAAAGGTAGTATTTAGGATGCAAAATAAGGAAAAATTAAAAAATCCAGAAAATTCGAAAATAAATTCAAAAATTCGAAAAATTCGTAAAAAAATTGAAAAAATTAAAATAATTTGATTTTTAGCCTTAGAAACTTAAAATTCGCAGTAAACATACTGTTTAGGATTCAGAATAAGTTAAAATAAAAAACGCAATAAAATTCGAAAATAAAATCAAAAAGTCGGAAAAATCAAAAAATAAGGAAAATTTGAAAATAATTCGATTTCATAGTGCTAGAAACTTGAAATTTGGAAAAAAAAGGTAATATTTAAGATACTAAATAAGGAAAAATTAAAAAATATGCATAATTCAAAAAATACCCATAAATTAGTGCAGACGATATATGAACTCAAAGTTTCGATTTTTAGTCACTCACTCACTCTTGCGTCATCAAAAATATTGGGTAGATCCCGCAGCCACAGAAACTTAAAATTTGGAATAAAGCTAGTGTTTCGGATACAAAGAAAGGAAAAATTATAAAATCCGGAAAATTAAAAAAAAAAAAAAAAAAAAAAAAACATTCGAAAATTTAAAAAAATCGAACAAAATTGAAAATTGAAAATAACACGATCTTGTAGTCTTAAAAACTTAAGATTTGGTGTGAAGGTAGTGTCTAGAATTCAGAAAAAGAAAACATCAAAACCCAAAAATAAATTAAAAATAAAATCGAAAAAAATGGAAAAATTTCAAATAATCAAATTTTGTTGCGCTAGAAACTTGGAATTCGGAATAAAGGTAGTATTTAGGATGCAAAATAAGGAAAAATTAAAAAATCCAGAAAATTTGGAAAAAAAAATCAAAAATTCGAAAAATTGGAAAAAAATTAAAATAATTTGATCTTTTGGCCTTAGAAATTTAAAATTCGCAGTAAAGATAGTGTTTAGGATTCAAAATAAGTTAAAATAAAAACGCAATAAAATTTGAAAATAAAATCAAGAAATCGAAAGAAATCGAAAATTAAGGAAATTTTGAAAATAATTCGATTTCATAGCGCTAGAAACTTGAAATTTGGAATAAAGGTAATATTTAAGATACTAAATAAGGAAACATTAAAAAATATGGATAGTTAAAAAAATCGAAAATTTCAAAAAAAAAAAAAAAATAAGAAAAAAGAAAAATAAGAAAAAGAGAGAAAATGAAAATAATATGATCTCGTAGTCTTAGAAACTGACAATTTTGTGTAAAGGTAGTGTTTAGGATTCAGAAAAAGAAAAAATTAAAAACACAACAAAAATTGAAAAAAAAAATCGAAAAAAAAAAACGAAAATTTGAAAATAATTCGATTTTGTAAAGCTAGAAACTTAAAATTTGGAATAAAGGTAGTATTTAGGATACACAAAAAGAAATAAATAAAAAATCTGTAAAATTCGAAAAAAAAATTCGAAAATCCGAAAAATTAAAAAAAATTCGATTTTGTAGCTTTAGAACTTCAAATTCGGCGTAAACTTATTGTTTAGGATACAAAAAAAGGAAAAATTAAAACACAATAAATTCGAAAATAGAATAAAAAAACTCGAAAAAGATCGGAAATTTCAAAATAATTCGATTTTGTAGCTCTAGAAACTTGAAATTTGTAATAAAGGATACAAAATAAGAAAAAATTAAAAAATCCAGAAAATTATAAAAAAAATTCGAAAATATCAAAAATTGAAAATAATTTTATCTTGTAGTCTTAGAAACTTAAAACTTGGTGTAAAAGTAGTATTTACTATTCAATAAAAGGAACAATTAAAATATTCGTTAAATTCGAAAATAAAATCGAAAAATCGAAATATCTTTAAGAAATCGAAAATTCGAAAACAATTTGATTTTGTACTGCTAGAAACATTAGTTTTAAGATAATTGTCCTATTAGCTAGTACAACGCCCCTAATTGTTTTATGTTATTTCCCCCGGATTATGGTTTCTTTTCTTTCGTTTACGAATTTCGTTATAGAGAAGTTCCGCTATAGACTGGCTACGATATAGGTGATTTCTTTATAGACAAGTTTGTTTTCTTTCACAGGTTGTACTCTATGTACTTCACATATGAAATATGGATTGTTAAATGTTGTCATCCCCACAAAAATTTTCACAGCTCCCCCTACCCTCCCGACATTACTGGCTGGTTATGGCTTGATAGTCCTTTCTAAATAAAATCATGGTAACTCTAAGATTCACTTGATGTATCTCTAAATTGAACCTAAATGATCCTAAGAAGACGGATCAAATAATTACTATATTGGCATGACAATCAGGTAACTTAGAATTAAAATCGAAAAATCAATAAATTTATAAAAAGTCGAAAATTTGAAAATAATTCGATTTTGTAGTCCTAGAAGCTTGACATTTGGCAGAAAGGCAGGGTTTAGTACACAAAGTAAGGAAAAATTAAAAAATCTGTAAATAATAAAAAAAAAGACTAAAAAAACGAAAAAAAACATCGAATAAAGGAATATAATTTGATTTATTGGAAATTTCCGGCTTTCTTTTCACACTAAAAAGTTATTTTATGTTAAATATCAAGTATCTAGGGCTGCGAGTAATATCTCAAATGGATAGCACCTATCCTGGAAGCAATTGAGAGTACTTTTGACACCCCCCCCCTCCCATAACTTAGTGCTTGCCTAGGAACCTGAAATCTCTTTTTATCTACAGTACTTTGCAAACGAAACTAAAGCTTCAAATTTTTGATACCTGTAAATAATAGGGACAGAGTGTGGGCTTAGCGAAAATCAGTGGATGATCTCAAGAAAAGGAGAAAATCAAGAAAAGGAGGATTACTTACAAAAAGAAGTGAAATCTCATCAAAAAGTCACCTGTAAAAAATGCAGCCAAGTCTCGTAACTCATTTACCGTAAAAAGTACTGAGATCGTATAAAGCCAAGTTTGACTATCTTATTAACTCTGAAATTTTCATTCGCAAATCACTCCTAGTCTCTACATCTTTATTTAATTATTATTTTGTGACTTGGCAATTACGCATCACAGGGAAGTTATTACACCTTACTATGTTATGGAATAGGATGGGATAATTTAATTAAGGCAAATTATATACGCACAGGGAAGTTATTACACTTTAATATGTTATAGTATTATTTGATTAAGACTAACTATATACATCACATTCTCGTGCTACGTAATTGCCAAGTCACAAAATAATAATTAACTAAAGATGTAGAGACTAGGAGTGATTTGCGAATGAAAATTTCAGAGTTAATAAGATAGTCAAACTTGGCTTTATACGATCTCAGTACTTTTTACGGTAAATGAGTTACGAGACTTGGCTGCATTTTTTACAGGTGACTTTTTGATGAGATCTTCTTTGTCTAAATAGCGCGGCAACAAGATCTGCGTGTACGGCTTTTACCTTTTCACTTCAAGTTATTTTCAAGCCTGGTTCAAGGAACATCTTGCTTGATTTATCATGGGACATTTCGCAAGCTTTAAGTTGACTTGAATGATTCTTGAATTACCGAGCATATGTTGTCGTGTTCAATTCAATGAAAAATCAAACTTGATTCAAGAAAGTGTGCACTGGGAATAGTTTGCTTCATCAGCTTCATCTACTGTGCAAAAATAACGGATAAATGCAAATTTTGTAAGATGATCTTGATACACTAAAATAAATTTCACATCACGACCAGCACTGGATTGCATATATATCAGGTTGACTTAGCATGGATAATTCATTTTACTATGCAAAAATGGCTTGAATACAATTCCCATGTTCATGGGTTTTGTTATCTTTTTGACCATGGTTCACATAGTCTGAAATACGCAACGGTAGATTCTACCGTCACGTTCGTGTACTTAGATTCACTTCCTTAATTCAGGATCTTTCACCATGGTCAATAGTTATATGCGCATCTTGTATGGCATTGAACAGTTGATCAAAAGTAACATAGTACAGAATTTCTGTTTTTTTTTTCTGTAGATATTGGCGCTTTAAGTTTCTCTTCGCCTCCTATGGTGAGAATATAGCGTGTAGACGGTGTATAATGAACTGTTTGTGTTTCCTTAACACATTTAGCTTATTTCACTTTATTTATTAAAGAATTGTATCCCTGACTTACTAAATAAAAGTTGTTTCCCTTCTTATTATTTACTAATTCATACAAAATATAATAAAACTTTTGTCTACATATCACTCATTTTTTCGAACGAAATAAGAAAGCGCTAATTTTATTATCAAATTAGTATACTGCGGCCATCACAAAACACACTACATTATATTATCCTAATATATTAATTTAAATAGCATTGTTACACACCAACATTTACGAATTATAGTGCCTTTCTTTAAATTAAACGTGGAGTTAAAGTGATCAGTGGATAAAAACACTGTTCAACAGCGCCCCTTGTTGGATATATAAATACAAAATCGGACTAACATATATAATTGATAACTTCAAATATACAATTTGCTTCATTTCTTTCCAATAGAAACTCAGATACCGCTATAATGTTCATCGTAAAAATATAACATAGCAGCGCTCTGTGTTAAGAAAACAAAGTCAGAATTAAATCAACATAATTTTTAATATGTGTCTTACATATTAAATTTGGGGAAATTCCATCCCATAGATGCCCAGATATAGCTATCATGGAAATCATTAAAAGCACAGAACAGCAATGCCCGCTGTTGGGCTATATGAACGAAAACCTAATCAGTACCTAGTTACATCGTGATCTAACTGAATAATCAAGTTTGATGAAATGGAATCGTGTGGATGCTGAGATGTAGCTATCACGGAAATAGCGAAAAACATTAGAATAGCAGCGTCACATGTTGTGCGAAATATACCCAAACCTAATCAGGGCCAATTTATGTCAACGTCTAACTGAATCTGAAGTTTGATTAAATTCCGTTCATAAGTTCTCGAAATAAAGCAGTTAAAAATGTGTGTCACAGACAGATAGACAGACATTTTCCCAAAAATTGTCAAATTTTCTTCAATTTATTCCAAAATATGTAAAGCCATGAAAAATGGAAGTCTAAAATTTTCATGATTCTAATACTTTCTTATTATAAGTATGCCACAGTAAATGTGATTAATCCGGTGATTATGTATAATTACCGGTGATTATTCGTAATCACCACTAATATTGGTAAATGGGATAAATTTCCGGTTAGTTTATAAAATCCCCAACTCGTAATGAGGAATGTAATAAAAGTCTATAACTTTACCAAAAATCATTCAGTTTGCGCAGCTGCATTTGCATAAATTTGTGTGAAAGTTGTCAAAAGAAATCAAAGGTACCCAAGAAAGGACTTGTTAGGCCAATGGTGTTTCAAGAGATAAACTCAAGTTGCCAGGTAGACTTAGTTGGCATACATACATAAATTACTTACCGCTGCTTGAATGAATTTTATGCATTCTAGAGATTGCTGTACAACGCGTTTCATGCGTCCAGTGATGATTTTTTTCGGTTAAAGTACGCGAAGCGTACATACATAAATTACTGACTGCTGCTTGAATGAATTTGATGCATTCTAGGGATTGCTGTACAGTGAGTTTCATGCGTCCATTGATTTTTTTCGGTTAATGTACGCGAAAGTTTAGTGGTAATTATGCATAATCACCGGTTTGTTACAATTATTATAACACATATAACAGAAAGAGAAAAAAAAGGTGCGTTTAGATTGTAGCCTAGCCGTTCACACCCGTCCAAACTTGTCCGAAATTGGGCTGCATCTGGCGCGAACAGGAAAATGCACGCGCAGATAAGTGGACAAGCTCATTTCCTTTTTTTCGGGCTTTTACTAAAAGGAGTAGGTAAATCCTAGCATATACCGAAATAGCTTGATAAAAGCCCAAAATGGTACCATTAAGAAGCCTGCTTCGGTCTTTTACCAATTCACTTCGGTAAAGGCTAGGATTTGCCAGTAAAAACAAGAATTTCTCAGACTTCGGGTTTTGACTGTAACACACACTACATATACAGGGTGATTATTAAAAAAAACTATCCCGACATTTGAGCCCCTAACTATCATACCGTTCACAGAAACTGAATGAAATTTTGGTTTAAAGTATTTTGAAGTGTGCGCTCAAGAATCATTTCAACAGTTAAATTCTAACAGTTTACAGTGACAAAATTTCGAACTTTTCAAATGGCAACTCCTACTTTTAGGTAGATTTCGTAAGAAATACTACCTATTACATTCTCACCTAAGTTGGAAATTTTGAAAAAATTTTGCAGATCATCGCCGATCATGACTCCCAGAACCCAAAACCACCCCCAGTTCAAAACTTTATCTATCTATCTATCTATGTCACTTTTTTCTGACCACGATAACTGGAAAAATTCTGCATAAATCTCTTCCAAACTGATACATAAAATCAAGAGACATAAAATCTCGGTCAAGTTCGTTAATGGGCAAAATCGAACCAAGAGGGGGGAAATGGAGGGGCTTTTTGTGAAAACAGAAAACCCCCCATAATTTCTTAATTATTATACGTATCGAATCCGTTTAAAATTATTATTACTTCTAGGAAAAGGGCCGAAAATTTATGTATGACAGATTTTTGATATAATTAAAAATGGCCCCAAGGTGGGAAAAAGGGGGGTTTTAGAAGAAAAAAATCATAGCTTCGTCAATTCACAAGATATCAAATCCGCGTAAATTTATTATAAATCCTCTTAATATTATCTAAAACTTTTATATTGACAAGTTTTTTATAGGACCAACCGTTATAGCAAAAAAAAATTAAAAACAAAAAAATCCCTGCCGGCTCCGCCTGCAAACAAGTTATTTTTCGAAGTATGCGGTTCCAACTCCCGCATCTTTTCGAAACTGATACATAAAATCAAGAGGCATAAAATCTCGGTCAAGTTCGTTAATGGGCAAAATCGAACCAAGGAGGGGGGGGGGATGGGGGGGAGCTTTTGGTGAAAATAGAAAAAACCCCATAATTTCTTAATTATGATACGTATCGAATCCGTTTGAAGTTATTATTACTTCTAGGAGAACGGCCGAAAATTTATGTATGACAGATTTTTTATATAATTAAAAATTCCCTTAAGGGGGGGGAGGGGGGTTTTAGAAGAAAAAAATTCATAACTTCATCAATTCCCAAGATTTCAAATCCGCTTAAATTTATTATAAATCCTCTTAATATTATCTAAAACTTTTATACTGACACGTTTTTTATAGGAACAACTCTTATAGCAATATATATATATATATATATATATATATTCCTGCTGGCTCCACCTGCAAACAAGTTAGGCTTCGAAGTAGGTGGTTCCAACTGCCGCATCATCGCAAAAAGGTCATTTCTTCCGCAATTCCCGACAAACAGACGCCCCACGGTCTGCGTCTTCGAAATCTACCTGTGCCTGTAGGCCGAGCCGTCAGGGATTTTTTAAAATTAGAATGTGATCTTCATAGTGAAAAACCATAAAAAACATTAGAACGGTACCTGTAGCACGAAAATCTCCGGCGCTAGACAGACTAAGAAGAAAAGTGAAAACAACCAATAAGGACAGAGAAGCAACAGAAAACAAAACATTTTATTATGTTTTACAAATTTTCCACTTCACACACGATGACACTTTGCATGTGGCAGATGGTGGATAGCACTGGACAATAGAATGTTTTACTTTCTATTGCTTCTCTGTATTTTATTGGTTGTTTTCACTTTTCTTCTTAGTCTGTCTAGCGTCGGCGATTTTGTGCTGCAGGTACCGTTCTAATGTTTTTTATGGTTTTTCACTTATGAAGATCACATTCCAATAAAAAAAAAGTAAGTGTTGCTATTTGAAATTTTCGAAATTTTGTCATTGTAACTGTAATTGTTAGAATTTAACTGTTGTTTTTCATATGAGTTTTGAGCGCATACCTCAAAATACTTTAAAGCAAAATTTCATTCAGTGTCTGTGAATGGTATGACAGTTATAGGAGCTCATATAGCGGGATAGTTTTTTTTTATAATCACCTGTATATACAATGCATGCGTTTTTGCATTTTTTTAGTAATCAAATCTGGAGACAGGGATTTCTATTTGGGTTCTTTATTGAATTGGGATTAATATGAAGTAGATCCCGGGTTACTCATCAAAGAAGAAAAACTGATTATCGGGGAACTGTAGCTTCCATTTTCACACGAAGAGACAAAAAAAGTAGATTTCGCTGTTACTTCCAGCATTCCTTACGTTTTTAATTTGTACACCAAAAAGACGAGCGCAATAAAATATATTGCAAAACAAATGAAATTTAATATATATACGCTAAAACCAGATATTCCACGTAGCAAAGAATGAAGTGAGCAAGTTTATTTATTTCTGTATGTAAAGAGCGTAATTAGAAACATCCAAGTTTTTTCCAGATATGAAATATCACATCATTCGATGGTTTTGTGTAACCAAGTCGTTAATATTTTAGATGTCATTTGATCCGAAACTAAGATTTAATTTTTAAAACTAATTAAATACTTTTTTTTAATTTAAATTTTTAATGAAATTTCAAAGCAGTTCTTATTTCTTGTATGTATAGGCTCGGTGAATTAAAATAAGTAAATAAAACAGTTATATAGGTTTATGTGTTATCAATTGGAATAAATATCTATAATAGTTACTTTTACTAATCTTATCTGTTTTAATTCATTCCTTCTGAAAATAATGTAATTTGAATGAATATTTATTAGTTTAATTTGTCGTTAATTACACATTACTTAAATAAGGTTGCTGGAAAATTAGCAAAAAATATAATATTGTTTACAGAGGCGTATCCAGGATTTAATTTCGGGGGGGGGGGGGTGACTTAAATTTCGATAATGTTCTGAGTCTTACGAAATATGTTGAACTGCGTTATGTTATATTGTCAGGGGAGCAGGTACCGGGCATTGTCAGGGTGCAATAGGAAGCCATTTCGTCATTCTGCGGTTCTCCTTGATGATAACCGCAGCTGTGTTAATCATTGTCTCTGTGATGGACGTTGAAGGTCGTCCCTCACCAGTGGCGTTGAAAAGTGATAATGGATTGTTTCATATACTTTCATTTAAAAGAAAGTCATTGTAGCTTATAATCTATAAAGTTGTCTCCTTCTCCCCTAAATTCTGGCTACGAATCTTGCTTGACTATAAAAATTAATATTGCTTGGGACAATCTCAAACAATTGTTTTTCATAATTTGTTTTCTATTTTAGGATAAATTCTATTACTGCCAAGGCACGTGAGGCACTTTCCCAGAACCCACATATTTAAGGGGCCCAAAAATTTATGGTGTTTCAAATCAATTTTATTGTAAACAATCTTAATAGAGTAAGAAATTAAAATTTCTAGATTCATTACACAAGTTACGTAAGCTAAAATTGTCAGTGATATCATAAGTATATTTATAATTTTTCTTCTCATTTGAAGATTTAAGTCTCTCATAGTGCGCCCAATTTATTTCAGCTTCTTCATATGTGTTTTAAACTTGTTTAAAAATGCTTTTATTTTATGACTAACTTATTTATAAAATATCATTTTCTTTGGGTTGCGTATGTTTTTAAAGTTCGTGCAACATTAGTTCATGTTTATTTAACATGATATTTGAGTCTGTCAAGTTAATTTTTACGAAGAAATTTCAATAATAATAATAATAATAATCCAACTTCAGTTCACATTTATTCTCAGTGTTTTATTTAAATAGGTGCATTACATAGTTATATTCATACACTTCTCATTCACAGTATTTGTAAAAATGTGATAATCTACGATTAGGGCCAAAAATATTTTCTGTTGCCATGGCCCAAAATTTTGATGGTCAGGATCTATTCAGGATAAACAAACTTTCTTTTCAAAATCTCTTTTTTAATACCAACAAATATTTAGATCAAAATCTTAGGGGTAGCAAGCATTCCTTCTTGATCTCCCCCTTCCCTTGGTATACATGCTCCTGGGATTTTGATCAAAGGCATGGCTATTAACCTTCAAGAAATATATGTTAAAAAAAAACTCATCAAATTTGTGAAGGAAGGGACAAATTAAGAATTAATTGGAAACTAAACATCAGATTTCCCTTTTTTAAAAAAGAGTTATTGAATTATGGCTAACAATATTACTGGACTTAAAAAAAAAAAAAAAAAAAAAAAAAAAAAAAACGGAAAGTAAAATTGTAAGAAAATACACTGAAATATTGAAAAAGGCAGCTTCCTACCTGCTCATCAACATGAAACTTTCTGCCACATTTTTAAACGCAAAGACATTAGACTGGCAGGCCTGACTATGGAAGAGATTTGGAATCGAGACGAGTTTTCATTTTTTGATAAATAGATTACTTATCGAGTTATAAGTGATTCTGGTAACGTATTTAAGACTCGTTTTTCGCGCTTTATAGGCTGCCGCGTCGGGAATCCGATTCAAAACGCCAACTTGGACAGTTATTTCTAAAAAAGAATTTACCTTTACAGAAAAAAGAGGGAAAACGTGTTTCGATTGCAAAGTTTCTGAATAAAAAAAAAACTTGTGAATTTCATACGTTTCCGAGCAAAAATGAATTAAAAAATATGTCATAAAGTAGCCAGTTTGTATTTGAGAACAGCCTTAAATCTAGAAAAGCACTTAACGTAAATATAACTAGTTCTCTAGTAAAAAGACCAGGAACAAACAAATCAACAGGAGATTCTTTTTCTAGTATTACTACTGGGCATCTTTAAAACACCTTTCCAAAACCGAAAATCAAGAATCTTGCTTGACATTGCCATTCGCAAAAAAAATTTCAGTTCGTACATTTGCTGATTTGGCGATAATGTTTAATGTCACTGTGCAGTAATATACCTCCTTAGTCTTGGCATCATCTGTGTAAGATAGTTAAATATTCTTTAAATTAATTAAACTACTTCTAGATGTTGCCAATTGAGCATATTATACGTATTGAATTATCCACTAAAACATGTATGGAACTGTTTTTCAGTTATTTGAAAACAGATTTTGTGGTCTCAAGTAATTTTGATTGCAGGACTGAGAGGCATATGGGGCTAACGAGAAAACAAATTCGTTGCGTGCCAGAAAATAAAACAAATTTGTCTCAAAAAGAAAGAAACAAAGTCATTTTTTTTAATTTCACTGCAACCACTTTGGAAGGGGAATGATAGCTGTTACCCCATAACCCCCACCCCTTGTGTACTAATATGGTACTAAAGAAAATAGAGTGGGTTGTCCATTGCATGACAGAAAAATAATTCTAATTTTATCTCAAACATAAAGAGAAAAATCGGCACTTTTTTCATTTCATTTTTGACCATGTCCCATCAGCCTCTTCCCCCTCTTTGGATATGCTGCGGTGTTACTCTGTACTAATATGGAAGTAAAAAGAAGAGAGTGGGTAGTCTATTGTATGACCAAAAAAAATACAAATTTATCTCAAATAAGAAAAACACAGCACTTTTTTCATGAGATTTTCGACTATTTCGGATTGGGGGGGGGGGGGCTGTAACCCCATCAGCCCCCCTTTTCATTTTTAGGTATGCTCTGATGTCTATGTGGACTAATAAGGGGATGAAAAGAGAGTTAATAGTCTGTTGTATAACAAAAAAAAAAATACAAATTTATCTCAAAGAAGAAAAAAACAGCACAATTTTCATGAGATGTTCGACTATTTCGGGAAGAGGGGGCTGTAATCCCATCAGCCCCCTTCCCCTGTTTAGGTATGCTCTGATGTCAATGTGGACTAATACGGGTTTAAAAAGAAGAGAGTGGGTAGTCTTTTGCATGACAAAAAAATATATATATATACAAATTTATCTCAAAGATGGAAAAAACAGCACTATTTTCATGAGATATTCAACTATTTCGGGAAGGAGGGGCTGTAAACCCATCAGCCCCCTTCCTCTTTTTAGATATGCTCTGATGTCAATGTGAACTAATATGGGGCTAAAAAGAAGAGAGAGGGTAGTCTGTTGTATAACCAAAAAAAAATTACAAATTTATCTGAAAAAAGAAGAAAACAGCATTTTTTTCATGAGATTTTCGACTATTTCGGCCGAGGGGGGGAGGGGCTATAACCCTATCAGCCCCTTTACTCTGGTTATGCTGTGATGTCAATGCGGACTAATATGGACTAACGAGAATGGCTAATCCGCTGTATAACAGAAAAAAAATTAGAAATTTATCTAAAAAAGAAAGAAAAAAGCACTTTTCTAATTTTACTCTTGACAATTTCGGGGGGGGGGGGTCTGTAGCCCCATCAGCCCACCCCCTGGATACGCCACTGATTATTTATATTGAAAATATTTTATGGTAAATATCTAAAATCTACAGTGCAAAAAAAATTGTTGATTTTACAGTATAATACTAGCATCCCAGCTGCTAGTATTATACCGTAAAATTAACAGTAAAAAACAGCAAAATAAGCTGTAATACGCTACCGCGCATGCGCGGTGTAATGCGCGGCAGCGTATTACTGCACATTTTACTGTTTATTACTGTTAATTTTACGGTATAATACTGGCATCTGGGATGCTAGTATTATACTGTAAAATCAACAATTTTTTTTGCAGTGTACCTGAAAAACAAAGTTGAGTTTTGTTACAATTAAAACACATACTTCGACATTATCTGCTTTACTTTTCACTCATAAAATCTTGGAATAATTAGACTTATTACATAAGCATTTTTTTAAATATTACATATATTATTTTCAGAAGACATTGTTTAAAGTATGATATTTTATAATAAACAATGTTATTACTAATTTTACAGACGTTCCAGAAGGCGGAAACGCGAGTGCTACACAGGTAAGTGAATCAATATACTGTTACATTTTGATTTTGTGACGAGAGCAAAGAATAATCGGAATGGAATATGACAGCTTAAATTCACAGTGCATTTTTTCATGTTAAAAATAGGCGGCAAATGAAAAATTCTAAATTACATGAAGCGGTCACATTTGTAAAATATTAACAAATAATGAAAACTGTTTCTCTTTTACCCTGTAGCAATTAGCAAATAAAGACAGAGAACACTTTTAAAATACTCGGTTATTGAAGAACGAATATGAAGATAAGTGAATTCTCCATATACAGGGTTCGTATACATCGCGTGATTCAAGGGATTTTAAGTGTTTTGGTACCAGAAATTTCTTAAAGTACTGGTCGCTATATCTGAAAATAGAATTTTTTTTTCATTATATAACGCAAATACAGGGTGATTATAAAAAAAACTATCCCGATATATGAGCCCCTAACTGTCATATCGTTCACAGAAACTGAATGAAATTTTGGTTTAAAGTATTTTGAGGTATGCGCTCAAGAATCATGTGAAAAACAACAGTTAAATTCTAACAGTTACGGTTACAGTGACAAAATTTCGAAAATTTCAAATGGCAACACCTATTTTTTTTATTGGAATGTGATCTTCATAGTGAAAAACCATAAAAAGCGTTGGAACGGTACCTGTATCACGAAAATTGCTGGCGCTAGACAGACTAAGAAGAATAGTGAAAACAACCAATAAGGACAGAGAGGCAACAGAAAACAAAACATTTTATTGTGTTTCATACATTTTCCATTTCACATGACACTTTACATGCGGAAGATGGTGGATACCACTGAACAATAAAATGTTTTACTTTCTGTTGCTTCTCTGTCCTTTATTGGTTGTTTTCACTTTTCTTCTTAGTCTGTCTAGCGCCGACGATTTTCGTGCTACATGTACCGTTCCAACGCTTTTGATGGTTTTTCACTATGAAGATCACATTCCAATAAAAAAAATAGGTGTTGCCATTTAAAATTTTCGAAATTTTGTCACTGTAACCGTAACTGTTAGAATTTAACTGTTTTTTTTCACATGATTCTTGAGCGCATACCTCAAAATACTTTAAACCATTCAGTTTCTGCGAACGATATGACAGTCAGGGGCTCATATATCGGGATAGTTTTTTTATAATCACCCTGTATTATTTTATAAAAATTCTGGTAAAAGGTCCTTGAAGCGTGCGAACACTGATATAAAGGTTTAATAACTATTTCTAACTAGCTGTTACCCGTGACTTCGTTCACGTAACATTAAAAAAAGAATAAATACTTAGTAAAACATTTCACTTGATAATTAACAACATATATAATTAACCAAAGCTTTATCACATTTTATAGGAGACCATACGGTATTTCTTTGCTATAGGGGCCTTGACATAACCCAGACTTAAAAAAGTGAAATTTCATGCCAAATAATATATACAATCGCGAAAATGAAACTGCAACTAATGAAAAAAGGAGGACCCAGTAAAATCGTGAAAATCGACGAATCGCTCTTCGTAAAACGAAAAACAACACTGGCAGAATTCTTCTATACAACAGTGCATTTTAGGTGGTATTTGGTGTACAATTTGTATATGTGTGCATTGCTAAATGGGCATTATTATATTGTTTATTTGCATAGACATATGTTATATATTTCTTACTACATTATCTTGTTTATGTATATATTAAATTAAGTGCTTCACGCTAAGTGGTGTAAATAGTGAACAAACTGCTTGTGTATTTTATAAATTGATAGATATTTCACAAAGATATAACAATCTGATGCGATTCTAAAATGTAAATAAAGGTTGCTAGCAAGTACTTTAAATTCTGCCCAATTTAACCTCGATATTTTCTCTATCGCGTCAAGAACACTATAAGCAAATAAATACCGACGACACAAATCTGATAATCTAAATTTACACATTTTTGTTAGTATATATAGGATTATTTTGATTTATTTCATGCGCTTGAAATATGAATATTTCATGCGCTAGGGTTAGGTGTCGAATAAATGTACTTTCTTGTTATTTTATTTTGCCATTTCGATTTATTCTATTTTCCATTCATTCCATTTATGAATATTGATTTCATTTACATATTCGTGTCAAAGAATATTCTTTAAAGTTATTATCAGGATTAGGATAGGATACGATTAGGGTTAGGATTAGGAATAAAAATTGAACGACAATGGTATGACCCATTCAGGTTTAAAGTATGAACCAGGAAGTCTATTTACATCATGAAGCAATAAGAAAATTAGAAAATTATCTGCTGATATTTTTTAATATGTTTTACAGTCATAGTTGGCATCAAAGGTGAGCGGGGAAATGATCATCTAAAATACCATGAAGTGTTTACCACGCAAAAAACAAATCTGGTTACAACAATGTATTTAATTTTGCGCCAAATTTCACTTGATAAAAAAAAAAAAAAATGAAATTGACTATGGACCTAATTACAAACCCCTAACCTTCCTATTCTCAGAAATGTTCTACCTATATGTAAAAAAAATTCTACTGTATAGAACGCGCTTTCACGTTTATAATGTTATGAATTGGCACGATCGGCTTGTTCAAGTTTACACAATTCGGCTGAAAGAAAAGATTCATTACTTTTTTATTTCTTCTTTGCTTTTGCATTACGCGAATTTGTTGGTAAAATCGATTTTCTTTTCGATAACATTGTTGTTTTTTAAGTTTAAAAAATATTGTAATTTTACTTAAACATTGCTTTAAAATCTATGCAATTTTTCTTATCCTGCAAGACTTTACAAAAATCTATTATGAAACAACTTTAAAAAAAGCTATATTTAAAAAAAGACAACAAAGTTTTACCTATTTTAAAACTAAAAGAAATGTAAAATTAAATTCCGGTTCGAAACGACGATTTACAAATGTGTTTTCGATTGTGGGAAAATGATAGAGGAAAAATGCTGTTACTTCGACACAATCATATTAAACCTTTAGCTTTTATGAGAAAAGCAACTTTCTTTTAAAAAATATAGTTATTTTTATTAAGATTTTCTGATTTTCGATACGGATAATTTTGCGATGCATATCATTGACATTTGCCATCCAATTTTTTTTTTTACTTTTTAAAATTTAAATTAAAAATATGGTATCTTTATGTTAGCCGTGTGCAGATAAATCGCCAACCTATCCCATCATTCGTATTGAATTCATTAAAAATATAAATCTTTCACTCATTTCATTTAAAACACAGAACTTTAATTTACAAAACATACATTTAAAATACATATATTACATTTTAAGTACATTTAAGTTATTTACTACATTTAAGTACATTTAAGTTATAGTAGTACATTAAGTATTTAGTACATTTAAAATAATTCCTTTCATATGAAAAAGAAAAGGAAAAAAAAAGAGAAATTAATCATCATATTCGCTTGCTTTCCATACTTACTCGTATTTATGCACTTTGTATTATTATCAAATATTTGAAAACGCACGTTTTATTTCTAATATGACATCATTTCACATTCTGTTTAATTCTTAAATAATTCATTTCCTTTTCATTTTTCACGTGGAAAATTTTCACTTGAAAATAAATTGTTGATTAAAAATTATTACTCAGGGTTTTTTTTTTATATATTGGCAACGATAAAGTATTAGCAACGGTAAAATAAATTTAACCATTTTAAAAAAAAGTTGCAAAACCGGGCCCTTTGGGCCAAACCAACCAAACCAACCAACCATTGTAAAATATACGAAAAAATGTCCATTTATTCTGTATGAAAATAATGAAAATTTTAATTTTTAAGAAAAATATTGAAATAAAATAAAAGAAAACCAGCCTATATTCATTTGTGGGTTATAATCAACTTATATGCAAAGATACAGGATCATTAAATGCTTCATTTTGACGCTGGCTTCAGCCTAACATTTGCACACAATCAGATTTATAATATTATTAGGATTAGGATTAGGATGAACTGTCAGATAGTTTGCCAGCGATGTCGAACCGTCTGCGGTTTGGCTTTAAGCTTCCTTGAGAGCAGAAGTATTTTTTCTTCTGGAGATCAGCACAGATTCTTTGTAAGTCATGCTGAATTAAATAGCGAAATCTGAATGCTTTGGGAATTTTCGACTGACCTTAAAAATCAAATGATAAAACCATCATAAACGTGAAATTCAACAAGAATTCAAGGAATGTTGATGTCACCTATTCTTTTAACCCCTTCGCGACTTAGGTCCTTTACGCTTCTTTTAATTTTTAGGCACTAGTTTTTCTGAATAGAATTTTTCCGCCTTATTGACTTTCTGAAAATTGGGAGTTAGATAAGGCAAAAATTTCTGATCGAATTTTTTTGTTTAAATTCAAGGATTTTGTGCACCGTATGCGTCAGGTTTATTTTGCCTTAGAGGATTAATTTATAATTGCCTAAAAAATAAGTTAACTTTTTTTTTTTTTTTTTTTTTTTTTTTTTGAGACAATAGACAAGACTATAAATATTCTGTTTTTTTTTTTTTTTTTTTTTTTTTTCAAAGATGTTTATTAGTTTTTTAAAAATTAAAACATATTTTTATTTATCCAAAAAAAAAAAAGATTGCATTTAATATGGAGGGTCTAAGAATCTCTTGTTTGGAAAAACACGGCCGATCTGCGTAGGGTCCAACTTACTCAAAACATGGTTTGAAATCAGAAATACATTTCTTTATATTATTTAACAAATTTTTTTATGAAAAGCAATGAAAACAATAAAAAAAAAAATTACCTAAAAACAATGAATTTTTTTTAAATGACAAAATAACGGATACTTGAAATTAATGTTGATTTTTAACCCTAAACAAATTTATACGGACAATTTGTACAGATTATATAGGTTCATCCCATGTTCAAAAGTGTTTATTTTTCTAGGATTTAAAAAAAAAAATCAATTAGTTCCATGGTTGACACGCTAGAACCTACGCACGCAGATCTGAAAAATCTTGTTTCAAGAAAAGATTTTGCAAACTCTTTGACCCATAAAATTTTAGCCATTGGTCCGTTTTGCACGAAAATTATTATTTTATTTATTTATTTATTTATTTATTTATTATTATTATTATTATTATTATTATTATTATTATTATTATTATTATTGGGGGTTCGAGGGGTGGGGGGGGGGGGGTTTCTTTGCGGTTGTCAAACACGAATTTGAGGGAAGAAACCGCTTTGTGTACACGCAACAAACTGTCTACCTATCCACCCCTTTCCGGCCGAAATGCCAGTATATTCGGCAGGCTGTTGAAACGTATATAATGAATGGATTCAAAAGCTCTTTTAAAAGCACACTCTACACACTTATACCTTAAAAAATCGATTTAAAACAAAAAAAATTATAAGTAAACGTGGTTTTAAGTTCAACATATGTTATGCAATAATGGTAAATGAAGATGATAATGAAATTACAAGGATTTATTATTTTATTTTAGTTGTAAATTTATATATAAAAAATAAGTAATGACCTATTTTAAAAACATTTATGCTATTTCCAATCCATAACTATAGATCTGAAAATAAAAATTTGGTAAATTTCAAACGACTAATTTTACAAGAGAGACTTAAAAACATGGCTTTTTGCTAGCGGTTTGCTAGCGTTATTCGATTCATAAGATAAAAAAAAAAAAAATTCACGATGCACATTATTATAAATGGTGCATGCCAGTTCAATGAAAGGGAAAAAAATAATAATTTACTTCGATCATTTTGAAGGCTCAACCGGTTCTTATTCAGAGTCTTCACTCATCCACACTCATTCTTCACTCATTCAAAGTCTTCACAGCCTCCACTCATCCCAAGCTGAATGTCATTATCTATACTTGATTACAAATATAAAAAATACTACTGAAATTTATTGTATACATTTATAAATCGAGAAAATCCAAAATTTAATTAGTTACCTACAAATTAATGAATAATAAAACCATTTTATTCTCAATCAAATTTATGGACCCTTATAAATCGAACGAATCCCACGAATCCCAAATTAAAAACTACTGGCGAAGTGGATGTGAAGGAATGCAATTAGTCGAAATTAGAAGATAATTAAATAAGTGTCATTCAGTTTCAGTATGAACTTTAGTAATTCTGGTGATAGGTTTCATGCTGAAAATAAGTTTGACTTAACTGTTGTCAAATGACAGTTTATTTAATGTGATCGAGTCGTGAATGGAATTAACAGTGGCGATGATAAACAGGTTTATTACTCGAGTGAGTTTATAAATGAGTTTATCATACCCGTTTATACAGATGTTATTCCAAAATGCATTCTTAACAATGAAGTCACCAGTAAGAATATTTGATTCCATGGTGATTCTTATTGTTAAGTATGATTCGTGTAATACGATTTGGGTCATAGCCGGATAGGCAGTAAGTAAAAATGACAGTGAATGTTAGATGATTGTAAATGTAATACTCCCAGTGAACTCGAGATTGGAAGAACCAGTACAAATCAAGGTCATAATATCTCTTTTGCTATATCTTATCCAAACTCGAGGTCTCTTCTGCTATCATTCTCTACATCTCTTCGCTAATATTTATATATAATTTTTTACTCATATTATCCCCTTCTTTCTATGTTAAATCAACTTCATTCCTTGTTGTTCTTAATGATGGAGGACCATCCAGATCAAGTACGATAGCTAAACTAACGTGATTTGAAACACTGATTGTGTTTCTACTCTTATAGTGACTCTATTTACTTTAGTCTAAAGAAGAAAAAACCAATCTTTCTAAACGCTCTGGCTTTTATATTCTATTACTAGGTCTTTAGGAAGTTTTGTATTTTATCAAGAGCAATACTGTTTTTTATACGTTGAAATTAAATGCGCCAGATCACTATACCGGGTGAGTCAAAAGTCTCTGCTGAAACGGAAAATACAATATAATATCTTACAATCTTAAAAAAGAAGGAATGATAAGACTTGTCTTTTGGTTTTTAGAAATATGCCACCTATCTCGAAATCCGCCATATTAGATCAATGTCAACTTTTTCAAATGAGAAAGATGTTATGATGTTGTATCTCAAAAATGTATTATGATGTCAGAAATCTATTACTGCAATTCAGTTTTTTATATATGCAATGGTTTAGGCGTTATAAACGCCAAAATCAGAAAAACAAGCATTAAAGGAATCTGTGTTACGAAGTTAGAATATATGTTCGTTGCTTCAGAAAACTGAAGGCGTTTGTTTATAATCCACTCGGAATGAACTCGCTACAATATCTGAGTCGAGATAAATTTCTAGGCTTTACTACCTTTTGGCGCTCATAACTTCTAAACCAGTGCGGATATTGGAAATAAAACTGCCGCAATAGATTTCTGAGTATATGGCAGTGTTTTGATATGCAACAGGATATTTTTCCCATTTGAAAAACTTAGGTGATAACCTGAACGATAGCTCCCTTCACAATTTCTTTCCTATTGGATTTACTCATTTCATTTTATTTTCCGTTTAGAAAATAAAAAGCGTATAAAACTGCTTTTGGATCAGACTATAATATTCTTTAACTATGTGAACTTTAACTATATTTTAATCTTCACTATAATTCTTTTTTTTTTCAGAATGTGATACTTCAAGTGAAATAAGTAGAAATTCAGATTCAATTTACACTTTTCCATAAGTATTTTATTACAAGATCATCACTGAAAATCTTATGGTGAGATGCTACTAAAGTTTCTAACATTGAGCTGTTTTCAGAGAAATTCATCAAAACTTTTTTAATTGTAAAAAACATTATCGTTGAAAAGAAGACTCTTCTACAGAAGAAGAAATATAAAATCTTCTGAATGAAACTGTTGGTTGAAAAAAAGAATGTAAGCAACCAAGCTCTAAAAAGAATAATTGTTTGAAAGAGTTTATGCTAAAAGTTTGGACTGAAGTTGAAATCTAAGTGTAAAAGTTTTTTATTTCCTAAAGAAAAGAAAAATAAGAGGACGTTACTTAAAAATTCTGTTACTCCCATTTCCAGAAACTCAACATAAAATTAACGATTCTATAACACAGATGAATTGAAATATAATCTCAACAATTGAAATTTTTGAGTTTCTTCCATGTGCAGTACATCAATTTAATTTTTGTAAGCTGCTTTCTACAATTTGACCTTCTTTAAAATTTACACATATTTTGATAAATTCGACATCAAATCGATATTTTTATAGCATAGCCAAAGTAAGCTAATGTGTGTATCATTCGTGAATTAGCACTTCTCTTTATTGTCATACTTTCAAATAAATTCATTATCACCTACTGCAATGTTTTTAAGTGTCTGGCACAGAGAGTTGCAAGAATTTTGCTTCGTAGGTCACGTTTACGTACGTAATACGTACGTAAATAAAACATGTTTTGTATGTTTCGTTGTATAAAGATTCTGTGATGGTTACTGGAACTTGCTACACTTTAAACAATTTTGTCATTGAAAACTTTAAATGTTTTCTTTTATAAAAAAGAAATTGTTAAGCCTTAATATTTTATAAAAACTAATTTTAACAAGACATAACAGTTTATTTTAAGTAGAAATGTTAAGAGTATAAACAGAGGTCGGAAGTAGCGCGCTTCAAGTAGCGAAACTACTGTAGCTGCTACTTTTTACAGTAGTTTGTAGTGTAGCGCGCTACATTTTGAATAATGTAGTGTAGCGAATAGCGCGATACAAAAAATCCGTAGTTTGTAGCAAGAACCGACGCTACTTTTAACGCTACTTCAGGGGTGGGAAATGTACCATTCTGCAAATCACGTTGCCGAAATCTGCTTCTTTTGTGCAAAATTTGTTCTGCTCAACAATTTGCGAATCTCAGCTACAGCGTATAACAACGTATCGCATGAAGTGATAGATTTTCTCCCATTGACACTTGCTGCTAAAATCAAGTACTAATCCACCAAACTAATTTATTTTCTTTCTGGCAACACTTGTCTATTTACTCATTAATAAGAGTGTTCATGTTTTAACACTGGTTTCTTAATATTCGGAATTTCTTGATTTACAGATTTATTTATTATTTGCATCTAGAGTTGTTTTTCTGTAATTTTCTAGATTATATTCTCTCTCTTAATTTTTCTACGAAATTTAATGTGTGTATAAGTTAACAGTTTGGAGACAAACACAAAACCTTTTCTTGTATGTTATCTTTTTTAATGCCCTCGATTATGTTGCATTTATTTAATTATATCCCGGCAGACGGGATATAACGAGGGGTCGCTTTATTATTTAATTTGTATCTTCAATTTCTAGTGTAAACGGAACCCTTTGACAAAATCTGAAAGTAGCGAAGTAGAGACTACTTTTGAATAGTAGTTTGTAGTCGCTACTTTTTTAAAACAAGTAGTTGTAGTTGTAGTTAACTACATTTTCGATAAAGTACTTGTAGTTGTAGCTCGCTACAATAAAAAAGTAGTTTTTCCGACCCCTGAGTATATATATATATATATATATATATATATATATATGTATTTTTATAGGGTGTTTATTTTTCTGTAAAGAACTGTCTTTGGAGTACTAAAGTTCATAAAATATTTATCAATAATTTAATTCTTTTTTTTCTATGTTCAGTATTGGACTGTGGATATTAAAATTTTTTCAAAGAAACTTGTTAAAAATGTAAAGGAAATATTGTATTTCCTCAGTGTTTTTATTTAACAATATTTTTAGATTGTATATGTTTTTAAATACTCTTTCCTATATGCTGCAAGATTTATCTCCAATTTTAATTAAATTCGTATGACAGTCATTAAATTAAAATATAAATAAATAATTCAGTCATTTGTCAAATATTTGCAATAGTTTTAGTACTTTCTAGTCAATATTTTATTAAAAAACAACCGCACCATAATTTCTGTTAAAATTTCAAAAACATTAAATTAAATATGCCTATAAAATTTTGACATTCTTCCTAACATATATCATTTTTTCTTGTTAAATTCGTTTTAAACCTAACTTTTTTTTTTTTTTTTTTTTTTTTTTTTAAACAAAACTCAACTTATAGTTTTTATGGCAAAGATATTTAAATGCTAACAAATCCAGCATGCATTTTATCAGCTTCAAATTTTGAAAGAATATTGTGACAAGTTACATAGTTGTTATTCTTACATTACTTGTTATTTATTTTTCCTTTTGTTGTACTTTTCATTCTTTATTTATTTAATCGCCAATGCATAATCATTTTTCTTCAAATTAGTCATATTAAAATGTTTTACTTTATTTTAATTTATTACACTTTTTATTTTATGTTATGTGTTTAATTTGTTTTCATTAAAATGTTCATTTGTTTCATTAAAATGTTCATTGATTTAAATGTAAGACAAATAAGGCTAATCGTGTTTTACTCACAGAATAGGCGTCTTACTACTGACTGATACTGACTTACTGCGTTTGCAAAAATTATTTTTCTAAATTTTAAATATTTTTAAAAGCATAATAAACTAAAGCTTTTTTACTTGGACAAAAATAAATAAATCTTCATAAAAATTAAACAAAAATAAATTGAAGGAAAAGTTTTTTTTTAAACACGTAGGTCGTCATGAAATGTTTATTTTCTGATACTGAAAACTGAATTTCAATAATTGTAATAATAAAGGACAAATAACATGTTTAAATTTCCACATAAGTTAACAAAGGATTTTTCGATGGGTAAGGATTGATAAAGTGTCTACTTAATAGAACAACACTGCTTTAATTAAATGTTGTGGCCTTATCTTATTATGTTTGGAAATACTAATATGTAAAAAATGTATGTGTGAAAAAAGGAGTCCGATAAACATGCATGCTATTTTTTTTTCTTCAGGTAACAGACTATTAATTATTTTTATTTTTAACCAAAAAAGGAAAAATAATTATAATTAGAAGAGATAATTAAAACTCTTTTGGCAACATTTTAATTTGTTATTTATCAGATTGATTTCTAACGAATTTAAATAAGTTTTCTGAAAATAGATTTGGTATGTATTTGCTATTCATTATGTATAATTATTTTTGAGACTTGTTACAAAATAAATAACCAAAACAATGACTTATAATTTCCGTGTTTTTGTAATTTTACATTTCCAATAATTCCAATCTTCATAAGTTATAGAGAATATGGTGATTCTCCTTGTAGTGATTCTCCTTGTATCATTTATAATAAATATAACAAAATTACTCTAAAACAGGTATGTCAAACTCTTTTACCACCGAGGGCCAAGTTAAGCATTATATACAAAGCCACGAGCCATATAAAAAAAGAAGATAATATTTTTACCGTCGCACAGGATAAAACTTGTGTGTATAAGACACAGCCATGCTAAAGAAATATTCACGCAAAGTTCCAAAGTTATTATTATTAATAATTTATTTTATCTTATTTTTCGAAAAAATACTCGAAAAAACTTTTTATCAGTCAAATCTTCAAATTTAAATTGAATTTTCTAAACTGTATTAATTTTAAACATTGATAATTATAAACATTGATTTAACACTGGTTTCTTAATGTTGATGAAGAAAAGGCACAGTCCTTAATGTTCGGAGTTTTCTTTTTCACGTAAAAAATAAAAATAAACATAAATTGAATCCGAAAATTCAATTAAAAAATATGTCTTGGAACAATGGAACAATGTAGTTAGCAGCATAGAATACCTAGTTGCGTACCAACTGAACTTCCAGGTTAAAGGTAATTGACTTGGAGGTTCAGTTGGTACGCAACTACCTATGCACTGCTTATTTAATTTCATTTATTATATACATTTTCTGGTTAAAATTATGTTTATATGAGTTAAAAAATAACAAAATGTTGGAAGCTACTCAAAGATGTGTTACAAAAAAGCGCTACTGAACATAGATAAAATATGCCTAATTGCAAACTACACTTTAAAATATTGGTTGATTGATAAATAATTAAAAAGTTTGCATACCTCGCATGCATATATTTTCGCTCTCATAAGCAATCACTCGAAACTTTGATTAAATGCAGTAATAAATTCTAAACAACAATTTCACCATCAATCATTAGAGGTGAAAAAAATAAATTAAACTGATTTTCATATTTCTGGAAATTCAGAAATCTTCTTTTGAACTCGTTTTTAAATATATTTTAACATAGTCTAAGATTTTTAACTCTGGTTATGTTTGTAATAACACCTAGCAATATTTAAAATGAAATGCATTTTCTTTTAATTTTTTTTTCAAAATAATAAATTTTGTTTGAAAACGCTAGTACTATCAAATAACATGATAACAATATGAAATTTGTCGTGGAAGTTTAAGTTTACTCAGGTGCTTTAAAATTTGAAATGAAAACCCCTAGTACTTTGTCTATTTGTGGTCTTTTATTAATCCATATTTATAATTTGTCGATTAACAATGAAACTGATAACCTTGTTTAACAGTTAAAACTTTATGATGAAAAGCCGCCACATTTCTGTAAAATAAAGTAGATCTTGTTTATCTTCATTACTCATATTTTCAAGATATTTTCTAGATTTGCTATGATTACGGGCATGTGCGTACGAATATAAGTTTATAAGCACTATAAGCATATATTCGGCATTTATAAATCTATCTGGTTATATGTAAATCTTTCTAGCAATGGTACTTATAGTATTTTCAAATTTTTTTAACCTCTCTTGGCATTATTGCTTCCATTTCGTATTGAATAATTTCGACTGGCGGGATATTTAATGAAAAAAAAAGGCAATAATTAGTTTTTTAAAGAAAATGTATTATCTTCAATAGGCTTGGTCACTTTTTTTGCTCTTAAGAAGTATCAGTTACAATTCTAATAATCTTTCCGACGTTTGATCAGATTTTTGCGAGTTTTATTTGTGCTGTACTACATTCTTTCCAAATTCCAGCAGTGTCTACATATCAAACAAAAAATGCCTTTAAACAAAATTTTTCCTTTGAACATAATGGTGTTGTAAATCATTGTAAAAAATCTGATATTCATCTTCAGTTAATCACATTTATTAATGTCGTGTTTCCAAGTTAAAATCCGGGAAAAAGGCAGTTGTGCTCGTGATAAATAGGGTTAGCGATGTGATTGGTTTCCCTTTTAGCTCGCATCAGGCGGCCGTGTGGTATCATCAACAACACAAGAAATGTCAGTCCATATTTTTGTCGAAGAACCTTTTATTTCCAGTTTAAGACATATCTTCAGGGAAAATGCTCATTAGCCAACGCTAAACGAAAAAAAAATACAACGTTCCATTATTTACTAGAATCCGTCCCGATTCCTTTAGCAAACACCAGCGTCAAAAAATCCTCTCCGAATCAGGATGATCGTGTTTTTAAACTAGCTTGCGTAATAATACAGAATACGTCACGTGACCCACTTCTATCGAATCAAAAGGTCTCTTTTGGAACTTTATCAATATTTCCGGTGGATTTATTTTGTTGTAAAATGCAAAAACTTTCTACGCCCTTCCAGAATATTCCATAATCTCGTACCAGATGCCTGTCATATCAACAAACGAGCTTATCTGTTTTTGAGGCTGTAGCTAAACTTCGAATTTAATACGTAATAAAAATAATAAGAAGAAAAGAAAATGAATCTTTATAAAAGGGGGAAAAAAAAAGAAAGAATTAAAGTTTTTCGGAAATATTTTAATAGACATTTGATATTTAATAATAGGATAACTTTATGAAATAAGGTTTTTTGAGCGGAATATTTTAAGAGATACGATATTTTAGCATTTAAATAAAGAAGTTATAGCAATTTGACCACACGGGAATAATACTAATGAATTTTAATAATGGATTAAAATAAAGATGTTCTATTTAAAGAATAAATTAAAAAAGCTATCGCCATTTTTAGAATAACTACATTCGAATAAATATTATTAAGTGGATTAGGAATAATTGGCTTTACATATGGATAGTAAAGGGCTATTTTAAGAATGAGAATTATTTTAATAAGCTGGGTTATATACCGAATATTATTGAATGGACAAATTTTATAGAATAATTGCGGAAAAAATTTAAATTTTGTAATATTATCCCCCCTCCCTAAAGATTTTGGATGAAGTTAATATTAAGTAACTATAAATTCAGACAATATAAATTTAATACTTTAGAAATTTGAATTTTGACTAGTATAAATTTAGAGACTGCCAGCAAGGAGATGGGGAATTTCTGAAGAACTGGAAGACAAAAACAAAAACAAAAATAAAATAATAGTAATCAATTAAAATTAATAGATAAATAAAAATAAAGCTACGAGCATTTCCCCTGTAAAATAATACAAGAAATGGTTACAATCTCACTTACCATTTGTAAGTGCACAAGAAAAATACAATAACAATAAATAATAAATATTAATAAACAGGAAAAACAGGATAATAATAGTAACAGAATTTTGCTTTTACCAAGTTCACAAGCTTTAGAATAAGTAGTCACTAGCAAATTGTTAAAACAAAGTTTAAAAAAAAAAAAATCGACTTAATTCAAATTTGAGTTCATTAGATCCAACTGTTTTATTTCAGTCTCTTTCTTGGATCGTGATAAGTCCTCATTTTGTTTTTTTTAAAAAAATGGTTACTGCAGTCCCTTTCTTAAAAATACAGTTTTTATGTAAAGGCTGAAAATAAAGACATTACTCCATCAAAATTTTAAAACTGTAGTCATTCTTACCAATACTTTATAATGACCTTATAATGCTAGCACTTGTCACAACATCTTCTCTTAAGTATCACATTAATTTTCTCACATAATAAACAAGTCAAATTATCTCTTGGTCGTTTATTGTACTTGGAATATGTTATCTTTGTTATATTCCTGTGGGATTTGTTATATTTCTGTTGGGATCCCACCATCTTTAACTAATATTTGTCAAACATTTTTTCACTAATAAATAATATAACTCTTCAATAATATAAATAAATGCTATAATAAAATTCAATTCATAAACATAACAATAATAACTTTCAATATAACTAATACTTCACAACATATGTAGTAATTCATAATATAATTCAATAGTAGAAATAATAATATTATAATAACATTTGTATAATTTAAGAAAATATCACAGTTTGCTTATTTATTGTTAGGGAAAATATTGGTTGAGGATAAAATAATTACATAGCAAATAAATAAATTTCTTATTTTTTAATTATATAAGAAAGTATTTTTGCCAGTCGAAAGTATACAAAAAAAATATATATAATAATAATTTCAAAATCCAAATAAATTTAAATCTAAATATTTAGAAATTGAACTCTCAACCATTAGTTCCTTACAATAATTTTTTCCTCTGATACCCTTTTACAAAATTATACTGTTAAGTTATAAGTATTCATATCCTAAATGCAGAGAGTTGTTTTTTTGGCAAACTTAGAATAAATAAAGACAATAAATAACAAATAAAAGATGTTAATTTTAGCTGAGAAATGGAATACAAAGGCAATTAGTTTAGATACTTAATTTTCTATTGTCACACCAAAACAATCACTGTAAAATCACATCATCACTATCCAATCATTTATATAATTATAGAAATACTTATAAACGGTTACTATTTGATTATCTATTGAAGTAAATAACATAATATTAAATTTTTGAAACAATTGGTTTAAGAAAAAGTAAATAAAGTAAAAATAGTTTATTTTGATATAGAATTAAAACATTTAATTTCATTTTTCAACATCAATTTGACAATTCCTAAAATCAAAATACACATCTTATGCCTGCATAAGGTGTCTACTCAACCTCAAAAACTCTCAAAAACAAGTAAATATTTTAGTTGATCAGGCTAAAATATAACCACAATGTTGAAATAAAAGCTGTGACATTTATTTTAAATTTTAAAATATTAAACTTTCAAAAATGGGTAATATCTCTGTTGTACACCAAAGACATACCTGATAATGTTGAAACTAGAGTAATAAGAGATATTTAAAGAATTAGAATTTATTCTATTGTTTTTACTTTAGTTTGATTTTGTGATGGTGATTGTGATGTCTGTGGTGATTTTGATTGTTGTTTGGGTTGCTCATGAAATAGTCTGAAGTTATCTGGTGAAAAATAGGTTGCGAATTGTTCCATGTCTCCAAATTAAGACCCTATATACCCTTCTGACAGAAACATAACTGAATTCAAACCTTTCCTATTGAATTTTTAAGAATTATAAGAATTTGTGAATCCAAATTAAGCATTAACCAGAACATTTATTCAATAAAATACATAAAAATCTCCTAAATTTTATTTATTATTTTTGCTAAATTTAAATTTAATATGTTGCATTAACTACCTTAGAATAAATTTTTTTTATCATAGTAATAATAATAATAACAATTGTATCATCAGCAAAAAGAACAAGAAGAGCAACATCATCAACAAAATTTTATTACATACCCTATGAATTTTTTGAATGCAACTTACCTAAATTTTCCAATTTCTCTTCTAAATATTTTTATTATTTGTCATCAAGGAAAACATGACTTTATCTTCATATCTATCGTCATCACGTATGAATTCTATCATCACATCATAATTATTCTGTGTATTCAATTCTAGTAAATTTATTACTGCTAAGGAATTTGGTAAATACTGAACTTATTTTTACCTAAGCTATGAACAAATGAGGTGTAAAAAAAATTCCCCATTGGTGAGCTTAAGATTATTAAAATTCAAATTACCTAATAGCGCAATTCAGCTAGGTTAACATAGTGCTAAATGTCTACATGTTCCAGTAATCTAATTTCTACCTGACCTAGCATTTTATTTAAACACTTTATTAATATTATAACACCATCAAAAATTTTCAAAGTTTCTATATTAAATATTTTAGCAAGTTGGTAAATGCATCATAAATCCTACATTAAATGAAAATAAACAATAACATACTAAATTTAGTTTTATATATTCACAGTTTAAATAAACAATAAAATACTAACACTCTATTTACATATTTACATCATAAATAATCTTTCAGTGGCTCATTAATTTACTACAATTCAAACCACCAGTCACTTATTATTCAACATACAGATTTTTTTTTTTTTTTTTTTTTTTTTTTTTTTTTTTTTTTTAAGAATATCTGTTCTTAAAACATGAAAATATAAATTATACCGCTGTCTATAATTTACAATGACGTATCACACGAAATCAAATAAATTAATTAACCTTAACAACACTTAAATATTTGCAACAGAAATAAATTTTAAAAACAAAAATTTAATCAGTATAATATAGTATATAAAACCTTTAAATTTCAAAGTAGACTATTAAATAAATAAAACATTTTAAATATAACATAAACTAATAAATATCAACATATAAAGATACCAATAAATAAAAATACCAACTTACAGTTACTCTTGAGCATATTTCACAGGAAAGTTTCACACATCTAAAAATCTTTAATTTTCAGATAACACAAAAGTTCTGCTTTTTTGCAATCCTTTAAAACCAACACCATGAAGACGCTTATGAAGATGAATAGTATTTTCTCTAGCAACAACTTCACTTAGGCCAACTTTTCCTCTTCTTTTCTCTTTTAGGCTTGACCATTTTTAATTTATTATAAAAGTACAAAATAACAAAACACCAGACGTAAACGTGCTGTAATGGCGTAGACGTCCTCGTAACATATTATTCTTATCGGCAAATTTCACGTTTAACTACACAAACTTTCTGTTGATCACCAGCATCCTGTTCGACTTATTATATTAATGTCGTGTTTCCAAGTTCAAATCCGGGAAAAAGGCAGTCGTGCTCGTGATAAATAGGGTTAGCGATGTGATTGGTTTCCCTTTTAGCTCGCATCAGGCGGCCGTGTGGTATCATCAACAACACAAGAAATGTCAGTCCATATTTTTGTCGAAGAACCTTTTATTTCCAGTTTAAGACATCTCTTCAGGGAAAATGCTCATTAGCCAACGCTAAACGAAAAAAAAATACAACGTTCCATTATTTACTAGAATCCGTCCCGATTCCTTTAGCAAACACCAGCGTCAAAAAATCCTCTCCGAATCAGGATGATCGTGTTTTTAAACTAGCTTGCGTAATAATACAGAATACGTCACGTGACCCACTTCTATCGAATCAAAAGGTCTCTTTTGGAACTTTATCAATATTTCCGGTGGATTTATTTTGTTGTAAAATGCAAAAACTTTCTACGCCCTTCCAGAATATTGCATAATCTCGTACCAGATGCCTGTCATATCAACAAACGAGCTTATCTGTTTTTGAGGCTGTAGCTAAACTTCGAATTTAATACGTAATAAAAATAATAAGAAGAAAAGAAAATGAATCTTTATAAAAGGAAAAAAAAAAAGAAAGAATTAAAGTTTTTCGGAAATATTTTAATAGACATTTGATATTTAATAATAGGATAACTTTATGAAATAAGATTTTTTGAGCGGAATATTTTAAGAGATACGATATTTTAGCATTTAAATAAAGAAGTTATAGCAATTTGACCACACGGGAATAATACTAATGAATTTCAATAATGGATTAAAATAAAGATGTTCTATTTAAAGAATAAATTAAAAAAGCTATCGCCATTTTTAGAATAACTACATTCGAATAAATATTATTAAGTGGATTAGGAATAATTGGCTTTACATATGGATAGTAAAAGGCTATTTTAAGAATGAGAATTATTTTAATAAGCTGGGTTATATACCGAATATTATTGAATGGACAAATTTTATAGAATAATTGCGGAAAAAATTTAAATTTTGTAATATATATATATAATACATATATATATATATATATAGATAAGTACTGGGATGTATGGGAGTATGTCAATAAAATATGTGTATAAAAAATAGGAAAGAAAGATCACGCAGAATTCAATAACAATAATACATTTACTACCCCTATAAGTAATGAAAATAATTAAAGAGTTTAAACCCAAAATCCGTTTGTTCCCCCAAGTAAAGAACCTGGATGACATTTGTGTCAAGCAAAAAAGTGGTAATTTGTGTCACTTTCAAAGCAATTACACCCAGGGAAAAGTTTTGTTGAATAAACAAAAATTTGTTTGGCCCAACAAAACTTTCCGTTTAAATATGGGTCAATGGAAAATTTGTTTGAATCAACAAGAAAAATATTGTTGATTTTTTTTGCAATTCCAACAAAAAATTTTGTATCGTCAGCAAAAAAATGTGCTGTTAATTCAAGTAAAAATGTTTCAATTTTACTTGAATTAACAAAATTATTTTATTGAAAATTTTCTCAAAATAAATATAATTATCTGTTACTTTAAGAGTTCTTTTCAGCTTCGGCAACAAAAACTTTTGTTTGAAGAACAATTGTTTTGTGTAATTTTAAGAATTTTTTTTTGTTTGAACAAAAAAAGGTTTCTGTTACATAAACAATTATAATATTTATTACTTTAAAATTATTTTTTGTGTTAGAACCAATCTAAACTTAACTATTTTTTAGTTAATCTTTAATTCATTTTCAGCAGTGAATTACGCCTGTAATCCTTGAACAATAACAAGTGAATTTTTATCCTGCTTTTTTTCAAGCGTAAATCTACAGTTTGAACAATGTCCCAAGCTGGGAATCGAAACCGAGTCCGCAGAATAACGATCTGAGACTCTAACCACTCAGCCAGAAGGAACGACATCCAAACTCGAAATTTCTCACTCTTATATATGTCGGACAGGCTGCAAACACAGCACAAGATGGAAAATGTCATCATGAGCAGCAGCGCCTGCTTAAGACATAAAAGTAGGGGAAGCCCGATGTTACTCTGGGGCCCCCCCTCCACCAGTTGCTTTGTTATTTACTAAATCCATTTTTGGTATGCTGCAACAATTTGAAATTTTACCATCAAAATTTCGAGTAAACAACAATTTAGAAAGAGCGAGCTTCTTAGATAAAAATTTCGTAAATGCATTTCTTACCCTGATTGATTTTTTTTTCTTTTTTTGTAAAAAGTTATTCTGAAAAGCAAATTTGGGGGCACCTTTGTATTTCTTTGGGTAAGCACGGGCTTCCCGGGACTATTCGGTAAACAGGCCCTGCGATGAGCATGCAAATTTTTGCGGCAAACATGAGACGAAAATACAAAGCCCAGCATACGGCAACATATAGTTAATTTTTAATTCATTTTCAGCAGTGAATTACGCCTGCAAAAAGCAGGATAAAAATTCACTGGTTATTATTCAAGGATTACAGGCATAATTCACTGTAGAAAATTAATTAAAAATTAACTGTGTTGCCGTATGCTGGGGCCTCAGAGCGCTATTCGTGTTCCTTCGGTGGTTATGAGGTTCTGCTCTCGAAGCTGGTAGACGGGAGGTGCTGGGTTCAAACCCCTGTCGCGCTTGTCGACCTAACCGTTCGGAGTTTTCCGTGGTTTTCTACGAACCTTGCGTTAATACGGGTTAGGATCCCTTAAAAAGACCCCCACGGAGGGCACCCCCCCAGGGCCTATATCCCTCGTGTAGATAATTGACCGTCATAAAATCAATCAACCAATCAGAGCGCTATTCTGAGGACCCGGGTAAGATTCCCGGCTTGGGAGATTTTCCACTCTGTCGGTTTACGCTTGAAAAAAAGCAGGATAAAAATTCAATGGTTATTATTTAAGAATTACAGGCGTAAATCACTGCTGAAAATGATTTAAAAATTAATCCGTGCATTAGTTCTTGAGATTTAGTTACAGTGAAAATCACGAAAAAAATAACATAGCAGTGCCACCTGTTGGGCTATTGACACCAAAGCGTCATCAGATTCTATATATGTCAAGGTCTAACTCAATCTGCATTTTGATGTAAATCAGTGCATTAGTTCTTGAGAGATCGCGAATCTATTGCAGAAATCGCGAATCTCTTGCAAAAATCGCGAAAATTGCAACATAGCAGCGCCACTTGTTGCGCGATTTATGCCAAAAACTAATCAGCACCAATTTATATCAGGAAGTAACTGAATATAAAATTTAATTAAATTCCGTGCATTAGTTCTTGAAATAGAGCGCCCTCAAAATTTTTGTCACATACAGACAGACAGAGTCATAGACAGTCATTTTCTGAAAACAGTCAAATCGTGTTCAGGACCTTCTAAAATCCATCGAAAACCAGAAGTTGAAAATTTTCATGATTCCAATACTTTCTTTTTGTAAAGATAGAAGCAAGTAATAAATGGGATAGGGGGATTTTTAAAACTACCTTGGTCCGTCCCAGTTAAAAAAAATTTAATTATCCAAAAATTATGTTAATCCTTTAATTATACAGCTATATAAGTCAAATAAACCAAGTTACGTGTGAGAGTTATGGCTAACACAACAATTTAAATTTTGTAAAAGCAACAAAATTTTGCTGGAATTATAAATTACAAAATTATGGTAAAATTAAAAAAACAGATTTTGTTAATTCAAGTAAAATTGATGAAATTTTGTTCAAATTTTGTAAGAGTGTTAACAATATTTTTTTTGCTAATGCAACAAAACCAACTTTTTACTTCAACTAAAATTTTGCTTGAAACAACCAAATGTACTCAACAAAACATGTTTTGTTGTTTTAATCAATTCTCTTTTCTGGGTGTATTTTAAAAGCTATTTAATTTTATATTTTAACAATTGTTAATTTTCTTAATTAGCGCTGAATTTTATTAATTTTAAAATACATTTCTTAGTATTTAATAAATGCAGCAAATTATTTTGTAATGTGAAGTAAAACCGAAGAAAGTAGTAAAATAAAGTAATAGTTTTGACATAAAACTCATAAAAAGGATAAGTACAATACTGTAAATATTTTACGAATCCTTAAAATTTCAGACTCCTGCGCTCCAATTGGTTATCTTTGTATCCACAATTTGTTGGAGCTAAATTTCCAAATTGAGTTATATATGTCAATATACATCAAAATTGCCAGATGAGCGGTATTTTTATTTATTTATTTATTTATTTTTTAATATTCAGAATGCTACCACATTCTGAGGAGAAATATTATCTTCAATTAATGGCGGAATAAATAAGACAAATATTACTATTCAAAGATAGTCATAGCATTCTAAATTTTAAAAAAATCCTACAGGCACAGGTAGATTTCGAAGATGCCTGTGTGGGGTGCCTGTTTGTCGGGAATTGCGGAAGAAATGACCTTTTTGTGATGATGCAGCAGTTGGAACCGCCTACTTCGAAACCTAACTTGTTTGCAAGTGGAGGCAGAAGGGATTTTTTTTTTTTAATTATTTATAAGAGTTGGTCTTATAAAAAAACTTGTCAATATAAAAGTTTTAGATAATATTAAGAGAATTTATAATAAATTTAAGCGGATTTGAAATCTTGGGAATTGACGAAGTTATGAATTTTTTTCTTCTAAAACCCCTCTCCCCCCCCCCTTAAGGCAATTTTTAATTATATCAAAAATTTGTCATACATAAATTTTCGGCCCTTCTCCTAGAAGTAATAATAACTTCAAACGGATTCGATACGTATCATAATTAAGAAATTATGGGTTTTTTTCTGTTTTCACAAAAAGCCCCCCATCCCCCCCTTGGTTCGATTTTGCCCATTAACGAACTTGACCGAGATTTTATGCCCCTTGATTTTATGTATCAGTTTCGAAAAGATGCGGGAGTTGGAGCCGCCTACTTCGAAAAATAACTTGTTTGCAGGCGGAGCCGGCAGGGATTTTTTTGTTTTTAATTTTTTTTGCTGTAACGGTTGGTCCTATAAAAAACTTGTCAATATAAAAGTTTTAGATAATATTAAGAGGATTTATAATAAATTTAAACGGATTTGAAATCTTGGGAATTACCGAAGTTATGAATTGTTTTCTTCTAAAACCCCCCTTTCCCCCCCCCCCCTTAAGGCAATTTTTAATTATATCAAAAATCTGTCATACATAAATTTTCGGCCCTTCTCCTAGAAGTAATAATAACTTCAAACGGATTCGATACGTATCATAATTAAGAAATTATGGGTTTTTGTCTCTTTTCACAAAAAGCCCCCCCCCCATCCCCCCCCTTGGTTCGATTTTGCCCATTAACGAACTTGACCGAGATTTTATGCCCCTTGATTTTATGTATCAGTTTCGAAAAGATGCGGGAGTTGGAGCCGCCTACTTCGAAAAATAACTTGTTTGCAGGCGGAGCCGGCAGGGATTTTTTTTGTTTTCAATTTTTTTTTTGATATAACGGTTGGTTCTATAAAAATCTTGTCAATATAAAAGTTTTAGATAATATTAAGAGGATTAATGATAAATTTACGCGGTTTTGATATCTTGTGAATTGACGAAGCTATGATTTTTTTTCTTCTAAAAACCCCCCTTTTTCCCCCCCTTGGGGCCATTTTTATTTATATCAAAAATCTGTCATACATAAATTTTAGGCCCTTTTCGTAGAAGTAATAATAACTTTAAACGGATTCGATACGTATAATAATTAAGAAATTATGGGTTTTTTTCTGTTTTCACAAAAAGCCCCCCCCATTCCCCCCCCCCCCCTTGGTTCGATTTTGCCCATTAACGAACTTGACCGAGATTTTATGCCCCTTGATTTTATGTATGAGTTTGGAAGAGATTTATGCAGAATTTTTCCAGTTATCGTGGTCAGAAAAAAGTGACATAGATAGATAGATAGATAGATAGATAGATAGACAGATAAAGTTTCGAACTGGGGGTGTTTTTGGGTTCTGGGAGTCATGATCGGCGCAGATCTGCAAAAATTTTTCAAAATTTCCAACTTAGGTGAGAATGTAATAGGTAGTATTTCTTACGAAATCTACCTAAAAAGCTCGCTTGACTGGCAACACTAATATGAACACCTTAACGTGTCAGAAATTTCTGATTTTTTCCATCTCTTAACCACTTGTTCGTGCGAAATGTATATTCAGCACGCATGTTGGAACAATTGAATTAAACACAAATAAAATGTCAAAGGCTTGGCGGGCCACAGATAAGTAGTCGGCGAGCCACTTGTTTGACATGCCTGCTCTAAAACAATCAGCTTAATAAAAAATTTCGAACATATTTGAATTCTTATAACTTATTGGACATTATGAAGTTCAATCAAAGCAGTAATATTATATCTTCTATTATATCTTTTTATTCAAACATTCTGAATTCTCCTGCTCTAAATGTCTCAGCTATCAATCACAACTGCGGTCTCGAACAGTTGGTTTGTGACATCAATCGCCACTATTCTGCTGATGGGGCTAGAAACTTGAAATTTGGCATGGTGGTTACTTTTAAGATGCAAATGCTCTCTAAAATATTTTTTTTTTCGAAATTTTAAGGGTGAAAGGGGCGGGAAAAATTCTAAAAATCTTATAAATTTCGCTTTACTCTAAATTGTTAGGGCTAGAAACTTGAAATTTAGACATAGCTGATACTTTTAAGACGTAAATGCTCGCACAGAGCAGTTTTTTTTTTTCATAATTTAAACGTACGAACTGAGCGGAAAACTTCTGAAAACGTTGTAAATTACGATTTATTTGCAATGGTTTGTGATAGAAACTTAAAATTCGACATAACCTATACTTTTAAGAGGTAAATGTTCGTAGAAGGCAGTTTTTTAACAATTCAAAATTTAAAATGATGAAGCAGCAAACAAAGCTCAAAAATTGTGGTTTTAGTGATACTGCTGGTGCTAGAAACGTGAAATTTGGCAAGGGGGTTTTCTCAACTGACCTGCTCAACAAGGCGAAATTTTCTGGGACATTTTCTGATTTATTTTTAAACGCAAAGGCATAAAATTGACAGGCCTGACTATGGAAGCGATTTAGAATCGAATTGAGTTTTCCATTTTTTGTTAAATAGATTACTTATCGGATTATCAGCGATTCTGGTCACGTGGCAAGAAGGTTTTCGTGCTTCACGGGCTGCTACGTCGTGAATTCGGATTAAAACGTCGACTTTGACAATAGTTTCTGAAAAATCTTCTGCCTTTAACAAAAAAATGGAAAACGTGTTTCTATTACATAGTTTCTGAATAAGAACAGATGCCAATTTCATGCGTTTGCGAACATAAATGAGTTAAAAATGTGTCAGAAAGTAGCCTGTTTGGATTTCAAAACATCCTTAAAACGCTAAGAACGGTGTCTAATAAATTCGAAATTTAAATAAGCGATTTTTTTCTTTCTGAAAACGTTCTAAATTACAATTTATTTGAAAATGTCAGTGGCAGAAAGTTGAAAATGGACATGTCTGTTACTTTTAAGACGTAAATTCTTACACAGAAAAGTTTTTAAAACGTTTGAAATTTAAAAGAGTGGAAGAGGAAAAAAGTTCTAAAACATACAATTTATTTGATATTGTTTTGGCGAGAAACTTTAAATTTGGCATGGGGTTACTTTTAAGTTGTAAATACTCTCTAAATATGGTTTAAAAACAATTGGAAATATTAAAGAGTGAAATGTGTGAAAAACATTTATAAACCTTCTGAATTATTAGACCTGCCAAGTCTCCGGCTTTTTGGATACCAGTAATTTAGTACAAAAAATGTTGTTTTCTTGAATCGGAGCATTTTACGATTTACAAGAACAATATTTTCTCAAAAAATTTACTGGTGTTCAAAAAGCCGGAGACTTGGCAACTCTGGATTATGCTTTATCCTGGATTGTTAGGGCTAGAAACTTGAAATTGGACTTGGCTGTTATTTTTAAGACAAGAACACAGAGCAATTTTTTTAATCGAAATTAAAATGGATACAAGAGAAAAAAGTGCTATAAAATTATGATTTTTGTGTTAGTGCTTCAATTAGAAACTAGAAATTTAGCATGTTTTTTACTTTTAAAATGCCAATTCTCGCTAAGAGCGGTTTCTAAAATATTCGAATCTTAAAAGGATTAAATAAGCGAAAGATTTTATAAAACTTTATAAATTACAACTTATTTGGAATTGTTATGGATTGAAACTTGAAATTTGGCATGTCTGTTATTTGTAAGAATGTACAGATAAGTTTTGAAAAATTTGAAATTTGACAGGATGCATGAGCAAAAAGTGTACTAAAATTGCGATTTTTCAGATATTTCTGATCAGAAACGTTAAATTTGGCATGATGCTTACTTTTGAGGTATAAATATTCGTTCATAACGGTTTTTAAAAAATTCAAAATTTAAACGGGCGAATTGAGAGGAAAATGTTCTATAAACGTCATAAATTACAATTTATTTGCAATGGTTTGATCTAGAAACTTAAAATTCGACATGGCCGTTACTTTTTAGATATAAATGCTCGCACAGAACACATTTTTTTTTTTTAATTCGAAATTTAAAATGGTGAAGGAGCAAACAACGCTCGAAAATTGTGATTTTTATGATCTTGCTGGGACTAGAAACTTGAAATTCGGCATGGTTTTGTTACCTTTATAAAATGAAAGTGCTCGGTAAGAATGATTTCTACTAAATTCGAAATTTAAAAGGGTGTAAGCGAAAAATTTTCTAAAAACGTTCTAAAATATTCCAAATAAATTGTAATTTAGAACGTGTTTAGAAAAATTCAAATGTATGCAGGACTTTCTATCCCTAATGAATATTAGGGATAGAAAGTTGAAATTGTACATGTCTGTCATTAAGACGTAATTTCGTATCAAAAGACGTAAATTCTTACACAGGAAAGTTTTTAAAAAGTTCGAAATTTAAAAGCGTGCAAGAGAAAAATAAAAGTTCTAAATATGCAATTTCTTTGATATTGTCTTGGATTGAAACTTAAAATTTGGCATGGTGATTAATTTTAAGATGAAAATGATGCTCTCTAAGAATCTTTTTTTTTTTTTTTTTTTTTTTTTTTAAATCGAAAATTTAAAGGGTGAAATGGGCGGAAAGCATTCTAAAATTCTTTTAAATTACGCTTTATTCTAAATTGTTAGGGCTAGAAACTTGAAATTTAGACATTGTTGATACTTTCAAGACATAAATGCTCACAGACAACAGTTTTTTTAAATCGATATTTAAAAGAGTGCAGTAGAAAAAATTGCTTTAAAATTATGATTTTTGTGTTACTGCTGGGATTAGAAACTAAAAATTTAGCAGGGTTTTTACTTTTAAAATGACAATGCTCGCTAAGAACGGTTTCTAAAAAATTCTAATCTAAAAAAAAGTTTAATAAGAGAAATTTTTTCTAAAAGCTTTCTAAATTACAATTTATTTGGAATTGCTGGGGTTAGAAACTTGAAATTTGGCATGGTGGTTACTATTAAGATGTAAATGTTTGCTAAACATGGCTTCTAAAAAATTCGAAATTTAAATGTGCGAAAAACACGGAAAAAGTTTTTAAAACGTTGTAAATTGTAATTAATTTGAAATTCTTTGGGATAGGCTTTTTTAATTTGACATGACTGTTACTTTTAAGACGTTCGCACAGCAGGAAAAAAAAATAACAAAATTTAAAGGTGTGCAGATTTTTTTTTTCTAAAATTGTGTTTTTATCTTTGTTACGGCTAGGGTTAGAAACTAGAAATTTAGTGTGGTGGTTACATTTAAGATGCCGATTCTCGCTAAGAAAGGTTTCTACAAAATTCGAAACTTAAAAAGGTGGAATAAGTGAATTTTTTTCTAAAAACGTTCCAACATACAATTTATTTGGTATTATTAGGGATAGAAAATTTAAATTGAACTTGCCTGTTACTTTAAGATGTAAATGCTTAGTCAGAAAAGTTTTTAAATAGTTCGAAATTTAAAATGTGCAAGAGAAAAAAAAGTTCTAAAACGTGTGATTTCTTTGGTGTAGTTTTGGCGTGGTGATTACTTTTAAGCTTTAAATGCTCTCTAAAAATGGTTTTTAAAAAATTCCAATTCTTAAGGTACTTTTAAAATGTTAGTTCTTGCTAAGAACGGTTTCTAAAAAATTCGAAGTTTAAAAGAGTTAAATAAGAGAAAACATTTTAAAAAATCTTTCTAAATTAAAATGTATTTGGAATTGTTAGCGTTAGAAATTTGATATTTGACATGGTGGTAACTTTTAAGACGGAAATGTTTGCTAAACACGGCTTCTAAAAAATTCGAAATTTAAATGGGAGAAAAAAAACGGAAAAAGTTTTAAAAACGTTGTAAATTATAATTAATTTTAAATTCTTTAGTATAGACATTTTTTTGTTGTTACGGCTAGGGTTAGAAACTAGAAATTTAGCGTGGTGGTTACATTAAAATACCAATGCTTGCTAAGAAATGTTTCTAACAAATTCGAAACTTAAAAAGGTGAAAGTGAAAATTTTCCTAAAAACGTCTTAACTTGCAATTTATTTGGAATTATTAGGAAAGAAAGTTGAAACCGGTCATGTATGTTACTTCTAAGATGTGAATGCTTAGTCAGAAACGTTTTTAAAAAGTTTGAAATTTAAAAGAGTGCAAGAGGGGACAAATTTCTAAAACATGCGATTTCTTTGATATTGTTTTGGCTAGAAACTTGAAATTTGGCATGGTGGTTACTTTTAAGTTGTAAATGCTCTCTAAGAATGGTTTTTAAAGAATTGAAAATATTAAATATTGAAATGAGCTGAAAACATTCTAAAAACCTTCTGAATTGCCCTTTATTCTGGATTGTTAAAGCTAGAAACTTGAAATTGGACATAGCTGTGGCTTTTAAGACGTAAATGTTCGCATAGAGCAGTTTAAAAAAAAATCAAAATTTAAACGGCTGCAGGAGCAAAAAATGTTTGTTCTAAAACGGCGTTTTTTGTGATAATGCAGTGACTAGAAACTTGAAATTTAGCATGATGGTTGGTTTTAAGTTTTAAATGAAAAACAGTTTCTATAACAGCTATATAAAATTCGAAATTTAAACGGGCGAATTGAACGGAAAACTATCTAAAAACGTTGTAAATGTCGATTTATTTGCAATGGCTTTTGGGATAGAAACTTAAAATCCGGCATGGCTGTTTCATTCAAGACGTAAATGCTCGCACAGAGCAGTTTTAAAAAAATTTTAAATCTAAAAGGCTATAAGAATAGGAAAAGCTCGAAAATTGTGATTTTTGTAGAAGTGTTGGGGCTACAAACTTGAAATTTGGCATGGTGGTTAATTTTAAAATGCAAATGTACGCTAAGAATAGTTTCCAATAAATTCAAAAATTTAAAAGGGTGAAATAAGCGAAATTAAAAAGGGTGCGTGCAAAAGGAAAAAAAGTTCTAAATATGTGGATATCTTTGATATTGTTTTGGCTAGAAATTTGAAATTTAGCATGGTGGTTACTTTTAAGATGTAAATGCTCTCTAATAATAATGTTTTTTTTTAATTATTATTATTCAAAAGATTAAAGGATGAATTGAGCGGAGAACATTCTAAAAATCTTCTTTATTACTCTTTATTCTGGATTGTTAGTGCTAGAAACTTGAAATTTGACATGGCTGTTACTTTTAAGACGTTAAACAGAACTGTTTCGAATAAATAAATAAATAAATAAGAAAATGAAAGGGTGAAATGAGCGTAAAATGTTTTAAAACCACGATTTCTTTCGAACTACTGAGCCGATTTCAAAAGCACTTTCGGGATAATAATAATGACAGTCTCTTCTTAAAACTGGGCACCTTTAACTCTGTCTCAAAGGGATGGAAGAGCGATAGACGTCCTAAAATTACGATTTCTTTCAATATTTCGGGGCTAGAAATGTAAAATTTGACTTGGTAGTCCGCGGCGTAGTCAGAAAGAGGAATCGGTTTACTCAATCGTGGATACAAGAACACCAAAAAGTGCTAAAACGAAATCGCAAGGAACCGGTGAAATTTTCTGTTTTAGATAGGTTTCTGTCTTAGCATGTATAATTTCGAGGGAGTTTTCTATCGCCGGGACTACCGTTTAAGACTATTTTATGCACAATTAAAAATGCGGACTACCGTTTACTAGTTCAGTGTAAGACAGGATTACATTACAGACAGGGTGTCTGTTTTTACATGTATTTTCAAAAATTATCCACTCAATATTACACCTGTAGAGACTAGAGAGTATAGATATATTACAGTTAAAAGCTGTGAAAACGCTACGTCTATAACGGAATCCTATCGTAAACGAAAAAAAAAAAAAGCAAGGTTCGACGAAAAGAACACCAAACATTTATACCTTCTAAGATAGAAATCTGTCTAAACTGGAATTTTATCCAATCCTGTGTGATTCTTTCTCGGCAGATTTTACTGTTTTATGGTAAAACCTGTGAAAACTTATTCCTCTTTTAAAAGGAACCATTTCATGACCTTGATGGCGGAAGGATAACAATACAAGTATACTTGTTAAGACAAAAACCTTAATAAGACAAAAACCTGTCTGAAACGGAATTTGTTTCCGTTCCTAGTGATTTCGTTTTCACAGACTTTATTGTAACAAGATAAGCAGAAGTCTTCAACCTGAGGCCAACGAGCCACCAAACTAACATTATTTCAGTATACAAAAACTTCGCTTATTTAATGACAGAATCTTTGCAGTTAAATAAGACGAAGACTACCTTTCGGAAATTGTGGTGGAAAACGATTTTTAGGAAAAAGGGTTGAAGACCCCTAAGATAAAGTGTAAAACTTCTACAACAAAGACTTCGATCAGATCAGTTGTTGCCAACACTTATGGGAAAAGAAGAATTTGTTTGAATGTAATAAAGAGATATTTATCACAGTTTAACGAATCTTATCTTTGTTCATTTTATAATTTTATATAATTAAATTAGCTTCTCCTCTGTATGTCTGTGGTGTTTTAACGACTCCCATTCATTACATTACATGATGTCCCCTAACATTACATTTCCATATCCGTAAATCACCTTAGATATCAAATAGTTCTTGGATTCATACATCATCAGTAAACCTTTTCATGTCATCAAAATTAATAGTTGTATGAAGATTTTAGAATGTAGGCTGTATGTTTTTGAAAATCAATTCGACACTCTTTATCTTCATATAGCCTCTCTAACTGATGAAAATTTTCAGATTAATCTCTTGCTTTCTATATTTTGTATTTTGTATTTGTATTTGTTTTGTTTTGTTTTTAATTTTGTATTTTGTATTTTATTTATTGTATGTAAAAATCCTGTGAATTGGATGCTTTGAAATTGTTTATACTCTAAATAATAAAAATTGGCTGCGCAGGCTTCTAAGTCATAAACCATTCAGTGGTAATCAGTCTGCTGTTTAAAATCTGTTTGCTGAAATTGTTTTTTCAATTACTTTATTATTTTTCAATAACTTTATCGTTGAAGTGATTATTTGTAAATTTTTATTCGAACTTACAATTACCACTTTCAAAATACCTGAAAAACTTGAACGTGATATTTGTATTCTGCTCTAAAACATGCTGATGATATCATTTCACCTCTAGGAAGTTTGCCTGAATTAGTAAAAGAGGAACAGAAGACTGGAGTTCAAAGATTTGTTCACCCGTTCAAGGAGGTAAAATCTTTGGCTAAAGAACTTTAATACAATTTTCTTTATCCACGCGCAGTTAGTTCCTCGTCAAGCTGGCCATCAGGGGAACAAAGATAATACATCTCATGATAAACTTGGAGACTATTTCAGAAGATCAATGTTTCTTCCTTGTTTGGATACTTTCATATATGGGCTCTTTGATCATTTTGGGAAGAACCAGAAGCATCTTGGAAAGTTTTGAGGTTCTACTTTCATAAAAATGCTATAGTCGGTCAAAAATAAAATTGTTACAAAAATTTAACATCCTGTATGACGAGCGGATATTTGAAACAACTATTGAGGCCGAATATTTATTTTGATATTAAAAATGGCAAAACTTGAAAGGAATAGGGAAACGCAGAAGAATTTATGGCTTTTTAGACAATTGTAACAAACTATTTTTCCTAACATAGACTATCTGAGCGGTTCTGCTCTCAAAGCTAGATGGGAGGTAGAAGGGAAGTGCTGGGTTCGAACCCATTCTCATCGGCCCAAAAATTCAGAGTTTTCCGTCGTTTTCTTTGAAACCTGCGCAGATACGGATTAGGATCTAGAAAGATCCCAATGATGGAACTCTCCGCCCTCGGCCTATGTACTTCGCGCTGATAATCGGCAGTAAAAAACGTCAACCAACCCAAAATCAACTCCTTGTTGTACGTGCTTGTTATATTACCAATTTCTGTAGCCAAAATTTAAATACCTTTTTATTCTTAAAAAATAATATAACCTTACTTCAAAAACTCTGTGGGGGAAGAGGTAATTGGGACTTACGTCAACGTCAACTCATTATCTTGAGTCGATTATACACTGCTCAAAACAATTAAAGGATATTGCAGTTTTAGGTGGATTTTGTATCTGGGAAACTTTTTAGCTGATTGATACATGGTCGACAGACATAGTAGGTTATATGAGAATAAATTACACATGTTTGGCAGAAAAAAATGCATTTTATTGCGCATTTGTGTACAAAAGGAAAAAAACACAATTTGTGCATATGAGAAAAAAAGAATAAGAAAAGGTGTTTTCTTCAAAGAAAATCATTTTCAGTAGGGGGTATGGTTTCCACGGGCGGCCAGCAACGTTGAACACCTTTGAGGCATGGACTCAATGAGGCTATTAATGACGAGTTGGGGTATTCTGCCCCACTCTTCCAGAAGAGCTCTTTCCAGTTCTTGGAGAGTTCGTGGGGGTTGTTGGCGGCCAGAAACTCGTCTTCCTAGAGCGTCCCAAACGTGCTCGATTGGATTCATGTCTGGAGAACATGCTGGCCATTCCATTCGAACGATTCCTTCCTCGAAAAGGAAATCCTCCACCAGGTTTGCACGATGTGGCCTGCAGTTATCGTCCATTAAAATGAAGTTATCTCCGATTGCTGCAGCGTAAGGGACTACAATAGGTCTGAGGATCTCATCCCTATATCGGCGACCAGTCAGAGCTCCATCTCGAATGATGTAGAGGTCATTGCGCCCGTCAATGGAGATGCCACCATACACCAACACTCCTCCACCGCCAAATCTGACACTTTCGTGCACGAACGCAGGATTATTCCTACTGCCACGGTCCCTCCATATGAAAATACGCCTATTATCCGGATGCACAGAAAAACGGGACTCGTCAGTAAACAGAATATTGCTCCATTCATTTCTCCTCCAGTTGACATGCTCGGTTGCCCACTCCCTGCGGTCGCGACGATGCCTTGATGTTAATCTAACACATACCATCGGTCGGCGAGCATACAGACCTACAGCATGGAGCCGGTTTCGGACAGTCTGAGTTGAAATCGTGGTGCCTGTAGCCGAGCGAAGGTGTTGTTGGAGAAGAGTAGCGTTCATGTTTCGGTGTCTCCGAGCTGTTAACGCTAAATACCGATCTTCATTGGGCGTTGTTGCCCGTCTACGACCTTGCCCTGGTCTTCGGCCTGCACATCCACTCTCCAAAAAACGGTTCCAGATCCTGGAAATGACACTTTGGGACACTCCAATGGCTTGCGCTACTTCGGCTTGAGTTTGGCCCCCTTCTAACCTACCAACAATTCTCCAAGCTTCTGAATCTGTCAAATGACTTCGCTGAGACATCGTACTCATCGAAACAAAGCAATCACTGAATGCCGATCATCCTTGTCTTCATTCTCTTTTATCCAGTTGAAAGTCAAATTTCATTCGCTGCCGCTGAAGCGACGTTTTTGACGTCGAACTCAAAAATTGCATACTCCACAGTTTGAAAACCAGAAAAATTTGCATTTGTGATTCTCTTCTTCTATTTTCGGCAAAAAAAAATTTCATTTATATCTTTATTTTATATAAAACTTCAAATATCCTTTAATTGTTTTGAGCAGTGTAGCATAAGTTCTTGATTCATTGACAAGAGGTGAATTTTTCAGAAAAGAACAACTTAGGCACTCCTTGCTTGGGGGAAATACTACTGATGTCTTAAATCATAAAGTTTTTACTACATCTCTTTAAAAACTTGATGGTAGTTATGACTGTCATTTTGATGTTTTTGGCCAAGAGGTAATTTGTAATTATATATCACCAATAGGACAAGGTGAGTGGATGCAAGAGCTTGAGACATTCAACATTGATCTTCATGATCAAAAGGCGGACTTTATAAAAATTTTAATAGATGTAGCTGGGAAGCTGATGACGGGAGGATACAAATGGCTTAATTTTTGACTCGCTGCAATTGAGACCAAGTTAGGATGCACCGTCATGGGCAAGAATCCCGTTTCGAATGCTCATGACAATACAGCGTTATTTCTTAACACTGTTGACTAAAGACGTGGTATTTTCTAACTTGTGGACACTAGATTCGCTCGGAATTCTAGACCCATAAAAGAAGAGAACAAAAAAGGAACTCCATAAAGCAGCAAAAGTACATTTTTTTTTTATCACAGTTGTGGTAAACAAAGATGATCGGTTTGTGGTTCGTTTACCGTGACTTGATGATCATTTTCCGTTACCAGATAATTTTAATTTAGCTTTGAGAAGATTAGATTTAACCTTTAAAAAAATTAAGATCAGAAAATCTATATTTAGCTAATGACGAAGTTTTAAAGGAATGGGAAAATGAAGGTATCGTAGAAAAAGTTCCTGGAAGTGAAATAGAAATAATACCTTGTCATTATTTGCCTCATCGGCATGTTGTAAAAGAGAACAGCACTACTAAAATTAGGCCCATCTTCGATACGTCAGCCAAGCAAAAGACTTCACCAAGTCTCAATGAGTACTTGAGAAAAGTTTGAATTTATTTAATACCATCAGACACAATTTCGCATGAGAAAAATTGGCGTTACTGCAGATATATGCAAAATTATTTTACAAATAGGTCTTAAGCCTAAAAACAAAAATTATGTGAGATTTCTTTGGTACGATAAGAAAGACCAACTTAAATATTATAGACACAACCGTGTCGTGTTTGGAGTTTCGTGTAATTCATTGCTACTGGACTCTGTGATTCAATACCATACAGAATCAATATTAAATAAGGTTTTAAACGAGAATTTGAAATATTATGTAAATGTGGTTTAAAAACTCGTGAATAGTTTTTATGTGGACAATATCTTAACAGGTGTTGAAGACGAAATGGAATTGAAAAATATCATTAAGGAGGTGGCAGACATTATGGCCGAGAGGAAATTCTATTTAAGAGGATGAACGTATTCTGATGAAAACTGCAATATTTTAGAGCCCACATTATATATTAGGAATGGTCTGGGAGCATGGTGGTGATACCGTCTAAACGTGTCAAGCAGAGTAGATTATTCACTTGGAAAGATATCGAAAAGAATAATTTTGGCAACAACCCATAAAAATTTTTACCCTTTGGGCATCTCCTGTCCGGTTACTTTACTTCCTAAACTTTTGATGCAGCTCTTATGGAAGTCGAAAGTTTCATGGGACGAAGATGTAGATTCTGAAACTAAATCAGAATTTTAAAAATGGGTGAAAAACCTAAATTATCTGAAAGACGTTAAAATACCGAGATGGCTGCAGTGCGATTTTGAAGTTGAGAGTTTGCATTTTTTTAGGATGCATGTAAATTTGCATATTCAGCAATTACTTTTGTCAGAATTTGCACATCAGCAGAGTCTATACAAGTTCATTTGTTGCGAGCAAAAGCTAGAATTACTGCTTGTGGGAAGAAAAACAATATCGACATTGAAAAGCTTTGCTGCTACTATTGCAGCTCGTCTAGCTTCAGACTTTTAAAAGAATTCGAAACTGGAAATATATACTTCTGGACGGATTCTGCAACAGTTTTTTCCTGGATAAATAGTTAAGAACCATGGGGAGTATTTGTACAAAATCGCGTCGAAGAAATAAGAAGGTTGACACAAAAATTAGAAGGTTTGTCGGATTCTTGGAAACACATCCCAGGGTCGTTTAACCCTGCCTATCTTCCAAGTAAAGAATGTACTGCTCTTCTGCTACTTAAGACAGGATGGTGGGAAGTTCCGAGTTGGCTGTATTCTTAACCCGAAGAATGGGCTAAATCTGAATTTTCTATAAATGAAGAGGAAGTGTTGAAAGAAAAAAAAGACAGTTGTGCCATCTATGGTCAATCTGCAGATTTTGATTGTTTTATCAGCCAATTAAGATTTTCTTACAATACTTTTTATAAAGCTAACAATCAAAAAGAGAATTAACTAGTGATGAATATAAAAAGGCAGAAATTACAGTTTTCAAATTGATACAAAAAGAAACACTACACGAGAGTAAAGTTTTTGAAGAAAATAGAAACCTTTAAAAATCAGGATTGTTTTTCTACGTGCAAAAACAAACTTTTTGAAAGTGGAGAAAATGAATTTCAAAATCCTATTTTGTTGCCATGAAGTCATAATATAATTTCGAAGTTGGTAACTGAAAAACATAAATAATCAGGCACTGATTACCAACGGGACATACTTCCACCAGTGAAAAAGAACATAATTTTTTCTCCTTATTCATGGCAGTAATTTTGCATTGATAGGGCGCTCTTAATAATAGGAAAATGTCTATTAAATTTTACTGGTTGGAAGTGTGCCCCGCCGGTAATCAGGCCCTGTAAGTAATCCTTGCATGAAGGTTTGTCTACATTGCTAGCAAGACTAAGGAAAAAAATATTGGATATTTGGTGCCAGAAAATTAACAAAGCAAATCATTTCTAAGTGTGTAATTTGCAGGTAGCGCGCTTCTAAGTCTTTGGAAGTGCCTGCTGTTCGCTCCACTACCCAAAGTACAGTGTCTAGAATAATATAGTGTGGCAATCGCGTATACCGCGTAATGCTTTAGAATTATCCAAAAAATTACAATTTTGTAGGTGGCGCTACCATCAAGTTTCCTTGCTTGGAAACAAGGCTGCGTGATCTACTAAGCTTTAGTTGCAGTGCCGGGAAATTACTAAAAATTATGTAAAAACTTGTAAAATATTTCGAAGATGGGTAAAAAACGAGACTCCCATTGTTTTGTTCCTGGTTGTGCTACGCAGTACAAAAACAGCAAGCTATCTATTTTTGATGTACCCCAAAATCAAAATATCTTTGAAAGATGGAAAAAAAATCATTCCTCGTGCTGACAAAGAATTGAGCATGCAGTCTGGCGTAGACTTTAAATAAAGTTTTATATTTATTAAATAAAACTCTGTGACGCGTTCATTCATTGTCAAATGAACTTGTTACTGAATAAGTATAAAACTAAAACTATATATTTTTAAAACACTCTTTTATAAGTGTTCAATGTTTATCATATAAATCATGCTTAATTTCAGGACTGCAATTCATATTGTTCAAAAAGAAATTTCTTACAATATGATAATTTGGTGTGACTTATATTATGAAAAAAAAAAACATTTCTTGTATTTACTCTTGGTAGAACGTGCAAATTAATGATTTTATTTAAAAAATTATAATTTTTGCTCTCTTTTTTAAGATATGGCAATAAAAAAGGAGAAAAAAGTATTTAATCTGTGTATTGAGGATTCCTAAATTATTTTCTCAATTAATAATCATAATTTAAAATTAAACTGTTAACTATTATTCTAGACACTGTACCCAAAGATAGAGTATAACTCCTGCTGAAGTATTTGAAGTATCGGAAGTAGACTATGCTGGACCACTTTATTTACGATCATAAAAAAAGGCATGGGCGGTTTTATTCACTGGCGTGGTATACCATGCCGTGTATTTTGAATTAGTTAATCAAAATTTTTAATAATGAAAAAAAAGCAATATTAAAGGTAATTATCAAGAAAGCTTGCCAAATTTGCGGGAAATATATTTATAATTTTAAGTAATAATTGATATACATTAAAACGAATTCATATATAAGCGTATTTTTAGGAACATTGTTTTTATTAAGGGCGTTCTCAAATCCAAACTGACTTTTATCGGACGCATATTTTATTTTTGTTCGCAAACGTATCAAATTGGTATGTACGTTTATTAAGAAATTATGTAATCTAAATGTTTTTCCATTTTTCGGTAAAGCCCGAAGATTTTTCACAAAATATTGTCAAAGTGGGTGTTTTAATCCAAATTTCGGGACAAACAGCGCAAGAAATGTAAAAACTGCCGTCCTGAGACAATAATCGCTTATAACTCAAGATATAATTCATTTATTGTAAAATTAAAAATTGTTGGATTTCAAATCATTGCAAGTATCATGCTTGTGGGAGCTAAAGCTTCCACTTTAGAAATTTTCGAGCCATCTCACTTAGAGAAAAAATGTATTTCTACTCCAGAAGGCGTAATCAAACATGCTAGTTTTTTTAGCAAATGAAAAATAAATATTGTGCGAAAATATCCATTTGCACGTATGATAATTTCTCAAGGTTTTTTTTATATGGGGTATTTCAAAAGTTAATATTTATTAAGAATATATTGTGCTGTCCTCTAAAAAAAAACCCAGTGTGAAATGTTTCCTAAAAAAAACCCACCCTAGTATTTTATCAAATATTTCACTGAAGTCAATTTTTGGTTTTGCCCTGTTTCTATACACCATTTGCAAAAGTAAAAACATTTGATAATGCCTAAGGAGTGTTTATTTAGTTTTAAAAGAATTTAATCTAATAATGCAGAATTTTGGCAAAACATGAGCTTCATTTTCACATATTTGCTTGTTATAATACGTTATGTTAGAATGATGTACATCAATTTTGAAATGTTTTTATGTTAAACCATATAAATGTGAATAAAATGTTACATTTTCAGCTGATTATGTCATGTAGGGATCGGCTGGCGACCTTCGAAAATGGAGCTAAAAAAACCCATGGTGGAATTTAAAAAAAAACAAAAAATTTTTCAATAAATAAATGATAAAATATACAATTTTTTTAAAAAAGACATTTATTTTTAAGAAACATAATTAAATTATGCAAATTTAATGCATATTGAAGGCGCTTCTAAGGATTTTTTTTTTTAGTATGTCATAGAAAAAATCCATATTTGCAAAATTAAAACCCATCAATCTTTTTTACACACAGATACCCTTCACTTGTATTTTACACATTATTTTGATATTTTCAAACTTTTATTTATTTTATTTTATTCACTCTTTTAACTTTTTAATGCAAAATATTTTACTTAAGGTACGAATAACTAATATAGATGCATAGCTGCTAATTTGTATTATTTATCTTCTAAGCATACAGATGAACTGTAAGTTTGTGCAGTTTTGTGCAAAACACAGTAAGTGAATTGCAAAATATCATTTTGTCTTTCGCATAAAGGTAAAACTTGAAATCTTGATGCATTCTTATGTAATTTAAAATATACCACAGAAGAAAATCATAATACAATTCAGGAAGGAAGTGGCAGCAATTTAATCAGCAAATTTTCTTTCAAGAACAAGAGTGCATCCTTACTGTGTCATCGATGAACTTCATTATCTTTGCTTTATCATCTGAGAAGGTAAAGCCAGGGTTGTAATTTTGATCAGTCAAAACTCATTTTAACCAGGATTGTGGTCAAAACTGGTTTTAACCATTTAAAAGTGCTCAAATTTGCTTCAACCACTCAAAAGTAATTGAAACTCTATTAAAAAGACATTTGAAATTTTTGGATTTCATAATGCACCTGGTGAATTGTTGTGCAAACTCTTCAGCAATAAAGATAATTTTCAAAGTTTGATCTGAGTTAGCCTTAATACAGAAAAAGTCGTTACTTGATAAGTAACACATGTTGTATTAAATTTATTTTAATAAAAATAATTTTAATCTCTTTTTACAAATCAAAATGCATTTTAATTACTGATAAAACAATTATTTTACACGTTTAAACCAATACAACCCTGGGACTAATAATATTAGGTAGACCAACAAGGACTTATAATATTAGGTAAAAGGCAAAATTGGGAAATTTCATTAGTGGCCAGTCAGTGGCGTAGCCAAGGGTGGGGGTGTCCAGGGGGTCCGCCCCCCCCCGAACCCCGAATGAAGAACTGGTTTACTGAGTCATTGATACAACAATATTAAAAACTGATAAGACGGAATCGCAAAGAAGCAATGAAAAATTCCGCTTTAGACAGGTGTTGGACTTAGAAAGTATTATTTAAAGGTATGTCTTTCGCAGGGGTTATGAAATTTTTTCGTTTAAGACAGGTTTTTGTAATAGACACGTCCATTTTGTGAGGTATCCTCTAAAACTGTTAAAACGAATCCACTCTATAGTATACTTCTGAAAAGTGTAGATGTATTACAATAAAATCTGTGAAGATGAGAGCTGTCTTAAACAACAAAAGTTCAAAGTTCAACGAAAACAACGCAACATATTTATACTTGTTAAGATTTGAAACATATCTAAAATGGAACTTTTTCTGGTTGTGAATCCTTCTTGGCAGGTTTTCTGTGAAAACGGAATTCTCTCGTAAAAGAAACATTTCATGGTCTCGATGACAGAGGATAACTGTACAAGTATACCTGATATGACGGAAATCTCTCTACAACGGAATCTGTTAACGTTCCCTGCCGATTCCGTTTTCATAGATTTTAAGGCAACTAGATTAAACGCAAAACTTCTTCAACAGAGATTTCGATCAGCCCAACTGTTGCCAACACTTATGGGTAAAGACGAGTTTACACGAATGCAATAACAGCACATTGATCAGAGTTTGGCGACCCTTATCTTTGTTCATTTTATAATTATATATCAAGCAACATTATCATTTACTTTAAATCTGCTGGCTGGAATTTAAAAACAAGAACGAAAAATCATGCGTCAAGCATAGATTATGTAGCACTTTCCAACGCTTCTAAAATAATTTTACAAATCATTACCGTTTAATAAGCTGAAAGATGACATCTAAGTAAACAATTTGGAAAACGCATAACATATTTAAAAACGTAATTTCAGGAATTTCCAATATATACAATATTCGGAAAAATATCCGAATACTTTTATGTAGCCCTGTATATGATCTATAGATTTGTATATATACATAGGATGCTAAATTTTAGTTTAGTTAGGGAACGCGTAGCACCGTTTAAATTCGCCTTCTGGAGTTTCTGTCAATAAACGGAAATGTGTTCGCGAACTTTTGTGCTGCCCTGTATAGGATCTACAGAATTTATACACACCACGTACTAGACAAAAAGCTAGTTAAGATTAAAATCGCGTTTAGTAACTTAAAACGCACTTCCAGGAATTATTGTTAACAGACAGTAGAGAATTCTTTTGTGTGTCCCTGTAAATGAACGATGACTGCTATACACACACTATTCTGTAGTAAGCCTCTTGTAATGCACCTTAGTAATATATATAAACTTCAATGCGTTTGAAATAGTGGAACATTATTTAAATAAGCCGCAGACGATTTTTCTCCATAGACGTAATGTAACGGAATTATTTTGACTGTCCCTGTAAAGTAACTCTAAGTGCTATACACCTACTATTCCATATTAAGCTTCTTCTAATGCATCTTAGTGATCTATATAAATTTCAATGCGTTTACAATAGTGAAACATTTTTAAAATAAACCGCAAATGATTTTTTCCCATAGACCGCAATGTAACGGAATTCTTTTGAGTGTCCCTGTAAGAAAACTATAAGTGCTACACACTTCCGTTGAAATAGGGAACGTGCCATAGATAACGACAATAACATATAAAAATTGCAGAGCAATCCGAGCATATTTATGGGAGTTAGAGCACGGACAGACGGCCAGACAAACCGGAGTCATAAGCACTTTTCAACTAGGTTGGAAAGTGCTAAAAAAAGAAAACTGCCCAGTTAAACTGAGGGCATTGAGCTCACAGGCTATTCACACTAATTGTATATTAAACTCTTATTTCAAAGAATTTGAAATAAGACACTCGAAAAATAAAGAAATCAACAATATATTAAGGGGGGTCATCCCCCCGTTACCCCCTCATAGTTAACTAATGAACCCCTTAAACTAATCAGGGAAGTCTCTAATTACAATGAATATATATACAAAATTTGAAGAAAATCGGATAATTCTGCATGAAAAACCAATTTATCTAAATTAAGGGGGGGGATTATCCCTCCTTTCCCCCTTTATACTTAACCAATGAACCCCCAAAACTCTTCAGAGAAGCGCATTATCACAATGAACCTATATACAAAATTTGAAGAAAATCGGATAATTCTGCATGAAAAACTCATTTATCTAAATTAGGGGGGGGTTATCCCCCTTTCCCCCTTTGTACTTAACCAATGAACACCCAAAACTATTGACAGAAGCGCATTATCAAAATGAACCTATATACAAAATTTGAAGAAAATGGGATAATTCTACATGAAAAACTCATTTATCTAAATTAGGGGGGGGGGGGTTATCCCCCTTTCCCCCTTTGTACTTAACCAATGAACACCCAAAACTATTGACAGAAGCGCATTATCAAAATGAACCTATATACAAAATTTGAAGAAAATGGGATAATTCTACATGAAAAACTCATTTATCTAAATTAGGGGGGGGTTATCCCCCTTTCCCCCTTTGTACTTAACCAATGAACACCCAAAACTATTGACAGAAGCGCATTATCAAAATGAGCCTATATACAAAATTTGAAGAAAATGGGATAATTCTGCATGAAAAACCCATTTATCTAAATTATGGGGGGGTTAGCCCCCCGTTTCCCCCCTTTATGCTTAACCAATGAACCTCCAAAACTAATCAGGGAAGCGCCTTATCACAAGGAACCTATAAACAAAATTTAAAGTAAAACGGTTAGTTCTATCAAGAGTTATCGCGTTACGTACATACATACATACATACGTACGTACGTACATACATACATGCAGAACCGGCGGGCACATAAGCTCTCAAGCTTTGATAGCCTGTGAGCTAAAAAAAGTCACTTTATTCTTCAACTAGATATTTGTGAATTCTTATTCAATGCTGTTATACATTGCCACTTTCAAAATACCTGCATCTGACTGTAATTTGTCTTCTGCTGTAAAACATGCTGATGATGTCATTTTTCAGCTTTATGAAACTTTACATTAATCAATAAGCAAGGAAGAGGAGACTGGTGTTCACAAGTTTTCTGACCTGTTCAAGAGAACACAGTCCTTTGCTAAAGAAAACTCTGACACAATTTTCTTTAGTCACACATATTGCTTGTTAAGTTGACCATCAGATACATCTGATTCAATGTCAAACTTGAAGAATATTTCGGAAGATCAATTTTCTTCCTCCTTTTGTTAGCTCACAGGCTATCAAAGCCTGAGAGCTTATGTTCCCGCCGGTTCTGTACGTACGTATGTATGTATGTATGTACGTAACGCGATAACTCTTCATAGAAATATCCGTTTTACTTTAAATTTTGTTTATAGGTTCCTTGTGATAAGGCGCTTCCCTGATTAGTTTTGGATGTTCATTGGTTAAGCATAAAGGGGGGAAACGGGGGGCTAACCCCCCATAATTTAGATAAATGGGTTTTTCATGCAGAATTATCCCATTTTCTTCAAATTTTGTATATAGGTTCATTTTGCTAATGTGCTTCTGTCAATAGTTTTGGGGGTTCATTGGTTTAGTATAAAGGGGGAAAGGGGGGGATACCCCCCCTAATTTAGATAAATGAGTTTTTCATGCAGAATTATCCGATTTTCTTCAAATTTTGTATATAGGTTCATTGTAATAGTGCGCTTCTCTGAATAGTTTTGGGGGTTCATTGGTTAAGTATAAAGGGGGAAAGGGGGGCTAATCCCCCCTTAATTTAGATAAATGGGTTTTTCATGCAGAATTATCCCATTTTCTTTAAATTTTGTATATAGGTTCATTTTGATAATGCGCTTCTGTCAATAGTTTTGGGGGTTCATTGGTTGAGTATAAAGGGCGAAAGAGGGGGCTAATCCCCCCTTAATTGAGATAAATGGGTTTTTCATGCAGAATTATCCCATTTTCTTTAAATTTTGTATATAGGTTCATTTTGATAATGCGCTTCTGTAAATAGTTTTGGGGGTTCATTGGTTGAGTATAAAGGGGGAAAGGGGGGATAACCCCCCCCCCCCTAATTTAGATAAACGGGTTTTTCATGCAGAATTATCCGATTTTCTTCAAATTTTGTATATAGGTTCATTGTGATAATGCGTTTCTCTGAAAAGTTTTGGGGGTTCATTGGTTAAGTATAAAGGGGGAAAGGGGGGCTAATCACCCCTTAATTTGGATAAATGAGTTTTTCATGCAGAATTATCCGATTTTCTTCATATTTTGTATGTATATTCATTGTAATTAGAGACTTCCCTGATTAGTTTAAGGGGTTCATTAGTTAACTATGAGGGGGGTAACGTGGGGATGACCCCCTCCTTAATATATTGTTGATTTCTTTATTTTTCGAGGGGCATATTTCAAATTCTTTGAAATAAGAGTACAATATACAATGAGTGTGAATAGCCTGTGAGCTCAATGCCCTCAGTTTAACTGGGCAGTTTTCTTTTTTATTACCTAAGTACTCAATATTTTTTAATATCAATTAGATAATTTTTTTTTCTAGATTGACACTGATCAATTTAATATAAAACACAAACTACAGCTCGTACAAGATGTAAGGAAAGAATAAAGATGAATGTTTCAGTTATTACACAAAAAGAAATAGATGAAGTGTTAAAATCACACTAATTTCCAAGCACTTAAAAGCATTGTAATCACTCTTCGCTGCATTCAAAAACTAGTCGTTGGGGTCCACCGTAATACTTACCCATCATGGATATGCATAATGTAAAATATTAAAATAAAAAATGTGTAAACTACTTATAAAATGCATTGCAATTCAAATAAAATCGAGGCTTGATGACGTCACAAACTTTAAAGGCTCGATTACTGAATTGCTTGAAAGAAACATCCTTATAACTCCAAAAATAATAATCCTATTAACCAGCGGTTTATTGCATCTGATTAAGCGTCCAATTTCCAATTAAAATATATCTTTGAAGTGAAATTTGGATGAAATACAGGGTCATGAAAAATCGAAGAGTGGGGAAATTGGATTCCAAATATCTCGGCAACTAATTATCCGATCGACTTCATGCTTTATGCAAAATTTGTTTTTTTTTATTGTCTTTTATATTCATTTCTTAAAATAAACAATTTCGAAAATTTTTATATACCGTTCATCAGAACGAATATTTCGAGAGTCCGAAAAAAATTGTTCCGGTTAATCGAGGTTATTGAAATGAAATAGGCTTCTTCCCATTATTACATACTAAGTACATACCAAATTGCAAGTCTGTATCTCAATTTTTTCGGGAGATAGAGCGTTTACAGACACACAGACGGACGGCAAATTTTTTTTTTCTAAAAATATGTTTTTCGGAATCTCCAGTGTCTGAAACGTGTAAATCCGTCCAAAAAAATTTTCGATTTTCAAAACGATTACAAGACTTACTCTATACTACGTATGATGGGTAAATTACAAGACTTACCCTATACTACGTATGATGGGTAAGTAACAAGCATTGAGAATGAAAGTACTACTACTAGTGAAGAAGGCAGTCAGGAAAGTAATAAATCTTTATGGAGCTCAGATTTATCAGATACAGATATGCATAATACAGAAGAAGCCGCAATTTTGAACACCGCAAGTGATATTACCAATAATGGAGACAATGATTTATTCTGTTCTCTACAAGAAGCTGAAAAGTTACAATGTGGCCAGTAGGTGATTATTAAGTAAGATGATTTAAAGTTTCATGTTATTATTACTGAAGAAGTAAATGATGATCGTCGAATAAATTGCTTAATGCAGAAAAAAATTAAAAGTACTCAAGTTTGAATCTAATCACTATATTATTCAGAACAAAAGAAACGAAAATGTGGCTATTACTAATATTTCTCCAATAATAAACTCTCGGAGATTTTACAAATGCTATTTAATAATTTTCTTCTTAAATTTACTGAAACAAAGAAATGTGCAAAGTCTGGAGCGAATTTAGAAATAATTATATTTTGCATTTTTGTAACATAATTATATTTTGCATTTGAAATTCCTTCAATTTTCAAAATAATGAAACATTTAATATTTTTTTGCAGAATTGTGGTTTAAAAATAAATAATAATGAAAAAAAATATTTTGCTGTCAAATAATTTTATTTCCAAGTATTTTTACTTGTGGGGTTTTTTTAGGTAACATGGGCTTTTTTCGGGAAAAAGTGGGTTTTTTTCAATTTCTTGCTTAATTGGCTGTCATTTTGTAACATATTGATAGAATAAAAAAGGCTCAGCATTAAAATCTTAGTCAGAACAAGCCGTGAAAATATAGCTATGTTTAATTTTTTTGTATTCCTTATTAGACTTTATATAAAGATAAATTCAAAAAATGGGTTTTTTTAGAGGACAGCACAATAATGCAAAGCATATTTTACGATGTAAAACCAATGTGAAAAATTGTACTATACAAATAAAATGTACATTATTTTAACTAGAAATATTAGCACATATTTTCCTAAAGAGGTAAAATACATGTGGTTTACGTCTAGTTTCATAATGAATAACATACAATTAGGATACATGATTTTGAGTGCCATTTCTTTCTCGTGTTTTATGATGTTTATTGGAATGTTATTCACACAATATTAAAATATGCAATCATAAGAAAAGAAATATAATAAATAATACAATTTACATCAAAAAATTAATTTCAAGAAAAAATACTTTAAGAAATTAATTCGGCTAATTAGATAATTATGTTTCAGTAATGTTGTTATTGAAAATGATATTTTGATGAAATGTTTAAAAGCTCTGTTTATCAAATTTTAACAAAGATTTTATTTTACTATTACAAATAAATCTCATAACATGTTGATATCACAAACTTGGTTTATTAACAATATCGTATTTATCACGAAAAATATAAAGCAACTGATAAATCATACTTAAATAAATAAAAATAGGAAAAAAATGAAATATAAAGCTATTCTAATAATCTGGAAAAATATAAAGCAACTGACAAATCATTTTTTATTTAATAAAAATAGAAAAGAAAAAAAACAAAACAGAAAGACCCGTGCGAAGCTTTCGCACTGCAGTCTTTGAGATTATTTCCTGGTACGTTTTAGCACTAATTTTTAATTAACTGATATTTTTTTTAAACAAACAATGCTTTTTAACAAAATGTGAGTGTACTATCTCAGAAACTTGTTGAAAAACTTTTCGAATGATACCTCATTCATCGTTGTAAGTTTCGTATGTGCATAGAAAAAAGGATGTTGACTACAGAAGTAATATATATAATGATTGCTTGTGTATAAGAAAAAAAAAATTGCCAAATTTTCTTCTCTCGCCAAGTTTATTTCTCTAGTTGGCCAACCAAGACCCCTGTACTGAAAAAAAAAGAATTATAAAAAAAAAAAATGAAAACTGAATCAGACGTTTAGGGAATTCATATGAAAGCATTTTCTCAGATTTTTCAAAACTGTTCCAGAAATGTCTTAAATACATAAATCAATATTTGATACACCACATTTTTCCAAGCCTATGGGAACTTAAACATGGGATGTTCAAACTTTGTGGTCCAGCAGCCATTTAAGTGGACGTCAGGCTTCTTTGGCGTATTAACAGTTTAATGAAATATTAAAAAATAAATACTTACAATTTTTGTGAATCCTAATGAACTGTATATCTAAGTGGAAGATAAGCTTTAAATTACGTAATCTACTGGTGCTCCGATACAGTACGCATATACACAACTATGATTAAACCAAGAAAACAAATAAACAATAGGTGACGCACGTGTAAAAATTAAATAAAAACCCGATTAAAAGCTCAATATATTTTCGAAAAGTACGCGCAAGAAATAAATTAACAATCGTATTTTAATTGCATTATAGGATGACGTCATCTGATAATACAGTATTTCACTTTTGTGGCAACACTGATTTGAGAAAACCTTTCTTTTCATTTATGAAAACAATGCCGATTTAATTTTTAATTAACAGCAAATTTTAATCAAAAAACATGTTTAAAAGAAATGTAAGTGTGCTATGTCAGAAGCCTGTTCAAAATCCTTTCATATGGTATCTAATTTATCGTTCTGTGTTTTGTATTTACTTAGAAAAAGGCATGTTGACAGCAGAAATAATATATACGATTGAAATAAAAGGAGAGCACGGACTGGACTTCGTACTCATACAGTCCAGGCTCGTCTGTGTAATGCAACCCAAAACAGTGTAAGTACGTAACAGTATTTGTTACATTTTAAGGTCTTTTTTTTTTTTTTTTTTTTTTTTTAGAGTTCATGCTCAGGGCTATTTTCTATGTTTGTTCGAACAAACACTGTGTTAGGTAAATCGGTGTTCCGAATACTCTTTGTTATAGCTAAAGGTGCATTCGTTATAGATAATTAAACTTTGTCATATATTCTAATACGAGCAAATCTTGTGTGTGGTTATATATATATATATATATATATATATATATATATATGCAAATTTTATCTTAAAAACGGCTCTAACGATTTTGGCGAAATTTTGTACCCTACCGTTTTGGGGCACCAGAAAACCATTGGGCTAGGTCACGTGTTCGAGAAAATTCGTTTAGTAGGTCATTTTGGGTCATCAAGGGTCAGGGTCAAGCAAATTGTATCTAAAAAACTGTTCAAACGATTTTGACTAAATTTTGTATCTGACCATTTTCGAGCACGAGAAGACTATTGGGCTGGGTCACATGTTCGAGAACTTTCAATTAGTGGGTCATTTTTGGGTCATTGCGGGTCAAATTATTTTTATCTAAAAAAACGGCTAACGATTTTGATTAAATTTTGTGTCCTACGAGTTTCGGGCCCGACAAAATCATTGGGATAGGTCCCATGTCCGAGAAAATTCGATTAGTGGGTCGTTTTTGGGTCACTGTGGGTCAAGCTAATTTTATCTAAAAAAGGCTTAGATTATTTACATTAAATTTTGCATCCTATGGTTTTCGGGCACGAGAAGACTGTTGGGCGAGATCATGTGTTCGAGAAAATTCGATTAGTGGGTCATTTTGGTCATGGGTCATTATGGGTCAAGCTATTTTAACTTAAATAGGCTCAGGCTATTTAGACTAAATTTTTTTCCTCCTATGGTTTTTGAGCATGAGAAGACTGTTGGGCTAGGTCTCATTTTTGAGAAAATTCAATTAGTGGGTCATTATGGGTCAAGCTATTTATCTTAAAAACGGCTCAGACTATTTAGACTAAATTTTGCCTCCTATGGTTTTTGAGCACGAGAAGACTGTTAGGCTAGGTCTCATTTTCGAGAAAATTCAATTAGTGGGTCATTTTGCTCATGGGTCATTATAGGTCAAGCTATTTTATCTTAAAAACGGCTCAGACTATTTAGACTAAATTTTGCCCTCTATGGTTTTTGGGCACGAGAAGACTGTTGGGATAGGTCACATGTTTGAGAAAATTTGATTAGTGGGTCATTTTGGTCATGCGTCAGGATATTTGAACTCAAAGCTAATTTTGACCGAGCATAGTTCGGTCTTCCTTGCTCGTTTTATTATATGGATTGTTTTGTACAATACACATATTTATATAACTGCTATCAACTTATATGACACTAAAACCAGTGCTGTAGTTGGGTGGGAACGCCGTTCCCAGAAATATTTGGTTTGTTGCTGTAAAAAAAATAACGTGTACGAGCACAAGCCTTTTTTTTTCTCCAGACTGTGAAAACTATACCCATTTCAATGTCTGAATGCGAAAGAGCATTCATCTGTATGAATAACATCATGACCGATGCGAAAAATTTACTCCTTATCTACTCTATGAAAAGGTGAGTTCCCACAAATATTTTTTTCCAACTACAGCACTGACTAAAACTAATATACACATCATACTGCGGTGCTCTATTATTTTTATACTGGGTCATTAGGAAATATGAAGATTTAAAAAATCCTTTTAGAATGTTAAAAAGTTGATAATTTTGGATCTTCGATTGAGCTGCTAAAGCTGTATCAACCAACCTACCAATCCAAGTAAAACATAAACACAAAAAGCCCAATAACGTAATCAAATAACCCACAAATTTTTATGGATAGAGCGAGCGCAGCCCAAGCGAAAAGTTTGCGTGTTATGAAAGCTAAATCGGATCCAAAGACATTTAAGTGTCTTTGATCAGATCACGTGACGCTTTTCATGAATGTTTTGGAATTTGTCTGAAAGAATGTAGGCATGTATTCCTATTACGAGAGCCATTGTTTTGGAAAGATAAGGACATGTAGTCGTTGCTTTCACCTGTTCTGAAATATAAAAGTGCGAAATACGCTATCGAAGTGTGACGTCATTTTTCTACTGTCGTCTGCTTGGGCCACATGTGCCCGAACTTCTAATGTTACACGACATGAGAAATTATTTAAAAATATCGTATTAAAACAAATATTTCTTTCCTGAACCTTTAATTCCATTATTTGGAATCATTGATATAAGAGGTATCATTTGCATAAGTGTGATTGTCTGAGTGCAACGAAGACTCATACACAGCGCAGTATTACTTTGCCCCATATATAGCTACGATGGATATTAAAACCTTTCATCAAGCATAACTCAAAAAATATTTAACGGATTTCGTTCAAATTTTTACAGCAGGTACCTATAAAGGTGACAACGACGTCTATTTATTACCAAGAATAAATGTCAAACCGTTTGGAAATTATATTAAAAAAATAGATAAAAAAGCACAATTAAAGTACATACGTCACGAAAATTTTCTGCGTGCGTCATTTTCGCCGGCGGAAGATTTTCGTAGACAATCGGAATTGAAAAGTTCATGGAGTACATGGAGCAAAAAAATATGTACGCACTAATATTCAGTACAATAAAATATATTTCAATTTAGTAGCAATCGAAAATTAATCTGGATTTTTTTTCAGTTTGAAAGAAAAACCCCGCAATAACTTGGTAGACTTGGTATTAGAGATTTGGCGCAAATCTCAGCAATAGCAGCTTTTTTTATTTCACGTGTGTAAATTAAAAAAAAAAATTCTTTGGTGTTTAAATAAAAGGTTTCGATTTATGGCATTATTTCTTTTTTTTTTCTTTTTAGCATTTTAAATGGGATTAATGAAAGGCATGTATTTTAAATTAAATGAGTGAAAGGTTTATATTTAAATTAAATGAATTCAATATGAAAATATTATAGGAACAATATTTGGCGATTTATCAACTGCGCCAGAATAACATAAAAGTACCAATATATCAAACGGTATGTAGTATGTGAAATGAAACAATTATATTATAATCACCCATCGTACAAGAAAAAAAAAACTAATATTCTACATTCAGAGGGAAAAATCCATCTCCTGTGCCGTAAGATTTTGGCGAGTTCTTTTTGGTGATAAGTTTTTCTATGTGATTGTTGGGATCTGCAGGTTTTGGCTTACTTTTACTAAATCTTATTTTTTGGCAGATGTAGTATTATGTAAATATATATATATATTTGCAGGTACTTACGTATTATCCGTGCCAGTTTGAAGCCAACTGCGCCAGGCATGGAGCCAATATTACTAATTATAGTAACCCTTATATTTTGTTTTCTTGCTGCATGGTACCGTGACGTCGCGATGGTACATGCCTGGGAATAATCTATAATATTATTCTTTCTTATTTACTATGTTATTTAACATTTATTAATTTTACTAAAATAATGTTTACTATTTTTAACAATGTTATAAATTTAATAAACATACATTACATTTTATTTATTTTATATTAATTACCATTTTTAGCAATGTTTTTTGATAATGTTAAATTACTGCATTTGAAAACATGATTGGCAACGATAAACACGATTGGTACTTGGCAACCATTTTTGGCGATCAATCTCCTGGCACGGATAATACGTAAGTACCATTTTCTATTTTGTATATATATATATATATATATACAACCTGTGGCCAGAAAGTTCGTTGAATGAATCTTTATGTCAAATACAGTATTGTACAGCATCAAATACAATTTACTGTCCTTCAAAACAATCTCCACGGATGGTAATGCACTGTTGAGAACGAGTATATAAGTCCTGGAAACTCCTGTAAAACAGTTCTTTCGGAATGGCGTTCAGCTCGGCCGTCACGTTGCGTTGAATGTCGGTGATGTCCATAAATCTCTTTCCCTTCAGGGTTAAGTTTGGAGTTTGGCACGACAAAGTTTGGAGTGGCGGAGTTCGTCGTCGCCTAATAAAATCAAGGTACGGTCAGAAAAATCGTGCATAAAGACAATGCTCATCGCATTCTTCGACTCTAAGGGTCTCATTCACAGAGAAATCCTCCCTGAGAGTACCACATTGAATGCTGTTGCCTACGCCGATATTCTGAAGCGTTTACTGCAACGGATCTGTTGCGTTCGCCCTGAGTACGCCACGCAAGGCTCCTGGACTCTTCTCCGTGATAATGCCCGGCCACACACCGCCTTGGTTGTACGGAAGTTCCTGGCCGCGAATGGAGTTGTGGCACTTGTTCACCCCCTTATTCACCTGATTTGGCACCTGAAGACTTCTTCCTCTTCGCCAGATTGAAGTCAGCCCTGAAGGGAAAGAAATTTACGGACATCACCGACATTCAACGCAACCTGACGGCCGAGCAGAACGCCATTCCGAAAGAACTGTTTTACAGTAGTTTCCAGGTCTTATATACTCGTTCTCAACATTGCATTACTATCCCTGGAGATTATAAGGACAGTAAATTGTATTTGATGCTGTACAATACTGTATTTGAAATAAAAATTCATTCACCGAACTTTCTGGCCACAGGTTGTATATATATATATTAAATTGTAATGGCATTTGGAAAAGAGATTTTTACCTTTTTATCCGGAAATATTAAAAAAATAAAGAAAGATTTACATATATCAAGCGTATAATGTTATGTTTTGCATTTTTATACGGACCACTTCTCCATTTTTAGATTTTAAATGCTATTTATTATTTACTAACCGTTTATTAATTGTTTACAATGTACCCCCCCCTGCCAATAACAATTATTTATCACAAAAATGCCTCTTAGGTTTGTTAATTAAGTTTGTTAATGTATTTTCATTACTTATTAAAATATCGAATATGGCGATGAAATTTTATTTTAGCATCGTGCTTAAATTTTTAAGATGGTGCAAAAACACGCTTTAATAAACGTATGTTTGTAAATATTTGAAAAAATATGTTTTACCGCTCTCTTGAAAAAATTTGTATGATGCTAAAACTACCTTTTGGCACCATTTAAAATTTTTTTCGCCAACCGACATTGGATACGAAACTTTTCCCCATTCAGATACACAGGCAAGGCTGGTCTCAAACAAGAGTAAAGCTAGCAACAATATTGTTTTAACTCTATAAGAGTTACAATAATGATATTAAATGCTCCGATTGGCTTTGGGCCCAATTACGAAAGTTTCTCCTAAAAAAAAACTGTAGAAGTCTTTTACATTTGTTTCAGATGCAGCTCGGTCTACAAGGTATTAGTTAATAATACAAACAACACTAATGGCATGGAGGCCAAAGTTTTAATTAAAATGTATATATTTGAAACCCTCCCCCCCCCCCAAAAAAAAAAAAGAAAAGAAAGTTACAGTAATGAATTTAAAATGGCGTTAAGCCACGCTTTCTGACATAAGCAATTGGCTGCAAACGCGATAACGAAACTTTCACTTAACTTAATTACATGTAGCTAATATAGCCCTCAGGGTACTTTGCAGTTATACAGACCTTGTGGTTTTTTTAAAAAGCTTGAGACAATTCAGGTTTAAGAAGTTGAGATTTACTGTCAAATGATATAAACAACTATGAACAAAAAACTGATGAATTATTATTCAGGTTTATATATGTATTTTAAAAAAAAAATTGCATCTGATTGCACTTATTAGATAAATTACTTCTGTTTGCATTTAATAACTGATAAATGGCTTCTGTATATTAAATGAATTGTTTAAATATTGGGAAAAGGTGGCGAGAGGTAGAAAGACGAGTAAACAAACGGGTAGACAGACGGGTAGTGAGATGAGTAGAGAGACGAGTAGCGACATACGGAGGCTGACGGGTAGCGAAACGAATAGACACACGGCTAGAGAGAAAGGTAAAAAGAGGGTTGACAGAGGGGTAGCGAGATGGGTCACGAGACGGGTAGCGACACCGGTAGACAGGAATATAGCGAGAAAGGTTGCGATACGCGTAGCGTGGTAGATAAAGAGACGAGTACAGAGATGAGTACAGAGACGAGTTGACTGACGGGTAATGAGATTGGTAGCGAGACGGGTAAAGAGTCGGGTACAAAAACAGACGGATAGTGAGACGGGTATACAGACGAGTAGAGATACAGTAGATGGCTATGGAGATGGGTAAGAAGATGGGCAGAGAGGCGTATAGCCAGACGGGTAGAGAGACAGATAGAGAAGTTGTGAGACAGATAGACAAATGGGTAGCGAAGTGGATAGAGACACGGCTAGACATACAAGTAGTTAGACGGATAGGCAGACGGTTAGAGAAATAGATTGGCGGGTAGAGAGACCGGTAGTGGAATATAGATGCAGGTAGCGAGACGTCTAGAGAGATAGACAATCGGTTAGAGAGACGGGCAGAAGAACGGATAGGGAAACAGACAGATTGTGGAGAGACAGACAGACAGGCAAAAGAAAAGCCTGCGGATTGGCGCAGTAAAAGCGCAGTAAAGGCGCAGGGGGCAGAGCCTCCTAGAGAATAGTCAAGAAGTATCTGTTAAGCTTAACTTTGAAATATATATAATTTTTCAAATTTTCCGATATGGAGATTTAATGTAAAAGTTATTTTACAAAAGTCATCGAAAATTTTTTTATATACTTTAATAGTAATTTAGACTATAGTTTTGCAATCTGGTTTGTAGCAAAGCATGCTATCAATGTGGTTTGAAGTGTAAGAGTTTCTATAAACAGTTATACAAATAATAGATATATAATCAAGGAAGAAAAATTTTAAATTCACACACAAAAAAAAAAAAAATGGAACAATGAAATTAAATTTGCGTTAAGCCACGCTTGATAGAATAATCTATTGGCTGCAAATCCAATTACGTAACTTTAAAAAGCTTGGCGTTTTAAAAGATCCGGCGTTTTTTTTTCAAGTTTTGCGCAATACGCGTTTAAGAAAATGAGATTCTTTTCGACATGTTAAAAAAAATATGACAACACATCTGATGAACAGTACTTCTTTTCTATTTTTTTAACAGTGTATATGAATTTATATGTCATAGTTTCTAATTCTATCATTTAATTTGCTCTTTTTCTTTATATTGTAACTAGGGGGCCTACCCCCTGCGAGCTACGCTCGCCAACCCCCGCTCAGACTTCGAGGCCTCTAAAAACATGACAGCGTGCTTTATTTTAAAAATATTGGTAAATCTGTAATTGGGTTGCCATGCTTTTAACATTTTAATGGGACATTTTTCGATTATCATGGCCTCATACACAGCTGTTGCGACAACTGACGACTGTTTTCGGGATTGATAAGTAAAATCAATTACTACTTGAAAACCAGCTTGTATGAAATGGTTAGGTTTAAATTGTGACTACATCTCGGACTTTTATAACAACAATCTCTATTCTATTCTTTCTTTGCGTTTAAGGATGAGAAAAATTCCATCTGCTTGTGAATAACATTAAGAACCACGGTATTGAAAAGTACTATGTTATAGACATTTTCAGTAACAGGTTTTAATTTTCTCTCTATTTTAGTGCATCATCATGCATATTTTCATGTTATTTTAAATATGTAAATTATTTTTTTTAATTAATATGTATGTACGAATTTTCTAATAATTATTTATCATACAAAATTAATTAAATATTTTGTGCATGCATGCCTGCATTTATTCGGCATCAATTGATGAGATATTTAAACAAATTTGCTATCCGCGGTAATTTTACACCATGTTCTGTCACTTGAATATTGTCCGTAAGAAAATCGGGTACTTTTCCATTATAGGATCCTTTGCTTTTAGGTTTGGCGTAATTCGAGCTTCAAAAAGGGATAGATTCGTTAATGTACATAGATTTGTTGCCAAAAGTTATGAAAATAAACCCAATGAACTTTTGGTGCTTTTCTATTATAGGGGTCTTGACGCTTTTTTAAAAAGCTTGGCGGAAAAAACCAAGCAGGATAGAAAACCAAGCAGGATATTTTATTCTTCCGTTCAGTTGGGCAATTATTATTTTATATATTAGTTTCAAATATCCGAATTAATGATTTTATAAATTCGTTTAGATAAATTTTACAAAAAAATAACAAAATGATATCAATAAATAATAATTACTATTAATTCCTTTTCCTCCCTTTCTTTTGCGTTTACCTAAATGACGTCATTTGGACGAATTTATTCAAAATATTTTCAGTTTATAAATTAAATTAAATGCTGACAGATGATTGAATCCTGACGATAGAAATGTGATTTTTTTTTCAATATTTCCTGAAAAACATAATTTAATCACAATCTTATCTTCATTATCGATTGAAATAAAAGATAAATTCAATTTCAATTTGAAAATGACGAATAAAAAGAAATCAATAATCCCTATCGGGATCCTTTTCAATTTTTTTCCCTTTTTTGTCACAAAAAAACTGAGTAATTAGTTGCCATCATTACAGAAATGTCATTAAAATTAGAAAAAAATTAATATCTCGAAAACTAATTCCAATTTCAAAATTCTATTACCAGTTTTGACATCCGCGAATTTTTATGAACAATTGGTATTAATTTCACCATCAAGCGTTTAATATTTTATTAAAAATAGCCTTGAAACATAATCAGTCGTTTAATCAGTCGTTTCATAAAATCGTTTCATAAATTCGTTTCATAAAATCGTTTCACAAATTCGTTTCATTAGGATTTTATATATATAGGGTAGATTGTTAGCCCAATGTTCTCAGCAATATCACTCAGACTAATCCCTTTGAGGGAAGTCCTAGTTAAGTTATTTTTTAGATGAGATTTGTGCATTTTAGTTTGGAAGTGACTAGACGTCCAACCATTCGGACTTTTAGCTCTTTAGGCACAACGTCCGACCATCGTTTGCGCACGCGCGGATGTTTGTTTACAGCTAGAGATTTACAACTTGTCAAGAGATCGGATGTTTTTTGCAGTGTGAGAAAATGTTAGGCAGGGAGTTTTCTTCCTGGATGAAGTTAATAATTTCATCAAAGAATATGAAGATTAAATGCGCACCAAAAAATAAATATAATTATTAACAATAATGAATCTTATTGACATAAAACAATTTGTTAAATAGTATAAACATTTATTATTTATTTATTTAAAACAGACTAATTGTATAAAATTAAATAATTAAATTCATAATTCATAAAATTAATAAATTATTATTATTATTATTATTATTAAATTAATAATATAATAAATAATAATAATAATTATTATTATTATTAAATTAATAATAAAATAAATAATAATTATTATTATATTAAGAATACAATTAAAAAATAATTATTATTAAATAAATAATATGATTAATGAATAATAAATATTAAATTAATAATAGGATTAATAAATAATAATTATTAAATAATTAATAATATAATAAATAAATAATACTCGTAATAAATAACTATAATAATAATATAACCCTAATAATATTAACAAAACGAATATAGAAACAAATATTTGGTACACTTAATTATAAATTAACTGCATTAAAAAATGCAGTATCAAATTCGTATAAAATAATTTTTTATTTATAGAAACTATTCAATAAATAAAAACAATATTGTTTAGCAATATAACGTTAAAAAATTAATTGAAGACAAATATTACTAAATTAGTATTTATAAATATACAAAATACATTAAATAACTTTCTTCTAAAATCAAATAAGCCCAATATTGCATAAATGCACTTAATGTGTATTAAAAAGAAATTAAATTAACAAATTTGTTTTAAAAGGCTAAGTTTTTTTTGTAATTGATTTTGCTCGCCGATTTGTTGGCAGCGCATGCGCAAACGATGATCGGACGTTGTATCTGAAAAGCTAAAAGTCCGATTGGTCGGACGTCTAGCCACTTCCTTTTTGTTTTAAAATTCCAAAACGCTAATGTCCCGATTCAAAACATAGCCATATAAGAACTAAAAGATCTTCTTAAAACACCATCAAAAACTTTTAAATGCACCAGGCCTTTCGAAACATCCGAGTCTTTTTTCGTCAAGCGCATAAAAGACGTGCTTCTACTATAAAAGCAACAGCAAGACTGAAATGAAAGATAAGGGAAAGGAAACAAGCTGAAGAAACAGCCAATAGGAAAGTAGAAATCAACAGCCTATAGGAAAACAGAAGACAAACAGACAGTCACAGAAGAATAAAATCAAAACACAAAGTAGACACAAAAAAGAAGGGGAATAAGGAAGAAAATTGAAAAAAAAAAGTTTCATGAAAATAAAATTAAATAAAAAAAAATTAATTATAATAAAATGAAAACACTCATATATATTAAAATATGGGAACAGATGAAAATTAAGAAATAAATAAGTAAATAAAAAATAAAAAACATACTAATTTTAATTAATACAAAAATAAATTATATGGTAGTACTGTAAAGGTTTTTCCAAGCAGCAGAGAGCATTGTGGAATCAGATTTATCATTAACAATAACTTCACGATTAAGAAAAATAGCTAAATTATCAAGAAAGTCCAATTCAGATATACTATTGGCATTAAAGATAATTTTAGCATTTTTAAAATTAAAACAATGGCCGGAATCCCAAGAGTGCTTGGCAATAGAAGATTTAGAATTTTTTGATTAGTTACGAGAGTACTATATAATAACATAGCCATATAAGTTCAGATGAGTGCGCCATCTACGATCAGTAAAGGTCATCATTCTCTTGTGTGATATGATTTTAAAATAACTTATTTACCTAGATTTTTTTTTCACTAAATATTTATGATTTTTACATTTAAAAATTTGTATAGAGTAGTAGAAAATTATTATTTTATGAATCTCATCATTAAATAGAATTTATTTATCTTATGTACTGTGCAAAATTTGTTGTTTAATAATAAACTCAGAAAACTAAATAATGTTAACCCTACAGTGTATGAATTTTTGTTTTAGAATTGTGTTTTGTATACTTATATTAAGAATTCGATACTAGAAATTTTAAGATAGATTTGTAACTTTATTTAGTAGCATATTTATGTTATTTTTACAGGATTAATATTTCTATATTTATATAGTGGTTGCAAAGAACTTGATTTATTTATTAAAAGTTAAATAGAAAGTGTTGCCAATTGGCTACACTATGCACTGTAAGGTTGATTATATATAGAGAGAGAGGAAAAGAGAGTAAGAAAAAAAAATAGTTTGATACTATGTCATAATCTTTAATTAAAATACGTAAAAAGAAAAGCTAATTAATTTATCCAAAATAGCTACAAAAAAAGCTTTATACACAAAGCTTTTATTTATTATTATTATTATTTTTTTTTTACAAACAAAGTCTTAATTTAACAGGCTAAAAAAGTAATTTCGTTAAATTAATTAGCTTTTTTTTCAACTTTTTAAATTAAAGATTATGACATAAACTATTTTTATGTTAAGAAATATTGAATAAAATAAAATTAATTAAAAAAAAAAAAACATTTATAAGAATTTAGTGCATATGTGAGTTTTGCATTTCAGCTAACAAGTACTAAAATCTTCGGCATACTTATATGAATTTTGAGGAATGAGAATCAAAAATTAATTTACATTGCAGAAATATGCCTTATATATTGTTGTGAGCTCGGGGTTCGTAAGGATTGATGCCAATATATAAGAACAATCAACAGACTTTATTTACTCCAAACAGTTCGATAAATACACCAATCTCTTCTCAAAGACACAAATATTCAGTAATCTTCAAATCTAGTAACAGCACAGCAAAATTTCACACAGAACAATATAGCGTATTGCTCAAGACGGCGAATCAAATACAAAATCACTCAGAGAAACACAGTTCTCAATGCAAAGCCTCTCGTGCGTATTCAATCGCATTTGACAGAGAACTAACTGAACTGGACTGGTGGAGGTCCCTTATATAGGCTTTAAAGATAACTGTAGAATTTTCCAGAGCCTTCAGATGCTAGAAATTACCAGAAAGTGCTTTAACTTTCGATAGAGAACCTAAGCGAGAAAGGATCCCAATGTACAGGTATAAGGGGGGGGTTGTACAAAAAGTCGCCAAATCCGTCGCCAACTTGGTGAAATTTCGAGATATATCGCCAAATTTGGCGACAAAAATAAGTCGCCAAAACCATCGCCAACTTGGCGATAAACCCATTCCTTGGCGATTTTTCCATAGACTTCCATTATAAAGATGAGGGTGTAAGGTTTTTTTCCTTGCAAACCATCTGAGGCCTTTAGCATTGAGTTACATGATGCTCAATAGGAAATACATTAATAATACTGCAATTTTCACAATAATAAAATAAATTTAAACAAATGGAATATTTACAGATATATACAAAATTCATAACATTGCCCCCCTCTCAAGGACTGCACGTCCCGGGCAGTTCAACCTTTGATCGGAAAGTAAACCCGTTGCCAACAAATGCTATACTATTCAAAACACTTAAAGCAAACATGCAAAATAACAATTAGACACATTCATAATGCTGAATTATACAAAATATACACTTATTAAAAAAATTAAATTAAATTAAAGCATAGACATCATTACATACAAGTATTAAAATAATAATAACATTAATAATGATAATGCTAAGCAAAAGAAATTATTACATTAACTTATATACAAGACCATGGTCATACTAATTTACATTATTTACATTACACTATTTACAATCAATGAACTAAGTACTATGGCCATAGTATGGAGCCAGCCTGTCGTAATGAACGACTCTAGGCTTCGAATTTGGTGACTTTCGGATCCGAATTACGACATCGTTCAGTCTGTTTAGGACTGTATAAGGACCGTCCCAGTGCGATTGCAGTTTGGGAGAAAGTCCTTTACGTCGAGTCGGATTATAAAACCAAACCTTGTCACCTTCTTTGAATTGATGTCCCGTGGCTTTCGTGTCGTACCTGGTCTTCATCTTCTCCGTCTGTATATTGATCCGCTCTCGAGCCAAGTTGTGGACGTCTTCAAATCGTGCCTGGAGATTCTGCACGTATCCCTCTGGCGATGAAGGCGCATCTGGAGGGCGACCAAAAATCAGATCACAAGGTAGACGAAGATCACGACCGAAAAGCATCTGAGACGGGGAATAGCCGGTTGTTTCATGGACGGCGCTGCGATAGGCGAGAAGAAACAAGGGAAGTTTTTGGTCCCAGTCTTGTTGGTTTCTTGAGACTAGCAGTGAGAGATTGTTGAGGATGGTACGATTAAATCTCTCAACAGGGCTACACTACATACCGGGCTTGCTCATTCATTATGATGACGTCACAAAAGGTGGCTGACTAGGAGGAAAGACATACAGCGATTGGCACAAAACGATGGGCGCGTTGCTTTGGACCAATCGCTGGTCGCGGTCAGCCACCATTTGTGACGTTTTGAGAGTGAATGAGCAAGCCCGGTATCTAGTGTTGCCTTGCTCTCAACCATGCCATCCGACTGTGGATGTAAAGGCGTCGTCCTAGTTTTGTCCATTCCGAGAAGTTGACAGAGACCCTCAATCACAGCAGAGATAAAATTTCTCCCCTGGTCCGAATGCATTTGGAGAGGGACTCCATACCTTTATATCCACTGGTGTACCAATGCATCCGCAACCGTAGAAGCTTCTTGATCAGGGATGGTATAAACTTCAGGCCATTTTGTGAAATAGTCCATGACAACAAGGAGGTATTTGTTGCCATCAGCACTTCTTGGCAGAGGACCTATGATGTCAAGGGCGATGCGTTCAAAAGGTGCTCCTACACTGTAGAGATGTAGTCTTCCTCGGCTACGTTTCTTTGGTCCTTTCCGAGCTGCACATGCATCGCAAGATTTGCACCATTGTTCGACGTCAGCTCTCGCTTTTCCCCAGAAGAAGCGCTCTCGGATTCTGTGTAATGTTTTCATGACTCCAAAATGGCCACCAGTGGGACTGCCATGTAATTCTTCGAGGACCTCTGGGATTCGAGATCGAGGAAGTACCAACTGCCACCGAGATGTTTTCCCATCTTCCGATTCGAATTTTCGGAACAGGATACCATTCTTGACGTGGAGGGAGTTCCAAAGAGCCCAATATTGCTTTGTCGTAGGACTGTAAGTCGAGATGTCTTTCCAACTGGGCTTCGTGCTAGAAGATTCTAATAACTCCAAGATTGGTTTGATGTCAGAGTCTGCCATTTGATCTTCTCGAATCTTCTCATCACTCCAGGGATCTGGTGGCGTTGATAGTGAAGTCTTCGTCTGGCGTATGACATGTTCGGGATTATACTTGTTCTTTGCTCTGGAACAATAGCGACAACTTTCGGGACACGGTCTTCTTGATAAGGCATCAGCATTTCCATGCGATGAGCCTTTACGATGCCTGATGTCAAAGTCGTATTCCTGGAGTCGTTGTATCCATCTGGCTACTTGGCCCTCTGGGTTCTTCAAATTCATCAGCCATGTTAGGGATGCGTGATCAGTACGAAGGAGAAATTTCCTGCCATAGAGATAGTGATGGAAGTGTTCTATGGCTTTTACTATAAGCTAATAACTCCTTACGAGTGACGCAATAATTCCGCTCTGGTTTCGATAAACATTTGCTCCAGTATGCTACGACTCGTTCTTGGCCATCTATTTCTTGGGAAAGTACAGCACCGACACTTTCATGAGTAGCATCCGTGTCCACAATGAATTGTTTGTCGGGGTGTGGATAGGTTAGGACTGGAGAGGATGTGAGAGCTTCTTTCAGCTGCTGGAAGGAATTCTCGCATTCTTGTGTCCATAGAAACTTCTGCTTGCTTTCAGTGAGCCTATGCAAGGGTCTTGCGATGTTGGAGAACCCCTGTACAAACTTTCTGTAATAAGTGCATAGTCCCAGAAAGCTTCGCAACTGATGGACATTTTCCGGACGCTTCCAGTTCTCTACTGCGGACACTTTTTCAGGATCTGTTCGAACACCTTCAGCTGAGATGATGTGTCCTAAATAGTTTACTTTTCGTTGGAAGAACTTGCATTTCAAAGGGTTCAGCTTTAAATTCGCCGCTCTTAGCTTCGTTAACACTTTTCGAATATTTTCTAGATGTTCTTCAAACGTGCGGCCACCAATGATGACGTCATCTAGGTAGATGAGACAAGCTTCAAAAGTCAGGCCTTTTAACACTGTCTCCATGAGGCGCTCGGACGTTGCTGGTGCATTGCAGAGCCCGAACGGCATAACTTTAAATTGCCAAAGTCCTTGTCCAGTAGTAAATGCGGTCTTCTCTTTGTCATCAGGATGGATCTCTACTTGCCAATATCCACTCTTCAAATCCAGCGTGGAAAACCATTTATGTCCTGAAAGAGTATCTAGCGTGTCGTCTATTCTTGGTAGAGGATAGCTGTCCTTCTTCGTGATATCGTTAAGTTTACGATAATCCACACAAAATCTTGTGGAGCCATCTTTCTTTCGGACCAACACGATGGGAGAGGCCCACGGACTTGACGACGGTTCGATTATGTCACTATCCTGCATCTCTCGTAAGAGCTTAGAAACCTCTTCTTGTTTTGCGAACGGCAAGCGTCTTGGATGCTGTTTAATCGGTGGATGGTCGGCAGTATCAATTCTATGACGTGTCAGAGAAGTGCGACCTATATCATTCTCGTTTTGTGAAAACACATCCTTAAATTCCTGGAACAGTCTTTCTGCGGCATGTCTCTGCTCAGGAGATAAATTCTCATTTCGTCCAATTACAGGTGTTAAACTTGTAGGCGGCTCCGATAACGTCAAGCTCGGGTCTTTGCAAACACAGGTGACTGGAGCACAGGTTGCAAGCACTTCACCTTTCTGGATAATTCTAGACTTTTCACTTACGTTCGCAATCCTCACAGGTATTACATCTCTCGATAGAGCTACCAGCGCTGATGCTATTAGCACTCCTTTTGGGCTCTTCTCAGGATATCCAACCAAGCCACTCTGAAAACTTCTTTCGTTCTCAGTTAATCCAGGTATCATCATTTCGGTCCGAAGAGGGATGATAACATCTTCCATGGCTGTGATCTGTTGAATAGATTCAGACTCATTTCCTAGTTTGAAAATAGTGACATCTTCTTGAGCAGAGCGTATCTCATTATTCTTAAAATCCAGTGCAAATCCATGCTCTTTTAAAAAGTCCAGTCCGACTATGAAAGGATCTGAAATATCGGCCACATAGACTGTATGATGGTAAGCGGCGTTCCCAAACTTTATTTCCAGTGTCATTCTTCCAAATATGTCGATCTTATCTCCTGTTACAGTTTGAAGGATTACACGTGGCAGGGTCCAGGAGAGTTTTTCTTTCAGCCGCTGAGCTAGATCTTTCCGAATGATGGTCACATTGGCTCCTGTATCGATGATCATATTACAGGGCAAATCATTCACACTTCCGACTAGAAAAACTCCGTTCTCGCCGCAACTGCAGAAATTTCACATACTTGAAAATGAGGCTTCTTAAGATCTGGAAACCTCAGCCCCGCAAGATGGTCAATAATCAGTTTTCTTGCTCCTCCGTTAGCGGGTGAGCTATTACCTTCGGTGCTGGGTCGTCTTGGGCAGTCGATTTGGATATGGCCTTCTCCACCGCATTTCCAGCACTTGATCTTCCTGTAAAGTTTGTTGGCCATTAAGGAGTTCATCTTTCTCATTATGTCATTCATCTGCTGCTGTAAGCACTCCACAGCTCTATCCGACGTCTCAGGCAGGTTGGCTGCTCGCACAAAGTGTCGATCTTTCCTAGTAGCTTGCTGGGCTGCCTCGAATTTCAGAGCGTAAACCAAAGCCCCTTTTAAATCATTGAGATGTGCAATCCGGAGTGCTGCCTGGATCTCAGGGTCACGCACACCATCAATAAAATGCTGTAGAGCTAAGCTTTCTCTAATTTCAGTCGGACAGTCAGGATAAGCAAGATGTGAAAGTCTCTCGACATCCGTAGCAAGATCTTGCAGGGATTCAGTCGATTTCTGCTGTCGAGATTTGAGCTGGAGTCTGCTATATTCCTTCATGCATTTCTCGCCAAAGCGAAATTCTAAGGCACTGACGAGCGTTTCAAAATCCAGCGGTTCATTTGCAGGCAAAGTCTGTAGGACGTCGGCAGCATCAGCTCGTAGAGAAGCAGCTAACTGGCAAGCCTTTGTCTGGGATTTCCCATCCATTGGCGTCCGCTACGATCCCAAATTGTGTCTTAAAAACTGGCCATGAGGATTTTCCGTCATAGGTCGAGAGTTTAATAGAGGCCCGAGGAAGCATAGCTTGATACTTGACATCTTCGGGATAGTTTTCGGCAGTTATCTTTTGTTTCTTCACATTTTCCAACTCCTTTTCTACACTCTCAATCCTTTCTTCTACGGTTTTGGCTGTCCTTTGTATTTCTTCTACCTTTTCTTCTACGGTTTTGGCTGTATTTTGAACTTTTTCTTCTATTTCTTGAAATTTTTCTTCAACTTTGTTTTCCACGCCGTCAATTCTGTCATTTAAAGATGTTATTTTATCCTCTGTTAGTTCTTTCAACACACCAAGTTTGGTTGACATATCCTTCTTCATATCATCTTTTAACTCACCAAGGTTCGCAGTCATTTTCTCATCCATCGCTGACATATTTTTCTTCATTTCAGCCTGGTTCGCAGTCATTTTCTCATCCATCGCTGACATATCTTTCTTCATTTCTTCTTTCAACTCGCCAAGGTTCGCAGCTAATTTCTCCAATAATTCTTTCAGTTGACCCTCCATTGCTCTGGTGATCGGCATTCAATCCCACTTCTGACACCAAATGTTGTGAGCTCGGGGTTCGTAAGGATTGATGCCAATATATAAGAACAATCAACATACTTTATTTACTCCAAACAGTTCGATAAATACACCAATCTCTTCTCAAAGACACAAATATTCAGTAATCTTCAAATCTAGTAACAGCACAGCAAAATTTCACACAGAACAATATAGCGTATTGCTCAAGACGGCGAATCAAATACAAAATCACTCAGAGAAACACAGTTCTCAATGCAAAGCCTCTCGTGCGTATTCAATCGCATTTGACAGAGAACTAACTGAACTGGACTGGTGGTGGTCCCTTATATAGGCTTTAAAGATAACTGTAGAATTTTCCAGAGCCTTCAGATGCTAGAAATTACCAGAAAGTGCTTTAACTTTCGATAGAGAACCTAAGCGAGAAAGGATCCCAATGTACAGGTATAAGGGGGGGTTGCACAAAAAGTCGCCAAATCCGTCGCCAACTGGGCGACATTTGACGATATATCGCCAAATTTGGCGACAAAAATAAGTCGCCAAAACCATCGCCAACTTGGCGATAAACCCATTCCTTGGCGATTTTTCCATAGACTTCCATTATAAAGATGAGGGTGTAAGGTTGTTTTCCTTGCAAACCATCTGAGGCCTTTAGCATTGAGTTACATGATGCTCAATAGGAAATACATTAATAATACTGCAATTTTCACAATAATAAAATAAATTTAAACAAATGGAATATTTACAGATATATACAAAATTCATAACAATATATATTTTTTTATAGAGATAGAGAGATATATATACAGTAAAATCTCGTTACAACGAATTTGTAGGGACCACCGTTTAAGTTCGTTATTCTGAAATATTCGTTAATTTGAAATTCGAATATGGCGGATATAAAAAAATTAAATTTGGATACATATTAATTACAATTATATACAGTCGATCCCGTTTATAGCGAGCCCGCATTTAACGAGATTCCGCATTTAGCGAGAAAAATGGAGTCTTTTGATTTGTATAATGTTAATAATGTATTGAAATATACTCTTTTAGCGAGCAAATTTTTGTACTTTGCTCGGATTTAACGAGGGAAATAATTATGGAAGCATGAAATAAGTACAGAAATAATAATTTAAAAAAAGAAAAACATGCTGTTTTCCTAGAATTTCCCGTCTTGTTGTAAAGAAAAAATAAGCATTCTTTAAAGTTATCCAACAACAGGTGCAATCATCAGAGACAGGCATAGATTCTTGGAAGGGAGGTGGTGTTAACTGAATGCCAGTCCTATTGTCCTTTTCCTGGAAGGGTACAGGAGAGAATGAAAGAATCCTAACTCACAGAGAATGGAATTCGAAATCCCTTGGTGCTTTACAGTGGTTAAAGATAGCGGACGCAGGGGAGGTGGGGGGGGGGGAGTTAGGGACATTGTCAAGTGCCGTCGTTCATGACGACTCCTCCCTTCAATGGCTTGACCCACTCGAAAGCAGGTGCAATTACCGGTTTCACAACTACGTGTAAGAAAAAATTATTTTCTGCTTGTGCCTTTGCTTGAGAGCGTGTTTTTTATTCTGCTGTTTAAAATGTCGAAAAGAAAAGTTCTATCCGTAAGAGAAAAAGTGGAATTTATAAAACTCTTGGATAAAGGTGAAAAAAATGTTAATATATGTAAGCAGGATGGACTTTCTTTAACTGTGTCAACTCTTTTAAAAAACAAGGAGTCCTTAATGAAAGCATATGAAGCGAATGTGACTGATTCCAAACGTGAAGAAATGTGAAAAAGAGGACTTGGATGAAGCGTTGTTAAAATGGTTTGTTCAGCAACGGAATTCTTGTTTACCGATAACTGGGCCCATCATTAAAATCCAAGCCGAAAAATTTGCAGCTGAGCTAGATTACCCAGACTTTTCTTGCTCTAATGGATGGCTACATCGTTTCAAGCAACGTCATAACATCTGTGCAGGAAAAATCATCGGCGAAGCCTCCAGTGTGAACGACAAGGATGTGAAAGACTGGTTAGATTGCACATGGAAAGATGTACGTGAAAATTATGCTGACGATAACATCTACAATGCTGATGAGGCCAGCGTCTTTTACAATCTAACTCCTTATCAAACGGTGAAGTTTAAAGGTAAAAAATATGTGGGCGGTAAGTTGCTAAAAAATCGCTTAACTGTGTTAATGTGTTGCAACATGTCAGGCAAAGATAAGAAAAAACTTTTTACCGTCGGTAAATCTGCAAATCCAAGATGCTTTAAAGGGGTAAAAAGTCTCCCAGTGACTTACAAATTTAACAACAAGGCATGGATGACTTCTGAATTATTTTTATCTTATTTGCACGAGTGGGATAAGGTGCTTCAAAAACAGAAAAGAAAGATTGCACTCATCATTGATAATTGTTCTGCTCACCCGCAAGTCAACAATTTAAAAAACATAAAACTTGTTTTCTTACCGCCTAACACAACCTCAGTGTTACAGCCTCTCGATCAAGGAGTTATTCGGAGCTTCAAATGCTATTATAGAAAGCAATTGTTTCTCATGATGTTAGAGAGAAATGAAAAATATCAGGATCTTAAAATTTCTGTTCTTGACGCTATACACCTGATGACAGATGCTTGGGGAAGTGTGACTCAATCTTGTATCCAAAATTGTTACAGGAAAGCTGGATGGATTGACAGAAATGAAGGTGACTTCGAAGATGAAGATGACTTGCCACTCTCAGTCTGGTTGCAACAAAAGAACATTGAGAAGTTTAACGATGTTTTAAACATCGATGACTACAATAACGTTGATGACGGTGTCTTAACGTCGGGCTTACTCTCCACTGAGGATATCGTCGTGGAAGTGGTAAAACCCCAAGAGCAAGAAGATGCAAGTGATAGTGACTCGGAAGAAGAAACTATCCTTAAAACGCCGACACGTGATTGTGCTGAAGAATCATTACAAAATCTAGAACAGTTTTTTGAAGCATTGAAAAATACTGATGATGCAACATTTAATGCATTAAGTGTTTTAAGACGAAAATTGAAAGAAACAAATTTTTGTAAACTCAAACAATCAACTTTGGAGGAATATTTTTCCAATTCTCAATAAAGATTACCAAGCAGTAATTCACGTAAGTTGTATTTTATGTATATACTATTAGTTATTAACTAGGATTCGGATTTAGCGAGCGACCGGATTTAACGAGCATTTTTCTGTGTCCCGAGCTCCTCGTTAAATACGGGTCCTACTGTATTATTACTAAAGTCATATTACATTTCTGCATACATGTCAATAAAGAATTCAAATTTTGTATATTATTGTGAACATTTTTATTATAAGATAAATATTAAATTCATTAAAATTGAAGATTTTAATCTTTACTATTAAAAAACAATAATTTGTCTTACATACTTAACAACTGAAAAATTCACACTGAAATATGCCATTAACTATTCTTTTTTTTCACAAAAAAGTCAGGTATTTTCTTCTTTTCTTAAGTTGTCAACACGTTTTTCCAAAACAAAATCTTATTCAACGTTGTGTAAAATGTGTCCGGCATATTGTTTTGCTGGGATATATAAATGCTTTTTAAAAATTTCAATGTTCGACAGAGCTGCTTTTTATCATAGAACTCAAGTTTTAGTATTGGATAAACAATCCCTAAAAACTTTTTGTACCAGTGGTCCAGAGATCATCAGGAAATTGGAGGCAATAAGTACACATTCTGCAGTCGTTTGTGCTTCATTTGTCAAAATGTATAAAGCCAAAATTTCTCCAACAATTTTTAATTGTGGTAGAAGATAATTTTTCCAGGCAGCCTATATCACGTCAGTTGTCTAACTCACATTCACCCGTTGCAGAAACTTAATTTTTTATGTCGGGAAAAGCCCTTTCTAGAATTCGGCGCACGAAATAAACTTTGGAATTTTTTTCATAATTCCTTGATGTTTGGGCTGCAAAATAGAAGTTCAGTTAGAAGGTCAGAATTTTACTTTTATGACAGATAAATTTACTGTAACTAAGTGTACATTAATATCTGAGCAAAATTTTTTTACTTTTGATTTTGCACATTTGTTCAGATAACTCATTCTTAGTCGAATAATACTTTAATAATGGCATGAAAGTTTCTTCACATTTTAAAATCAGCGTGGCTTGCAGATGTCCCAAAGCAGCTATAAATGGTTTTAAAGGATTTTAGCCTTTTTGTGCCCGTGGTATTACAACAGAACAAAACCGAAATCTGCGCTATAGATTTTTTTCTTTCCTTTACATTTTTCAACTTTCACTGCTATAGTGCGACTTGCACTTGTTAGAAGTTGGTACAAAGCAATTTCATCGGCATTGAAAATATTCTCATGACATATGGGCACTTTTTCTTCTCCAGAAATTTGTTTTTACGCTATACCACACCTATCACGAAAACGAAACAGCGAACCAGAACTAGCTTCAAATTTCACGATTTTCATGACCTATGAAACGTATTAATATAGTTCTTAAAATAAATACATTTGTTGTCTTATATCTTTAAACCAAGTGGATACATTTTCATAAATCTCTCGGCAATCCTCAAGTCGCATTGATTTCCTGTTTGGACATATTTGACCAAAAAAATCTTCAAAGTTTTGTTTTTTTTCTTTTGAAATGGCTGCTAATGCAAAAGTATAACAACATAAATTCTTTCGCGGTATCTATCTGCCTGATCCCAGTACTTACTGCTTGTATAATATTACTTTTTTCTTTCAATAAAAATTGCTTTCTTTTTCTATTCTCTACCATTTCTATTCTCTACCTACTCAGACAAGAAAAAATATCTAATTACAAATGTGAATTGTTGAAGATTTAGAAATTCACTAATGGGTTATATTTATCGCCAAATTCGAATGTAAGGGACTATTTAAAAAATTAATTTTATGCACTTCCTGCATTTTTTAACGAGTATAAATACAAACCGAAGGAACTATGAAGAAAATAAATTAGATGTGAATGTAGAAGATGAGTTTCTTAATTTTCTCGAAAAATAGCTGCGAGATACGCTGAAAATTCGAAGATCGTGGGGGTATTCAAAATAAAAAAAGTTTTCCTTCGGAAATCTAGTTTTTCGATAAAGATTATTTTTCTTGTGAATTCAGCGTTCGTTAAACTGACTAATTTTTAAAGACTTCAATAAATTCGTTAAACTGAAAAATTCGTTAATCTGAAATTCGTTAAAGTGAATATATTTATAATGGTAATGTATAGGGTATTTTTTATAATCTAAATAATAGTCTTTAAACTAAAAAATTCGTTAAAGTGATATATTCGTTGTAACGAGATTCTACTGTAATCTAAATAATATTCGTTAAACTCAAAAATTCGTTAAAGTGACGTTTGTTGTAACGAGATCCTACTGTATATATATATATATATATATTCCACACCTTCAAACTATCGTAACATAAAAATAGTTTACTGATGTCATAATTTTTAATTTGAGAGAAAAAAAAGCTAATTAATCTATCCAAAATAACAATGAAAGGAAACTTTATAAGCAAACGTGATTTTACAAAATATAAAATAATCGCTGAATCACATTTCAAATCATTATCACATTTCAAATATGGCTGTCATATTTGTAAATATGTATGAAAAGCAATATAACAATAACACTTTTTAGTTTGTAAGGTTAATACTAAATAAAAACAATTCTATCATTTTGCAAGGTAAATAAATTGTATTTTATGATCAGTTCATTAAAATATTAATTTTCTTCTATTCTATAAAAATATTTAAATAATTGAAAAACTTAAATATTCAGTAAAAAATATGTAGGCAAATAAGTTATTTTAAAATCATTTAAATCAATCACAAACAAATTAATAAATACATAGAATCTGTAAAAATATGAAAAATATCCGAGAACAATAACCTTTACTGATCCTAGAAAGGCGTCACTCCTAAATCTTAAATTGCTAAGATTTTTTGGGGTTTGTATAAGGAAAGGGACAAACAAACACTTCCATCAATCACTACATTTTGAAACTAAAAAACATAAATTTGAGCTAAAAATAACTTAATCACATTTAAGCAATTGATACCTCTTATATCAATGTATCCAAATCATGGGATAAAAGGTTCAGAAAAAAAAAAAAAATATATCTGGAGGCACGGCAGTGCCTCCGCCAAGTCGAGAGAGGACAGCCGTAAGCATACTTTTCTGGAAGCAACTCAGGGCACTTTTGACCCCCCCATATCTCCGCGCTGGAGTATCCCAAAAATTTTAAACTTCAATTATAGAGAGTATTTGGCCCACAGGACCAAAATTTAAAATTACAACTTTCTGTCTTTTCTAGTTCAGGCGATATATGAACTCAAACATTCGATTTTTTGTCACTTTTTACTCACTCGTTCACGCGTCATCAAAAAGATTGGGTAGATCCCGTAGCCCCAGAAACTTGACATTTGGAAAAAAGGTAGTGTTTAGGATACAAAGAAAGGAAAAATTATAAAATCCAGAAAATTCGAAAAAGAAAAACATTCGAAAATTCAACAAATTCCATCAAAATTGAAAATAATACGATCTTGTAGTCTTGGAAACTTAAGATTTGGTGTGAAGGTAGTGTTTAACATCCAGAAAAAGAAAACATCAAAAACACCAAAAAAATCGAAAGCAAAATTGAAAAAATCGAAGAAATTGAAAAAAACCGAAAATTTGAAGACAATCCGATTTTGTTGCGCTAGAAAATTCAAATTAGGAATAAAGGTAGTATTTAGGATACAGAAAAAGGAAAATTAAAAAAATCCAGAAAATTCGAAAAAAAAATAAAAAAATTCGAAAAAAATTGAAAAAATGAAAATAATTTATACGATAACGCTCGTATTTATAAATTAATTTGGATGAAACTAATTGTGTGTATTAAGCTCATCAATGCCTCGACCGAGTTCGTTGGCCAGCTTGGTCCGCCATCTTGTTTCAAGATGGCGGCCGCGGAAAATTTTAAAACTAAAATAAATATACAAAAAAGTTAAAAAATCAAGTTTATTTTTTAATTAGGTGTTAGGACTTGATACAAGGATTCCAGAGCATTTTTTGTTTTACCTCTATCTTAAAAATTGGCTGAGATAGAGCAGTTTGAAATTCTAGGGTGGCTGACATTTTGAAACAAAACAGCACATTACAAAAAACCAACGATAAATTTATGGTCAATAATGGTCAAGCAGGTGCAATCCCGAATGAATACTCCGTGTTATTATAACTGTAACTTTGACTTCGAAATTTTGATACGTTGCATTTTCTATTTGTTGATATTTTTGAACTATGATTTACGCTAAGTGAAATGTTGTTGTTGAAGAGGGATTTTCCATGTAAATCCGAAACTTCCAATTTTAATATGTTTTTAATGTTTTATGAAAGTGTATTGTAATGTCTGTAATTTTAATGATTTTAATATAAATTTATAAGTTTTAGTGAACGCGATTTCTCGCAAATTACTTTCTTTCATTGTTGTAATCATTTTCCCAATCATACGCATAAAACTATATATACATATCCATTAGCGCCAAATTCTCGCCAAACTTGGCGACAATTGGCGAAATCTCGCCAAATTTGGCGACAAAAATAAGTCTTCATAAATGAAGCCAACTTGGCTATAGCTCAATAATTTGGCGAATTTCTTATTCAAATTCAGTGTAAACGAATCTTTTGTAAACGGTTTCTTTGCATTTTAACTTGCTGTTTTCGAGTAACATTAGCTAAAATTTTAAAACGAAGATATAGGAAAGCTACCTTTTCCTGCCGGTACAGGCCGGAGGACTTTTTTATGAGTTGTCGGATGCAATCTATGTTTTGCATTAAATAAAGTAAAACATTGAGAAACAAATCCCACAGGATGGGGATAGTTTGTTTTAGATCTGGAGGCACGGCAGTGCCTTCGCCAAGTCGAGAGAGGACAGCCGTAAGCATACTTTTCTGGAAGCAACTCAGGGCACTTTTGACCCCCTCATATCTCTGCGCTGGAGTATCCCAAAAATTTGAAACTTTGTTTTTCTAGAGTATTTGGCACACAGGACCAAAATTTAAAATTAAAACTTTCTATCTTTTCTAGTTCAGACGATATATGAACTCAAACATTCGATTTTTTGTCACTCACTCACTCACTCGTTCACGCGTCATCAAAAAGATTAGGTAGATCCCGTAGCCCTAGAAACTTGACATTTGGAAAAAAGGTAGTGTCTAGGATACAAAGAAAGGAAAAATGATAAAATCCGGAAAATTCGAAAAAAAAAAACATTCGAAAATTCAACAAATTCCATCAAAATTGAAAATTGAAAATAATACGATCTTGTAGTCTTAGGAACTTAAGATTCGGTGTGAAGGTAGTGTTTATCATCCAGAAAAAAAAAACATCAAAAACACCAAAAAAATCGAAAGCAAAATTAAAAAAATCAAAAATCGAAAAAAATCGAAAAATTTCAAATAATCCGATTTTGTTGCGCTAGAAACTTGGAATTCGGAATAAAGGTAGTATTTAGGATGCAAAATAAGGAAAAATTAAAAATTCTGGAAAATTTGAAAAAAAAAATTCAAAAATTCGAAAAATTCGAAAAAAATTAAAATAATTTGATCTTTTAGCCTTAGAAACTTAAAATTCGCAGTAAAGATAGTGTTTAGGATTCAGAATAAGTTAAAATAAAAAACCAAATAAAATTCGAAAATAAAACAAAAAAATCGAAAAAATCGGAAAAATCGAAAAATAAGGAAAATTTGAAAATAATTCGATTTCATAGCGCTAGAAACTTGAAATTTGGAATAAAGGTAATATTTAAGATACTAAATAAGGAAAAATTAAAAAATATGGATAATTCAAAAATACCCATAAATTAGTGCAGACGATATATGAACTCAAAGTTTCGATTTTTTGTCACTCACACACTCACTCACTCTCGCGTCATCAAAAAGATTGGGTATATCCCACAGCCACAGAAACTGAAAATTTGGAATAAAGGTAGGATACAAAGAAAGGAAAAAATATAAAATCCGGAAAATTAAAAAAAAAAACATTCGAAAATTCAAAAAAATCGAACAAAATTGAAATTTGAAAATAACACGATCTTGTAGTCTTAAAAACTTAAAATTTGGTGTGAAGGTAGTGTTTAGAATTCAGAAAAAGAAAACATCAAAAACACACAAAAAAAAATTGAAAATAAAATCGAAAAATCGAAAAAAATCGAAAAATTTCAAATAATTCAATTTTGTTGCGCTAGAATCTTGGAATTCGGAATAAAGGTAGTATTTAGGATGCAAAATAAATAAAAATTAAAAAATCCAGAAAACTCGAAAAAAAATCAAAAATTCGAAAAATTCGAAAAAAATTAAATAATTTGATCTTTTGGCCTTAGAAACTTAAAATTCGCGGTAAAGATAGTGTTTGGGATTCAGAACAAGTTAAAATAAAAACGCAATAAAATTCGAAAATAAAATAAAAAAATCGAAAAGGATCGGAAATTTTAAAATAATTCGATTTTGTAGGTCTAGAAACTTAAAATTTGTAATAAAGGATACAAAATAAGAAAAAATTATAAAATCCAGAAAATTATAAAAAAAAAAAAAAAAAATGCGAAAAAATCAAAAATTGAAAATATTTTTATCTTGTAGTCTTAGAAACTTAAAACTTGGTGTAAAGGTAGTATTTACTATTCAATAAAAGGAACAATTAAAAAATTCGAAAATAAAATCGAAATATGTTTAAGAAATCGAAAATTCGAAAACAATTTGATTTTGTACTGCTAGAAATATTAGTTATAAGATAATTATCCTATTAGCTAGTACAACGCCCCTAATTGTTTTATGTTATTTCCCCCGGATTATGGTTTTCTTTTCTTTCGTTTACGAATTTCGTTATAGAAAAGTTCCGCTATAGACTGGCTACGATATAGGCGATTTCTTTATAGACAGGTTTGTTTTCTTTCACATGTTGTATTCTATTTACTTCACATATGAAATATGGATTGTTAAATGATGTTAGCCCCACAAAAATTTTCACAGCTCCCCCTACCCTCCCGACATTACTGGCTGGTTATGGCTTGATAGTCCTTTCTAAATAAAATCATGGTGACTCTAAGATTCACTTGATTTATCTCTAAATTGAACCTAAATGATCCTAAGAAGACGGATCAAATAATTACTATATAAGCATGACAATCAGGTAACTTAGAATTAAAATCGAAAAATCAATAAATTCATAAAAAGTCGAAAATTTGAAAATAATTCGATTTTGTAGTCCTAGAAGATTGACATTTGGCAGAAAGGCAGGGTTTTGTACACAAAGTAAGGAAAATTTAAAAAATCCGTAAATAATAAAAAAAAGTCTAAAAAAAACGAAAAAAAAAAACCATCGAAAAAAGGAATATAGTTTGATTTATTGGAAATTTCCGGAAATTTTAATTTTGGCTTTCTTTTTATACTAAAAAGTTCTTTTATGTTAAATATCAAGTATCTAGGGCTGCGAGTTATATCTCAGATGCATAGCGCCTATCCTGGAAGCAATTGAGAGTACTTTTGACACTCCCCCTCCCATAATTTAGTGCTTGCCTAGGAACCTGAAATCTCTTTATCTACAGTACTTTGCAAACGAAACTAAAGCTTCAATTTTTTGATACCTGTAAATAATAGGGACAGAGTGTGGGCTTAGCGAAAATCAGTGGATGATCTCCATAAAGAACCCAAAATCAAGAAAAGGAGGGTTACTTACAAAAAGAAGTGAAATCTCATCAAAAAGTCACCTGTAAAAAATGCAGCCAAGTCTCGTAACTCATTTACCGTAAAATGTACTGAGATCGTATAAAGCCAAGTTTAACTATCTTATTAACTCTGAAATTTTCATTCACAAAATCACTCCTAGTCTCTACATCTTTAGTTAATTATTATTTTGTGACTTGGCAATTACGCAGCACAGGGAAGTTATTACACCTTACTATGTTATGGGATGGGATAATTTAACTAAAGCAAATTATATACGCACAGGGAAGTTATTACACCTTAATATGTTATAGTATTATTTGATTAAGACTAACTATATACATCACATTCTCGTGCTAAGTAATTGCCAAGTCACAAAATAATAATTAACTAAAGATGTAGAGACTAGGAGTGATTTGTGAATGAAAATTTCAGAGTTAATAAGATAGTTAAACTTGGCTTTATACGATCTCAGTACTTTTTACGGTAAATGAGTTACGAGACTTGGCTGCATTTTTTACAGGTGACTTTTTGATGAGATATATTTGTTTCAGAGAGTACCATTCCATAAAGGATGCCTCCTGGCGCGCGCTGTCTGATTGAAGCAGATTGAAGTATCATGAACAGAGGAAATATGCAGTATTACATTTATGCAGCCAACCAACCAATACAATTAATCGTATTTTCTCCAATGTTGGCAACAGCTTCCTGAAGGTGATTTCTGTCTGATTTTGTTGACTGTTTTTTTGTAAACCTGAATAAATAGGGTTTTAAAAATATGTTACGTTCACTTTCCGGAAAAACATGTAAGTAATAAAAAGGGCTTTCTCTGAAATCGCAAATATTTAAAAATACAAATAAATTTCTCTATGAGATTTTCATTTATTTATTGGTATGCAGCAGCATTGCTAGTGAGAGTTATATTACGTTAAACATTTAGTTTATAAATATTCACGTAAGAAATGAATATACCTATGCAAATTTTCAGAGAAAGTTTATTAAGGAAACAGGTTGAGAATTAAATATAAATTTTATACATCCAAAGATCACCAATTAAAATAAATTAAGTCCATAGCCCACTTGTTATCATTATCGTTCCTATCTTCTTTTATATTTTTCTACAAAATTTTTCAAAACAATATTTCGCAAGCATTGAATCTGAAGATTATTATATTAGAAATATTTTGCAGAATGGTTACCTTCAATGTGCAATATTTGCCCTGGAAAGTAATCATAATAATACCCCCTTCTTTTTCACCCCCCCCTCCCTTTTAGTAGTAAAATGTTTGTCAACAATTAATGCATTTTATGAAAATAGTTATTCTGCAAAGTGCCTACTAAAACTTCAAATTAAAGTTTGATTATCACGAAGTGGATTAGGATTTTTTCAATAACTCATAAAAATACATTTATTGCTTTTTATCTTTTATGATCTAATTTTACAAATATATTTATATATTTTTATTTTCCTTTTCAGATGTTATTCAAGCTGCAGCTGGTAGGCGGATTGTTCCTCGCTCGTAAGTTCATATTATTATTATTTTGGACTCACTATAATTATGCTATACATTTTTTTAAACTGTTTTTATGTCCACAGTTATAATACCATTAAACCTCTAAAAAAAAAAAAAAAAATCAATGTATTGTTGTATAGTGCTACTATTTTCAACCGTTTTTGAAAGTGAAAGTGTACTCATAAAAACAAAATCTAAAAAGTAAACAAGAATGAAAAATCATGCGTCAAGCATAGATTATGTAACACTTTCCAACTCTTCCAAAATGATTTTACAAATCATACCGTTTAATAAGATAAAAGATAACATCTAAGTAATCCGAATACTTTTATTCAGCCCTGTATAGGATCTATAGATTTGTATATATACTACATAGGATGCTAAATTTTAGTTCAGTTAGGAAACGCGTAGCACAGTTTAAAATTCTGCGCCTGGAGTTAAATAATACGAAAATGTGTTCGTGAACTTTTGTGCTTCCCTGTATAGGATAGGGGAGACCGGTACACAGTGGACCACTTTTTCAGTTAACATTTTTTTTCTCTTTAACAGACTGACTGATCTGTATGAAAACATTTTTGAATATTCCTTAAACCTTCTTACATCCATCATAATTTTCTCACAACATAGTTTTCAATACATTTTTCAAAAAAAAAAAAGAAATTATATACACTTGTAAAGTGGACCAGTGTACCCCGGAAGCGGGGTACACTGGTCCACCCACCGGGATACAGTGGACCACTATTAGGTATTATCTAAAATACAATATTAATCTATTTTTCATTAATCTAATTCTTTTTTGTTGCCCCTTCACCCGCAAAATAACGTAGTAATATAAATTTTGAAACAAAAACAAAAAATTAATTATATTTTAAAAATAATAACAGATTAATACAGGAACAATTGCAATTTAGTTGAAGTTATTACTTAAGTACAAAAAAATCAGCGCACATTAAAATTTGCAAATGAAATTCCAAAGTACTTATGAGTAAGATTGAGCCTGGAATTTTCAAGAAATAATTTTGGGTCTGAGAGCAACATTATGAAATCATTGACATCAACAGCAGATTCATCTACAGTTTCGGGAGAAATAAACTGATTTCCATTCAATTTGCATCTCATGAATCTCACTTGAATAGAATCATCAACAATTAGACTACAGTTATATTTATCAAAGGCAGTAAATACAAAACAAAATATTTCTTATTATGTAAAATAAATTGTTATTTTATTTGTTTATTTTACAGTTAAATCTACTTTAAAACAATCTTTCTTTATAGAAAATAAGCAATTATTAAATATTTTGAACATTCTGCATTACAGGAGCAGAGTGGATTGTGGACTACTGTGCCCCAGGAGTGGGTGGTCCACTGTACCCCATGTTGAAGTTCAATAAATAATCATATTAATATTGTTTATAGCTTTCTTTTAAACATATTAAATTTAAAGTTAAATAAAAACAAGTATCTTAGCTTTGCAAAAAAGCTGTTTTATTTTATTTATCTACAACCTTTAATTACTAAAAAAATAAAAATAGGATGATGAAAAATTTTACTTTTAGAAGCTCAAAACAACCAATCAGGATAAAATAGTTCAAACTGAGCTAAACATGTTTTCTGAAGGCTATAAATAATCATTGCAGTGCTGCTGTCTATTAGGATAGAAGAGAAGCTTTAAAAAAAATTAAATAAATAAAATATTAGGGGGTGGTCCACTGTGTCCATAGGTCCAGTGTGTACCGGTCTCCCCTATACAGAATTTATACACACCACATAATAGACAAAAAGCGAGTTAAAATTAAAATCGCGATCAGTAACTTAAAACGCACTTCCAGGAATTATTGTTAACATACAGTAGAGAATTATTTTTATTGTCCCTGTAAATGAACGATGACTGCTATACACACAATATTCTGTAGTAAGCCTCTTGTAATGCACCTTAGTGATATATATAAATTTCAATGTGTTTAGTTTAAAATAGGGAAACAGTATTTAAATAAACTGCAGACGATTTTTCTCCATAGACGTAATGTAACAGAATTCTTTTGACTGTCCCTGTAAAGTAACTATAAGTGCTATGCACACCCTATTCCATATTAAGCTTCTTCTAATGCACCTTAGTGATATATATAAATTTCAATGCGTTTAAAATAGTGAAACATTATTTAAATAAACCGTAAATGATTTTTCCCCATAGACGGCAATGTAACGGAATTTTGAGTGTTCCTGTAAAAAAACTATAAGTGCTACACACTTCCATTGAAATAGGGAACATGCTATAGATAACGACTATAACATATAAAAATTGCAGAGCAATCTGAGCATATTTACGGGAGTTAGAGCAGAGCATATTTTAAGGAATTTTCACTGGGCGACAATAGGTTTGATCTGTTGTCCCAAGCATATATATATAAATTCAGCCCGCCCACCCCCTGATAACTGCAAACCAAATAATTAGAATATCGATTTTTATAATTCTGTTTTATTAATTCTGTCTATTTTACTTCTTCTGTACCTGGTAAGTAAATAATGATGTTTTCATTGAATCATGTAAACCCGTTCATTTATAGCTAGGTAGCATTAAAGAAAGTCTACATTCACAGTTCATACTAATTGTTAACCATTGTTATGTTAGTCATATATATAGTCAAACATAACATTCAACCTACCAAATTTCTGTATCTAATTAAAAATTTATGTATGAAATTTATCGCTAAAATTATGTTAAAATGCTGCTTACCTTTTACTGTTTCTACACTTGACTTTTGTACATAACAGTATTACATCTACCAATTTGGTATTTGGAGCCTAGAATAAATTATTAAATTGAAAAGCAAATTTGATCTGAATCATTAAATATTTGTTTTTAATTTCTCGTAACTATAGTTTTAGACTCAAAGTGGAACTAATCAAAAAGATTTTCCTCTTGCTGTTTAAAAATATTAAATAAAAAAATACCATGTTAAATTTTATAACATGTTTCCAAAATGCCAAATGAACAATAATTAAAGTGTTTAAACATCTTTAGCCTTTCAGAAATTAGTGTATTTTGAAAAGAGTAGAACTAAACAAGGAAATCGATTTTACTCTTCATGTTTAAAAGAATCAAATTCTAACTGTAAAATATTTCCAAAATACTACAGAAATATTTACAATAGTTTAAATTTTTTATACAAAGGACTTTCTTATTGAAATAATGGAATTAAACAAGAGATCGATTCGTTATTTATATTTTAATGAGTTAAAATTTTTAATATTTTTATAACGGTTTTAAAATGTTACAATAATAGTTAAAATCTTTAAATTTTTTCTTACAAGTTATTATCAATTGCAAAGAATTTGTTGACAAACTCTTGTGTTTGTTAGAATTCTTTGTCTGGAAGTTTTCTCTTTCTTTCTTTGCTTTCTAGGAACCTTGCAACAGCAGGTCTTGGATCATAAAAAGCTGTTCCAATTCCATTAAGAGCAATAAATGTTCTTGAGTTTAATGCTTCTTTTGATAGTCCCGACTGTTTGTTAGATTTAAGCGTTGTATGTATGGGCCAGCGCTGTGAGGTGTTAAAGAAACATATGATTGTACCAATTTGTTAAAACCTGAGTGGGGTTGAGACGCTTTAAAGTAATGATAGAGTCTTGCTGTTGATGAGGTCATATCTGATGGAGGAGGCAGTTTTTCAGCCGCGTAAAAAGCAACCACATCATCGGTAAAATCGGCAATTTTGTCTTTACCAAGAAGGTTCCCAACATCAAGGCGGGCTGCACTAACAACCTCTGTTGGTCTTCTTGCTTTTAAGAAAGCATCTATCCTGTTGGAGATGCCCAAGTTCTCAAATACGATTTTGACAGAATCCATGAGGCCTTCTGCTACTCGCTTACTCAATTTACATTCTCCTAGAAAAACTGATTTCATTTCTTATTCTTCTGTAATAAATCGTGCTGTAACAAATTTATTATCAACTCCATATTTATCAACGGAACCATCTATCTGGATAGAAAAACAATCAGCCTTTTGCAACTGCGTGTCTGTATTTTCTTTTACTTGGTCACCAACAATATCAAGCATCTCGCGATACATTACTGGATTTCTATACCGCAACAGTGCTGGAGATGGATTAAAAGAAGAAAAGTCACACTCTAAACCATTGTCCATGTAAGAGGCAATTTGTGAGTCAATGTGAATTTTCGTTAAAAACCGCGAAAGCCAAAAATGAGCAGAGAGAGTCAACTGTCGGCTATCATTATAAACATCCAGTGCAAGCTCTATTAGCAATTTTATTTTTTCTGCATTGTGTGATTTTAAAGTTTTTATCCAAGAATGCTAATGAGATTGTGCCATCCATTTTTTTAATACGCTGCCGAAGACAGTGGGGCTCCAACTCTAACGCTCGTATTCTCGAATAACTTCGACCCCGAGTTAAGCCGAAAACCCGGGTCGAAAGCTAAAATGGTATTCATCGTCTACCTGACTGGACCGGTTTGAAGGCGAAATCTAACGCTGGGTTCAGTTACTGTCAGTTACTGGACCTGGCTTTACAGAGGGTTGAAGTTCAAGTTTTTCAACCGAGCATGCGTAGTTAACAAAAAACAAGACGAGAGAGCAAGTCTAGTCACATTTTACAATAATGGCGGCTTACGAGCTTACGTACTGAATCAAGTGTCTGTGTATAAGATATAATAGAAATTTATTACTATTATAAAACAAAAGAACAATATGCAAAGGTATGTGATCTCATATATATGTATTAGCTTCAATTTTTTTTATCTGGTTTGTTTATATTTATATATAAATCCTCTATATTTTATGTTCAATTGTTTGTTTATATAAATAAGCATGGTCGCGAAGAATTTTATTTGCCATAAAAAATAGTCAACATTACATTAATGGTAGATAAATTGCTATTAAAATAAAAATTGTTGCATTTAAGGTTACTTGTTTTTGCAATTTTGATCTTAAAAAGAATTTATGAATGTATTTTAATAGTAGCGAAATAAATGTCGTACGTAAGTTCTAATTAAAATTTGAGACATCAGACTAATTTGCATTTTTCTTTAAGTAAAAAATACTTAGATTATGTTCAAGTATCCATCGACTCAATGTAGGTTTTCGATTTTGGTACTTGTAGAATATGAGTAAAAGTTAAATTTTGTGTCTTGTGTGAAAGATACACTATTATTATTTATGTACGATCTGTTATATAAATATAAGATTAGCTCTATAAATTAGATATTGTGGTTTTAAACTAAACAATATATCATCCGAGTTGTATTTATCTATTGAAGATTTTTAGTAGGTTTATTCTTTGTTTAAATCACGAATATGTTTATATTAATTAAACAACTCTATCATTGATTAACACTATACTATTGTTATTTCTGTTTTTGAGCTTTACGTTATATTTTCAAATTTTTGAGAAATTTGAAATATTTATTTAATTACATTTAAGTTTCAACTGTGTTTTAATTTCAAAATTATATATAATTTAAAATATTACAATAGAAGTAAAGGGCTGAAATACATTGATAAAAAATTGTTCATTTTTAAAATAACACCAGGCAAAAAATCCAGAAACACCTTTGTTTTAAAATAATGCTTCTCTTCAAATAAACGTTTTGTCACTTCCAATTTTGTCTATCATGACAGAATTGATATGACCTAAACCATTGATTGTACGGTATATAAAAAGTTATAACAGCTGTACATAATAAACTTACAGAACCAAACTTATCCCCTCCCCCTTTTCCCATCATGTTTTCACATATACACATACTAAGGATCAATCCAGACAAAATTTGGGGCTTATATAGGGCCCCTTAACAAAAATCCATGTCATAAAACAGGGCCCTTCATAAAATTGCTTTTAATAAAACAGGGCCCATCATAAAATTGCTTTTAATAAAACAAGCCCTTCACAAAACTCCTTTTAATAAAACAGGACCCTTCACAAAATTCAATTCCACAAAAACATACTCTTCATTAATTATTTTTATTGTGTTAGCTTTTAAAATGTGTAATCTACTAACAAAACAAATTCACCAAAAAGTAAAACTTTAGCAGGACTTAAAGAAGTTATTTTTTAATAAATACTTGGTTGAATTTGAATAATTGAATTTCCTCTTTTGTTACAAAATGTTTTTTTTCGCAAAAATATAATACATTTCACAAAAATAACTTCTTTTACTTTTCATAAAAATGCCCCCCCCCCCCCCCCCGCCCCCCCAAAAAAACCTTGAATTTTTTTACTTTAGTTGGTAAATCAAAAATATTAATTAGTTTGATATCTGAAATTTCATTTATGTAAACAGGAGTCATTTCGCTACTGTTAAAATACATTCGTTATTCCTAATTTTTTTTTAAATGAAAATTTGAAAAAAATAAATAACCTTAAATGCAAAATATGTTATTTTAGTAATGTTTTATTAGCCCTTTAGGTAATGTTGACAATTTTTTAAGGCAAATAAACTCTACTCTTCATGATCTTGAATATTTATGTAAGCAAATAATTAAACATATAATATATGAGTTGTATGTATAAATATAAACAAACCAGCTAAAAAGTTTGCAGATAATATATATATTTATATATATATATATATATATATATATATATATATATATATATATATATATGAGATTACATACATTCTATTTTTAATACTTTAAACTTTCTTTTTATTTCTATATCTTACATAGAATCTTGAGTCACGTTTTAATTTACTTTAATTAACTTATAACACTGACAAAAAAAAAAAAAAAAAAAAAAAAAAAAAGAAAGAAAGAAAGATAGTGATGCATGGGTAGGGTGGGGCAAATGGGGCACTTATTCTTCTCCACTAAATCACATTCAAAAAAATTATATTCCTTAAAATTCAGTACTATAAAATTATCTGAAATTATCGTTAATAAATTCAGATTGTTTTATCAGATTACGCACTATCATTATTTTCCCTATCTAGTCTAGAAATCTATCGCCATTCATTCATAAAAAAATATTTAAGAATATTTTTTTTCTCTCTCTCTCTCTCTCTCATAAATAAAATTGTAATTGAATCTTAATCTATGAAGTGACATCTAAATGAGTGAAAAAAGTAAAATTTAAGAACTAGAAAGAATATAGAAAATGAAGTATAATTTTCTATATAAATACATATTTTTCAATGATGCACTGGATCTAAAAATAGATGTCTATGCATGTAAAAATATTTTGTAATTACTTAGGCTGATTTATTAAAAAATATTCAAAGGCAGTCAAGTGAATACCTTTGAACTTGTAAATCTGATAATGGAAAAATTCTTATACAAAAGGGGTAAAGGAGCTTCTAAAAGCTACAATTTAAAAAAAAATCAACTTTTTGTAATATTTCACAGTTTTATGTCCAGATAGTATACATAATTCATTTATCATTATTTAGAAAAGACTTTACTCGATTCTGTGTTGAATGAAAATTTATATAGTAGCCTTAAAAGGTTTAAAATATTAGTGTTCATTAAAATAACATCTAATAAAATAGCAATATATCCATGGTTGACAGTTTAAACTAAAAACAAGTTTGGAGTTTATTATTTAGCGACTAGTTAAAATAAAATGTTTGTTAACCGATCGGAAGCGATAATTGAATGCGCCGTTGGAGCTCCTGAAAAACTTGGGTGCCTGGTGCCAGGGCACTGTTAGAACCACAAACACCACCTTTTAAGCACTCTTTGAAGCTCTGTTCCTTTGAAGCTCTGTTGATATTATTTCCACTCTTTTGTTGTTGTTGTTTTTGTCAATGTGCATATTAATTACTATCTAATTGTATTAGAATTAATCATTTTAATTAGATTGCTGAAAATAAAAAAAATCAAATCAATACATCTGATATCATTTAATATATAAATTGATTCGACAAAATAAAAATCGTACTAGAGGCTACTTTCTGGAATTTTTTCCTTTTTCTCCATTTTAATATTTTAATTAGAAATTATTTAATTAATTACTAATTATAGCTATTAATAATAGAAATCAACATAATTGCTGTTGAAATAAAATTTTCGTTTTGATCAAATCAAGTTTTCGTTTAGCTACTAAGACAAATTTTATTTGAAAAATAAACTTATAAAATTTACTTTAGCAATTAACACATTTCATATCCCTTTCTTAACTCACATATATGTTTAAAAGTAATAATAATAATACATAAAATTTGAATAAATTGTTAAAAAAATATTAAACTTTGTAAGAAATTAAAATAAGTTAATCGCCATATTTCGTAATTACAAGTTTTTATTTTGTGCATATATTTTGTAAAAAATAAAATAAGTACTACATTTAATTTCCTTTTTTTTCCGGCACTTTTCTTCCATAATATAAACAAACAAAGCTTCAACGCGAAACCGAAAACGTCATCTGATTTTTTTAACCAATTAGCACGCTTTATTCAACCGGGGTCGAGTAACTCTGAGTTGGGTAACTTTTTGTCCGAAGTAGACGGTGAATACGAGTTTTCAACTCTCGGTTGAAAACCTCAACCTGGGGTTACTGGACCCTCGGTTCAACTCTCGGTCGAAGTTATTCGTGAATACGAGCATAAGTTCTTCTTGAGGCCAGGATGCACTGGATGAAGGTGGATGGATTCAGTGGTGGGATTCAGCTGTTTTGCACCAGTTGTTAATTTGTGTGGAGTTCGGCGAACTGGTTCTTAAAATACTTCAAATGCGAAAATCGTATTTACATTAATTTACTTTTTCTTAATGTGCATCTGCACAACAGCATTTTTAAAATATAACACTGTGACATTTTGTAAATTGATTCATTTAATAAAATAATGTTTAGTTTGAAAAAAAAAAATTCTTCATTCCTGTGAGAATCCAATTTAACTTAACAAAAAACATTAAAATATTGAAGATTTGATGAATTTGGGTATCTAAATCGGCAATCTAGGATAACTCCCTGGTTATATAGCATGCTTATTCAACATTTCTTAAATTTCTGCTATTCTTGCATTATCGTTATTGTATTATTAGGTTTTGATTCATTTTCTGTTAGAAATTTTGATCAGGATTTCATGATTGCCTAATATTTATTAAACAAATTACGTCCTTATAGGAAAGCATGTTTCAGGATATTTTTTTTTCCTCATTATACTTAAAATTCAAAGTTTATGTTGTTATTTTAATGTAAAGTGTTTCATAATATATGTGTGATGCTTAATTTTCCCTTATTGTTAATGCATCAAAAATCATTCGTGAAGCGAACCGGTTGTTATATTATTTGAATCCCATCACTAGATGGATTGTCGGAAAATAAATCTTTCAAGCAGAAACACAAAGATCACAACAACGACATGTTTCCCATAGGCCATAGGTCACACGGCACTTCCCGCCATCCCAGCCTGCCTCATATTGTATCGTACTGCCCCTGCCTACACTCGGTATCTGCTATAACAAATGTCGACAGTTATAATATCCGAAGCACAAAGACAGCTTTTGTTATTCAAAATTTTTTATTTCAAAAATTGCCGGCACCATTTCCTGTCACTGGGCGACACTAGTGTCGCCTACTTTATATGTTATTTTATGCCCTGAGTTAGAGCACGGACAGACGGCAGACAAACTGAAGTCATAAACACTTTTCAACTAGGTTGGAAAGTGTTAAAAAGGGTGGTCATAATGATCGACCTTAGCTGTCCAATGCAAAAAAAAAAAAAGTATATAAAAATATTGATATTGAATTGAAATGCAAATGAGATATTTTAAAATTGTTTCATAGGATTAACATTAGCTAGCGGGTGTTTTCAAGTGAGTGAAGAGTCTCGTTAATTTTCTTACATTATATTTGCTCTAAGTGTAGCCCTCTTTCCGTACAAAGTATGACTTGTTATTATCAGGGCTTGACAATTGAGGTCACAACTGGCGACCAAGTTTTTCCACCTAGTTATTTAATCGGCAGATTTTTATTTTTATTTTTTTACAAGAATTGGCCTAAGAAATGAGCACAAGCAGCATTTATTTTTTTTTCTCTTCCCCCACTTTTAATGGTGCATATCAAGCAGTGATCTTCCACACACTCTCTATTTTTAATGGGAGTACCAAGTTTAAAAGGCGTTTTCCATCTCATGCACAGAAAACTTCATTCTTTTCCACTCTATCTGCTAACATGTCATATGAATGTTGGGGGTGGCGGGGAGGGGAGGAGATTTCAATAAAGCAATGAGAAATAGTGTCAATCCCAGCCTCTGTGGCATCTAAACTCAATTGTCTCAAATTGAATGCAATGCTAAAATGTGCCAAATTTTTTTGTAAGTTTAATATTAGATTTTTGTGTTCAGAAATTAAACCGATATTAGTCTAAAATTAAAGAAGGTACTTCTCTATTACCCCGTCGACCACTTTTCATAACAAAAAATGATCACCAAACTGCAATGCCAAATAAATGGGAGAACGTTGCCATTGGAATATCAAAATAAATAAATAAATAAAATATAAGAATTTAAGGGCACTATTGTTGTTTTATTTAATGAAATAACTAATAAATCGGTAAAACATAATGAAAAATACATGCAAATATCGAATTAAAAACCACTTGATGACATAACAAACGAAACACGTATCATGCTTTAGACATCAAGTAAATGGGACTGCATTTTTGACATTTAATCATACAGTTTGGCAATAGTTTTTTGTTATGAAAAGTGGTCGACGGGATAATAGAGAAGTACCTTAAAGAATAATAACATATAAAAAACTATAAGTCTTTGATGTCTCCCTCATCAGATATAGATTTTGTAGCACTCAACTATCCGGACATTTGAAGCAATCAGCATTTTCCGAATATGTCTGTTAATTCAGCCTTTACAGTATTTTTTTTTTTCCCCCAGTGAAATATAATTTTGATAAGTTTCATTAGAAAACTTAGTTTATATTGTGTTTCTAAACTATGCTTGGTATTATTTTTTTTCAATTATTTCATAAAAAAACTTTTGTGTTTTTTGGAAATCAATGACAGAGGAGAGGTAGGGATAAACAATTTTTTACTGGCGACTAGAATTTTTTGCTGTCTACTAGATTTTATAAAATTTGTAAAGCCGTGGTTATTATAAATAATTCCTTTCCAATAAAATATCTGAGTGTAGCCTTGCCCCTACACATACAAGCTGTTTTTTATACTGTGTTCAGGGATCTGTTTAGGAAAAAATTGGGTCCTCTAAAGGACTCTTCACAAAATTTTTTATTTAAAAAAAGGACCCTTCACAAAATTATTTTCCCTAAAACAGGACCCTTCACAAAATTCTTTTTCTTAAAAATAGGTTTTTCACAAAATTTTTCCATCTTTAAACCAAACATTTCACAAATTAATCATTTAAAAATAAAATCTGACCTGTCACTTTTACGTATATATAAAAAAAAATATATATTTTTTATATACATATATCTTCTTAAAAATGCATAAATAAGAACCTGAATATAATGACTATTTCAAATTTACAAAATTATGATTAGATTTTTCACAAATATAAAAAGCTTTTCACAAAAACAGGACCCTGTGAAAAAAGTCTGGACAGACCCCTGGTATTATGTCCCGTGGTCCTAATTTAAATATATGCATGCGCTTTTGTATAAGAAATAGAAAATGACGTGCATTATCATCTTGATGAACTTTTTAGGTTGAAGAATTGTTAAAAGTATCTGGAGCAATACAAAAATATTGTAAATTCTTTTAAATAATAGTTCATAAATTTGCTATTGTTATAATGTGTGTTTTCATGAATTGTTTGGACAGTTTTCAGAGAGGTGCAACTTCAGCCGTTGCAAAATTTGATAAAGAGAAAGCGGAACTGGAAAAACAGTTAAAAGAAGAACTTCCTGCACCCTATGAAGGTCCTGAAAGAGATTTAGTCAACTTCCCTCGACGAAAGAGAGCTATGTATCCTGGTAAAGTTCGTATGGGATTTCTTCCAGAAGAATGGTTTGAGGTAACTTACTCTTTCCGTTTCTATAGCTGTTGTTTTGATCTGTTATGTAAACAGAAATACTTCTTTTCCTATTTAAGGCGATTCTCAAATAATCTGCTCAACAACACGAAACTTTCTGACTCATTTTTAAACGCAAAGGTGTAAATTTGGCAAGCTTGACTATTGAAGCAATTTGGAATAAAAATGAGTTTTCATTGTTAGAAGAGTAGTATTGTATGTTATTAAAACAGTATAAGGTAACCAACTTGTACAAAGAAAGACTTCCAACCACTAATTATTTTATGGAGAAGGGAGGAATTTAAAGAAAAATTAGATTTTTTTTTTGGGATGGGGAGACAGATTAATTACTAGGTAATAAGACTAAAAAATTATAGTGTGAAAGAAAAACATAGAATACAGGGGCTTACAATAGATTTAGGACTATGTTTTAATGGTACAGTGCCTTCCATTTTATAAGAATCGGTACTTGTAAGAGTATATTGTATGTTGTTAAAGCAGTATAAGGTAATTACTTGTACTGAAATAAATGCTTCAATCCACAGTTTATTTTAGGTGTGTGTGTGGGGGGGGGGGGGAGATTAAACTGTATGACTAGGCAGTATAAAAAATAAGATTGGGAAATCTTAAACAAAGGCGTATGTAAATGTACATACACCTTTGATATAAATGACTCGTATTTAATATTTTAGTCTTCTTAAAATGATATACAATCTTTGTATTTAAGGTTTAATAGAATCTTTGTATTTAAGATCAAAATTGTACATTATTTCAGGCACTGTGTTAAGTGTCAAATTTTTCCAAATTTGAAACTCTGTAACTTTTGGTCATACTAAAGTGATTTTTTCCCTCGCATGTCAGAGCATGAGGACTGTTTCACTAACTATAACTTATAGAACCCAGGGATGTATAAAAAGTTAAATTTTGTAACATCTTCAAAAATGCATTTTTTGACCCAAACGGCGTATAACATAATCCTTCAGCTAATTTTAAATATTTTTGAAATTGAACCTGTTTATCAAAGACCAATGGTTCAGAAATCATCTATTAGTCATAGAAGGGACATATTTTATATTTTTATAATATGTATAGATGAAACTTTTTGATAAAAAAATTTCTTTAAGTTTATATTGTATTTATTTGTTATTAAATTGTTTAAAAAAGAACCATTAAGCATAATATATCGAGCTATCATACTGATCTCGAGAAACAAGTACTGCCTTGCAAGAGTGATCCTCATGTTCTGCAAAAAGCAAGGCACAAGCACTGATGTTGGCATGAATAGAATTTAAATTTTCATATCCTCCGGCTAACGAGCAAATGGGCAAAATTGTAATGTTGTTTTCTCTGTATTTTATCTTAAATGCTAAAAAAAAATTGATTTTTCTGACATTAAAAAAATTTATTACGTTTATGAATGTAATCATTAAGAGTATTAATCATTACTTCAGTCATTAATATTGCATTATATCTTTAGAATTATATTAATTGAAATAATGCTTGTATTGCGGTGAAAACTGGAGCTTAGTGAACGTATTAACACGGGCTTGTCAGTCAGAACTTATAAATGTGGAAACAATTAGATTGCTAATAATAAAACATATATCTTCATTATTTATTACGTTGTTAAAACTTTTATTTCATGTTCGTGTGATAGTATGTAAGAATACTAGTCAATGTTAATGTATGAAGATTTTTTTTTTGGGGGGGGGGAGTTGTTTGCATCATTGGGTTTTGGTGGGATGGTCACCATTGTTATAGTCTGACCCATTTCTTGCATTATTATAATTAGATTCTCTGGTAATGACAGCCACTATAGCCAAGAGATTTTTGGTGAGCAGCCCACCTTATAGGTTTTAAGGTAGAATGCCTTCCTTTCAAATAAAAATAAATGAACCATTTTCCAGTTTATTTCAGGAGGAGCTCAGGCCCACCCCCCATCCCTTTTTTGACTAGGCCTTGACTGTAGCACATCTTCCACAAAAACAAGCTGAATAAAGCTACCATTTTTTTTCTGCATCAGTGGCCCTTAGCCAGTAAATACCTTGTCCTAGTCTAAATGTTTCACATATTTCCACTAACTGTTAATCATGAACAGCTAAGAATCAGTTCCTGTTTTTCTTTTAACCCAGCTACCATGATCCTTCTTGAATCAGCCTGACTTGCTATTCATAAAACTTTTGAGCAAGTCAAAACTAAAATGTGAGTAAAGCTTTTTTTTAAACAAACCAATGATTTAAAAAACATCTATGTTCATTAGAAAATTGATATATTGCACACATATTAATGGGTGCTGTAATTGGAGACTTCACTAGCAGTTATCATAAATAAATATTATTCTAACGAAAAGTGGTATATACTATTATAAAATTTGTGAATTTCCTGGAATTTACACATAAAAATTAATTAAAAAAATATGTCTGCTATGGAATAGCATTTCTATTTATTGTAGAAGGACTGAAGTGATTAAATTTTTATACAGGATCAAATTGCTGGGAAATTTTAACAATCTTGTTTAAATAGAGCATAAAATGTGATTGTTTGAAGAAGTAATTATTCTATCATATACATAACTTTTTTTCAAGATAAAATGTAGTTATGATTTCAAATACTATACTATACATGGATAGTATATACTTTATATATAAAATTTGACATTATAAAAAAACTTAATTTTTTAAATTTATATCATAATTACATAGTAGTCTGCTGTTCAAAGGATTCCGAATTTGAATCAAGAGTAAGGTGCATGCTAAAATCTTTTATTTAAAAGTGGTTATAGGGGTGGGGAATTTTCAGAAAATCTTACCAGCCAGTAAGATGCAACATACAGTTGAAAATTGTTAGGACAAAATGTACTTGACAGCACAAAAGTTAATTACTATTACTGCAATGCATTTTCATTTTTTTTTCTATAAAATAAAAAAATATATACAACAGAGGAAAGTTTAGTATAGGATAGAACTTAATACCATGTTTACATCGCTGCAATTTGGAAAGTTGCAGCATATAGCTAATTAGTTTTTTAAAAAATTCAATTTTCAGCATATCTTCTATAACCAGCAATTTTTTTAAGAATTCCTAAAAATTTACTCACTCCATCAGAAAATCCACTAGCCAGTGGCAAGTGAAATGTATTTCTCCATCCTTGAGTGGTTATGTAGTTAAAAAAAAAAAAAAAAAAAAAAAATCTAAGAAATATACAAGGATTTTCGAAAAGTAAAGATACAATTCCTCATACTCATTCAAAAATCTTTTAGTTGATAAAATGTCCATTACAAATTACTTACTGGTATATGCCTTATTTTTCAACATAGTTGCCGTCATTGTTCAAGAATTCGTTAAGACTGGGTACAAGCTTTTGTATCCCATATTCATAGAAGTTTACCACCTGTTGTTGAAACCCCATTTCAACTTTGATTTTGACCTCAGCATTGTCATGAAAGTTGTGTCCTGCAAAATGTTTCTTCAGTAAGGTTGATGGGGGCATCAGAGATCACAAATGGCCTACCTGTTCTGGGTTCTTCATGAACATTTGTCCTACCTCCTGAGTAAGAACAACACCATTTTGTTACATTTTGTCTATTCATAATGTTCCCATAGACAAAATCAATTTCTTTGTGAATATCCACTGGACGCTGCTCACCTTTTCTATAAAGAAAACATATGACGAAACATACTTCACATTTGGCAGGATTCTGAACTGACGCAGCCATTATAAACATGTGCTATATAAAACAGACTCACCGTACAAATAACGAATGACTGCGAAGGAAAGATAAAATGTTCAAGGTTACAATATGTGTTGTCAACATGCTCTAAAACTTTTTCTTCCCTGCTGTCTGAGGTGTATCTTTACTTTTCAAAAACACCTTTTATATTTCATGCTTTATACTTCCTGCTTCAGTTAAAAAAGTTAAACATTTTATTTTTATAAATTTATCTCATAACAATGATAATGAAAAAAGTATTTAAAAATTGAATCATTGTGATATCAGTAGATTTTGTTTAAAAAATACTTAAAGAAGAGATTGCAGCTATCAAAAAACTCGTAAATAAAAATTTTTTAATTAAAAAAAAAGAGACATAGTATGAAAATTTTTTTACTAATTAGAAGACACAGAAACAAATACTATACCAATAGTATTTTACTTTTTTAGTGGTACTTATTAATTATTTATTGTTCTGTAAAACCTATTTGTTTTTCTCCCCCTCCCTCCCCTCCCTTGATGAAAGTTTTTTTTTCTATTAAATGCATGGGAATAAATACTATATTGTTCATTATACAACACTTATTTTAAATATTTGACACTTGCATTGCCCAGGAGATATGTTACATAAGGATTAAGGTCTATATAAGTTTTTTTTTTTTTTTATAAAAATTTAAAACAAAAACTATATATATATATATATATATTGTTTATGAAGGTTATTCTTAATAATTTTCTGCACTATGTAAAATTTATATTTTGATAATTTGTGGCATTTTTTCTATGGCTGTTTTTCTGAAAAATATTTTCAAAATAACTAATGTTAATTTTTATTTTTCTAGTTCTTTTACAAGAAAACTGGTGTTACAGGCCCATATGTCTTTGGTACTGGATTACTTACATATTTGCTTTCCAAAGAGTGGTATGTGATTGAAGAAGAATTTTCTACTGGTTGTACACTATTGTTGTTGACTTACATTGCTGTTAAAAAATTTGGCCCAGCTGTGACAGCTTACAGGAACAAGCTTGAAGAGGTAATTTATGTTTTGTATTGTTTTAAATATAGTTAAATGTGCAGTTTAATATTAACTAAGAATAGTTTGACATACATATAATAACAGTATAATTTATGTAAAGTAAATCAGAAAAGCTTTTCTCCATAGATATAGAATTTAAGAATATCCTTTGACTAGTCATACCCCCCCCCCCCCCCCACACACACACACACACAAAAATCTAAGGAAATTGTAATGGTTATTTCAAAATCAGCCCAGTAAATACTTACTAATAATAGTTACTGTGACAATCAACAGCACAAAAATTTGAGTGGCCTGAAAATGCTACACCTAAATTTCTATAGTAGAAAAAGTGGCCCATGTAACAAGCAAAATCGCATTTACATATCTGGAGGGTATGAACAATACACAGAACAAAATATTGCAGTTTAAAATTGAATTTGAAGCTAACATAATGTAACTTAGAAGGGAATTAAATTTGTATATAAAGTTAAACAAATAAGTTTACACTTGAATCCTTTAAAACAATTATTTTCTTTACTTATTGTAATTGAAAGTATGATAAGCAGTTGTCTAAATTATTTAGGATTTTTTTAAAGCTTTTAGATTAATCTTTAAGGTCTTTTTAGGTCTCCGGTGTCTGCTGCTGTGTGCTGTGGCATGTTCCAAATTTGAAGTTTTATTTGTGTTGATTTGATTTAGACTTAATAATGATGAATTCATTTGATGAAAATACTTTCTTTTTTTAACCTTCTTTGTGTTATCAGGTAGATGCATTTAGCTTTGGAGGATAATCTTAAACTAAGCTATATACATTAGTGCTGACTCTAGAACAAAAAGACCACTGGGGGAAAATTCAATAAAAAGGTTTTTTTTTCTGCTGTTATTTTCAAAAAAGACACTGTTGATCTGTTCAAAGAAATATGTTTACAGGGTTCGCAACGTTCCTAAAATTTTCTCACTTTCATACCACAATTTTGAAACTATAATCTTTATTGTAGTCTCTATTGCATATGTTAAAGGAATTTACCCCAAAGATTCTTGATTTTAAATAGTGGTAGGAAAAGACGAAAAATTTAGGAACGCTGGGAGCCCTGTGTTTAGAATCTTTTTTATCAGCCGTATTTGTATGGCATGTAATGGTCCCAATGTAAATTGAGTCATGATTCACAAGGGTTTGAAAACAAAGGGCAAAAGTCTCCTATTTTTTTAATTTGACTTTTGTTTTAAAAAAAATTTATACAAAATTCCATTGTTTGAATAAAGAATTAATTCATATTATTCAAATACTGTTGCCAGAATTTCAAAAGCCTGTATAATATTTCCATGTGATTAATTCAATAAAAAAAACCTTAAAATATTACAAATTATTACGTGCGATAAGCATACACTGGGGAAAATTACGTTCTATTTAAAGCAAATTGTGCATTTTCATTCAAGCATTGAAGTATTTTTTAAATGATACATGGATAATAATGGAAAGTTTTTGCTGCCATGGTTACCAACAGACCTTATTTATTTATTCATCTTTATCTGATTTTTACAATTATTTGAAACATTTTACTTTTAACATAATTGACATATATACATATTTTTTTGTTGTTGCTATATTTTAAAAAGAAACTGAGCAAGATTAATAATAATTTCACATCGGTACATTTTGCCACAATAGCATTTAATGTAAGTTGCATTTCCATTCATAAATCATGAACTTTAAAAAAGCTCCTGCTAGTAAAAATGTACTATTTAAAATGAAAAGTCTAATTTTATTCAGAAAACTTAAATATTTTATTCATTTATACACATTAGCATAATTTTCACAAATGTTTATGTTCACAGTTCTTTTTCAAAAATTTTTTTCCTTTTTTTTTTTTTTCAAGAAGGGCTGCAAACAATATTTTAAATTAAAAGGGCTTTTAATGCTTATTTTGCTCACTGAATAAATCGCTTAAAATAATACTTATCTTTAAATGGCTGTTAAGTTTCTACATTTGCAGCCTCCTTTTTTTTCTTCATCTTTTTAAAACAGAAAATTAGCATGTTTTTAGAGACTGTGGGGTCTGAATGGAGATTGGTGAACATAGCTCAAATGGGACAAAGTCCCCTTGTTTTTTTAAAAAAGGAAGATATATATAAAACATTTAATATTATTAAAACAAACATCAATTTGCTAAAAAGTACAATTAAAAAATCGTTAAACATTTATGACTTGCACTGAGTATATTTTCACTGTGTAATAGTTTATATATTAAGTAAAAAATTATACTTTTTGACATCATTGGATAATATTATCTTGATTATCATTTCTGTTTTTATTTTTAAACCTTCAGCTGCTCCAATCCCACACATAAATTTAGTATAACACTTTGTGTGGGTGCTAATATATTTTTTTTTCTTTGAAGATTTGGAAGGGGAAAAAAGAACCTCCGTTGCATGTGCATACATTGCCAACCTCTAGCCTTTAAAAAAAGAAAATCAAAATAGCATACTTCAAACCAGAAACTTGTTTCATTATGAATGAAATTAAATAGATTTCAAATGACTACCATATACTGCAAAATACATTTAATTAAATTTTCTCATTCAAAGTATGTTTAAAAAAAAAAATTATTAAAAAAAAGCAGTGGTTGGCAAGTATGCATTTGGACAATGTTCCATGAGTTCCATTGCAAAGTTCAACTTTACACAGGAGAAAAATGTTTGTTGACATAATTAATTTAAAAAAAGAAAAAATCTGAGGTTCAGATGCAGGGATCTGTTTAGGAAGAAATTGGGTCCTTTAAAGGACCCTTTACAATTTTTCATCTCAAAACAGAACATTTCACAAAACTTTTCACCTTAAAACAGGATCCTTCACAAAATTCTTTGTCTGAAAAATAGACCTTTCACAAAACTTTTTCCTCTCCAAACTGAACTTTTCACAAATTTAACCATTTAAAAGTTAAATCTTAACTGTCACTTTTACATTTACAAAGAAAATATGTGTATTTTTCATACATATATCTTCTTAAAAATGTATAAACAAGAACCTGAATATGGTGATTTTTTCAAACACACAAAATTATGAGTAAATTTTTCACAAATGTAGAAAGCTGTTCACAATTTCACAAAGACAGGACCCTGGAAGAAAAGTCTTGACAGTTCCCTGAGGTGCAGGGTTCGTAAATATCAGGATATTTTCGAAAATATCAAAAATATCCAATATTTTGATATATATCTGTGTATAGTTTCGGAATTAAAGATTAAGAATATTTTTGCGTTTTCATTACTGAATAAAATAAAGAATATCTACGTACCTTTGATTTGAGTCGGGGGGTTCAATTCCAGGATGAATTTCTTCTAGAGCTGAATAATCAGAAAAATTTATAATAATGATTTCATTTGATCAGCACTTAAATTTGAATTCGCAGCACGATTTTTAAGAACAGAAGATTTTCCTTTAAAAAGCTCAGTAGAATTTTCTTTATGAATAATGGTGTGAATTAAATCTGAAGAATTGAGGCATAATTTCACGATAAATTAATACTTGAGAATTTGATTCTTTTCACATTTTTAATTAAGTAGAATGTAACTTGAATGAGAATTTATAATCTTTACAAACAATCAGAATTTACATTCAGAATAACACAGACTAATAACAGAATCTTCACAGTTCAGAATAAACACCGAATCAAAATAGAATTCTTTTTACATCACTGCCCCGCAGAACAGCAGGGTCGCAGACTGACAAAAATCTAATAAAAATAAATGAAAGAGAGAATTAATAACACATCTTACAGTAAAATAATAACAGAATATTTAAAACATAATAAGAATTAAGAGTTTTATGAATAGTTTATAGTTTTATAGAATGTTTTTTATTATAGTCAATTTATGACGTAACAATATCAGTTCGAAAAGTCTTTTAAATAGCCTTTTTTTTCATAGTGCTGCCATCTAGCGGAAATAGTTATTACTTAAAATCATACAATCTGATATTTTCTATATATATCCGATATTTTCAAAATAGTCAACTTACTGCTGATAATAAATACTTTCAAGCATAGTATAAATTAGAAACTCAAATATATTTTACGTAACATAGACAGTTTCAGAAGGGTGCTGCACCCTTCCTGTCCTTTGGTTTACAAAATAGCACCCTTCTTGCCCCTCATAAAAAGAATTAGCACCCTTCTTGCCCCCTTCAGTAAAATAATTAACACACTTCTTGCCCTCATTAAAAAAAAAATGCCCTTTCCCCTGTTTGCATTAAAAAATTTGCTTTCATAGTAAAAACTGACTCAATGTTGTCTTAAAAAGAGTGTTTTGACTTTGAAATATCAAAAGTGGCTTTAAAAACCAAAAGAATACCTTTAACAATTAAAAAAGTGCCCTTAAGAATCTGAAAAGTGCCCTTAAGAATAAAAAAAAGTGCCATTTTTTCACCAGCAGCACCCTGCCCTTTTTTAAACCTGGAGGATACTCTGCTTAAACAATATACTAAAAATGTTTTTTTTTTCTTTTATTTTTCACTCTGAACAAAATTAAAGATCAACTAATCAACAAAACAGAAACAATTTGCTTTGTACACTTATATAAAAACAACTACAGTAAAACCTCCATAACGGACACTCCCGAATAGCGGACACCTCTATTTAGCGGACACTTTTGTGATCCCCAAAACCTGTATATTTGTACATTTTTAACTCTCAATAGCGGACACCTCCAAATAGCGGACAAATTCTGTGCTCCCGAGGTGTCCGTTATTCAGAGGTTTTACTTATAAGATTCAGTATCAACTATCAAGAAATCAGAAATGTATAAACAAAAAATTAAATACAAAATTGTTTTTTGTTTTTTTAATTGAAAAAATTAAACATAATTGTAAGCTTATTTATTTTTTATTCCCTAATATGTTGTACGTACAATTTAAGCTCAACAACACCAAAACCAGAAATTGATTATTTTCTAATGAAGCTATATAGAACTGATTATCTAAATTAGACAGTTTATCTTTCTATATCTGTCCTGAATTAGTTATGTACCACATAATTATTAGTTCCATATAATCTACATTTTAAATAAAAACTTCAAACAAAGCTTGAATAAGTTTTTTGTTTTTTTCTTTAGCTAGAAAATTCACTGCCAGAGACAAATGTTCTTTATCTACAGAATGGCAGTCAATATCAGTTGAAAGTTTCATTTACACTTGTTTTGACTTAAAATAGCAAAAATATCTTACACAGTGATATTTTGAAAGTAAATATCAAATATTGAAAATAACAAACATCTTGATATTTTGAAAATAATATGAAAATGTTGAAAATAACAAACATTTTGATATTTTGAAAATAAATATCTGAAAATATCAAAAATCTTGATATTTTGAAAATAAATATCTGAAAATATCAAAAATCTTGATATTTTGAAAATAAATATCGGATATATATCATGATAGATATCAAAATATATATCCATTGATATACAGGGTGATTATAAAGAAACTTTGCCAACATCTGCACTTCTAGCGCCCGTTCTATTTAACCGATCAAGATGAAATTTTAAATATAGTTGTTTGAAGGTATGCGCTCGAGATTCTGTGAATGGCAATACAGTGGTGCTCACGGTTACGGTTATAGTTACAGAAACTCGAAAATTTCGAATGGCAACGCCTACTTTTTCCTGTCTCAAAATGTTCAGCGCATGCGAAAACCCTAAATAGCGTTGAAACGGTACCGATATGTCCAAAAACCGACGTGTTATAGACATACAAACCGTTCTTTAAGGCGCACCGAGCAATAATGCATTCGACAGAGACAAGAAACTGCTGAATGATGAGAACACATATCAGACAAAAGAAAACCTTTATTGGCATCAAACATTTTCCACATGGGTGCCATCACAAGCAATTACGCATTGCATGCGGGAGACGACGGACAATACCGCTGAACGCAACATGACGCGAGGAATGTTTCTAATCTCACGCCGTATAGAATCCTGCAAGCCCGACAATGTTTGCGGATTGCACAGGTAAACTCTGGATTTGAGATATCCCCAAAACCAGAAATCCATAGGCGTCAGATCTGGGGATCGCGCAGGCCACGGAATAGGATAATGGCGTGAGATGATGCGATCACCAAAATGCTGATCTAGGAGCCTTTTAACTGACCTCGCTATATGTGGAGGTGCACCATCTTGCATCCAAACAACGTCATTGAGTGCATTCCGCCGACGCAACTCCGGTAGTACAGAATTTTTCAGCATGGCTGCATACCGAGAGCCTGTTACAGAACATGTTGCAGGACCCGCTGGGGTCGTTTCCTCAAAGAAGAACGGGCCGAGAACAAATGTAGCTGTAATGCCGCACCACACAGTCACTTTGGCGTCAAATAATGGTACTGGTGCCACAGCGTGAGGATTCGTCTCTCCCCAGTGCACACAATTCTTTGTGTTAATGTTGCCATGTAAGGTGAAATGCGCCTCGTCCGTCCATAGTATGCGAAGTGGCCAGTCGTTATCAGCATCATATCGTAATAAAAATTCATTTGCGAAGTCCAGACGTTGTTGTGGGTCACCCGGCTGCAACATCTGGACGCGCTGAAATCGATAGGGAAACATGTGAAGTACTGAGCGCAAGAGCTTGCGGACCGTTGTGTTCGGAATATCCAACAAGCGCGATAATCCTCTTGCAGTTTCTGTGTGCCCTGTAGTCACTGTATGATGCACTTCCATGACAACGTCCTCAGAAACTGTTGGCCGTCCGGAGCGCGGTTTGTCACAGGTGCAGCCTGTATCTTCGAATTTGCGCACTAAATCACGCACAGCTTGCAGAGTACATGGCCCACGTCGTTGTCGATGATTGCGGCGATACACACGCAAGGCTTCCGCAGCGTTCATCCCATTTAGATAATAGAGTTTGATCAATTCACCGCGAACTTTCCCAGGAAGAGTCATATCGTCGGCATGTGCGAGTTCATGAATGACGACTTCGCATACCCGCTTGGTATTTTATAGGCTTCCTCCGCTGAATATCTGGCGAACGGCGTTCTGTGATTGGTATCTTGCCTGTGTCATATGCAAAGTTACTGCGTGCGCACAGATCGTGTTTTGTTGGCCGGTTTTCAGAACTCTTCTTTGTGTATGCATAACACGTTTGTTTTTGGACATATCGGTACCGTTTCAACGCTATTTAGGGTTTTCGCATGCGCTGAACATTTTGAGACAGGAAAAAGTAGGCGTTGCCATTCGAAATTTTCGAGTTTCTGTAACTATAACCGTAACCGTGAGCACCACTGTATTGCCATTCACAGAATCTCGAGCGCATACCTTCAAACAACTATATTTAAAATTTCATCTTGATCGGTTAAATAGAACGGCCGCTAGAAGTGCAGATGTTGGCAAAGTTTCTTTATAATCACCCTGTATATCAATGAACCCTGCTGAGGTGTATCAAGACTTGTCTTCATCTGGGACCAGACTTCTACATGCAATAGATTTTCCTTTACATTACCCACAGACAAACATGCAAAAAGCTCATTTTATTAAATATAGATTTGTTAGATAACGTGTCATTTCCTTATTTCGTATATTCTAAAAGTTTTCAATGATAAACAAAACTTTTTTCATTTGTTTTAATTCTTTTCATCTTTATTATGTTTTGAAAACCTTTTTGTTAATGTTTTTACTACGTAAACTGATTTCAGTATGCTCATATCACAAAACTGCATTTTAAATTATTTTACTTAGAGATTCTATTTTTAATAGCAACTTGAAATTCTCCATTTGTTACTCTGTTATTTAATTTGATTCATGTGTTTAAAAATGGAGTTTTATAATTGATTTTTTACTCACTTCCTGATATGCTAAAATTATAAAAATTATCTGTACAGGTGCGTTTTTGATGACATTATAACATTTTGATATTTTTAGAATTTAATTATAAATTAATAAATTTAACTTTAAGGCATTTTTCTGTTAGCCAGATGCAGGTGATAAATCAGAAAATATTCTTTATGGTTACAACTGTATACGAGTTACAACAACAATGGAGTTAATTATGTGCCAAGTCATGCTCACTAACATATGCCAACTGCCTGTGAAACTGCAACAATGAAAAGTTGAGAATAACGCAAAAAAGTAGAAAATAAAACATAAATAAAGAAATATGTACATTTTTTGAAAGACACTTTTAATACTTTGTTAATAGATTATTCTCTTTAGCAGTATCTCCCAGCATGTCCATTTTCCTACAGCTTAAGCAGAATAATTGTGCAATGTTTTCCTTTTTGAGGATAAAAATGTACGTCATTTTCTCTTCAAAAGTTTTCCTTCTAGGTGTAGTGCCATTCCCATGCCATAATAGAGTTTAATCTAGGAAAAAGAGATTTGTAGCTTTTTGGATAATTGCAGCCAATAACTGTTAGCCAAATAAAAATAGCTTTAGCCAAGGAAATAAACCTTTTATTTATACAAAATTTCTATATAAATGACTATTATTTTTAACCATACAATATACAAACAGTACACCACTCTGTAAGATTGACCCTCTCGAGATTTGACCATACATCACACACCAAATGCTTTTTAAGATGGAAATTCTTTTCAAACTTCCCCTTCCAAATTAATCGTAATTAAGTTACTTAAATTTTTGAATGTCAGTCTATTTCTCAAGCCAGTTTTTGTTATATTCACGAGACTCAATCCCCTTTCACAATCTACTGTAGACAACAGAATTGTTGCTATAAATTCATACAAAGAAGTCACACTTGGAAACATGTCAGTAATGCCATTTTTATGGGAAGAAGGAATACAATCAGCTGGTTTCATTTCTTTACCCCTTGTAGCTAGAACCTGCCTAAACAACTTCCATTCATGAACCGTTTTGGTTTCATTTCCAGGGGTCGATGCAGGTTTTTTTTCTTGGGGCCCATTTTGTGAAATTTATTATATTTTTGTGAAAATAACATTTTGTAACGAAAGTTGAAAGCCAGTTAATAAAATTTGAACCAAGCATTTATAAACAAAAATTTTTTTAAATCCTTTTGCTGAAGTTTTCTTCTCTGGTGAATTTGTTTATTTACAAATTACGCATTTTGAAAATGTCATAAAATAATAAATAACTAATATAGTAAGTTTTTATGGAATAGAATTCTGTGAAAGGGCCGCCTATTTTAGTAAAAGGAATTTTATGAAGGGAGAAGGGACCCATTTTATCAAATTGATTTTTGTGAAGGGACCCATTTTATTAAATTGATTTTTGTAAAGGGACCCTAAATAGGCCCCAAATTTTGCCTGGATCGACCCCTGATTTCCTAAGTTGGGATCATCAACAAAAAATAAACACTCTTTTAATTTCCTCAATACGTCTAACGCAAATGATATCACACTATTTGTAAGATCAGATGCTTGCACAGGGAGGACGGGACAAATTTTGAAGTGAGTTGCCAAAATAAAAGCGATAAGAGTTTTTTTTTTTTTTTTTTTTTTTTTTTTTTTTTTTTTAACGTGGCAGTAGCAGGTTTACAAAATGCAGAACAACAAAATGGAAATGATACATATTTTTTGGCTGTTGCTATTTGGCGAATCCTCTAAATGCTTTGGGGGCAAAAGGTGCTTTCAGTTAGCTTTTTGGCTATTTGACTAGTGCTAGATTAAACCCAACATAAATTGATTCCTAATAAAATCTCTCCCTTTATGAACTTCATTTAAGTTTATTTAATGTGATGCTCTTAAAATCATTTTATTCCTTCTGTCAAATATTCAGAATTACTGAAGCTTGTTAGTATGCAGATAAATAATTGATCTTTAGAATCTAGTGCTTAACTGTTGCTACAAATTTCACTAAATGTTTAAAATGTATTCATAAATTGTTGTACATACAATCATAGTAGTACAAAATTATAATCTGTCTGCGAACATAATTATTTGGCTAAAAATGTGTTAAATCATATGCAGATGTATGTATGCATCCACATTCCTCCTGGAAGATTTGAGATTTTATGCTTTCAGGAATCCCCCCCCCCCCCCCCGGAACCACAAAGAGTTTCTGCCTTCTGGAGAAAAGTGTCTGAATGGGGAAATTTCACACGGGAGGAATACGTTTTCTTTTGTGTGTAACTGATAAAGTTTATCTTGAAATCCTCAAAAATTCTCTCAGAATCATTAAAATAATAGAAAAAAACTTTGAAATACTGTTTTTAATAATGCAAAAACATAAACAAAACCACGTGATACAAAAACGTGACGTGATTGGTTGTGACGTCATTTGCCGCTAAACTCAAATGTTCACGCTTTGCGCGTATACTTTTTCCCATTGCTTTTCCTATTTGCAATCTTGTTTCATCTGTTTCTTAAAATTTATTTAACGTTATCAACTTCAAATTTGTGAAAAAGTAAGATCTAACTTATCTTAATATAAAATATATCGTTTATTTTTTATTTTCATTAAAATTTTGATTAGAAAATGTCTATTTCGGCTGGATATGTTAAAGGGCAATCGGACAATCTCCCAAAAATAGATGCTCTTTCCATGTTTGCTTTTTTAGGAAAGAATTCTGATTTCATGGGTGCAGAAATACGAGGAGTTAAATCTGAAAGGTATATATTTCTGTTCTAGATTTACTTTGATTTATTAAATAATAATAATGATTAAAAGCTAAAATAATAGTACGCGATTCTTGATTGTTGTTCTTGAAATGAATTATTTTCTTATTTCATCATATTTCAGTTTAAATGAAATTTTAATTATTTTACAATACTGATGACGTATATTTGTTATAAAATAAAATATTGAGAAATAAGAAAGGCCTTTTATTTAGTTAGTACTTAGTATATATTTTCTGAGTAAAAAAATTCTCTGTAAACTTTAAAATATTGCATTCATTCTTTGACATTCCTTTTTGCTCTATCTTTCAAAAGTTTCCATGAAATTAAAGTTTTTTTGTCACGGCCTTCCTTTTTTTTATCCTAAAGCATTTATATGTTTACTTTTTCATATTTTTCACCCCCCGAAAGTTCGAGTTTTTTTTTTTTTTTTTTAAAGCCACCAATTTTTGCTTCATATATATATTTAAAAAAAAAAAAAAACTATTTTTACTTTCTTCTATCTTACAAGAAAAAAGTATGGGATTCATGAAAATTTCCAACTTCCGGTTTTCAAAGGATTTATACGTTTCAAAAGATCCTGAACACGATTTGACTGTTCCTAGAAAATGTCTATCTGTGAGTCTGCGACTCTTTCTGTCTGTATGTGACAAAAATTTTGTGGGCGCTCTATCTCAAGAACTAATGCACGAAATTTAATAAAACTTTATATTCAGTTAGTACCTGATATAATTTGGTGCTTATTAGTATTTGGTGAAAATCACCCAACAGGTGGCGCTGCTATGCTGCATTTGTTGAGATTTCCGCAATAACTCTATCTCAAGAACTAATGCACTTATTTTCATCAAACTTCACATTCAGTTAGACCTTGACATAAATGGACGCTGATTACGTTTTGGTGTAGATATTCCGATAGGTGGCGCTGCTATACTACTTTTTTCATTACTTTTACGATAGCTATATCTCAAGAACTAATGCACGGAATTTCATCAAACTTAAGGTTCTGTTAGATCTTGACATAAATAGATGCTGCTTACGTTTTTGTGTAAATAGCCCAACAGGTGGCGCTGCTATGGTACTTGTTTAATTATTATCACGATAACTATATCTCAATAACTAATGCATGGATTTTCATCAAACTTCAGATTCAGTTAGACGTTGACATAAGTTGTTGTTGATTAGGTTTTGGTGTAAATCTCCCAACAGGGGGCGTTGCTATTCTGCATTTTCCAGGATTTACATGATTTTAGGAAGTCATATCTCAAGAACTAATGCATGGAACTTAATAAAACTTTAGATTCAGTTAAACCATGATATAAATTGGTGCTGATTCTTTTTAGTGTATGCGAAACCAGTGTGAGATAGAAGAAAGTTTTGGGATTGGCACATCCGACTAGTTTTGTTTTATAGTCAGTAGCTGAAACACTAGGGAATATTTCAGCATCTGTTACATGTACAGTAGTTAGTGCTTTATCATTTATGGTCAGCAAATTCATTACAAAATCTTCTGTTAAAGATTCTGATACCTTATTCTTGCCATTTTTGGCATACTCCGCTTAAATTTCTTGTGCTGTTTGATGTAACAAAGGCAAATTATTAGAAAGTCCTCATTTTTAGTTACATATATTTTTTATTTATACATATTTTGAAGATTCATTCTTTGCTTAAGAATTTGTTTGCCTGTTTGTTTAACAATTTATATTTATTAAGTCCTGCAAATTTTAGAAATTTGTTAGTTATTTAAAGATTATCAAACCTTCACTATATTATTGCTTAATATTTAATATAATATCACACAACATAAACATAACATTGAACAATAGTCTTTTTCAAAACAGTTCTATAGCCAAGGGTGTTTAGGAGAATTTTAAGGGAGGTTCTAACTCCCTAAACTATGAATTCTCCAATATATTTAAATTTCTGTATATTAATATAGAGCAAACATTTTCCTACCCCCCCCCCCCCCATTTTTTTTCTGGCTATGCTACTATTGTAAAAATACTTATTAAAAATTCTGAACATGCTTCGCTCAGAATGTATGATTTCAGTTAAAATTTGTTTTCATAATTGATTGCATTTTTTTTTTAATTGATAAAATTATACATTAAGGATGGATATCAAATTAGAGGTTTCCAAAAAATTGCATTATGATTACTGAATAATGAATATATACATTTCAAATATGAACTATCGATTACTTGAAGACACTTCTTAATATGCATAAATAAAATGAATGACTATATGTATGATACATAAATATTTCTTTGTTTCATATGTGATTATTCTCATTCATATATTCCAAAAAAGAAAAAAATACATTTATTAAAATTTTATTTAGATTCAATCAATAAATAAACCACGGATCTATTTAGGAAGAAATTGGGTCCTTTAAAGGATCCTTCACAATTTTTTTCATTTCAAAACAGAACCCTTCACAAAATTTTTCAACTCAAAACAGGACCCTTCACAAAACTTTTCACCTTAAAACAGGACCCTTCACAAAATTCTTTGTCTTAAAAATGGACTTATCACAAAACTTTTCTCTCTTCAAACTGAATCTTTCACAAATTTAATCATTTAGAAGTAAAATCTAACTGTCACTTTACATATATAAGGAAAACATCTGTATTTTACATGCATGTATCTTCTTAAAAATGTATAAACAAGAACCTGAATATAACGCTAATTTCAAATTCACAAAATTATGTCTAGATTTTTCACAAATGTAAAAAGCTGTTCACAATTTCACAAAAACAGGACCCTGGGAGAAAAGTCTGGACTGATCCCTGTAAACATACAAATGAAGAACAGCAGATTATAAGTTTACAAAAACATTTCTATCGTGTTAACATCATAATAAAATAAATTCGCAAACGCTCACAATTTAATATATGCTAAAAGTTGGATACTATATTCAGGAAGATTAATCATTTCAGAAAAAGTTAAGTTATTTTTTTTTTCCGGAAACAATGAATGCAAAAATTTATTATTCAAGAAAACAATACAAAAAGAATAAAAAAATACATATAAGCTTTCAGATTACAATGAACTTTAAAAAAGACAAATCCAATTTTTTAAGATCTGATAAATACGTAGCACCTTTGCATTAAAATATTGTGCAAAAAAAAAAAAAAAGTATACTTTATTCTATAAAATACAATATTGTAGTACGAGTATTAACTTGTACCGATACTTTATTTCTACATCGAGATCTGGAAATGAATTTCTTAAAAACACGATGGAATAAAAATCTCACATGGAATTCACAGTATTATTTATTCATTACAATACTTTTAATTTGTTATACTAATCATTTCTAAGAAAAGAAAAAAGCGTAAAGCAAGTCATCCCCCATAGAAAATAACAGGGAGAAATACAGCGAGGGTTTGTTTACATGACTAGTGACGTCAGAACAGCTTTTATCACGTGACGTGGCTTTTTTCCGCGACGACAAAAACAGCGTTTTAAAAGTTAATTTAATGAATTATACAAGTTTCAAATATATGTAAAAATGGTATCAAAATGTTCGTATTTTTATACTCTATCAGATGCAAGTTAAATTGAAAAACGTGAAATTTCCCCATTCAACAGTGCCTAATTCAAGCTAATTATTATCACAAAATCCATATTTTGATTATTTTAGATAAGTGATTTAAGGTACTGAATTCTAAAGAGTTAGTTAGTATTACCAAATTAATGAGACAAAGTGAGGGGGGGGGGGGGTTCAGGGAACTTTGCTCTACTGATATAATAAAATAATTCAAGTGAAACTACAGTCCTGAAATATCAGTGTTTATCTTTACAATTCCTAAGAGTTAAATCTCTGAAACTACTTCAAATCTTACCTGCTGTAGTAAATTTTTGAAATGCATGAAATTGGCATGTACTCTTATTTAAAAACTCTGTAATTGAACAGTTTTTCATTTTTTGGTTTAAGTAGACGATCTCTCAGAAAATGCTGTCAAAGTTGGTGCTTTGAATCAAAATTTCTGGACGTGACAGTGTAGGAAAAAGGGAGGGGGAAATAAATGGCCATAACTGGAAATGTAGTTCATTTATTGGAAAAAAAAAAAGAAATGCAAATCACTTTAATATTCATATGGCTGCAAGTGTCAGTTTTTTGTTTAAAAATGAGTCCATAAATGTAACAGAAAGCTTCACACTATTAAACAATGATTTTTTTTTTCCTTTTTGAGAACTGCCTTAAATAAAATGAGTTCAAATTAGAAATGTGACTTGGAAAACTAGTGTTGCCCCCCCCATACATGCTAACCTCTGGCTTTTTTTAAATTAAAAAAAACAAAAACAACCATACTTTGAACCAAAACCTTATTTAATGAATGAAATTAAGTGTGTTTCAAATGACTACCACATAGAAACAAGACACATTTAATTAAATAAATTTTCTGGTTCAAAGCATTTTTTTATTTAATAAAAGGCTGCGCTTGTAAGTAAATATCTGCAGATTTACCTAGTGTTTCTTTATGTACAGAGTTGATTTTTTAGAGATCAGTGATCACACATTGAAGACAGGAAATTATTTTTGAAAAAGCTCTTGTTACTTAAATTAAAATTTTAAAAACAATTTAATATTTTTGCCTATCAAATTAAAATTTTAAAACAATTTAATATTTCTGCCTGGGGAACATGTCTGTCTTTCATGATAATGATATGCTTATTGAGAACATTCTGCTTTGTTTTCTCCCTTTAATACATACAAAAAATTACTTTACGAAGGAAATTGAAATATTTGCATAGTATGTCTTAATTCCTTAGTTAACCTGCAAAAGTTACAGAATCAAATAATTTATATTTAAAACAATAGAGATGGATATTGTAAAATTAAAATTATACTATAGTTGAAATTTTAATGAATTATCTTTAAATTATAATGTGATTTGTCTCTTCCTCAGGACGAAATTGCTGGTTTATATAAGCAAAAAGAAGCAAGAGTCAGTAAGCTGGAAGAGGGGATTTCAGATGTCAAGAAAAGCCAGTGGCAGATGGAAGCACAAAAAATCTTGATGGATGCTAAACGTGTAAGTTTTTACTTAAAATATTTGTTTCATATTACTGTAATTTTATGCTTTCATTTAAAAACTATTTAATAAATGCTATGAGAAGAAGCACGATTTCATTAATAATGTTTTGAAAAGCCTAACAAAATATATCTTATCTGTAAGTAATATTTATGTCATTGTTTAGTGATTTAAATTTCTGGTACAAACACATTATGGAATAGGAATGAATTTCCATGTGTGAAGCAAATACGATTCATTCGATACAGTGAACAAAATCTTTGCTGTACTAATGGTATGTTATTTAGGGGATCATTTGATTGAGACTATTGATGGGTAGCAATTCATAGTGTATGTTATTATATACTGGGTGGACTGAATGATTTTAAAATTCAATAACTTGCAAACGGTGACAGATATTTAAAAAATTCTTGCAGGAGAGTAATGTATGATGTCAGAAGTATTTTTACTGTGACTCCTGATTTTAGTTCAAATTACCAGCAATAGATGGCGCTGTGAGCAATATGTGTGCAATCGAGGCAAAAACTAAAATCACCCAGCATTGATGTGAAAGAAGGCGGTTAAATACATAGAGTGGGTCTCATCCGCTAATACAATCTTGTTCTTACGGCCCAATTCTGAATAAGGTTTTATTGGTGAATGAGATCCACTCCATGTATTTAACATTCTTCTTTCGCATCAATGCTGGGTGGTTGCTGTTTCTGCCTCGATTGGAAGTATAGTGCTCGCAGCATCATCTATTGCTGGCAATTTAAACTAAACTCAGGAATTGCAGTAAAAAAACTTCTTAATTTTCTTAATTTTAAAATCAGTCTGTCCTTTTTAGGACACCCAGTATGAGTATCACCCAAGTAGTTCATTTTGAAATTTTTAGTTATGCTTTTGTTGGCAAGAAATTTGTGATTGGAGAACTCCTAAGGATTATTCTAGGCATATTTGGCACAATGCAGCACTATACCTTTTTTTTTTCTTTTTTTTAATGTGTCGTGCCATTTTTTGACTACACAATGCTTTTTTTGAAAGTCTGTTATACCATTTATATTTCCTTATAATAAAAAATAACTTCAGTAATCATCAAATATTCTATAAGGTACTATTTTACCATCTATACTAATTTTTTCCAGGGGTTGGCAAAACGCTTATATCAGTGAAAAATGATTTCATATACATACCTTTTCAATCATATAATTGAATTATAATTGTATCAAAATGGTGTAATTTTTCAGACTTTTTGTGGTTCCACATGTACTGAGTTTAAGGTCCTAGAAAAACAATGTTCAGTTCTAAAAATATTTGTTTCATCAAACTTTGTGTACTAAAATAATTAATATTTTTTTTCACTTTAATTTTGCAGTTAAAAGTTGCTTTATGTTTCTATTTCCTTTTTAATTTTAGGAAAATGTTTTGATGCAGCTTGAAACTGAATATAGAAGTCGACTTATGAATGTTTATGAGCAAACTAAAAGGCGTCTGGTTAGTATAAATGATTTTTTTTTTTCTTTTTCTGAAGTAAATTAAAAGAGCGGAATCTGTTTCTTTTTTATATAATTCAGAAATTTGTCAGCTAATTTGAGTATTTCTCTTCCAGTAATTGAAATTTGCATTTTTTCTAATGTAAAATAAAGCAAAATCATTTTATGTATCATAAATATTTATATTGGATGAAAAGGAAAAAGTTGTTTCATTCTAATTTTATTATTTTTAGTTGTGTGTGTGTATGTATATATATATGTATATAAATTTTGCATTAATTTCAGAAATCAATCAATATTTAATGTTAATATGAAATCATATTTTGATAGACAATTTACAAAAAATATATTCAATTATCATGATGCTTTATAGAGTTTGACACCGGTGCAGGAGAAAAGGAGAAATCAATTTATCAATCTGTGGTATTTCAATGGTCTCCGACTAAAATAAATGGCTAGACATTTATGCATGTTTAATCTTTTCCCACTCCATTAGTAATTTATTTTATTATACAGTAATCCCTTAACATTCGCGGTTTTAACATTCGCGAGTTTTGATTATTTGGGAACATGAAAATGTGGAGAAACTTAACATTCGCGAGAATATGATTTAATCATTATTCGCGATTTTTTTATTCTTTCTTTTTCAGAATTTATAGTGGTTAAAGATTATTTCCCCTGAGTTTTCTCAGTATGTATTTACGAATCAATTTTCAGTTGTAAACTGAAAAAGGAGCGAGTGTTGTAGGAAAGTAAAATAATAACAACAGCAGAATATTCATTGCAAAGGTGATATTAGAAATTTAGAAGTGGTAAGGTAACGACATCTTTAATCTATTAATTTAACATGTTCAGGTTCTCGTATAGATGGAACCGAAACTGCTCTTAGATGAAAAATAAATGACAGCATTTCTGAAGCATTTATTTGTATTTAAACATTGTATTTTAATATTGTTTGGCATAGTGACCCACTTTTACATTATCATCTCTTTGCGAATAGAGACAGTCGACATTACTTTATACAAAAACATGTGCTTTTTTAGCTGTAATTATCTCCCTAGTCAGTTAATTTAAATTACTTTTCATAAATAAATTTCATGTTTATGAATATGTGCGTACATTTAACTTCTGCATATATGTTAAGCATAACGTATTACTAATAAATATGTTCTTTTGTTTTTTGCTACTCTAATTAAAATTTCGTGGAACGTAACTTCTTTTTAGTGCAGAAAGATAGACTCAACATTCGCGGATTTGACATTCGCGATGTTTTCCTGGAACATAACCCTCGCGAATGTTAAGGGATTACTGTAGTTTATATTAAACTCATTAAGGAGTAACATCACTTTAACACCCTGAAATTTAAGGGTTTTTTGCTTGTTTGTTTGTTTGCTTTTGTTATTTTGTTTAGTTGATATACACTCGCTGCCAAAAGTTAAGCATGCAGCGGAAAAATCTATAAGTACTGCTTGGATTGACACAAAATGCAGCAGGAAAGTAGCAAATATGTTTATGTATAAAACAAAACAAATAATTACAAACAAAGTTGAAAACAATGTTGAATTTTCGTTAGTTATAATAGGAAGTCATATTGAAGTCATTAACAAAAACATATTTAAAGCCAAAACAAAACCAACATTAATAGGGTATTTCAGCATGCCTCACCTGCATACAAAGTTTACAGCGTGTGACCATGCTTTACATGAGGTGATCAACCAATGTAGAGTTATTCCCCCTGTAGAGCAATTTGCAATTCTGTGAGAGTGGCTGGAGGGTGGGAAACGTATACGAACAGCACGGCCGAGAAGATTTTCATTGGGATTAAGGTAGAGCGAGTCTGCCGACCACTCCATACACTCAATCCCTTCACTCTTCAGGTAGTCTTCGATAAGGACTGTTCTATGGGAATGTACAGGGATGCACCAAATATTCGGTATTCGGACATATTTCTGAATATTTAGTTAGGCCAAATATTAAACTATTCAGCTTGGCCAAATATCAAACTATTCGGCCTGCTGAATATTCGGTTTGGCCGAATATCGAAATATTCAGCCGAACCGAATACTTGAAAAAATATTTTTAAAACTCACAATTTCTACTTTTAACTGTCAATTAATAAAGATATTCAAAATAATTAGAAATAGAATCATATTTCAATGAAAGAGAATGCTTTTACATTATTTATTCACTGTTTGAAAAGTGTCACTCACTTAAGAAAAATAATCATTAATGATGGCCTTCATAGGAATTAATGATGTACAAATAAATGCTAGTTCTTGAATATTGTTTAGTAAATAATATGTTAAGTGATAATAGACATCAAGACAGACAATTTTTGTCCAGGAAACCAGGATCACAACACACTTAATGAAAAATAAAGTGCATCTCACTCCAGATCAAATTTGAATTTTCATTTGTTAATTTAATAATATTGAAGATATTGTAACTATATTTTCAACATAGTTACTTTGATTTCTGTGAATCACAAGTACTGGAAATTGCCACCATTCATATCTAAATAACATTGAGCTAGATACTCCTTTATTCAGAGTGCAGGTAACAGTACTACTTATTCTGTACCACTGGCCAAATTCAGCCACTTCCAATATATCATCACGAGCAGGGAAGACCGAGCTATGCTCGGTCAAAATTAAATTTGAGTTCAAATAGACTCATAAGACTCATGACCGAAATGACCTATTTTAAGATGTAAAATAGCTTGACCCCTAATGACCCATGACCAAAATGACCCACTAATTGAATTTTCTTGAACATGTGACCTAGCCCAACAGTCTTGTCGTGCCTGAAAACCATAGGATGCAAAATTTAGTGTAAGTAGTCTGAGCCGCTTTTTAGATAAAATAGCTTGATCCATAATGACCCATGACCAAAATGACCAACTAATCGAATTTTCTCGGACATGTGACCTAGCCCAATGATTTTCTCGTGCCTGAAACTCGTAGGATACAAAATTTAATCAAAATTGTTAGAGCCGTTTTTTAGATAAAATTAATTTGACCCAAAAATGACCCACTAATTGAAAGTTCTTGAACATGTGACCCAGCCCAATAGTCTTCTCGTGCCCAAAAAGGGTCGGATACAAAATTTTGTCAAAATCATTTGAACCGTTTTTTAGATACAATTAGCTTGACCATGACCCAAAATGACCCACTAATCGAATTTTCTCGAACATGTGACCTAGCCCAATCATTTTCTGGTGCCCGAAAACGGTAGGATGCAAAATTTCGTCAAAATCATTAGAGCCGTTTTTAATATAAAATTTGCATAACCACACACACACACACACACACAAGATTTGCTCGTATTAGAATATATGATATTTGCTATAAGCAAACTTAATACAATGCAAATCTCGCTAAAATATCTTCATTGTTGTGAATGAAAGTTCAGTTCCAGCTTGTGGCGACACACCCTGTGTTTTTGATTGAATGTATGAATGTATTGTAATTTTGATGGATTGATATAATGATTCTTGCTCAAAAAATGTTTGCCTTGACCACATTATCTACGCAGAAAGTTTGTTCCAAGATATATGAACACCCTGTACGTTTACAACCTCTGAATATGATTGTCCATTCGAGACACTTGCTCTCTGGTTCATTAAAAAACTTCCTTGCCAAATCAAAAGGAGCAGGAAAGTTATTCTTGCTGATTTACCACCATTTTAATACATTATATTGTTTTGCTTTAGTCCCTTCCTGACAAATAAACACCATATCACTGTAAAATGTTTCTTCTAATTCATTCAAAATTTTCTTTAATTTTAAAGTATTTGTTTTAGAATATAAGAACATTTTATAAATTTATTTTTAATTCACAGAAGCTACAAAGTTTAAAAACTTTATTAAAAAAAGTTTTAAGACTCCTCTTTTTAAGTTATAACTCACAGCACAGACTTTTTTTTTTTTTTTTGTGTGTGTGTGTAAAGGTTTCTTGTAAAAAGGTCTAGTTCCTAGAATGGTAGTATCTGTGTTAAATATTATATAAAATTGTTTTATAATTTAACTTTTAATACCTTTTAAACTCTGAAATATAAAAATACTCGGCCAGCTGAATATTCGGTATTCGGCTGAATAGTTACTATTCGGTTGGCTGAATATTCGGTACTCGGCTGAATAGTTACTATTCGGTTGGCTGAATATTCGGTACTCGGCCTTACTGTTACTATTCAGCTTGCCAAATATTTGGTTTACCTGTGGGCCGAATATTCGATATTCGGCCAAAATCACTATTTGGTGCATCCCTAATTATCATCCATTAAAACTGAAAGCAAGACAAACTGCTGCAGCATACAATCTCACAGTGGGGTATAGGACTTCATCATGATACCGCACAGCCATCATAGAACCACGTCTAAAGATGTGCAGATCGGAGCGATATTCAATGAAATCCTGCCCACACCATGATGCTTCCCCCTCGGAATGCCTCATGTTCAGTGATGTTTTGGGGCCGATTGTGTGTGCCTACTTCTCTCCTTACGCCCTTGTCATCTGGTTGCAGATAAAATCTCGACTCATCCATGATCATAACATTGTCCCAATCAGACACAGTCCAATTGGTATGTTGCCGACACCACCTTTATCATGCCCCTCTGGATTGGACATAGAGGAACACAAACTCGAGTTACCCGGGTGTACTATCCATTCATGTGTAGCTTTCGGTGTACGGTAGTGGCAGATATCGTCTTAGCAATGGATGCTGCAACCATAGATGTCACACGTGTGAAGGTTGCTCTTCAATTCTGCTTGGATACAACAGCACTATATTGATCATCTGCGATTTTCATAACCCTTGGAACGACTGGCCATAGGTCTTCAAACAACTGTTTGGTTGGTTAGGAATTGTTTCTATAATCTTATAATTACGGAATGATGAATGCCAAAGGAAAGAGCAACATCTGTGATTGATTGCTCCTCTTCAATACATCTGATGGCACGGCAATGCTCAGAATCTTCCATTCATCTTCTGGAACCCATATAAATACTTCTGTCTTGAAAACAAAACGTGCAAAAGTTCTAAACACTTTTTATCAGCACTTACATGCAACTCCTGTAATCCTTCACAATGCTGGCTTCTTATACGACTGCCTTTTATGCATATTTCTAGGCATGGAACAATGATATTAGCAGTTATAAAACGTATTTGCATACTTCCATCTAATTCCGTAGCAAATTGCAATGTCTCCAATTCAGAAATTAACATTTTCCTCTGTGTTCTTAACTTTTGGCAGTGAGTGTATTAAGGAATAGTGCTTTCACAGCTGATGGACGCGAGTGCTTCGAAAAAAGAGGTTCAAATAGTGAACACATAAACTCATCGGTGACTTAACTTAGAACAATGTAACAAAAGAAATTTTTTTTTAGTACAAAAGCAAGTGAAATTCATAGCCGTTTTATGAAAAAAATATGCATTTTCATTGAAATGGCATCGATTCACAATAAAATGTAAATTTTCCACCACAGATTTTGTTACTTAAAGTTACATAAAACAATGAGCTATCAATATTTTAAGCATGTATTTCACTAGAAAAGTATGTGACAATTTTCAAAAAGAAAACAGTTGATTGAAAAATAGCAGAGCTAGATTGCCAAGTGATTTTGCCAAGTGATTTTGAAAATGCTGTTCGGGGGGGGGGGGGGGGGGGGGGCTGCATGATTATTTTTGTTACTGTTTACTCATTGTAGGTGCTCATACTTCCTTAGTCCAAAATTCTCTTTTAATTGTAATGTTAATTTAAGTTTGTTTTCATCTTAGGATTATCATCTTGACCTATACAATTCTAAACGAAAGCTGGAACAGACACATATGGTTGATTGGATTGTCAACAGTGTTGTTAAAAGTATCACTCCTGAACAGGTACGTTGTTTGTTGTTTTTAAATTTGATAAAAAATATACTGCAAGAAGACTCTAATCTTAGATGTCTTAAATTTCCTAATCTTGTTTTTAGAACTAGAGCAATGATTTATAATTTATACAAGGATGTCACTTTTCTACAGATTTTTGCTTTTCTTCCTTTTTAAAAAAATTTATCTGCAATTTCTACAGAATCATGTAAAAAAACAAACATTATGTGCACCACAAATGAAGTTAATGGCAACAGCACAGGAAAAATTAGTGTCATGAAAAGAAATTTGGGTCCCTTATTAAATTTGTAGCTCGGGGATGATTTAGATATGTTCTTATGGGCAGACACTAGATTATGGGCTTATGACTTTTCCACAAGTTAGCAAAATCCTGTGAACTCTTTGTTTTATGCAGAATTCCTTAAAATAAATTTGCTCATGTGGTAGCATTGCAAATTTCGTAAATCGCTTGCGGAATAAAACCACAAATTTCATGAATAGGTAGCAGGAAAAAACATAAATTATGTTAAATCATCAGAGAAAAAATCACAAATTTCATCAAACAATTGTGGAAAAAAAAATCATGAAATTCAGCAATGCATTGCAAATCTCCTCAGTCAGTCACGAAATTTGCAATTTTTTTCGCCATAAGGATTAAAAAAAAAAAAAAAAAAAAATCATTAAGGATTTTTTTGCCAACAAAAGTCGCAATGAGGCGTACAGTGTTCGACTTTTCTGCATTCACAATATGAATGTCAGAATTTATGTAAACTTATTTTATTAAAATCTAAAACCTTAAAGGAAATAAAACCTTTCCATATTTCTTGCATATGTATTATTATTTTGATTTTTAGACATCCTTTATGTCCTGCTAATAAATAAAAAAAATTCATCACTTAGCTCATTCAATCTGTTGCTGTGTTGCTTCAATTGATTTAAAATGCTGTGAACTAATGAAAAATTATGTTTATTTACTAAATAGCATAAGTTCTCCTGCATGATGCATTAACAACATTAAAAGTGCAGAGAATAACAAGTTTGAGGAGAAGTGTTTAAGGTTTCTCTCTATTCTAAAAAAATGTAACTGTTACTGCCATAATTCAGTCTGTTGTGAGTTTTTCACTTCCTATGCTTATCCTTCCAAAACTATAGCATATCAAAGCATGAAAACTGGTAATTTTATTGAGAAATGCATGTTAAGCACATTGAAGTAGACCATTTTTAAATGGAAGAATTATTTTTAAAGCTATTTAATGTTGAAATTGGTCAAGATAATTCAGTTACTTAAGTTCTGTAGGATCAGAAACTATGCATAACTTTTTAACAATCTTTTGAAGTTGTATAATTGACTAAATTGTGGTGGGCAGCGTCCAATCATTTTTTTAATTTGTCATGTTTTTAATTCTTTCCCAATATTTTATCAAAATTTCATTTTCTGAATAGAGATTTAATTCATAGTTTAAAATAAATATTTTTTTCTACTGTTGCTGGATTTGAAAAAGCCCAAATATTTCTAAAAACTTTTCAGTTGAAAAATATATTTAAACATGAATATTAAAAATGAAAATTTTTTAAAAAAATAAATTATTACATGTGAAAAGCATTTAATGGTGAAAATTCTGTCATATTTAAGGTTGTTCTCAAGCCCAAATGTGCAAGAAAGTTTCAAGTTGTTTAAAGGGTAAAAAAATATTTGAGAATCACCTTAAAGTGATATATTTAAAACTATTTTTTTATCTAAAAGAAAACTTATCTTCTAAACATTATAAAAGTCCTGGAAGCAGCGACATTTTTTACTTAAACCATTTTATACAAGCAGATTTCCAAATGTGTAATTGATCTTATTTGCTCACGAAAACATCGCAACAGCAGTGGATGTGGCCTTGGGAACCGAAGAATCCCCCAGTCTAAGGGAAATGAATAACAACATGATTACAGATCACTACCTTTCAATTTTCTGTAGTTGGGTAAATCTTTTTAAGACAGAGGAAATTAATGTGTTTTTAGAACCTGCAGGATCTGGACGGCGTTTGGCAAGTGTGCTCGTAGGGGCAGAAAAAAAGAATTTCTAAAGCTTAAGTGTTTTTTTTTTTTTTTTTTTTTTTTTTTTTTTTCAATTATTAGCAGAATTACAAATATATGTATTTTAAAATCTGTTGCCAGTTTTCCTCCCAAATGAAATTGTTAACCAAGAGATGCTATGCTTATTTTTATCAGTAACTGTTACAGTAGGTACAGGGTTCCCCAAATGAAATCTCTTTTTAAAAAGTTTTCAATATTTTTAATTTGAAATAACATTTAAGTTGAAATTACATATCCAGGGATCTGTTTAGGAAAAAATTGGGTCCTTTAAAAGACCCTTCACAAAATTTTTCATTTCAAAACAGGAAACTTCACAAAATTCTTTGTCTTAAAAATAGGTTGTTCACAAAATTTTTCCATCTTTAAACCAAACATTTCACAAATTAATCATTTTAAAGTAAAATCTGACATGTCACTTTTACATAATGAAAATACATGTATTTTACATCCATATATCTCCGTAAAAATGTATAAACAAGAACCTGAATATAACGATAATTTCAAATTCACAAAATTAGTATTAGATTTTTCACAAATATAAAAAGTTGTTTCCAATTTCACATAAACAGGACGCTGGGGGAAAAAGTCTGGACAGACCCCTGATATCTAGAAAAGGAAAAAAAAATATCCAAAAACAGTAGTATGTGGTACAGGTGTATTTTAAGCAGCATCAGTATCAGTGTTGATTCTTTTTTGACTAGATACAATTATCCCATGTATGGCAAGATATTAGTAAGGAAATTTTTAAATATTCGATTCTTCATTTAATCTAAATGTTCCTTGGAATTTGAATGATGATGCAGAAATTTTGTTTCAGTGATGGTTTATTGTACATCATTAAGTGATTAATCAACACTTTATTTCATCTTTAAAACTCAAATAACGGTGTATTTCTAAATTTAATTCTAAATAAAAAGTAGGATGTGAGTACCAAATCTTAATATACCCAAAAGTTAATTTTCTCTGATAACAGAAATAAATACTAGAAAGGATTTTTATTAACACACAGGTAGCCTTCAATACAGCTAATGAGGAACTGGGTCATTTTGTTGAAAGTGTGGATTCCTGTGGCATATTTTTGTAGTATCTGTGCCTGAAACACCTGACATAGCCTCCCAGATTTGCAACTTTTCCTTAGATTTTAAAAGTAGTTTTTAATCTATACTTCTCTGCTTCATTTCATTGAATTAAAAAATGAGAAATGTTAGTCGGTGGTGAAAACTTATGAAAGTTGGCCATTTAACTATTCATCAGGTACTATAGAACTTTTTTATATTATTCTAGATGTTGGAGTAAAAAAATAAAACAATTCTTTTTAATTAATGCTATGTAGATCTTCACTTTCTTAAGGGTATATATTTTTTATAGACCTACATATTTCATTTTATTTTTTCTAATTTAATAAATAGAATTAAGTAAAAGTAATGAAACAAATCACTCTTATTCAAATAGTAGTATTAACAGTAGTATCATTAATTAGATTATTTAAATAGTCCTTATATATATTAATTATATGTTCATTTGTTTTTCCTTCCTAGGAGAAAGAAGCTCTGAAAAAATGTGTTGAAGATTTAAATGCTCTAGCTGTTAAATAATTTATCCCTTAGAAGAAATATTCTGTGAAACATGTAAAAGAAAAGCTTCCATTGCAAAGCTTTAAAATTTATAGAACTGAAAAGAATAAAAAAAATTTACTTGTATATTTGATTGTTTTCTCCAAAAATACTTTTTCAAATAGTAATTACTTTCTCCTCTCAGTGATATTTAATCTAATAATGAATCTGCTGAATAAAATTTAGTTGTAAAGAAAATTGTTTTTTACAAAACATAATAAATACTGCCAACTGTTAACTTAGCTCATGAACACCATAAATTCTCTGTTTCAATTATGTTTTAGAATTGCTTTAATCATTCATCTTGTAGGATTATTAAGTTTTAGTATTAAAAGTATCCATTTTCTTCATTACTATCAATTTTTCTTATGTAAATAATTACAGACTTGCGAAATCTATTGATTTCAGCAAAATAACACTGTTTTTCTTTTGTTTTTCCATACTCTTACATTTTGATATATATATTATATATATATATATATATATATATATATATATTTTTTTTTAAATATTCAAATGTACCAACATTGACAAATAAAAATTGCAAAACAAGATATTTCTCCCCTTTAATTTGATCAATAATATGCAACCACTTCAACGGCTGCCCCAAGATAAGTAGAGAGCAATAAGACTGTTTCCCTATCTCTGCAGCCATTGAAGTGGTTAATCTAACAAAATTTTATATGAAATATAATTGATGACTTTTTAAAATTTGTTACTGTTGCAATGAGCAAATATTCTGTTTTTTATTCTTAAATATTGCAAAATTTGTTATTAGAATAGTATTTTCTATTGGATATAAATCATAACTTTATGTTAAAAGCTTGAGATATTGAAATTTCATTTAATTGCATTAATGAGTATTTTTATTATCATACAACATTAAAAATTTAAAAGATGAAAATGTTTAAATCTTTGTATGTTGGTAAAATAGTTTCTAGAATCTCTTGCTTTTTTATTTTGAAAACATGGTAAGTCTGTAATTTTTAGCTTGCATAACTGTTAAGTTTTACCTGAATTACGGATTGTAGAAACTGAACAAAATTTTAAAAGTAGTTTTTGTATGCCTTCTTTGTAGCACATGAAATAAGTTTACATACAATATTGTCTGTTCATCACATTTATAAAAACTAGGGCATTCAACCCGGGCTTCCCGGGATAGAAAACCATTTTTTAAAAATTGAAAACTCTAATAGATTTTTTACATTTAATAATTTTTGTTAGTTTACCCACTAACAACACCAAAGAGCATTTTTATATGAAATATGTCAATTATGTATTCAAAAGTAATTTTGAAATTTATTAATACCGGTAATTTCGTATTGGCCTCCAGCCATAAGTTAATAGCCGAAAAAATTGCTAAAAAATTCATTATCTACAGCGTTTTTTTATTCTAATAATTTCAGCAGTTTTAAGCGCTTACTTCAATTACATGTCTGTTAAATTTGTGTTTTATTTATACTTATTTATTTATTGCTTAATGAAGTTTTAATTTTAGCTCGAGACAAATGCTAAACTTTTTATATTGTTAAAAATGCAAACAGATTAATATTTTGTAATCGTCTGCAAGCGATAGAGATAGATTAAAAAAAAAATCATGCTTGAAATTTAATTTAAATGCTATAATAAATCAGTCGATTAAGATACAGCTTTCAAACAAATTGCATTTGAAAGTAGATTTTTTCCCCTATATAACGATGTATAAATTAAAAATGTGCGATGTTTAGAAATTTAAAAAAAATTGCAGTAGCAAAAATCGCAAAACCGAAATTTCATCGACAACTGTTGCCATTCGCAAAATGATTTTGGCGTTACGCACGGACACATTTGTCCTTTATAATATAGATACAATGGCACTTCAATATCTTAAAATTAATAGGAAAAAAAAGAATCATAGAAAATTTGTCCACCCCCCCCCCCCCCCCCATCCCCTCACCCATCTTCCTTACCTTAGAGATAAATAAAAAATTACTTTTAAATAAAATCATAAATTTAAGGCAAAAGTGTTCAACTACAAAAATGCAACTGTATGTAATCCTATTCTGGAGGGCTGAAAGTAACGTCACTGTAGATGTAATGATATGTGCAAATCTATCTTTAAAAATACATGCTTTACACTTTTTCATCACCATTATCAGTGCATTTTATTTAAGTAATGTAATAGACTTGCCAAGTCTACTGATTTAGGCTATCTTTTTACTCTATCCTTTAAATGGGATCGGATTTGATGAACCTAGTGATAGGTAAATATTTCTTGTATTTAAAATGCTTTCAACAAGATGTGTTCATTGTTAGGGTTTCGTTCATCTCATGAAACCCTATTACTCCCGCTCTGTTGTCTGTCTGTCAGAGCTATTCTCAGAAACTATGTAACTTACAGAGTTGAAACTTTGTGTATATAGCTGAATAGCAGCTATGAAGAGCTCCAAATATTAAAATTTGAAAAAATCGTATTATTTTAATAGAGATAAAAAACCAAAATTCTAACAGCCTTTCCCTATTAAATTTAAATATTTTTTGTTATAGCAGTTGCCAAAAATTAAAAATCCACAATGAAATTCTTTCTACAATAATTAATTTTCTATTGAACAATTTCCACGTGAAAAATGAAAATGAAATAAAATGTTTCATTAATTGAAAAAAAGATTAATATGAAATAAAATTGATTGATGTCATAGTGGTAATAAAATGGAAATTTTCAAAGATTTCTCAATAATACAAGGAGTATGAGTATGCGTATGTACACAAAGCAGATTAATATCACATCATTAGAGAATTAAAAAGAAAATCTGACGTCATATCGGAATTTTAACGGATTTTTCAAATGTTTCAGAATAATACAAAGAGAGTATCAATATGAGTAATAGAGAATAGTAAATATATGAGTTTGAGGAACATATTGAATCATGATAAAAACCCGATTATGGAAATATTCGCATATTTTAACATTTTGAAGGTGTACAAACACCTGTTTGAAGGTGTGTTTAATTTTGAAATTATTATTATTTTTTAAATATCGCAAATTTTTACTTTATAAAAAATATGACTTTTTTTTTTTTTTGGTTGCTAAATGAAATTTATTTAGATTTATTAAAGAAAGGATAAAGTGTTTTGAAAGAAATATTAAACGAAACCCTTTGAGCGATCTTCAATCACACTTACCCACTTGTTTAGTATAATCTTTTATATAATAATTAGTTAATAGACCTAGACATTTTTCTTTGGTTATGCACTAAAATTAGATTCAGAAACTGTCCCCAGGTTTCCACCAGGCTGAAAAACTTATTTCCTTAACGATTCCATATTAAAATATATTTTCACATTCATATTATAACTTGCTTATGTTGAAAAAGTCTTTTCTGAGTTAATTCAAGTATATATTGAAACATTACAGTCAGTTTTGAAAGGACTTGAAGCAAGGGTAGGGAGTTTTTAAAAAATCTGACAACCCAAGATTTTTTTACCAGTCAACAAGATGCAAATAACAAAATTTATGTGACTGAAAAAAGAAATCATTACAATGCATTGTTGTAGTAACATTTTTAAAAATGATGAAACTTTAAAAATTGCGAAAGATAAGGGGAAAGTTTGTCTTTTAAATCTAAGTGTAAGATTTGACTGGGATACATTGTATATGTACAATAAATCAAAATTTACAGAAAAATTAATGAAATCGTTTCCTTACCATTCTAATCCCATTAAAAATAACATTTGATATCAGCAAAACAAAGTTTTAAATAAACCTATCAAATTTTACATTTTAGTTTTTTTTAAATATAAAATACAGGGTGTCCATAGATGATTGTCCTGGTTTCCTTACCTCATAACTTTTAATTTAAAAATATGGCAAAAAATATCATTACATATTCCTAACTTGCAACTCAAAAACTTTTTTAATAACACAAACAAAATTACATATGGGTAAAGTTGCAACTCAAAATGCCATTAATCAAATAATGATTATAATCAGATAATAATTAATGCTAAAATTTGACCAAAAAATTATTAATGAATTATGTAATATCTATCTAACTTTGTGCTCATAATTCATTAACAGCTTTTAGATAAATTTGACAAAATTTTAGGATTAATCAATAGAATTAATTAATAGCATTTTGAGTTGCAACTTTACCCATATGTAACTTTGTTTGTGTTATTAAAAAAGTTTTCGAGTTGTAATTTATGAATATGTAATATTTTTTGTCATATTCTTAAATCAAAAGCTATGGGGTAAGAAAACTGGGACAATCATTTATGGACACCTTATAGTTAAGACTCAGGATTATATTCTTTGTTGACACATTCAATTCCTACTTTTAATGTAAACGTTTTGATTCTTTAAATACATTAGATAGCTCGTACGGCTCATAGTTTTAAAAAATGAAAATAGATAATGGCACTTCATTTTATTTGAAATATATCCAACAAATAAAAATATATACAAGTTTTTAGTATATTTTCCATAGCCTATCATTTTAAAAAGACTGGCTAAAATTTACTTGCACCATAAGAAAATTCACTTGCCAGTAGTGAACAGAATAATGTAATTTTTCACCTCTGACTTGAAGTAAATTGAAGAAAAATTGTTTTTACAATTAAATTTGTAGGGAGAGAAATAGTGTTAACTTAAAAAAAAAGGAAAAATAGATTCCTTATTTTTTTTAATTAAAAGAAATTGTTACAACTTATTGTTTTTCAAACTTTTAGAAGAATAAACCATGTGTATTGAACAATATTTGTTTTTATGTAATTTATACTAAGCCAAAAATATACATTTTATTTCAATTCAGATTTAAGTCCTTGTTCAAAATTTGAATGAAGTTCATGTGGTTCATATTACTCTATGCATTAAATGTATATGTCTAATTTTTAAAGTTTATTTCAGTGCTGAGCTCTTATAGTTTTAAAAACATTAAGTTTGCAAAAATTAATAAAATAACTATATGTGATACATAAAATACCTGGGTCATTATGAATGGAAATAAAAGCAGAATCTTGTTATCCATAAAAATTATGGGTACTTTCATATTAGCTGTGTGTTGGTGGTTAATCAGCAAAAAGATTGCCAAAGATTTCATGAATTAATTGAACCTGAAACTGGGCTTGCACTTCCAAAATATAGGGCACATCTGCAGAAATGCAAAATTTCAATACAAAAAACGTTGTGAAACAGCTCACCACCAACTGGATTCCTACCTCTTAGAGTTTTTCTAAATGAAAAGGATATGTTTGCTGTCATCTTAAGGACAATTGATAAACATTTTTAATTTGAAACAAAAGATTGTCTGCTGATAGTATAGCGTTCCAAAGTTTGCCAATGGCATGCAGCTAATATGAAAGTACCAAATTATGTTTCAAAGTCATGACATTGCAATTTACAACATTGATCCAATTTTAAGATTCGGAGTAGTTTTGCTTTGGTGCAGAGCTATGTTAAAAAAGCCTTGATTTTTAAAAATTATCACATTGACTTAATTTTTCAATTGTATTTCATATGTGTGTTATGAATCACCTTCATTTACTTTGTCTTGGTAAAAATATGACAAGTATAAAAATTCACCAAAGAGGTATCTTATCCCAAGATCTTTTGTAATTTCATTAAAGTTTCTTCCTTTTTTTATGTACTCAGTATCAACAAGTGTTAAATAGGTTGTGATATTTTAACATATAATAAATCTATCTTTGCATCAATTTATCCATTTCATGTTAGAGTTTGATAATAATCTTAACTTTCAGGCTACCTCCTGAAAGCATTTTTTGTCCACTTGTATGTCATATTTACCTCTAATTTTCATAAGATATCAAGTATTTCCATTATAAATAAATGCATGAGAAAGGTGGAAAACAATTAATGAATAATATTTTCTTTTATCATGAATAATTTTTGTTACAATATATAATGATATATTTTTTCCATTTACATAAAGGAAAATTTTGCCTACAATCGTCAATGTGTTTGAGTGGTAAAATTGTTCTTTCGATATTTGCTGATGTAATAGAGCAATATTTATAGTATTTTATAATAGATCGTGTGTCTTCATCTGGTAGGTCAACTCTTTCGCCCAAGCTATTTATCTGTTTACGGTTTAAAAAAAAGTGAATTTTTGACACTTTGTTAAATATTTCTGGGGCATCTTGTTCCATTTCTTAATATAATAATACCTCGTTATATTGCACATTCAGCTATTTTGCTAATTTTTAGCTTGTCCCCCAATAAATTTAATTTCTCGAAAAATATATAAAACTTTTGAAATGTCGAAATCTAAGCATATAACTGAAATGCAATTAGTTTATTTTCGTTCTTTAATTTCCAGTGACAAGCAGATAATCAAAGAAAATCCAAAACAAACAACTCTGGATTCTTATTTTCAGAAAATACTACAAAATGTAAGTAAAATGTATACTGTATAAGTACGATTTTGTTTTGTTTTTTACATTTTACCATCTCTGTGTTGAACAAGCATTAAATCGAAACCCTTGTAGTTTAATTTAGGGTTCTTTATTTTCATTTACAAACACTCTTCTCGCTCCCCTCGGTATATCACACTTTTTTATTATCTACCAAGTAGTGCGTTATATCGAGAGGTTACTGTACTAACAGTATATGATTTAACTTTCTCTGTTTCCGAATTTCATCATTCAGAACAATATCACGTTTCTAATTTTTTTTTTGTTTGTCTCAGGTAACTATGAAGAATTGTTTTCAATCATGTATAAAAATTTTTGAACATTATTGTGTGACAAAATAGCCTTAACTATAAATATTGCAAATGGGTTTGAAATGTCAAATGTTTTAAACTCATTCTGTATTTCAGTTTTTTTTTTTTTTTTCATAAAATAAATCTGCAAGTTTCTCATCTTGTTAATATTGGTTTTGGTGATCACAGAAGGTTGGGATATATTTCCCTGTAAATTTTCAATTGGATTTGTGCTTATAGAAATATTTTCTTGAATCCAAAAATGATTTTATTTACTAGCTTGCAGTTTTCTTTCATTTGTTCAGTTATGCAAAGAAGCCAAACGTGTCACATGAATTGGAACAGTATACTTTTAACAATATTACAGATTTAATCATATATGATGAAGCATCACAAGCAATAATAATACAAGGTCATACAAGTACCAGAAAATTTCACAAAACTTATCATTCTAGGATACAAATAACACTAAGTTAGTGAATTTTGAAATAATAGAGAGTTCAAGTTATCTGTAAAAAATGAGATGTGGATTCAATACTCATTTTCTCCACAAAGTGTGCTATATAGCAGCCATACCTGTCAGTAGTTACATCTGCACTTATCCATATAACATTTTTTTCTAATGTCCCTTTTGATCTTGTTCATAACTTTCTTAAACAGTAAATTTACATATATTTTTTTATTTGCAATAAGCCATCTTGTAAGGTCTGGCTGATGCAGTATTGCTTCAGAAAGTTTTTAAAATGGGTATTATTCAATTTGTTTAATGGTAATATTACTTCCAATCATTGTTTGACATATCCAAAGCTAAGTCGTTTTTCCTTTCCTTATCTGAGGGTGATTGATATGTAAAATATGCATTTTTGAATGGTCACTTCTGGTATTCTTTTTTTGATATGTGATTGTTGTTGATCAATTTGGAAAGTATGTTTTCTCACATATGATGCAATGTATAACTTCACAAACTCATACAAGTTCTTCATTATGTTCTTTTATCCACATCTGAATTAAACAACAGTTATCCAATTTTTTACATTGTGCAATATTTTATTTGTGAAAATAGCTCTGTTAGATAAAATAATATACTACTGATCAAAGAGCGATAATGAATGAGCATCTTTCCAACATGAAATAGATCTCTTGCTTTCTACTAGTGATGGGCGATTCTGAAAAATTTGATAATCGATCAACATCGATACTGTATAAAACAACATCGATTAAGAAAGTAATCGATTAACAAATTCTAGTATCGATGTTTTAGAATCAATTCTTACACAGATAGCTTAAAAAGAGTAACTCATAAATTTATCGATCAAATGGCAGGGAATTTGATCATACATCGCGATAATGGGAATTAGCAGATAATAATCGATATTTCTGGTGCTCATTTCTTTAGCATAGCAGTATATAATATATTAGCTACTGTCAAATTTTGTTTCAAGGCAGTTTTTTTTGTTTCTTTCCAGGTAAAATTGTTATCTTTTCAGTTTAGAGGTAGGGGGGTACTGAGAGTGAATCCAGAAAAGAAATAATATTCAAAATATGAACGATACGCTTAGGGAAGGGAAACAAGGAATGGAGGGGGAAGAGGGCAGTGTTGAATTCAGGGGTTGGCTTGGGAGGGGGGGACATTCAACCCCGGATCATTGAAATGTCCCTCCCTCCCGAAAGATTTGAGATTTTAAGCTTTTAATGGTTAAAAAGTGCAATTTCGCCCCGGAACTTAACAATGCCCCCGCCGGAGTCACAGAAATCCCTTCCGGAAAAAAGTGTCTGAATTCAACACTGAAGAGGGCTAACTATATTTTGGCTAGAATTTCTTGTCCGAATTTAATAAAAATAATTTAGAAAGAAATAGGGCTGATGCCCCAGCCCACATTTACCCAAAGTAGAAAACGACAAGATACGTGGTTATGCGCAATATTTCTTCATTATGGGCCGGACTGTCACGCTGGCTGACATCTACTTTTTTTCTGCAGGTAGGGTTAGGAGTTAGGGTCAGGTTAACTTTCATTGTTTCGGATTCGAAATCGATTTCGGATTGTGTTTTGCTTTGACTTTTGAGGGTCTGTGTCAGGCCAGGTTGACCAGATTTTTTAAAAGAATGTACATAATATTTTTTCACTATTTGGGTGAAAACTTTATCTACCCTATATATATAAAATCCTAATGAAACGAATTTGTGAAACGATTTTATGAAACGAATTTATGAAACGATTTTATGAAATGACTGATTAAATGACTGATTATGTTTCAGGGCTATTTTTAATAAAATATTAAACGCTTGAGGGTGAAATTAATACCAATTGTCCATAAAAATCCGCGGATGTCGAAACTGGTAATGGAATTTTGAAATTGGAATTAGTTTTCGAAATATTAATTTTTTTCTAATTTTAATGACATTTCTGTAATGATGGCAACTAATTACTCAGTTTTTTTGTGACAAAAAAGGGAAAAAAATTGAAAAGGATCCCGATCGGGATTATTGATTTATTTTTATTCGTCATTTTCAAATTGAAATTGAATTTATCTTTTATTTCAATCGATAATGAAGACAAGATTGTGATTAAATTATGTTTTTCAGGAAAATTTGAAAAAAAAAATCACATTTCTATCGTCAGGATTCAATTGTCTGTCAGCATTTAATTTAATTTATAAAATGAACATATTTTGAATAAATTCGTCCAAATGATGTCATTTATGTAAACGCAAAAGAAAGGGGGGAAAAGGAATTAATAGTAATTATTATTTATTGATATAATTTTGTTATTTTTTTTTGTAAAATTTAATTAAACGAATTTATAAAATCACTAATTCGGATATTTGAAACGAATATATAAAATAATAATTGCCCAACTGAACAGAAGGAGAATAAAATATCCTGCTTGGTTTTTTCCGCCAAGCTATTTATAAAAGCGTCAAGGCCCCTATAATAGAAAAGCACCAAAAGTTCATTGGGTTTGTTTTCATCCCTTTTTGAAGCTCGAATTACGCCAAACCTAAAAGCAAGGGATCCTATAATGGAAAAGAACCCGATTTTCTTATGGACAATATTCAAGTGACATAACATGGTGTAAAATTATCGCGGATCGCAAATTTGTTTAAATATCTCATCAATTGATCCCGAATAAATGCAGGCATGCATGCCCAAAATATTTAATTAATTTTGTATGATAAATAATTATTAGAAAATTCGTATATACATATTAATTAAAATAAATAATTTACATATTTAAAATAACATGAAAATATGCATGATGGTGCACAAAAATAGAGAGAAAATTAAAACCTGTTACTGAATATGTCTATAACATAGTGCTTTTCAATACCGTGGTTCTTAATGTTATTCACAAGCAGATGGAATTTTTCTCATCCTTAAACGCAAAGGAAGAATAGGATACAGATCGTTGTTATGAGAGTCCGAGAGGTAGCCACAATTTAAACCTAATCATTTTATACAAGCTGGTTTTCAAGTTGTAATTGATTTTACTTATCAATCCCGAAAACAGTCGTCAGTTGTCGCAACAGCTGTGTATGAGGCCATGATAATAAAAAAATGCCCCAATAAAACGTTAAAAGCATGGCAACCCAATTACAGATTTACCAATATTTTTAAAATAAAGCACGCTGTCATGTTTTTAGTGGCTGGGGTTGGCGAGCGTAGCTCGCAGGGGGTAGGCCCCCTATTATACAATAAAACTTCCAGCAATAAAACGGGAAAGTAGAGAGTACAAAACACAAACTTATTTAATACATGTACCCTTGAAAAGCATTAATTACAAACACATGATTATTTTGTGTCGGAAAGCTTCAATATTAAAATTTAAAGTATCATAACTCAACATGTTTGGTTCTAAACTCTAACAAACTGGAATTTTCACTGTTTTATTTGAGCACGGAGAAATGTTTCTGACAAACTTGAGAGATACAACTTAACTAAGGAGCATTCTATGTAAAGTGGCTCTAAACCGAGAATGGAGTGTTTTAACTGGAAAAAAAATCCAAAAATTTTGATTATTGTTCATAAATAGTGGTGACAAACAGTTGCAGATATAATTCCAATGTTTAGTTATTAACCAAATGACTTGGGAAGAATGTCAGAAAGGTCCTGTTCAAATCTGTGCATAACTATGAAAATTATGATTGGGGGGGGGGGTCGGGGGCTGGGGCGAACTTGAAAACTAAAACTTAATAAACTAACTAGCGGGCGTCGGCCGCTAATGGGCCCTTAATTTACATTGTGGTCACGAATATGATAAACCTCGAACCGAACGAAACTCCGGATCGGGTCCCCGCTGCCTTCTGCACCGTATACCGGTCGTGGTACGCACGCACAAGATAATTCCGTAATTTTCACATCGAATAGTGTAAACCTCAAACCGAACGAACCTCCGACCCGGGTCCCTGCTGCCATCGGTACCGGATAATTCCTTAATTTGCACACCGAATAATATAAAACTCTAACTGAACGAACCTCCAACTTGGGTCCCCGCTGCCTCCGACACCATATAGCAGTCGTGCTGCGCACGCGCTGCAATATCCATTAGTTTCACGTTCCACCACAGGTGGCGCAATCTGCTCTACACGAACTTTGGGCACTGAAATCGTTAAGGCTATAGATGTCGAGTCGGCACCGTATACCGGTCATAATATGAATAAGCGTGATTAAACGTTCACAGACCTTTCCAACGATATATCACATGAGAGGTGCGTGCAAAATTCAGAAAAGTACCTCCCTTGTGGGGGGATGAACACCGGAGATGCATAATATGATTAAGTGGTCCCAGACCTTTCCAACGATATATCGCATGACGGGTGTGTGCAAAATTCAGAAAATGAACCCCCCTTGTGGGGGCAAAGTGGCGGGATTGACACCTCAGATGCCTTATATGATTAAGTGGTCACAGACCTTCCCAACGATATATTACATGAGGGGTGTCGGCAAAATTTAGAAAATTTCCCCCCTTGGGGGGGAAGTGGGGGTGATGGACCTGAGAGATGCATAACATGAATAAGCTGTCACAGGCTTTTCGAACGATATATCACATGAGTAATGTCGGCAAAATTTAGAAAAGTGCCCCTCCCGTGTGGGCAAAACGCGTTCCCCCCCTGTCTATAATTTTCGACGTGGCTTCATTTTTTAAATTTATTTTATGTGTTATAAAATATCGCAAAGTTTCAAACAGATCGCCTTATTGTATTTCCTAATTGTGTTAGCGCCCCTCCCCGTCCCCTCCCGAAAGATCAAAACGCCCATCCCCCCCTCCCCCGCTCCCCGTAATTTCTGACGCTAGTTAATTCTTAAAATTTATGTCATGCGTTATAAAATATCGTAAACTTTCAAACAAATCGGCTTATTATATTTCCTAATTTTGTTCGAGCCCCTCCTTCCCCTCCCCCTCCCGAAATGTGACGCGAATCCCTTACTTTTACGAAATTTGGGAGCAACAGCTGCTCATCTCTGCCGCTAAAATAATCAAAGTGAAAGAATAAATACATGGAATTTAGTGCTAGAGAGATCGATCTATAATCTATTAGATTTCCGTTAGGCGCTATCCTCAGATGGTGATAAGATCGATCTGCAGTGACGATTTGAAAGAAAATAAACGAACGATAATATTCGTAGAGACATCGATAAAAAAATTGATAAAATCGATCTGGCCAAAGTATCGATTAAATCGATAAAAAAAGATCGACATCGATATAAATTTGATAACATCGATTAAATCGATCTGGCCATACTATCGATTAAATCGATTTAAAAAATCGATGTCGCCCATCACTACTTTCTACCACCTCTATTTATCAAAATGAGTGAACAATGGTTCAAAATATTTTCCAATAGAGCAATTATCTCTTAACTGCCAGTTTCACAATACCCCATCAAGCTATTTCCTGTCTGGAAATTGATAAGGAATAAGCATAAAAAAATGTTCTTCTTTTAATGAATGAAAAATGCATTTTTTAAACATTCATGCACTTATATGCATTTATAGAAAATATAGCCAAAATAAGTAAATGCAAGTTCATATAATCTGAACTCTACTCATTATACATCACAGTACTTGCATATTATCCGGGCCAGGATCACCAAAAATGGTTGACAATTGCCAATCTTGTTTATCATAGCCGTTTGCGCTCAAAAGAGTAATTTGACATATGTTTATTAAATACATAACATTGTTCAAAATGGTAAATAGTCTAAATTTAGTAAAGTTTAATAAGTTGTAAATAATAAGAAAGTAATAAATAATATAAGAAACGGCACGATGATTCTTTAGGATTCATGATTCATTTCGAGTAACTTTTTATAGCAGTTGCCAAAAATTAAAAATCCACAATGAAAGTCTTTCTACAATAATTAATTTTCTACTGAACGATTTTCATGTGAAAAATGAAAATGAAATAATTGGTTTCACCAATTGAAAAAAAGTTAAATCCTATCCTAATCCTAATCCTAATAATATTATAAATCTGATTGTGTGCAAATGTTAGGCTGAAGCCAGCGTCAAAATGGAGCCTCTAATGATCCTGTATTTTTGCATATAGATTGATTATAACCCTCAAATGAACATAGGCTGGTTTTTGTTAATTTTATTCAAATATTTTTCTTAATAATTCAAAATTTCGTTATTTTCATAGAGAATAAATGGACATTTTTTCGTATAATATTTTTAATTGGTTAATTTTACTTTACCGTAGCTAATACTTTATCGTTGCAAAACTAATTCCAAACCCGGAATAATAATTTTTACTCAACAATTTAGTTTCTATTGAAAAATTTTCATGTGAAAAAATGAAAATTAAATCAAACAGTTAAAGAATTAAAAAGAAGATTATATAATATTATTAGAAAGAACTTTTTTTAGTTTTTGATAATAATACAAGGTTTCAATATGCGTAACCATAGGAAACATGCGAATATGACGTCATACATCGCAAATAAAGCGGTTAGGCTTTGATTGGTGAAATAAAATGATCTTGGGTTTTTTCTTTTGTATGATAACAATACTTGGCGTTTTACAGTCTGCAAAATGAAGTTTAAAAAGAAAACGGTTAGCAAATGTCAATAATATGCTCCGCAAAATTATCTATGTCGAAAATGATGTCATGGATAGCGAGAAATAGCTTTTTTCATTCTTAAAACTAAAAGAAATAACTCGATTACCTAAAAAAAAATGACGAATGTTAATAGTTCCATTTTTGTTGATAAAACCTAAAGATTTAATATTATTTCGTTAAAGTAACACAATTTCCCCTATGCCAGTATTGAAATTAATTGCCTGGTTAAGAAAATTAACAAGAATTATGTCATTAAAATGGGATTTTTCTAGAGAAAAAGAGACGTCATATTTAAAATAAAACGGGAATTTTCCAATATGTTTTAAAATGAGTGTGAATCAATTCGTTACATTAATAATACAACGATCAGTAAGTATAAAAAGTAGATGAATTTCCCGCCATATTTATAACGAAAGATTTAAATGTTTTTTTTTTTTTAAATCTATACTGATTATTAAGCATGAGTATCCGTTATATACAGATGAGAGTTTTCTGCTAAAAATCACATCATAATTTTAAGAAAAGGAAAATGAACACGAATCTATTATATTAAAATCTGACCGTGTGTTTGTATTTCGCAACTACTCCTAGACTATCGAACGAAACACGATTTAATTAATACCGGTTATCATTGATCCGAGGATGTCACACAAACTCTCAGAATTTGAAAAATTAAATTAGATGACAAGATTTTTTCTTTCTTTTTCTTTTTTTTTGTAAATTTTAACGAAGTTTCTCTAAAAACGGAAAGTAAACTACAACATATTTGTGTATAAAAAAGGAGAAATAAAACAGATCAGTATATTTTTTACACCATTTTCTCATTAAAACTGAAAAACAGAATTTATTTTCACTTTGAATAGATGGTGAAAACAAAATCTTGACTTCAGTAAATTATCCGAAAAATAAAAACATATTTTCACATATTCAAACTTCATGAATCAATTTATTCTGGCGAACAAAAATTGCCTGTCAACATGCTGTCATTTAGAAAACAAAATTTGTTTTAGCTATACATTAAACCAAGGAGGCAGAATTGAATTTAAAGAAAAAGCATATACTATTTCCAATTAATGTTTTTTTGAAGGATGGCTATTAAAACGTTTCACAAAGGCGTTAAAAGTAAAATTCTCTATCAGGTAAAATTGACATTTGTTTTTACCCAATTCGTCTATTTCCACGTTTTTATTTGGCCCTCGTTTTTGCATTGGTTGCAATTTCATTATCACGATTATTTGGCACAAAATTTCACTTTTTTTAAGACTGAGTTATTTCAAGATCCCTATAACAAAAAATACCGTATTGTCTCCTATGAAATGTGATAAATAGTTAATTATTAACGTTTTTAATTATCGGGAGTGAAATATTTTGCTTAATTAATGTATTTATTCTTCTTTTAATGTTGCGTGAACGAGGTCACGGGTAACAGCTAGTATTAAATAAAATTGATTGACGTCATAGTGGTAATAAAACGGAAAATTTCTAAGATTTCTCAATAATACAAGCAGTATGAGTACGTGTATGTACACAAAGCAGATTAATATCATGTCATTAGAGAATTAAAAAGAAAATCTGACGTCATATTGGAAGTTTAGTGAATTTTTCAAATGTTTGAGAATAATACAAAGCGAGTATCAATATGAGTAATAGAGAATAGTAAATATATGAGTTTGAGAAACATATTGAATCGTGATAAAAATTCGATTATGGAAATATACGCATATTTTAACATTTTGAAGGTGTACAACATGTTTAATTTTGAAAATATTTTTTTTAATATCGCATTTAGTCTTCGCATGACAGATATTATTATGACAGAATATAACAGCGGGCTTCGTCTGCTATCGGTTTTTTTTAGATATTCGAAAAAATACACCGGTAAATTTTTACTTTATAAGAAACATGACTTTTTTTTGTTGCTAGATAAAATTTATTTGGATTTATTAAATAAAGGATAAAGTGTTTTGAAAGGAATATTAAACAAAACCCTTTGAGCGATCTTCGATCACACTTGCCCACTTGTTTCTTTATACCTCATACTTACAAATTAAATTGTTTTGATGAAAACATACATTTTACACTTCACTGAATGTTTTCATTTCTTGCTAAACTCTTAATATTTAAGAAATATTTATATTATATTGTTTTCGACAACAGTTAATCAGGCATATCAGTTTAAAGTGAAACTTGTGTATAACGATATTGTCTATAATGATATTTTCCTTTGGTCCCAGCGAAATTCCTATTTATTCAATGTAATTTGAAACTGTGTACAGCGATAATCAATTTTTAGCTGCACCTGTCTACAACGATATTTTTTTCTCTTTCGAAACAGACTTCGAGTCGATTACAGAGGACTGTAATCGATTACGATTACGATTACTTCCAATTTTTAAAAGCAGATTACGATTATATCTCTATTTATTCAAGTTGGATTACGATTACGTTTGTGATTATCTCTTTTTTAAATTCTAGATTACGATTATGTTTAGATTACGATTAATATTTTCCCCTTCGATTACGATTACTGAACTAGTCGATTACGATTACAATTCGATTACACGGATTTCGTAATCTGCATGTTACAAAATAGAGTCCAGCATCGTGTTGGGAGACCTTATTTTACCCATTATATATATCATTTTACAGCAATCAAAAATGTATTAATATAATATAATTGGATGTAATAATTAAAAGATATATAGTTTCACAGATAAAAAGGTTATTGCATGATAAATAATAAAAGTATAAAAAAATTTACTTTTTGTGATATACCGTTAAACATGTTAAAATGGAATCGCAAGGAATGGGGGATTTCTTTCGTTTTAAGATAAGTTCTTGTGTTGGCATGTAATCTGTAATGTACGCTGCCTATTATAATTGTATTATATTCTTTTCGGCGGCAATATGAAAATTTTCCATTTTAGAGAAGATTTCGCGATAGAGATTTCCATTTTTACACCGTTTACTGTATTTAAATATTTAGGTAAAAAAAAAAGAAAAGATCCAGTTTGAAAGTTGTTCAATAAAATGTAGTTAATTATTAATACACAATACATTTAAAAGTTATAATTCAGATTTGTATTTTAATTAATTATTAAAATATAAATTTAATATTGTAAAATTTGTGAAAAGTGGCCTGTGTATAACAGTATTCTTATGAAACGGAAAATTTCATACTCCTTGAGAATACAATATATATATAATATATCACAGTTTCCCACAAACAGTTTCAGAAGGGTGCTGCACCCTGCCTTCCCTTTGGTTTACAAAAAAAGACCCTTCTTGACCCTCATAAAAAGAATTAGCCCCCTTCTTGCCCCCTCCCCCCCAGTAAAATAATTAGCACCCTTCTTGCCCCTCAGTAAAAAAAGTGCTCTTTCTCCTTTTAGCATTAAAAAATTTGCTTTCATAGCTAGTAAAAATTGACTAAATATTGTCTTGAAAAGAGTGCTCTGACTTTTAAATATCAAAAGTGACATTAAAAACCAAAATAATACAACAATAACAATTAAAAAAAGTGCCCTTAATAATCTGAAAAGTGCCGTTAAGAATAAAAACTTACCCTTTTCTCACCAGCAGAACCCTGCCCTTTTTAAAACATGGGGGAAACTCTGATATATATATAATATATAGTATAGTAAAAACTGTCAAAACAAAATCTGTCTATAATGGAAATTTTTCGGATTATTATGAAGAATAGAATACAATACAATCATAATAGACAATGTACCTTCTACGACGAAAATTTGTCTATAATGGATAATTTCCCCGGTACTTAGCGATTCCGAATCAGCATATTTCGTTGCATTAATTTTTCATTATTCCATAATTGATCAAAATATTTTTAAACAATATTCTAAAATATATTACATTTTTAAAATACATTAAAACCCAGTATTACGGAATAGCAAGGGCCCGGGGAAATTTTCCATATTAGCAAATGCACTGTGTATTGCTACTGTATTGTCTTCATCGAGACTCTAATACTATAGAATTATTCTGTTTTAGACAGGACTCCGTTATACATAAGTTCCCTTTTGACAGGTTTTACTATATTCTAGAAAAACGTTGTTAAAAAATACAAAATGTATGTCGCTATTTCTTTTTTTAAGGATCATTAAATAAATGATTTAAATTAAAAGGGCTGTTTCTTCCTATTTAAATATATATATTCCCCGATCTGCATATTTTGGAATTGATTTCATTAGTACAAAGCCATTATGAAATTAAGAGCATTTGTACGGATAGAATAGTCAAATTGAGGATGCAAAATTCTGATTTGAGATTCACTGACATTGGCGTTCACAGGGGAGACCCCCCCCCCTCTAAATCTTAAAACAAAAATATGTGCTCTTGTTTCACAGCCCTTTTATAAAATGCAGAATATAAACATCAAATGAGTTAAACATATGACATGAGTTATGATTTTTTCCCCAGAATCCTCGTTGCAAGACATTTCGGCATACAAAGCAAAACAAAAATAAAAAAATTAAGAAATATTAAATATTCAAAAATAGGTTTCTACCAAAATTTTATAACTTGGAGAATTGGAACAGTTCATTCAGTTTCTTTCGTCTGGACGACTCTGCCTTCTTGAACCCTCCCCCCCTTTTTAAAATAGGTTTCATAAAACACATGAACTCTAAAATGAAAAAAGAATCAAAAGTTGTCTTTTGGGAAGAGAGAATTTAGTTGGAGAGAAGTTGCATAGCCCCCCCGCCCCCCCCCTAACAACAACAACAACAAAATCTTAGTTCCCGTTTCTTTTAATATTTAATTATTAAGTCACTTAATTAAATATGAAAAATATTTCACTGCCATTTGAAAAGAAAAAACAGGTTATAAATATAAAATATTTCTAAAAATAAATTAATAATTCATACTAATATAAAAAAATTAAAAAAACTTACATGTGGGTGTTCAGGTTCGATTTTGTCTTCATGGAGACCCAGACATCTGACGAGCACAGTTTACATTTTTATTTCAGAAACATTACGCCTTTGTCATTTAAATCTGAACCCGTTTCATTAAAAAAAATCCTCAATTTTTTTTATAGTTTTTTTAGACATTTCTGCAATATATACGAAATATACGGAAAATTTAAAAGTATAAACAATCTCTAAGAAGAGCAAAGTGAAAATGAGTTGTTAGATAAATTGCCGTATCTCGTATGACGTTTAAAACCTTTTTTTTTATTTCCAAACCCAAGATTCCCACACTCCCACATTTAAGGGTGGAGTCGGAGTTTTGTGTTATTATAACTGTTATAGTGTGTTACAGTGAAATAAATAGCCATAATATATGCTTTCTTCTCTCCTTTATTTTTTATACTTCATCACTCAGTGCCATTCAAGGAGTTTGACACATGACTCTTGGAGTGACCACATGCCAGGATGCTCCCCAATTCTCACATCTTTAACCAAGTCAAATCATACTACTTCTATGTCACAGTATACATCCTGTTACTTATCCCATTATAAAGGTCATCTACTGCCAGGACTATAGAATCTCTTATCTATAGTTCTGATCTACTGCTACTGTCCCCTGTGATCTCTGACCTCCCCAGGCTCACCACTTTAGACTGATTTTAATGAGCTGAAAACGTGAACATATCCAAATCTCTTCCTTTAGAAAAGCCGAGTATTTTTTGGATGGAAAGCGAAAGGGAAAAAAAGGGTGTAATCGTGATGTAATCGCGTGTTTGTGCGAAATTACGATTACATTGCGATTACATTATGTAGCGATTATGATTAGATTATGATTGTAATCTGAATGAAATCTTTTGATTATGATTACTTTGTGATTATTTCGAAACCAAAATTTATGATTACGATTACGGTGCGATTACACAGTTTTTGTAATCGATTATAATCGACTACGATTACACGATTACGATTACTCGAAGTCTGTTTCGAAAGCTGAAGGTTCCCGATATAACCAGATTTTTTCTTGGAAAACGACACCCCATCATCCGGAATGTAAAATAACAAAAGTCTGTGCTTATCTCCGTGTCCAAGTGTTGATTCTTTCTTCATTTTGACCTCTTTGTAGAAGGGATTAGGGAATGTTGAGGAGGGGGTATCACTTTGCTGCGTGTATGGAGCTTAAGTCTTTACAGCTGATCATTGTCAAACTTGTTTTACTAGATAAGGAATTGGGAGGGATGTTACCTCTTTCTCCGAATTCGACTAGTCACTGTCGAATCTTTTCATTCCTAGGTTCCCCTCACTTCGGATTGACCACGTTTTCGTTGCAATTCATTTTTATGTGCTCGTATTTTTCGTTATTCGTTTTAAGTGATGGCTCAGTGTAAAGCATTGTCATTTGAAGAAAAGTTAAAAATCATTTCGGATATTGATCAAGGAATGAAACAAGTTGATGCTGCTAAAAAGTATGGGATTTCACAGTCAACGATAGCTACTTTTTACAAAAAACGAAAATATATTGAAGATGCTGTGGAAAAAAGTAAAGTGGATAGCAAACGAAAAAGATTTAAAGGTGCCGTAAATGATGATGTTGACAAAGCTCTCCTAAGATGGTTCAACGAGATAAGAAACCAAAACGTGCCCATTAGTGGTCCTATGATTTCTGAAAAAGCAAGAAAATTCGCATCTATCCTAGGCAACAATGATTTCAAAGCCAGCAATGGATGGCTTACTTCCTTTCGTGAACGTCACGGAATTGTTTTTAAAACTATTTCGGGAGTAGAAAAGTCAGCTGCAGTTGAGGCTGCATTATCTTGGAAACAGCGAGAAAAAGAGAAAATAGAAAAAATTTCTCCAGATGATGTGTACAATGCTGATGAAACTGATTTGTTCTATCAGGTAATGCCAGATAAAATAATGTCCTTTAAAGGAGACCGCTGTAAAGGTGGGAAGAAATCAAAGCAAAGGCTGTCAATCATGCTGTGTTCAAACAGTACTGGAACCGACAAATTGAAGCTTTTAGTGATTAGAAAGAACGCGAAGCCAAGGTGCTTTAAAAATGTAGAGAGTATACCAGTTCACTACAAGGCAAATAAGAGGGCCTAGATGACGGAGGAAATCTTCAACAACTGGCTGCTTGATGTTGATAAAGAAATGAAAAATAAAAAGAAGAATGTTGCTCTCATAGTTGATAACTGTACACCTCACAACAATCCCCCACGTTTGAAAAATATAAAAGTGTTTTACTTTACACCAAATTGCACGTCGAGCCTGCAGCCTTTAGATTAAGGCATTATCAAGTGTTTCAAGGAATATTATCAAAAAAGGTTAATTCAGAACTTTGTCTGTAATCTGAATGACAATCTTCCAAATCTATATGCAGTTGATGTAAAAAATGCATGTGATTGGGTCTCCGGAAGTTGGAATTCGATAACAGCATCTAGAATCCAAAATTGTTGGAAGAAAGCTTCATTCTTTGAAGAAAAGGCCAACATTGACTTTACTGAAATCGTTGAGAAAGAAGAAGAATGTGTGGAGAGTTTAGAGCTTTCCAAAGCTGATCAAACCTATATTTTACATTGAATGCTGAAGAATTTTTAAACTTACACAATGATGTGCACGTGTTCAGCGGTGAAAGCGATGAAGATATTTTAGCAGAATTAATTCCAGATGATCAGAGTGATGAAGAAGAAGCAGTTGACTGTTCACAAAACAAAACTCAAATTTCTCCTGAGGATGCTATATCCTTAATTAGCACTCTTCAGGATTTTGTTGCAACAGTACCAAATGTTTCGGACGTGCATCTGAACTCGTTAGACGGGTTGAAACATGTGCATGCAGATGTCATTTGCATCAAAAAGTAAGCAAACAAAATTACAGATTTCTTTTCTAAATAATTTTTGTTTCTGCAATTTTCTTACAAAATAATCTTATGCTTGTATCTTTTACGTATATTTTTAATTTGTTTACTTATTACGTTTACTTATTACTTATTTAAGTGTAAAAATATAATTTTATATATTCAATCTGTCTATAACGATAACTTGTCTATAACGATATCCCTACAGTATCGTTATAGACAGGTTTCACTGTATATATAAAATAAGAGATGTCTGTCTACCTGCCTACTTGACTGAGGAAAGTGCCGAAATTATAACACCTAAGACTCTGAAATTTTTGTCATGTGTAGATGCTTATAAATCAGCACATTTTCTTATGTAGGAAGTAAAAAAAAATTCGGTTTTGAAGTTGTTCGACTTTGTAAAATATTTAAAATATAAAATAGAGTAAAACGATATACATTTTTCAACAATGAAACCTTTGTTATTAATACGAGGTAAAATGGATGTGATATTATAAAATTAGCAATATCTTCGAATAGAATTCTGGTGCACGGCTGGAAATTGGTTTTCTTATAAAAAAGCACATTTTCTTATGTAGGAAGTAAAAAAAAATTCGGTTTTGAAGTTGTTCGCCTTTGTAAAATATCTAAAATTAAAATACAGTCAAACGATATGCATTTTTCAACAATGAAACCTTTGTTATTAATACTAGTTAAAGAAGATCTGATATTATAAAATTAGCAATATCTTCGAATAGAATTCTGGTGTACGGCTGGAAATTCGTTTACTTATAAATCAGCACATTTTCTTATGTCGGAAGTAAAAAAAATTCGGTTTTGATGTTGTTCGACTTTGTAAAATATTTAAAATATAAAATACAGTGTAACGATCTACTCTGTTCTAACAATGAAACCTTTGTTATAAATACGATGTAAAGAAGATCTGATATTATAAAATTAGAAATATTTTCGAATAGAATTATGGTGCACGGCTGAAAATTGGTTTTCTTATAAATCAGCACATTTTCTTATGTAGGAAGTAAAAAAAATTCTGTTTTGAAGCTGTTCGCCTTTGTGAAAAATTTAAAATATAAAATACAGAGAAACGATATGCATTTTTCAACAATGAAACCTTTGTTATTAATACGAGTTTAAGAAGATCTGATATTATAAAATTAGCAATATCTTCGAATAGAATTCTGGTACACGGCTGGAAATTTGCTTTCTTATAAATAAGCACATTTTCTTATGTAGGAAATAATAAAAATTTGGCTTTGAAGTTATTCGACTTTGTAAAATATTTAAAATATAAAACACAGTGAAACGATATACATTTTTCAACAATGAAAGCTTTGTTATAATTAAGAGGTAAAGGAGATGTGATATTATAAAATTAGCAGTATCTTCAAATAGAATTCTGGTGCACGGCTGGAAATTGGTTTTCTTATAAATCAGCCCATTTTCTTATTTAGGAAGTAAAAAAAATCCGGTTTTGAAGTTGTTCGCTTTTGTAAAATATTTAAAATATAAAATACAGTGAAACGATATACATTTTTCAACAATGAAACCCTTGTTATAAATACGATGTAAAGAAGATCTGATATTATAAAATTAGCAGTATCTTCAAATAGAATTATGGTGCACGGCTGGAAATTGGTTTTCTTATAAATCAGCCCATTTTCTTATTTAGGAAGTAAAAAAAATCCGGTTTTGAAGTTGTTCGCATTTGTAAAATATTTGAAATATAAAATACAGTGAAACGATATACATTTTTCAACAATGAAACCTTTGTTATTAATACGAGTTTAAGAAGATCTGATATTATAAAATTAGCAATATCTTCGCATAGAATTATGGTGCACGCTGGAAATTGGTTTACTTATAAATCAGCACATTTTCTTATGTAGGAAGTAAAAAAAAATTCGGTTTTGAAGTTGTTCGCTTTTGTAAAATATTTAAAACATAAAATACATTGAAACGATCTAATCTGTTTCAACAATGAAAGCTTTGTTATAATTAAGAGGTAAAGGAGATGTGATATTATAAAATTTGCAATATCTTCGAATAGAATTATGGTAAACGGCTGGAAATTTGTTTTCTTATAAATCAGCACATTTTCTTATGTAGGAAGTAAAAAAACTCCAATTTTGAAGTTGTTCGACTTTGTAAAATATTTAAAATATAAAATAGAGTAAAACGATATACATTTTTCAACAATGAAACCATTGTTATTAATACGAGTTAAAGAAGATACGGCACTATAAAATTAGCAATATCTTCGAATAGAATTCTGGTGTGCGGCTGGGATTTGGTTTTCTTATAAATCAGCACATTTTCTTATGTTAGGAAGTAAAAAAATTCGGTTTTGATGTTGTTCGACTTTGGTAAAATATTTCAAATATAAAATACAGTGAAACGATCTACTCTGTTCTAACAATGAAATCTTTGTTATAAATACGATGTAAAGAAGATCTGATATTATGAAAGTAGAAATATCTTCGAAAATAATTCTGGTGCACGGCTGGAAATTCGTTTACTTATAAATCAGAGCACGTTTTCTTATGTCGGAAGTAAAAAAAAAAAATCGCTTTTGAACTTGTTCGTCGTTGTAAAATATTTAAAACATAAAATATAGTGAAACGATATACTCTGTTTCAACAATAAAAGCTTTGTTATAAATACGAGGTAAAGTGGATGTGATATTATAAAATTATCAATATCTTCGAATAGAATTCTGGTGTACGGCTGGAAATTCGTTTACTTATAAATCAGCACATTTTCTTATGTAGGAAGTAAAAAAAAATCGGTTTTGATGTTGTTCGACTTTGTAAAATATTTAAAATAAAAAATACAGAGAAACGATCTACTCTGTTCTAACAATGAAACCTTTGTTATAAATACGATGTAAAGACGATCTGATATTATAAAATTAGAAATATCTTCGAATAGAAATATGGTGCACGGCTGGAAATTGGTTTTCTTATAAATCAGCACATTTTCTTATGTAGGAAGTAAAAAAATTCTGTTTTGAAGTTGTTCGCCTTTGTGAAAAATTTAAAATATAAAATACATTGAAACGATCTACTCTGTTTCAACAATGAAAGCTTTGTTATAATTAAGAGGTAAAAGAGATGTTATAATATAAAATTTGCAATATCTTCGAATAGAATTCTGGTACACGGCTGGAAATTTGTTTTCTTATAAATCAGCACATGGAAGTAAAAAAAAATCGGTTTTGAAGGTGTTCGACTTTGTAAAATATTTAAAATATAAAACACAGTGAAACGATATGCATTTTTCAACAATGAAACCTTTGTTATTAGTACGAGTTAAAGAAGATCTGATATTATAAAAGTAGCAATATCTTCGAAAATAATTCTGGTGCACGGCTGGAAATTCGTTTACTTATAAATCAGCACATTTTCTTATGTACGAAGTAAAAAAAAAAATCGGTTTTGAAGTTGTTCGACATTGTAAAATAATTAAAATATAAAAGGCAGTGAAACGATATACATTTTTCAACAATGAAACCTTTGTTATAAATACGAGGTAAAGTGGATGTGATATTATAAAATTATCAATATCTTCGAATAGAATTCTGGTGTACGGCTGGAAATTCGTTTACTTATAAATCAGCCCATTTTCTTATGTAGGAAGTAAAAATAAATCGGTTTTGAAGTTGTTCGCAATTGTAAAATATTTAAAACTTAAAATACAGCGAAACGATCTACTCTGTTCTAACAATGAATCCTTTGTTATAAATACGATGTAAAGAAGATCTGATATTATAAAATTAGAAATATCTTCGCATAGAATTATGGTGCACGGCTGGAAATTGGTTTTCTTATAAATCAGCACATTTTCTTATGTAGGAAGTAAAAAAAAATCTGTTTTGAAGTTGTTCTCCTTTGTGAAAAATTTAAAATCAAGCAGGGCGGTCGCTCTGCCAAGCCAAGCTTTAAAAAAAACGCCACACAAACAACGCCAAGAACTGGAATAAAAACCGCTACTGCTTACTTACAGAAAGCAAGTTCGCAATGTTAAATCGACAAAACATGCCAGGTTAAAATATCAGATATCACATAAACCAAGCGTCGCAGAAAAAAAAAAACGAAAACTAGAAGAATCTAAGGAAGAATTTCTTCAATTTAAAACCAAACTCATCTTCATAAGTGATTTATAAACAGAGATATAGATTTTTTAAAAAAACGTCGAGTTACTTAAAATGATCACTTTTTTCTTCGTCAAACTTTTTTTTTTCAAACAACCTACAGGCCTGAATATTGGCTAGAATAAAAAAAGGATTGCATTTTTGGACAAGTAATTACGTAATCTATGTGCTTTTATAAAATCCAGTGTAAAAAAAAATTATTTTCTATCCTTAATTAGCAAAAAACTGTTAATTAATTTTGTCATGCAACCAATATCCTTCCAACCCTTTTTTGTTTAAAAAAGTAAACGGAAGTGAAGAGAAGAAGAGAAGGAATGGTGGTTCGTTCGGAGTAAGTAGGATGTGGGAAGGCATCCGAGTATATTTTGGTTGTTTAAGAAGTAATGTGGTTTAGGTGCAATTTTTATGAATATTACTGAAAGTGTACATAATGTAAATAATCATCTTGTAAATATCAGCTCTCATTTAATAAACTGTGCATTTAAATTTTAAAAAGAAGAATCGTTGTGTCATTCGGCTGTCATGATATTACAGCCCGCTCTCATAACGAGAACAAGAGTTATTTCTACGATTTAAAATAATAAAAGTTGTGCTTTGGATCAGTGTTTGGATTACAAAATAGAGGTGAGCTATTTATTTATCTGATTGTGTAGTAAGATACTGTTAACTTTATTCGAAAATGTTTAAAAACGTAACTAAAGCGGATTTACTTATTGTTCTGGAAGAAATCGGTGAAGAAGCTGATGCGAGTAAGAGAGTACCTGAATTAAAAGATTTGTTATTGAAATCTAAAGAATACTTAAAAGATAAAGATTTCGTAACTGAATTTTTATCGACTACAGTGTCAGAAAGAAAAAATGGCGAGGAAGTAAATAGATTGCGTTTACAACAACAAATGAGAAGCGAGAATTTAACCCATAACGAAGGGGAAAATAATACGTCATTATCATTAGATAAATTAATTAAAGCAGTTCAAGTTTTGGTAATCCCAGTGCCCAAGAAAAATGAAACATGGAATCTTTTTTTTGATTCTTTAGAAAGAGCGTTTAAGCACAAAAATGTTCCTAAGGAATATAAATCGGAAATTTTGCTAAAATTAGTAGGTGAAAAAGCAGGAAATGTTCTTGTTTATATTGATGATGAAGAGTTAGCCGATTATGATAAAATTAAATCTTTAATTTTGAAAGAATATGAACCGTCCCCATTTACCTGTTTACAAAATTTTAGAAACGCTAAAAGATTACCTGGTGAAACCCATCAACAGTTCGGTTCCCGATTAAGATCCTGTTGGTTAAATTATTGTAGAATTCGAAACGTTAAAGATTTCGATTCACTTATTAATTTAATAATATCAGATAAAATTTTTGAAACTTTGGATAATGAGCTAGCTACTCACATTGCAGTCAAGCAAGGAGAAAGTTGGCTTTTGCCCGATCAGTTATCGAAAGACTGTGACATTTATTTTACTGCAAAAGGCAGGTCTTTCGAGGAAACAAAATTTGAGAAACGGCCTATTTATCGTGAAGTGAATAATGATAATAATACTAAATATGTTCCCCCACAACTAAGGAAAAATCAAGCTACGTATGAGAACAGACACTTCTCAAAATCACGTGATTGTTATATTTGTAATTCCCCATTACACCTAGCAAAATTGTGCCCAAACAGAAGAAATAAGTATGATAAATCTTATACTCAAAATGATGATCAGGGTCAGAGAAAACCGAAAATGCAACAAGATAGAAATAAATTGAATCCAAATAAAAATAGTAATGCAGTAGTCACTAATGTTAGTTCCAGGCATTTACACATGAATGATCAATTAAACGAAGTTACTCTTTTTCCTTTAAAAAAAATCATTATTTATGTAGAAGGTAAAGAAATAGAAGCTATTAATGATTCCGGTACCCAAATTAGTATTTTAAATACGTCATTAATTCCCGATCTGAAAATCGAAGCTAAAGGTAGTATTTTGTTACAATCCGCTTTCAAAGAAAAAGTACAAGCAAATTTGGCTACTATACCCATCCATTATAAATTACCTAACAGCGGAATTTATGTTACCTTAAATACGCTTTTTGCTTTCACTGAAAACTTAAATGTGCCTTGTTTATTAACTCCAGACGTGTATAATGCTTTGATTGAACTTCAAAATGAAGAGTTGTGTAATAATAGTCAACTGCAGGAGTTCGAAGGTCACGAAGCTAAAAATAGCTCAGAACCCCCGCTCGCGGAAGAGAAATTAAATGTTTGTTTTATTTCTTCAGAGAATAAACAAAATGATCGAAATGATGAATTTTCAGAGTTTAACAAGTTTTGTAAAGAACAAAAAGATTGCGCAACTTTAAAGAATTCATTCAAGGACGCTAAATTAGGAAAAAATAATTTTTTGATACGGGATAATTTATTGTATCATAAAGAAACTATTTGCGGTGATAAAATATATCAGCTCGTGTTACCGGAAAGTTACAGAAGTAAAGTATTAGATTTAGCTCATGATTCAATTTTTGGAAACCACTTAGGGATGCGAAAAACAAAAGAAAGAATTAAATTATCTTTTTATTGGCCGAATATTTCAAGAGATGTAGAAAATTATTGTAGAACATGTAAGAACTGTCAGTTAAAAAGCCCTGAGAAACAAACAGATAAAATTCCGATTACACCTGTTGTCCGCGCACCATATCCATTTCATACTGTAAATATTGATTGTATAGGTGAAATTAATCCGCCGTCAGGAAGGAAGCATAAATATTGTCTTACCTTAATTGATCAAAATTCTAAATGGCCAGAAGTTGTACCATTACGGAGTCTCTCTGCGAAAACAGCATGTGATGCTTTATTAGATATTTTTATGCGCACCGGAATTCCTGAAGTTATCTGTTCAGACCAGGCCACTAATTTTAAATCTGAACTGACTAAAGAATTTGAGAACCGGTTAGGGGCATGTCCTCGCTTTTCAACTCCATCATATCCCGCTTCAAATGGATTAATTGAAAAATTTAATCGTGTGTTTAAACAAATGCTACATCATGTAATTCGTACGGATCCTGTTAATTGGGATAAACATATTCCTTTTCTACTTTTTGCCTACCGTGAAGTGCCAAATTGCACAACTGGAGTATCACCGTTTAAGCTCATGTATGGTCGGGAAGCTAGAGGTCCCTTGGCAGTACTAAAGTCATCATGGTCAGGTGAAATCCCCTTACCATTGAATCTTAGTAATTCAGCAGTAGACTATTTACAAGAATTAAAAATAAATTTGGAAAGAGCCGCTGACATTGCTTCTCTAACTGCTGCAGAAAAACAAGAAAATTACACTCGCTATTTCAATCGTCGAAGTAGAATGAAAGAATTTGAAAAAGGTGATTTAGTATATTTACTTATCCCTGATTCTACCAATAAATTATATGCTAGATGGACAGGACCCGGAGAAATACTTGAAAGAATAAAACCACATTCGTATAAAGTGAAATTACCTGATGGGGGTGTCAGACATGTTCATGCGAATAAAATAAGGAAATTTAACGTAAGAGTACAGACTGTTGGGGTCATTTTTGAAGACGATGTAGAATTTGGTGAAATTCACCCAACACCAATTAAAGCTAATACTTCGAATGAAAATAATATAGAAGTAGACCTTAGTCATCTGGAGGTTGATAAACAATTAGAGTTAAGTAAACTTCTACAAAAACATTCACCATTATTCTCAGGCAAAATTCAAGTTGCCAACGTTGGAGCACACAAAATTCGTTTATTACCAGGTGCGGAAAGAAAGAAACCATATATTTATAAAATTCCGGAATCGCTAAAAAATGAAGTGGATAAACAAATAGAAGAGTTAGAGCATCTAGGACTTATAGAAAAAAGTGAAGCTGAAATAGCTTATCCGGTCGTATGTGTCGCAAAGAAGGACGGTAGCATGCGCTTATGTATAGATTTTCGTCAACTGAACACAGTGACAAAACCTTTTGATTACCCTATAGAAAATGCAACTGAATTAATTAATCAAATAGGAAGTGCTAACATAATTACATGTTTAGATGTATTAAAAGGGTATTGGGAAATTCCTCTAGAAGAACAGAGTCGAGATCTTACTTCTTTTAAAACCCATCGTGCTCAATACCGATGGAAAGTCATGCCTTTTGGGTTGCGCAACGCGGCTGCCACATTCCAGAAATCGATCAACAATGCTCTGGATGAACATCGTGAGTACAGTCGAGCATATCTGGATGATATTGCTATTTTTTCAAATGACTGGGAAAATCATCTGAAACATCTTGACGCTGTTTTATCTAAATTAACTGATCTGAAATTCACAGTTAATGTTAAAAAATGTGTTTTTGCAAAGGCACAGATTAAGTATCTAGGTCATGTCATAGGAGGAGGTAGACATGAGCCCGATCCGGAGAAGTTACGTGCCATTGAGACAATAGAATCGCCTAAAACCAAAACAGCCCTCAGAAGTGCATTGGGTTTATTTAATTATTATCGTGACTACATAAGAAATTATGCTGAAATCGCCAAGCCTTTAACCGACTTGACAAAAAAGAAAATCCTAGAAATCATTCCGTGGTCTGAGGTTGAAGAAGAGGCTTTCCAAACTTTAAAACGTTCATTGTGTGAAGCTCCTAAGCTGTATACACCAGATCCTAAAAAGCCTTACACTATTCAAAGTGATGCCAGTTCTTATGGAGTTGGTGCTTGTCTATCGCAAAGAGATGAGAAAGAAAATTTGTGTCCTATTAGTTTTGCTAGCCAAAAGTTCACTAAGGTGCAACAAAACTGGTCGACTATTGAGCGTGAAGCTTATGCGGTAGTGTGGGCATAAAAAAAATTTGAAGTTTATGTGTTTGGTGCTGAAATTGAGCTAATAACTGATCACAATCCCTTAATATATCTTCAGAAATCTGCACCTCAGTCTGCAAAATTACAAAGATGGGCCTTATCTCTACAAAGATATAATATAAATATTTCTCATTGCCCAGGTGCAAAATTAAAAAATGCAGATAGTCTGTCACGACTAGTTACTGTATAAGGATTATTTAAATGATACTTTATTTTGTGTTTAATTTTGGTATGCAGTATTATATCAAGTCGTCTTTCCATCTGTTTTGAATTGTTAGTGTTTTTTTTATATATATTTATTATATATTCATTATAATTATTATAACAAGGCTTCTATACATCTGTTTTGAATTGTTAGTGTTTTTTATATGTTTATTATATATTCATTATAACTATTATAACAAGGCTTCTATACATCTGTTTTGAATTGTGTTTTTATATATATTTTATGCTGTATAGTTGTATGGTTGCTATTTGTCAGATTTTGCTTCGCTTTGCGTAGCACAATCTTATCGGGGGGGTGTCATGCAACCAATATCCTTCCAACCCTTTTTTGTTTAAAAAAGTAAACGGAAGTGAAGAGAAGAAGAGAAGGAATGGTGGTTCGTTCGGAGTAAGTAGGATGTGGGAAGGCATCCGAGTATATTTTGGTTGTTTAAGAAGTAATGTGGTTTAGGTGCAATTTTTATGAATATTACTGAAAGTGTACATAATGTAAATAATCATCTTGTAAATATCAGCTCTCATTTAATAAACTGTGCATTTAAATTTTAAAAAGAAGAATCGTTGTGTCATTCGGCTGTCATGATATTACAAATTTGGCGATTAAAAAATTATGCCAAAACAGAGATAAAACCCACCAACGACCATGTACCATCTGTATTATAATAGCACTAGCACAAATCAGTTACAGGTTATAACCACATCAAATAGTCAGCCATTTTCTTCTAAAGATACTTAAAAAAAAATAAAACTTCATAATTATAAGAACACACATTTTATCAGACAATTAAATATGATTGCAAACTGTGGCAGATGACTGTTTCCAACATGAATAAGTATGAGAAATTGCCGCACAAGAATATCGGTCTGGCTAGCTCAGTCGCAGCGCGTCAGTACGGCACGCACAAGGTCCCAGGTTCGAGTCCCGGCCCAGGTCAATTTTTCACTTATGTTTGTTTAGTGTAATTAATTGTCTGATAAAATGCGTGTTCATAATATTGTAAAATAAAGTAATCAGACGTACTGTTTATGCTTTAAAAATATTTTAAATATATAATTTACGTTTTCAGAAATATCTTTAAAAATAAATTAGTTTTTGAGGGAAGATGTACCTTCTAAAATGTATACATTAAGAGTTATCGGCATTTAAAATTTCTTTCCAAATGTAAACAAAATTTTTGAAGTGAATTAAATGTGATTCATTTATTTCTAAAAACACGGTAAAGGACAGGCATTTCGTTCGCAGGAATACCTTTCACGCCATTTTCCTAAAAATTAATGAAATCCAGTTGTTAAATTATTTTTGTTTTAGAAGTGAAGTTTCCATTTAAATTTGTTGTAACAGTACAATGTTTAATTGAATAAAATAATGTAAATCTAAGAAATTGCTAAGAAATTCCAAACATACACAGGAGAACGCAAAAAATAAATAAATAAATAAATAAACAATACATAAATAGATAAATAAATAAAAATCAGCTTTCAGAAATTCTAAAAATTGTTCGTATATCTTAATTACAAGCTAAAGGAGGGTTTATTTCTATATTATTCTATATATAATAGTAATTTCAGTAATTATATAATAGCAATTTATAACACATGATAAAATAATTATAAACAGGGGTCGATCCAGGGAAAATTTGGGGCCTATTTAGGACCCCTTCACAAAAATCTATTTGATAAAATTGGCCCTTTCACAAAATCAATTTGATAAAATGGGCCTCCTCACAAAAATCAATTTGATATAATGGGGCCCTTCACAAAAATCAGTATGATAAAATGGACCCCTTCACAAAATTCTATTCCATAAAAACTTATATTTATTATTTATTTTTTATTTTGTGATGTTTTAAAATATATAATTTGTAAACAAACAAGTTCACCAGAGAGGAAAACTACAGCGAAAGGATTTAAAAAAGTTTTTGTTTATATATACCTGGTTTGAATTTGATTAACTGGATTTCAACTTTCGTTACAAAATGTTATTTTTCACAAAAATATAATAAATTTCACAAAAATAACCTTTACTTTTCACAAAATGGGCCCCAAGAAAAAAAAAACCTGTATCGACCAATGAAAAAAGAATGGCGCGTCACAGTTCGGGGAGGGGATGGGGAGGGGCGTGAACAAAATTAGGAAGTATAATAAGGCTATCTGTTTGAAACTTTACGATATTTTATAACACATAACATAAATTTAAAAATAAAGCCGCGTCGCTAATTATAGGGAGGGGCGGAGCGCGTTTTGCCTACACAAGGGGGGGGGGGCACTTTTCTAAATTTTAAAGATATCCGTCATGTCATATATCGTTACAAAGGTCTCTGACCACTTATTCATGTTATGCATCAGAGGTGTCACCCCCACATTTTGCGCCCCCCTCGACACTACTCATGTGATATATTGTTCGAAAGGCCTGTGACCGCTTATTTATATTATGTATCTTCGGGGTCCATCCTCCCACTTTCACCCCCCCCCCCCAAAGGGGGCACTTTTCTAAATTTTGTCGACACCTCTCATGTGATATATAGTTGGAAAGGTCTGTGAACGCTTAATCATATTATGCAGGGGGGGGGGGGGGTTCTAAATTTTTCACGTACCCCTCATGTGATACATCGTTGGAAAGGTCTGTGACCACTTAATCCTATTATGCATCTCCGGTGTTCATCCTCCCCACTTTGCCCCCAAACGCGATTAGCTTTCACCACCAGGGGGCGCTTTCCTATCTCTGTTTCTATGGGACGGATCACGACGGGGTATGGCTCATTCGACTCGACATCGATAGAGCTTTCCGATTTTAGTTCGTTTTTACACCACCAGGGGGCACTTTCCTATCTCTGGTTCTATGGGCTGGAAGCACCCATCCGGAGCGCCAAACCGTTGGTTTATGGCTGTTCATGCTCCGGCGGGAAAATCCCCAAGAACCATCCAGCCACAGAAACAGGCCCTAAACAACGGGCGATCATTTAAACAATTCAAATATACACAATCTTTTTCTCAAAGAGGCAAAGCATACATTACTTTACATCAAATAATCTTAAAACACTAAACCTAAAAAATAATAACATGACTAACCTGAAAGCAAAACAAGAAATTACGACATTTGAAGTTACAATGCCGATAAAAACTAAAGTAAACTAACTAAAACTATTTAAATAAATTATAATAACAGTGAAAGATGCTGATTAATCACAATTACATAACATCTCTTTTCTAGTCCAATTAGTCCATAAAGCTAAAACAGTCAAATATTTCTTTCAATTAGATAGCATCACTTTTCAAGTCCAATTCGTCCAAGAAACATAAACAATCAAATATTTCTTTCATAGTCAAAATTTGTATCTAATAAACGAAAACATGCCATTCAGAATATTGTAGTTCTCTGCCAATTTTTTATAGTTGTTGACATCAAACAGAGTCTTCTGCATATTCTTACGCAAAGTTAAATATCTAACAAAATGAAAATGATATTTCATATAAGAACATCTACCAAATATGTAGTGCACGGCTGTTTAGAGCCACAACCACATTTGTCAGAATATCTTTTTCCAATCTTAAACAAAAATTCCGGGAAACTCCCATGACCAGTAAGATAGTAAATAAGTACCTGTTTATTGCAAATAAATTCCAAATCCACTTTGTTCAAAACTTCATATGTTTGACGACCATTTTCAGATTCTGACCAGTAACACTGCCAATCTTTCAACATCTTTGAACGAAAATGGCGAGACACCATTGACAAAGGATAGTGAACCCGGAACTCTATATCACAGAAATCATCAACAATAACTGATTTTGCCAACATATCCGCACATTCGTTCCCCTCAAATCCCGTGTGGGCCTTAATCCATCTTATATGCAAAATCTTCTGAGGATAATCAAGAAATAGCTTAAATATCATGTATAATAATTCATTAGACGGAAAAAGGTTATCCAACGCCGAGACTGAGGAGAGACTGCCCGTGTATAAAATTGCAGTCTGAAAATCTGAGTTGACAAACCAAAGAACTGCATGATAAATTGCAGTCAACTCTGCCTGAAAAACTGAATTAAATTTATCTAATTTAATTCTGTAATCACGAATGGTTCTATGGGCTGCATCACGACGGGGTATAGGTCATTCGACTCGACATCTATAGCCTTAACGATTTCAGTGCCCGAGGTTCATATAGAACAGATTGCGCTACCTGGTGGTGGAAAATGGAACTTGAGCGTGCGTAGCACGACTGCTATACGGTGCCGAAGGCAGCGGGGACCCGTGTCGGAGGTTCGTTTGGTTAGAGGTTTATACTATTCGATGTGCAAAGTAAGCGATTATCCGGTGCCGAAGGCAGCGGGGAACCAGGACGGAGGTTCGTTCGGTTCGAGGTTTATCTTATTCGAGGTTTTACAAGATTCGAGGCCCCGATGTAAATTAGGGAATTAGGGGCCCGCTAGCGGGCGAAGCCAGCTAGTGCTAATAATAAAAGAGCGTGATATCATGTTTGATATCAAATGCAGCACTGACACGCTATGTACGTATTCCATTTTTATTCATTTCATGGATAAGTCAGTGATATTTTTTAACGGAAGATAACAAGTATTATAAGAAGCCACATTTAGTATGTTGTTTTTAAGAGTGTAATTAGTTTAATTGAAAAATCTACTGGTATTTCTAGTTAACCCTTTAAACAATGACTGAAAGTAAAATGTAATTTTAAATTATATCTCATGTTTAGATTATTTAAATTATGTTTAACCTATTTTAAAAAAAAGAAATGATATCTAAAAAAATAACTTTTCAAACGTAAAAAAAAGCCAAGCGTAAAAAAAAAAAAAAAAAAAAAAAAAGAAAAGTTGTGGCTAAAAAATGGTGTGATATCAAATTTCCAAGCTATTATATTACTTATTTAACTTTTTTCCATTAAATAAGTTATCATATATATAAGTCGAGTGCCTACGTATCTGTTAATAGAAATCGTTTTCTCCTGTACTAAATACATCCTAACGAGTTTCTGAAAATTCAATTTTTTTTTTCAAATTATGCATGATGGGCTTGGCGGCCATCTTTGCATATTTCTAAGCATCCAAATTTCTAAAGTAAAAGCGTAATATGTTTGCAATGTAATATGTTTATAACAATTTCGAACTTCAGATTTTAACTACGGACAGATAAATTAGATAAGACTGATACTTTGAAAAATTGATTTTTACGAGTTTGAAATTATTAATTACTCTAAAAAATAAATCATAAGATGAATTTTTAAGATAAGTCATCATTATCTTAAGTCACAATTTTCAGAGCATATAAGTCTATAAATGAAACGCTTAAAACATTTGCTTAAATAACAATTTTGAACTTCGGATTTTAATTACGGATTTGAGTGCTTACAATATTGTGAATAATATGCAAAGATGGCCGCCAAGCCCATCATGCATAATTTGAAAAAAAAAAAAATTGAATTTTCAGAAACTCGTTAGGATGTATTTAGTACAGGAGAAAACGATTTCTATTAACAGATACGTAGGCACTCGACTTATATATATGATAACTTATTTAATGGAAAAAAGTTAAATAAGTAATATAATAGCTTGGAAATTTGATATCACACCATTTTTTAGTCACAACTTTTTTTTTTTTTTTTTTTTTTTAACTTTTGAAAAAGTTATTTTTGTAGACATAAAATACAGAGAAACGATATGCATTTTTCAACAATGAAACCTTTGTTATAAATACGAGTTAAAGAAGATCTGATATTATAAAATTAGCAATATCTTCGAATAGATTTCTGGTACACGGCTGGAAATTTGCTTTCTTATAAATAAGCACATTTTCTTATGTAGGAAATAAAAAAAAATTTGGTTTTGAAGTTGTTCGACTTTGTAAAATATTTAAAATATAAAATACAGTGAAACGATATACATTTTTTTACAATGAAACCTTTGTTATAAATACGAGGTAAAGTTGATGTGATATTATAAAATTATAAAAATCTTCCAATAGAATTCTGGTGCACCGCTGGAAATACGTTTACTTATAAATCAGCACTTTTCCTTATATAGGAATTAAAAAAAAATCGGTTTTGAAGTTGTTCGACTTTGTAAAATATTTAAAATACGAGCAGGGAAGACCGAGCTATGCTCGGTCAAAATTAAATTTGAGTTCAAATATCATGACCCATGACCAAAATGACCCACTAATTGAATTTTCTCGAACATGTGACTTAGCCCAACAGTGCTCTCGTGCCCGAAAACCATAGGATGCAAAATTTAGTGTAAATAATCTGAGCTGTTTTTAAGATAAAATAGCTTGACCCATGACCAAAATGACCCACTAATTGAATTTTCTTGAACATGTGACCTAGCCCAACAGTCTTCTCGTGCTCGAAAACCATTGGATGCAAAATTTAGTGTAAATTGAACCGCTTTTTAGATCTTCACCCACAATGACCCATGACCAAAATGACCCACTAATTGAATTTTCCAGAACATGTGACCTAGTACAACAGTCTTCTCCTGCTCGAAAACCATTGGATGCAAAATTTAGTGTAAATTGAGCCGCTTTTTAGATCTTGACCCACAATGACCCAGAAATGACCCACTAATCGAATTTTCTCGAACATGTGATCTAGCCCAATGATTATCGCGTGCCCGAAACTCGTAGGATAGAAAATTTCGTCAAAATCGTTTGAACCGTTTTTTAGATACAATTAGCTTGACCATGATCCAAAGTGACCAAAATGACCCACTAATTGAATTTTCTCGAACATGTGACCTAGCCCAACAGTCTTCTCGTGCCGAAAAACCATTGGATGCAAAATTTAGTGTAAATTGAGCCGCTTTTTAGATCTTGACCCACAATGACCCAGAAATGACCCACTAATCGAATTTTCTCGAACATGTGAACTAGCCCAATAATTTTATCGTGCTCGAAACTCGTAGGACACAAAATTTAATAAAAGTCGTTAGAGCCGTTTTTTAGATTAAATTAATTTGACCCGCGTTGACCCACAAATGACCCACTAATCGAAAGTTCTCGAACATGTGACCCAGCCCAATCGTCTTCTCGTGCCCGAAAATGGTCGGATACAAAATTTCGTCAAAATCGTTTGAACCGTTTTTTAGATACAATTAGCTCTACCATGACCCAAAATGACCCACTAATCGAATTTTCTCGAACATGTGACCTAGCCCAATGGTTTTCTGGTGCCCCAAAACGGTAGGATACAAAATTTCGTCAAAATCGTTAGAGCCGTTTTTAAGATAAAATTTGCATATATATATATATATATATATATATAGGATCATCTTAGTTAAAAGTCATTCATAAATTAAAATTTACATGCGGGCAAATTCTATAATTGTTGTTATGATTATATGGAGTTAATATTATTGGGGTTGTAACAAAAGTTAAAATTATCAAGGATGTTACAATGGGTTAATCAATACAATATAATATTAATATGTTAAACATATTTAATTTTAGTAAATATTAAATATTTATTAAATATAGTACACTAATAAACATATCTCTTAGTTTTATATTATTTATTTTATTTTATTATTAGATCATTTAATTTAATTAATATTTATGTTTTTTATATATTTTTTTTTTCATGGTAGATATTATTTAAATAGCTGGATTTAAATTATAATAAGTGCATTACCATATTGAATAATCTATGTTATTTCTAAGTATAATACTAATTTATAAAATGAAAGCATCATATGGATTCTACATTAATGTTTGGGTTAAATTAAGATATATTTTAAATGGGTTAGTTAAAATATAAATTACATTATACTAGTAACTCTTATTCTCTATATATATCATTAATATTAACTAGTATAAATTATATTATACTAGTAACTCTTATTCTCTATATATATCATTAATATTAACTAGTAAAATTAATATATTTACACTACATTACAGCTGCATATAAGTAATTATACATACAATATTAAAGTTTTAGTAGAATATCTGTACACCAGATGTCAGCAGCAATGTATTTGATAGTATGCTAAAATAGTCTAATATTTTTACAATAGATAGCAGTAGTATAGCTTATTTAAAATATTAAAACTTGGAAATTTAGTATGGAGGTAATAATATCTATGAAATACTTTCAAATTATCAAGTAATATTATATATTTTAGTTTATTAAATTAAAATTAAAATAAAATAATTAATGGTTTTTATTTATATGTATATCATAATTTTTTTTCTACATTTTTTTAAATGTTGTAATCTATTTAGTTAAATAAAAATAACTGTAACTGTAGGTTACAATTTATGATCTGAAGGATTCTCTATTTAACTGTGAATTTAACCTGTTCTTTTGGATACAACTTTGTACATGTGCTCACAATATACTAAATATCTTGGGATATTATCAATATAAGTAATATATATATTTTTTAATTTTTTTAATTCTTTTTCACACTCCTTTTCAAATTGTATGTATAATTTATAATATTCCATTGTAAAGGTCTTGTTATTCAATATTGTTTCAGCGATTGTTCGGGCAAGATATGGCACTATATTTAGCAAAAGCTGGTGTCATATACAGAAAACAATCGTTCTTTGCTTATAAATGTGATTTTCTTGCCCTTGAAAAAGTAAATTACTTTATAAGCTTTTATTTGTGTATATACTCGTGTGGTTTATATTTCATTCCTTATTTTCTATTTATTTAATTTTTTTTTCTTCTTCTTAATTTGAATTAATAATGTTACTTTTATTAGGACTACAATTTTAATTTGTAAATTGACAGGGCTCTTTGGTATCGGGATTTCAGTGTATGTGGTCAGTTTCTTATGTTTCAATGGTTAAATTTTACTTAAAGTTATATATATATATATATATATCACACAAGATTTGCTCGTACTAGAATATATGATAAATAGCAGTGAAACGATATGCATTTTTCAACAATGAAACCTTTGTTATTAATACGAGTAAAAGAAGATCTGATATTATAAAAGTAGCAATATCTTCGAAAATAATTCTGGTGCACGGCTGGAAATTCGTTTACATATAAATCAGCACATTTTCTTATGTACGAAGTAAAAAAAATTCGGTTTTGAAGTTGTATGACTTTGTAAAATATTTAAAATATAAAACACAGTGAAACGATATACATTTTTCAACAATGAAACCTCTGTTATAAATACGAGGTAAAATGGATGTGATATTATAAAATTAGCAATATCTTCGAATAGAATTCTGGTGCACGGCTGGAAATTGGTTTTCTTATAAATCAGCACATTTTCTTATGTAGGAAGAAAAAAAAAATTCGGTTTTGAAGTTGTTCGATTTTGTAAAATATTTAAAATATAAAACACAGTGAAACGATATACATTTTTCAGCAATGAAACCTTTGTTATAAATACGAGGTAAAATGGATGTCATATTATAAAATTAGCAATATCTTCGAATAGAAATCTGGTACATGGCTGGAAATTGGTTTTCTTATAAATCAGTACTTTTCCTTATATAGGAAGTAAAAAAATTCGGTTTTGAAGTTGTTCGACTTTGTAAAATATTTAAAACATAAAATACATTGAAACGATATGCATTTTTCAACAATGAAACCTTTGTTATTAATACGAGTTCAAGAAGATCTGATATTATAAAAGTAGCAATATCTTCGAAAATAATTCTGGTGCACAGCTGGAAATTCGTTTACTTATAAATCAGCACATTTTCTTATGTACGAAGTAAAAAAAATTCGGTTTTGAAGTTGTTTGACTTTGTAAAATATTTAAAATATAAAACACAGTGAAACGATATACATTTTTCAACAATGAAACCTTTGTTATAAATACGAGGTAAAATGGATGTGATATTATAAAATTAGCAATATCTTCGAATAGAATTCTGGTGCACGGCTGGAAATTGGTTTTCGTATAAATCAGCACATTTTCTTATGTAGGAAGTAAAAAAAAATCTGTTTTGAAGTTGTTCTCCTTTGTGAAAAATTTAAAATATAAAATACAGAGAAACGACATGCATTTTTCAACAATGAAACCTTTGTTGTTGATACAAGTTAAAGAAGATCTGATATTATAAAATTAGCGATATCTTCGAATAGATTTCTGGTACACAGCTGGAAATTTGTTTTCTTATAAATAAGCACATTTTCTTATGTAGGAAATAAAAAAAATTTGGTTTTGAAGTTGTTCGACTTTGTAAAATATTTAAAATATAAAATACAGTGACACGATATACATTTTTTAACAATGAAACCTTTGTTATAAATACGAGGTAAACTTGATGTGATATTATAAAATTATAAAAATCTGCCAATAGAATTCTGGTGCATGGCTGGAAATACGTTTACTTATAAATCAGCACTTTTCCTTATATAGGAATTAAAAAAAAATTCGGTTTTTAAGTTGTTCGACTTTGTAAAATACTTAAAATATAAAATGCAGTGAAACGAAATGCATTTTTCAACAATGAAACCTTTGTTATAAATTCGAGTTAAAGAATATACGACACTATAAAATTAGCAATATCTTCGAATAGAATTCTGGTGCACGGCTGGGATTTGGTTTTCTTATAAATCAGCACATTTTCTTATGTAGGAAGTAAAAAAAATTAGGTTTTGAAGTTGTTCGACTTTGTAAAATATATAAAATTAAAATACAGTCAAACGATATACATTTTTCAACAATGAAACCTTTGTTATTAATACGAACTAAAGAAGATACGACACTATAAAATTAGCAATATCTTCGAATAGAATTCTGGAGCACGGCTGTGATTTGGTTTTCTTATAAATCAACACACTTTGTTATATAGGAAGTAAAAAAAATTCGGTTTTGACGTTGTTCGACTTTGTAAAATATTTAAAATATAAAATACAGTGAAACGATCTACTCTGTTCTAACAATGAAAGCTTTGTTTTAAATACGATGTAAAGAAGATCTGATATTATAAAAGTAGAAATATCTTCGAAAATAATTCTGGTGCACGGCTGGAAATTCGTTTACTTATAAATCAGCATGTTTTCTTATGAAGGAAGTAAAAAAAAATCGCTTTTGAACTTGTTCGTCTTTCTAAAATATTTAAAACATAAAATACAGTGAAACGATATACTCTGTTTCAACAATGAAAGCTTTGTTATAATTAAGTGGTAAAGGAGATGTTGATATTATAAAATTTGCAATATCTTCGAATAGAATTCTGGTGCACGGCTGGAAATTCGTTTACTTATAAATCAGCGTATTGTCTTATGTAGGAAGTAAAAAAAATTCGGTTTTGAAGTTGTTCGCCTTTGTAAAATATTTAAAATATAAAATACAGTGAAACGATATACATTTTTCAACAATGAAACCTTTGTTATAAATACGAGGTAAACTTGATGTGATATTATAAAATTATAAAAATCTGAAAATAGAATTCTGGTGCACGGCTGGAAATACGTTTATTTATAAATCAGCACTTTTCCTTATATAGGAATTAAAAAAAATTCGGTTTTGAAGTTGTTCGACTTTGTAAAATATTTAAAATATAAAATACATTGAAACGATCTATTCTGTTTCAACAATGAAATCTTTGTTATAATTAAGAGGTAAAGGAGATGTGATATTATAAAATTAGCAGTATCTTCAAATAGAATTCTGGTGCACGACTGGAAATTTGTTTTCTTATAAATCAGCACATATTCTTATGTAGGAAGTAAAAAAAAATAAGTTTTGAAGTTGTTCGACTTTGTAAAATATTTAAAATTAAAATACAGTCAAACGATATACATTTTTCAACAATGAAACCTTTGTTATAAATACGAGGTAAAATGGATGTGATATTATAAAATCAGCAATATCTTCGAATAGAATTCTGGTGCTCGGCTGGAAATTGGTTTTCTTATAAATCAGCACATTTTCTTATGTAGTAAGTAAATAAAATTCGGTTTTGAAGTTGTTCGCCTTTGTAGAATATTTAAAATTAAAACACAGTGAAACGATATACATTTTTCAACAATGAAACCTTTGTTATAAATACAAGGTAAAATGGATGTGATATTATAAAATTAGCAATATCTTCAAATAGAATTCTGGTGCACGGCTGGAAATTGGTTTTCTTATAAATCAGCACATTTACTTATGTAGGAAGTAAAAAAAAATCGGTTTTGAAGTTTTCGCCTTTGTAAAATATTTAAAACGTAAAATACATTGAAACGATCTACTCTATTTCAACAATGAAAGCTTTGTTATAATTAAGAGGTAAAGGAGATGTGATATTATAAAATTTGCAATATCTTCGAATAGAATTCTGGTACATGGCTGGAAATTTGTTTTCTTATAAATCAGCATATTTTCTTATGTAGGAAGTAAAAAAAATTCAGTTTTGAAGTTGTTCGCCTTTATAAAATATTTAAAATATAAAATACAGTGCAACGATATACTCTGTTTCAACAATGAAAGCTTTGTTATAATTAAGTGGTATAGGATATGTGATATTATAAAATTTGCAATATCTTCGAATAGAATTCTGGTGTACGGCTGGAAATTCGTTTACTTATAAATCAGAGCACGTTTTCTTATGTCGGAAGTAAAAAAAAAAATCGCTTTTGAACTTGTTCGTCGTTGTAAAATATTTAAAACATAAAATATAGTGAAACGATATACTCTGTTTCAACAATAAAAGCTTTGTTATAAATACGAGGTAAAGTGGATGTGATATTATAAAATTATCAATATCTTCGAATAGAATTCTGGTGTACGGCTGGAAATTCGTTTACTTATAAATCAGCCCATTTTCTTATGTAGGAAGTAAAAAAAAATCGGTTTTGATGTTGTTCGACTTTGTAAAATATTTAAAATAAAAAATACAGAGAAACGATCTACTCTGTTCTAACAATGAAACCTTTGTTATAAATACGATGTAAAGACGATCTGATATTATAAAATTAGAAATATCTTCGAATAGAAATATGGTGCACGGCTGGAAATTGGTTTTCTTATAAATCAGCACATTTTCTTATGTAGGAAGTAAAAAAATTCTGTTTTGAAGTTGTTCGCCTTTGTGAAAAATTTAAAATATAAAATACATTGAAACGATCTACTCTGTTTCAACAATGAAAGCTTTGTTATAATTAAGAGGTAAAAGAGATGTTATAATATAAAATTATAAAAATCTGCCAATAGAATTCTGGTGCATGGCTGGAAATTTGCTTTCTTATAAATAAGCACATTTTCTTATGTAGGAAGTAAAAAAAAAATCGGTTTTGAAGTTGTTCGCCTTTGTAAAATATTTAAAACATAAAATACATTGAAACGATCTACTCTGTTTCAACAATGAAAGCTTTGTTATAATTAAGAGGTAAAAAAGATGTTATAATATAAAATTTGCAATTTCTTCGAATAGAATTCTGGTGTACGGCTGGAAATTCGTTTACTGGTAAATCAGCATATTTTCTTATGTAGGATGTAAAAAAAAATTCGGTTTTGAAGTTGTACGACTTTGTGAAAAATTTAAAATATAAAATACAGAGAAACGACATGCATTTTTCAACAATGAAACCTTTGTTATTGATACAAGTTAAAGAAGATCTGATATTATAAAATTAGCGATATCTTCGAATAGATTTCTGGTACACAGCTGGAAATTTGTTTTCTTATAAATAAGCACATTTTCTTATGTAGGAAATAAAAAAAAATTGGTTTTGAAGTTGTTCGACTTTGTAAAATATTTAAAATATAAAATACAGTGACACGATATACATTTTTTAACAATGAAACCTTTGTTATAAATACGAGGTAAACTTGATGTGATATTATAAAATTATAAAAATCTGCCAATAGAATTCTGGTGCATGGCTGGAAATACGTTTACTTATAAATCAGCACTTTTCCTTATATAGGAATTAAAAAAAAAATTCGGTTTTTAAGTTGTTCGACTTTGTAAAATACTTAAAATATAAAATGCAGTGAAACGAAATGCATTTTTCAACAATGAAACCTTTGTTATAAATTCGAGTTAAAGAATATACGACACTATAAAATTAGCAATATCTTCGAATAGAATTCTGGTGCACGGCTGGGATTTGGTTTTCTTATAAATCAGCACATTTTCTTATGTAGGAAGTAAAAAAAATTAGGTTTTGAAGTTGTTCGACTTTGTAAAATATATAAAATTAAAATACAGTCAAACGATATACATTTTTCAACAATGAAACCTTTGTTATTAATACGAACTAAAGAAGATACGACACTATAAAATTAGCAATATCTTCGAATAGAATTCTGGAGCACGACTGTGATTTGGTTTTCTTATAAATCAACACACTTTGTTATATAGGAAGTAAAAAAAATTCGGTTTTGACGTTGTTCGACTTTGTAAAATATTTAAAATATAAAATACAGTGAAACGATCTACTCTGTTCTAACAATGAAAGCTTTGTTTTAAATACGATGTAAAGAAGATCTGATATTATAAAAGTAGAAATATCTTCGAAAATAATTCTGGTGCACGGCTGGAAATTCGTTTACTTATAAATCAGCATGTTTTCTTATGAAGGAAGTAAAAAAAAATCGCTTTTGAACTTGTTCGTCTTTCTAAAATATTTAAAACATAAAATACAGTGAAACGATATACTCTGTTTCAACAATGAAAGCTTTGTTATAATTAAGTGGTAAAGGAGATGTTGATATTATAAAATTTGCAATATCTTCGAATAGAATTCTGGTGCACGGCTGGAAATTCGTTTACTTATAAATCAGCGTATTGTCTTATGTAGGAAGTAAAAAAAATTCGGTTTTGAAGTTGTTCGCCTTTGTAAAATATTTAAAATATAAAATACAGTGAAACGATATACATTTTTCAACAATGAAACCTTTGTTATAAATACGAGGTAAACTTGATGTGATATTATAAAATTATAAAAATCTGAAAATAGAATTCTGGTGCACGGCTGGAAATACGTTTATTTATAAATCAGCACTTTTCCTTATATAGGAATTAAAAAAAATTCGGTTTTGAAGTTGTTCGACTTTGTAAAATATTTAAAATATAAAATACATTGAAACGATCTATTCTGTTTCAACAATGAAATCTTTGTTATAATTAAGAGGTAAAGGAGATGTGATATTATAAAATTAGCAGTATCTTCAAATAGAATTCTGGTGCACGACTGGAAATTTGTTTTCTTATAAATCAGCACATATTCTTATGTAGGAAGTAAAAAAAAATAAGTTTTGAAGTTGTTCGACTTTGTAAAATATTTAAAATTAAAATACAGTCAAACGATATACATTTTTCAACAATGAAACCTTTGTTATAAATACGAGGTAAAATGGATGTGATATTATAAAATCAGCAATATCTTCGAATAGAATTCTGGTGCTCGGCAGGAAATTGGTTTTCTTATAAATCAGCACATTTTCTTATGTAGTAAGTAAATAAAATTCGGTTTTGAAGTTGTTCGCCTTTGTAGAATATTTAAAATTAAAACACAGTGAAACGATATACATTTTTCAACAATGAAACCTTTGTTATAAATACAAGGTAAAATGGATGTGATATTATAAAATTAGCAATATCTTCAAATAGAATTCTGGTGCACGGCTGGAAATTGGTTTTCTTATAAATCAGCACATTTACTTATGTAGGAAGTAAAAAAAAATCGGTTTTGAAGTTTTCGCCTTTGTAAAATATTTAAAACGTAAAATACATTGAAACGATCTACTCTATTTCAACAATGAAAGCTTTGTTATAATTAAGAGGTAAAGGAGATGTGATATTATAAAATTTGCAATATCTTCGAATAGAATTCTGGTACATGGCTGGAAATTTGTTTTCTTATAAATCAGCATATTTTCTTATGTAGGAAGTAAAAAAAATTCAGTTTTGAAGTTGTTCGCCTTTATAAAATATTTAAAATATAAAATACAGTGCAACGATATACTCTGTTTCAACAATGAAAGCTTTGTTATAATTAAGTGGTATAGGATATGTGATATTATAAAATTTGCAATATCTTCGAATAGAATTCTGGTGTACGGCTGGAAATTCGTTTACTTATAAATCAGAGCACGTTTTCTTATGTCGGAAGTAAAAAAAAAAATCGCTTTTGAACTTGTTCGTCGTTGTAAAATATTTAAAACATAAAATATAGTGAAACGATATACTCTGTTTCAACAATAAAAGCTTTGTTATAAATACGAGGTAAAGTGGATGTGATATTATAAAATTATCAATATCTTCGAATAGAATTCTGGTGTACGGCTGGAAATTCGTTTACTTATAAATCAGCCCATTTTCTTATGTAGGAAGTAAAAAAAAATCGGTTTTGATGTTGTTCGACTTTGTAAAATATTTAAAATAAAAAATACAGAGAAACGATCTACTCTGTTCTAACAATGAAACCTTTGTTATAAATACGATGTAAAGACGATCTGATATTATAAAATTAGAAATATCTTCGAATAGAAATATGGTGCACGGCTGGAAATTGGTTTTCTTATAAATCAGCACATTTTCTTATGTAGGAAGTAAAAAAATTCTGTTTTGAAGTTGTTCGCCTTTGTGAAAAATTTAAAATATAAAATACATTGAAACGATCTACTCTGTTTCAACAATGAAAGCTTTGTTATAATTAAGAGGTAAAAGAGATGTTATAATATAAAATTATAAAAATCTGCCAATAGAATTCTGGTGCATGGCTGGAAATTTGCTTTCTTATAAATAAGCACATTTTCTTATGTAGGAAGTAAAAAAAAAATCGGTTTTGAAGTTGTTCGCCTTTGTAAAATATTTAAAACATAAAATACATTGAAACGATCTACTCTGTTTCAACAATGAAAGCTTTGTTATAATTAAGAGGTAAAAAAGATGTTATAATATAAAATTTGCAATTTCTTCGAATAGAATTCTGGTGTACGGCTGGAAATTCGTTTACTGGTAAATCAGCATATTTTCTTATGTAGGATGTAAAAAAAAATTCGGTTTTGAAGTTGTACGACTTTGTGAAAAATTTAAAATATAAAATACAGAGAAACGACATGCATTTTTCAACAATGAAACCTTTGTTATTGATACAAGTTAAAGAAGATCTGATATTATAAAATTAGCGATATCTTCGAATAGATTTCTGGTACACAGCTGGAAATTTGTTTTCTTATAAATAAGCACATTTTCTTATGTAGGAAATAAAAAAAATTTGGTTTTGAAGTTGTTCGACTTTGTAAAATATTTAAAATATAAAATACAGTGACACGATATACATTTTTTAACAATGAAACCTTTGTTATAAATACGAGGTAAACTTGATGTGATATTATAAAATTATAAAAATCTGCCAATAGAATTCTGGTGCATGGCTGGAAATACGTTTACTTATAAATCAGCACTTTTCCTTATATAGGAATTAAAAAAAAATTCGGTTTTTAAGTTGTTCGACTTTGTAAAATACTTAAAATATAAAATGCAGTGAAACGAAATGCATTTTTCAACAATGAAACCTTTGTTATAAATTCGAGTTAAAGAATATACGACACTATAAAATTAGCAATATCTTCGAATAGAATTCTGGTGCACGGCTGAGATTTGGTTTTCTTATAAATCAGCACATTTTCTTATGTAGGAAGTAAAAAAAAATAGGTTTTGAAGTTGTTCGACTTTGTAAAATATATAAAATTAAAATACAGTCAAACGATATACATTTTTCAACAATGAAACCTTTGTTATTAATACGAACTAAAGAAGATACGACACTATAAAATTAGCAATATCTTCGAATAGAATTCTGGAGCACGGCTGTGATTTGGTTTTCTTATAAATCAACACACTTTGTTATATAGGAAGTAAAAAAAAATTCGGTTTTGACGTTGTTCGACTTTGTAAAATATTTAAAATATAAAATACAGTGAAACGATCTACTCTGTTCTAACAATGAAAGCTTTGTTTTAAATACGATGTAAAGAAGATCTGATATTATAAAAGTAGAAATATCTTCGAAAATAATTCTGGTGCACGGCTGGAAATTCGTTTACTTATAAATCAGCATGTTTTCTTATGAAGGAAGTAAAAAAAAATCGCTTTTGAACTTGTTCGCCTTTCTAAAATATTTAAAACATAAAATACAGTGAAACGATATACTCTGTTTCAACAATGAAAGCTTTGTTATAATTAAGTGGTAAAGGAGATGTTGATATTATAAAATTTGCAATATCTTCGAATAGAATTCTGGTGCACGGCTGGAAATTCGTTTACTTATAAATCAGCGTATTGTCTTATGTAGGAAGTAAAAAAAATTCGGTTTTGAAGTTGTTCGCCTTTGTAAAATATTTAAAATATAAAATACAGTGAAACGATATACATTTTTCAACAATGAAACCTTTGTTATAAATACGAGGTAAACTTGATGTGATATTATAAAATTATAAAAATCTGAAAATAGAATTCTGGTGCACGGCTGGAAATACGTTTATTTATAAATCAGCACTTTTCCTTATATAGGAATTAAAAAAAAATCGGTTTTGAAGTTGTTCGACTTTGTAAAATATTTAAAATATAAAATACATTGAAACGATCTATTCTGTTTCAACAATGAAATCTTTGTTATAATTAAGAGGTAAAGGAGATGTGATTTTATAAAATTAGCAGTATCTTCAAATAGAATTCTGGTGCACGACTGGAAATTTGTTTTCTTATAAATCAGCACATATTCTTATGTAGGAAGTAAAAAAAAATAAGTTTTGAAGTTGTTCGACTTTGTAAAATATTTAAAATTAAAATACAGTCAAACGATATACATTTTTCAACAATGAAACCTTTGTTATAAATACGAGGTAAAATGGATGTGATATTATAAAATCAGCAATATCTTCGAATAGAATTCTGGTGCTCGGCTGGAAATTGGTTTTCTTATAAATCAGCACATTTTCTTATGTAGTAAGTAAATAAAATTCGGTTTTGAAGTTGTTCGCCTTTGTAGAATATTTAAAATTAAAACACAGTGAAACGATATACATTTTTCAACAATGAAACCTTTGTTATAAATACAAGGTAAAATGGATGTGATATTATAAAATTAGCAATATCTTCAAATAGAATTCTGGTGCACGGCTGGAAATTGGTTTTCTTATAAATCAGCACATTTACTTATGTAGGAAGTAAAAAAAAATCGGTTTTGAAGTTTTCGCCTTTGTAAAATATTTAAAACGTAAAATACATTGAAACGATCTACTCTATTTCAACAATGAAAGCTTTGTTATAATTAAGAGGTAAAGGAGATGTGATATTATAAAATTTGCAATATCTTCGAATAGAATTCTGGTACATGGCTGGAAATTTGTTTTCTTATAAATCAGCATATTTTCTTATGTAGGAAGTAAAAAAAATTCGGTTTTGAAGTTGTTCGCCTTTATAAAATATTTAAAATATAAAATACAGTGCAACGATATACTCTGTTTCAACAATGAAAGCTTTGTTATAATTAAGTGGTATAGGATATGTGATATTATAAAATTTGCAATATCTTCGAATAGAATTCTGGTGCACGGCTGGAAATTCGTTTACTTATAAATCAGAGCACGTTTTCTTATGTCGGAAGTAAAAAAAAAAATCGCTTTTGAACTTGTTCGTCGTTGTAAAATATTTAAAACATAAAATATAGTGAAACGATATACTCTGTTTCAACAATAAAAGCTTTGTTATAAATACGAGGTAAAGTGGATGTGATATTATAAAATTATCAATATCTTCGAATAGAATTCGGGTGTACGGCTGGAAATTCGTTTACTTATAAATCAGCACATTTTCTTATGTAGGAAGTAAAAAAAAATCGGTTTTGATGTTGTTCGACTTTGTAAAATATTTAAAATAAAAAATACAGAGAAACGATCTACTCTGTTCTAACAATGAAACCTTTGTTATAAATACAATGTAAAGACGATCTGATATTATAAAATTAGAAATATCTTCGAATAGAAATATGGTGCACGGCTGGAAATTGGTTTTCTTATAAATCAGAACATTTTCTTATGTAGGAAGTAAAAAAATTCTGTTTTGAAGTTGTTCGCCTTTGTGAAAAATTTAAAATATAAAATACATTGAAACGATCTACTCTGTTTCAACAATGAAAGCTTTGTTATAATTAAGAGGTAAAAGAGATGTTATAATATAAAATTATAAAAATCTGCCAATAGAATTCTGGTGCATGGCTGGAAATTTGCTTTCTTATAAATAAGCACATTTTCTTATGTAGGAAGTAAAAAAAAAATCGGTTTTGAAGTTGTTCGCCTTTGTAAAATATTTAAAACATAAAATACATTGAAACGATCTACTCTGTTTCAACAATGAAAGCTTTGTTATAATTAAGAGGTAAAAAAGATGTTATAATATAAAATTTGCAATTTCTTCGAATAGAATTCTGGTACACGGCTGGAAATTTGTTTTCTTATAAATCAGCACATGGAAGTAAAAAAAAATCGGTTTTGAAGGTGTTCGACTTTGTAAAATATTTAAAATATAAAACACAGTGAAACGATATGCATTTTTCACCAATGAAACCTTTTTTATTAGTACGAGTTAAAGAAGATCTGATATTATAAAAGTAGCAATATCTTCGAAAATAATTCTGGTGCACGGCTGGAAATTCGTTTACTTATAAATCAGCACATTTTCTTATGTACGAAGTAAAAAAAAAAATCGGTTTTGAAGTTGTTCGACATTGTAAAATAATTAAAATATAAAAGGCAGTGAAACGATATACATTTTTCAACAATGAAACCTTTGTTATAAATACGAGGTAAAGTGGATGTGATATTATAAAATTATCAATATCTTCGAATAGAATTCTGGTGTACGGCTGGAAATTCGTTTACTTATAAATCAGCCCATTTTCTTATGTAGGAAGTAAAAAAAAATCGGTTTTGATGTTGTTCGACTTTGTAAAATATTTAAAATATAAAATACAGTGAAACGATCTACTCTGTTCTAACAATGAAACCTTTGTTATTGATACAAGTTAAAGAAGATCTGATATTATAAAATTAGAAATATCTTCGCATAGAATTATGGTGCACGGCTGGAAATTGGTTTTCTTATAAATCAGCACATTTTCTTATGTAGGAAGTAAAAAAAATTCTGTTTTGAAGTTGTTCTCCTTTGTGAAAAATTTAAAATCAAGCAGGGCGGTCGCTCTGCCAAGCCAAGCTTTAAAAAAAACGCCACACAAACAACGCCAAGAACTGGAATAAAAACCGCTACTGCTTACTTACAGAAAGCAAGTTCGCAATGTTAAATCGACAAAACATGCCAGATTAAAATATCAGATATCACATAAACCAAGCGTCGCAGAAAAAAAAAAAACGAAAACTAGAAGAATCTAAGGAAGAATTTCTTCAATTTAAAACCAAACTCATCTTCATAAGTGATTTATAAACAGAGATATAGATTTTTTAAAAAAACGTCGAGTTACTTAAAATGATCACTTTTTTCTTCGTCAAACTTTTTTTTTCAAACAACCTACAGGCCTGAATATTGGCTAGAATAAAAAAAGGATTGCATTTTTGGACAAGTAATTACGTAATCTATGTGCTTTTATAAAATCCAGTGTAAAAAAAAATTATTTTCTATCCTTAATTAGCAAAAAACTGTTAATTAATTTGGCGATTAAAAAATTATGCCAAAACAGAGATAAAACCCACCAACGACCATGTACCATCTGTATTATAATAGCACTAGCACAAATCAGTTACAGGTTATAACCACATCAAATAGTCAGCCATTTTCTTCTAAACATACTTAAAAAAAATAAAACTTCATAATTATAAGAACACACATTTTATCAGACAATTAAATATGATTGCAAACTGTGGCAGATGACTGTTTCCAACATGAATAAGTATGAGAAATTGCCGCACAAGAATATCGGTCTGGCTAGCTCAGTCGCAGCGCGTCAGTATGGCACGCACAAGGTCCCAGGTTCGAGTCCCGGCCCAGGTCAATTTTTCACTTATGTTTGTTTAGTGTAATTAATTGTCTGATAAAATGCGTGTTCATAATATTGTAAAATAAAGTAATCAGACGTACTGTTTATGCTTTAAAAATATTTTAAATATATAATTTACGTTTTCAGAAATATCTTTAAAAATAAATTAGTTTTTGAGGGAAGATGTACCTTCTAAAATGTATACATTAAGAGTTATCGGCATTTAAAATTTCTTTCCAAATGTAAACAAAATTTTTGAAGTGAATTAAATGTGATTCATTTATTTCTAAAAACACGGTAAAGGACAGGCATTTCGTTCGCAGGAATACCTTTCACGCCATTTTCCTAAAAATTAATGAAATCCAGTTGTTAAATTATTTTTGTTTTAGAAGTGAAGTTTCCATTTAAATTTGTTGTAACAGTACAATGTTTAATTGAATAAAATAATGTAAATCTAAGAAATTGCTAAGAAATTCCAAACATACACAGGAGAACGCAAAAAATAAATAAATAAATAAATAAACAATAAATAAACAGATAAATAAATAAAAATCAGCTTTCAGAAATTCTAAAAATTGTTCGTATATCTTAATTACAAGCTAAAGGAGGGTTTATTTCTATATTATTCTATATATAATAGTAATTTCAGCAAATATATTAAATTCCAATGCGATCTGTTTTAAACTTTAAAATAGTTTATAACACATGATAAAATAATTATAAACAGGGGTCGATCCAGGGAAAATTTGGGGCCTATTTAGGACCCCTTCACAAAAATCTATTTGATAAAATTGGCCCTTTCACAAAATCAATTTGATAAAATGGGCCTCCTCACAAAAATCAATTTGATATAATGGAGCCCTTCACAAAAATCAGTATGATAAAATGTACCCCTTCACAAAATTCTATTCCATAAAAACTTATATTTATTATTTATTTTTTATTTTGTGATGTTTTAAAATATATAATTTGTAAACAAACAAGTTCACCAGAGAGGAAAACTACAGCGAAAGGATTTAAAAAAGTTTTTGTTTATATATACCTGGTTTGAATTTGATTAACTGGATTTCAACTTTCGTTACAAAATGTTATTTTTCACAAAAATATAATAAATTTCACAAAAATAACCTTTACTTTTCACAAAATGGGCCCCAAGAAAAAAAAAACCTGTATCGACCCCTGAAAAAAGAATGGCGCGTCACATTTCGGGGAGGGGATGGGGAGGGGAGTGAACAAAATTAGGAAGTATAATAAGTCTATCTGTTTGAAACTTTACGATATTTTATAACACATAACATAAATTTAAAAATAAAGCCGCGTCGATAATTATAGGGAGGGGCGGAGTACGAAGTAAAAAAAATTCGGTTTTGAAGTTGTTTGACTTTGTAAAATATTTAAAATATAAAACACAGTGAAACGATATACATTTTTCAACAATGAAACCTTTGTTATAAATACGAGGTAAAATGGATGTGATATTATAAAATTAGCAATATCTTCGAATAGAATTCTGGTGCACGGCTGGAAATTGGTTTCATATAAATCAGCACATTTTCTTATGTAGGAAGAAAAAAAAATTCGGTTTTGAAGTTGTTCGATTTTGTAAAATATTTAAAACATAAAATAAATTGAAACGATCTTATAGCTTTGTTATAGCTATGAAAGCTTTGTTATAATTAAGAGGTAAAGGAGATGTGATATTATAAAATTTGCAATATCTTCGAATAGAATTCTGGTACATGGCTGGAAATTTGTTTTCTTATAAATCAGCATATTTTCTTATGTAGGAAGTAAAAAAAATTCGGTTTTGAAGTTGTTCGCCTTTATAAAATATTTAAAATATAAAATACAGTGCAACGATATACTCTGTTTCAACAATGAAAGCTTTGTTATAATTAAGTGGTATAAGATATGTGATATTATAAAATTTGCAATATCTTCGAATAGAATTCTGGTGCACGGCTGGAAATTCGTTTACTAATAAATCAGCACATTTTCTTATGTAGGAAGTAAAAAAAATTCGATTTTCATGTTGTTCGACTTTGTAAAATATTTAAAATATAAAATGCAGTGAAACGATCTACTCTGTTATAACAATGAAACCCTTGTTATAAATACGATGTAAAGAAGATCTGATATTATAAAATTAGAAATATCTTCGAATAGAATTATGGTGCACGGCTGGAAATTGGTTTTCTTATAAATCAGCGCATTTTCTTATGTAGGAAGTAAAAAAAATTCGATTTTCATGTTGTTCGACTTTGTAAAATATTTAAAATATAAAATACAGTGAAACGATATACATTTTTCAACAATGAAACCTTTGTTATAAACACGAGGTAAACTTGATGTGATATTATAAAATTATAAAAATCTGAAAATAGAATTCTGGTGCACGGCTGGAAATTCGTTTACTAATAAATCAGCACATTTTCTTATGTAGGAAGTAAAAAAAAATCGGTTTTGATGTTGTTCGATTTTGTAAAAGATTTAAAATATAAAATGCAGTGAAACGATCTACTCTGTTATAACAATGAAACCCTTGTTATAAATACGATGTAAAGAAGATCTGATATTATAAAATTAGAAATATCTTCGAATAGAATTATGCTGCACGGCTGGAAATTGGTTTTCTTATAAATCAGCGCATTTTCTTATGTAGGAAGTAAAAAAAATTCGATTTTCATGTTGTTCGACTTTGTAAAATATTTAAAATATAAAATACAGTGAAACGATATACATTTTTCAACAATGAAACCTTTGTTATAAATACGAGGTAAACTTGATGTGATATTATAAAATTATAAAAATCTGAAAATAGAATTCTGGTGCACGGCTGGAAATACGTTTATTTATAAATCAGCACTTTTACTTATATAGGAATTTAAAAAAATTCGGTTTTGAAGTTGTTCGACTTTGTAAAATATTTAAAATATAAAATACATTGAAACGATCTATTCTGTTTCAACAATGAAATCTTTGTTATAATTAAGAGGTAAAGGACATGTGATATTATAAAATTAGCAGTATCTTCAAATAAAATTCTGGTGCACGGCTGGAAATTTGTTTTCTTATAAACCAGCACATTTTCTTATGTAGGAAGTAAAAAAAAATAAGTTTTGAAGTTGTTCGACTTTGTAAAATATTTAAAATTAAAATACAGTCAAACGATATACATTTTTCAACAATGAAACCTTTGTTATAAATACGAGGTAAAATGGATGTGATATTATAAAATCAGCAATATCTTCGAATAGAATTCTGGTGCACGGCTGGAAATTGGTTTTCTTATAAATGAGCACATTTTCTTATGTAGTAAGTAAATAAAATTCGGTTTTGAAGTTGTTCGCCTTTGTAAAATATTTAAAATTAAAACACAGTGAAACGATATACATTTTTTAACAATGAAACCTTTGTTATAAATACAAGGTAAAATGGATGTGATATTATAAAATTTGCAATATCTTCGAATAGAATTCTGGTACATGGCTGGAAATTTGTTTTCTTATAAATCAGCATATTTTCTTATGTAGGAAGTAAAAAAAATTCGGTTTTGAAGTTGTTCGCCTTTATAAAATATTTAAAATATAAAATACAGTGCAACGATATACTCTGTTTCAACAATGAAAGCTTTGTTATAATTAAGTGGTATAGGATATGTGATATTATAAAATTTGCAATATCTTCGAATAGAATTCTGGTGCACGGCTGGAAATTCGTTTACTTATAAATCAGAGCACGTTTTCTTATGTCGGAAGTAAAAAAAAAAATCGCTTTTGAACTTGTTCGTCGTTGTAAAATATTTAAAACATAAAATATAGTGAAACGATATACTCTGTTTCAACAATAAAAGCTTTGTTATAAATACGAGGTAAAGTGGATGTGATATTATAAAATTATCAATATCTTCGAATAGAATTCGGGTGTACGGCTGGAAATTCGTTTACTTATAAATCAGCACATTTTCTTATGTAGGAAGTAAAAAAAAATCGGTTTTGATGTTGTTCGACTTTGTAAAATATTTAAAATAAAAAATACAGAGAAACGATCTACTCTGTTCTAACAATGAAACCTTTGTTATAAATACGATGTAAAGACGATCTGATATTATAAAATTAGAAATATCTTCGAATAGAAATATGGTGCACGGCTGGAAATTGGTTTTCTTATAAATCAGAACATTTTCTTATGTAGGAAGTAAAAAAATTCTGTTTTGAAGTTGTTCGCCTTTGTGAAAAATTTAAAATATAAAATACATTGAAACGATCTACTCTGTTTCAACAATGAAAGCTTTGTTATAATTAAGAGGTAAAAGAGATGTTATAATATAAAATTATAAAAATCTGCCAATAGAATTCTGGTGCATGGCTGGAAATTTGCTTTCTTATAAATAAGCACATTTTCTTATGTAGGAAGTAAAAAAAAAATCGGTTTTGAAGTTGTTCGCCTTTGTAAAATATTTAAAACATAAAATACATTGAAACGATCTACTCTGTTTCAACAATGAAAGCTTTGTTATAATTAAGAGATAAAAAAGATGTTATAATATAAAATTTGCAATTTCTTCGAATAGAATTCTGGTACACGGCTGGAAATTTGTTTTCTTATAAATCAGCACATGGAAGTAAAAAAAAAATCGGTTTTGAAGGTGTTCGACTTTGTAAAATATTTAAAATATAAAACACAGTGAAACGATATGCATTTTTCAACAATGAAACCTTTTTTATTAGTACGAGTTAAAGAAGATCTGATATTATAAAAGTAGCAATATCTTCGAAAATAATTCTGGTGCACGGCTGGAAATTCGTTTACTTATAAATCAGCACATTTTCTTATGTACGAAGTAAAAAAAAAAATCGGTTTTGAAGTTGTTCGACATTGTAAAATAATTAAAATATAAAATACATTGAAACGATCTACTCTGTTTCAACAATGAAAGCTTTGTTATAATTAAGAGGTAAAAAAGATGTTATAATATAAAATTTGCAATTTCTTCGAATAGAATTCTGGTGTACGGCTGGAAATTCGTTTACTTGTAAATCAGCACATTTTCTTATGTAGGATGTAAAAAAAAATTCGGTTTTGAAGTTGTACGACTTTGTGAAAAATTTAAAATATAAAATACAGAGAAACGACATGCATTTTTCAACAATGAAACCTTTGTTATTGATACAAGTTAAAGAAGATCTGATATTATAAAATTAGCGATATCTTCGAATAGATTTCTGGTACACAGCTGGAAATTTGTTTTCTTATAAATAAGCACATTTTCTTATGTAGGAAATAAAAAAAATTTGGTTTTGAAGTTGTTCGACTTTGTAAAATATTTAAAATATAAAATACAGTGACACGATATACATTTTTTAACAATGAAACCTTTGTTATAAATACGAGGTAAACTTGATGTGATATTATAAAATTATAAAAATCTGCCAATAGAATTCTGGTGCATGGCTGGAAATACGTTTACTTATAAATCAGCACTTTTCCTTATATAGGAATTAAAAAAAAATTCGGTTTTTAAGTTGTTCGACTTTGTAAAATACTTAAAATATAAAATGCAGTGAAACGAAATGCATTTTTCAACAATGAAACCTTTGTTATAAATTCGAGTTAAAGAATATACGACACTATAAAATTAGCAATATCTTCGAATAGAATTCTGGTGCACGGCTGAGATTTGGTTTTCTTATAAATCAGCACATTTTCTTATGTAGGAAGTAAAAAAAAATAGGTTTTGAAGTTGTTCGACTTTGTAAAATATATAAAATTAAAATACAGTCAAACGATATACATTTTTCAACAATGAAACCTTTGTTATTAATACGAACTAAAGAAGATACGACACTATAAAATTAGCAATATCTTCGAATAGAATTCTGGAGCACGGCTGTGATTTGGTTTTCTTATAAATCAACACACTTTGTTATATAGGAAGTAAAAAAAAATTCGGTTTTGACGTTGTTCGACTTTGTAAAATATTTAAAATATAAAATACAGTGAAACGATCTACTCTGTTCTAACAATGAAAGCTTTGTTTTAAATACGATGTAAAGAAGATCTGATATTATAAAAGTAGAAATATCTTCGAAAATAATTCTGGTGCACGGCTGGAAATTCGTTTACTTATAAATCAGCATGTTTTCTTATGAAGGAAGTAAAAAAAAATCGCTTTTGAACTTGTTCGCCTTTCTAAAATATTTAAAACATAAAATACAGTGAAACGATATACTCTGTTTCAACAATGAAAGCTTTGTTATAATTAAGTGGTAAAGGAGATGCTGATATTATAAAATTTGCAATATCTTCGAATAGAATTCTGGTGCACGGCTGGAAATTCGTTTACTTATAAATCAGCGTATTGTCTTATGTAGGAAGTAAAAAAAATTCGGTTTTGAAGTTGTTCGCCTTTGTAAAATATTTAAAATATAAAATACAGTGAAACGATATACATTTTTCAACAATGAAACCTTTGTTATAAATACGAGGTAAACTTGATGTGATATTATAAAATTATAAAAATCTGAAAATAGAATTCTGGTGCACGGCTGGAAATACGTTTATTTATAAATCAGCACTTTTCCTTATATAGGAATTAAAAAAAAAATCGGTTTTGAAGTTGTTCGACTTTGTAAAATATTTAAAATATAAAATACATTGAAACGATCTATTCTGTTTCAACAATGAAATCTTTGTTATAATTAAGAGGTAAAGGAGATGTGATATTATAAAATTAGCAGTATCTTCAAATAGAATTCTGGTGCACGACTGGAAATTTGTTTTCTTATAAATCAGCACATATTCTTATGTAGGAAGTAAAAAAAAATAAGTTTTGAAGTTGTTCGACTTTGTAAAATATTTAAAATTAAAATACAGTCAAACGATATACATTTTTCAACAATGAAACCTTTGTTATAAATACGAGGTAAAATGGATGTGATATTATAAAATCAGCAATATCTTCGAATAGAATTCTGGTGCTCGGCTGGAAATTGGTTTTCTTATAAATCAGCACATTTTCTTATGTAGTAAGTAAATAAAATTCGGTTTTGAAGTTGTTCGCCTTTGTAGAATATTTAAAATTAAAACACAGTGAAACGATATACATTTTTCAACAATGAAACCTTTGTTATAAATACAAGGTAAAATGGATGTGATATTATAAAATTAGCAATATCTTCAAATAGAATTCTGGTGCACGGCTGGAAATTGGTTTTCTTATAAATCAGCACATTTACTTATGTAGGAAGTAAAAAAAAATCGGTTTTGAAGTTTTCGCCTTTGTAAAATATTTAAAACGTAAAATACATTGAAACGATCTACTCTATTTCAACAATGAAAGCTTTGTTATAATTAAGAGGTAAAGGAGATGTGATATTATAAAATTTGCAATATCTTCGAATAGAATTCTGGTACATGGCTGGAAATTTGTTTTCTTATAAATCAGCATATTTTCTTATGTAGGAAGTAAAAAAAATTCGGTTTTGAAGTTGTTCGCCTTTATAAAATATTTAAAATATAAAATACAGTGCAACGATATACTCTGTTTCAACAATGAAAGCTTTGTTATAATTAAGTGGTATAGGATATGTGATATTATAAAATTTGCAATATCTTCGAATAGAATTCTGGTGCACGGCTGGAAATTCGTTTACTTATAAATCAGAGCACGTTTTCTTATGTCGGAAGTAAAAAAAAAAATCGCTTTTGAACTTGTTCGTCGTTGTAAAATATTTAAAACATAAAATATAGTGAAACGATATACTCTGTTTCAACAATAAAAGCTTTGTTATAAATACGAGGTAAAGTGGATGTGATATTATAAAATTATCAATATCTTCGAATAGAATTCGGGTGTACGGCTGGAAATTCGTTTACTTATAAATCAGCACATTTTCTTATGTAGGAAGTAAAAAAAAATCGGTTTTGATGTTGTTCGACTTTGTAAAATATTTAAAATAAAAAATACAGAGAAACGATCTACTCTGTTCTAACAATGAAACCTTTGTTATAAATACAATGTAAAGACGATCTGATATTATAAAATTAGAAATATCTTCGAATAGAAATATGGTGCACGGCTGGAAATTGGTTTTCTTATAAATCAGCACATTTTCTTATGTAGGAAGTAAAAAAATTCTGTTTTGAAGTTGTTCGCCTTTGTGAAAAATTTAAAATATAAAATACATTGAAACGATCTACTCTGTTTCAACAATGAAAGCTTTGTTATAATTAAGAGGTAAAAGAGATGTTATAATATAAAATTATAAAAATCTGCCAATAGAATTCTGGTGCATGGCTGGAAATTTGCTTTCTTATAAATAAGCACATTTTCTTATGTAGGAAGTAAAAAAAAAATCGGTTTTGAAGTTGTTCGCCTTTGTAAAATATTTAAAACATAAAATACATTGAAACGATCTACTCTGTTTCAACAATGAAAGCTTTGTTATAATTAAGAGGTAAAAAAGATGTTATAATATAAAATTTGCAATTTCTTCGAATAGAATTCTGGTACACGGCTGGAAATTTGTTTTCTTATAAATCAGCACATGGAAGTAAAAAAAAATCGGTTTTGAAGGTGTTCGACTTTGTAAAATATTTAAAATATAAAACACAGTGAAACGATATGCATTTTTCACCAATGAAACCTTTTTTATTAGTACGAGTTAAAGAAGATCTGATATTATAAAAGTAGCAATATCTTCGAAAATAATTCTGGTGCACGGCTGGAAATTCGTTTACTTATAAATCAGCACATTTTCTTATGTACGAAGTAAAAAAAAAAATCGGTTTTGAAGTTGTTCGACATTGTAAAATAATTAAAATATAAAAGGCAGTGAAACGATATACATTTTTCAACAATGAAACCTTTGTTATAAATACGAGGTAAAGTGGATGTGATATTATAAAATTATCAATATCTTCGAATAGAATTCTGGTGTACGGCTGGAAATTCGTTTACTTATAAATCAGCCCATTTTCTTATGTAGGAAGTAAAAAAAAATCGGTTTTGATGTTGTTCGACTTTGTAAAATATTTAAAATATAAAATACAGTGAAACGATCTACTCTGTTCTAACAATGAATCCTTTGTTATAAATACGATGTAAAGAAGATCTGATATTATAAAATTAGAAATATCTTCGCATAGAATTATGGTGCACGGCTGGAAATTGGTTTTCTTATAAATCAGCACATTTTCTTATGTAGGAAGTAAAAAAAATTCTGTTTTGAAGTTGTTCTCCTTTGTGAAAAATTTAAAATCAAGCAGGGCGGTCGCTCTGCCAAGCCAAGCTTTAAAAAAAACGCCACACAAACAACGCCAAGAACTGGAATAAAAACCGCTACTGCTTACTTACAGAAAGCAAGTTCGCAATGTTAAATCGACAAAACATGCCAGATTAAAATATCAGATATCACATAAACCAAGCGTCGCAGAAAAAAAAAAAACGAAAACTAGAAGAATCTAAGGAAGAATTTCTTCAATTTAAAACCAAACTCATCTTCATAAGTGATTTATAAACAGAGATATAGATTTTTTAAAAAAACGTCGAGTTACTTAAAATGATCACTTTTTTCTTCGTCAAACTTTTTTTTTCAAACAACCTACAGGCCTGAATATTGGCTAGAATAAAAAAAGGATTGCATTTTTGGACAAGTAATTACGTAATCTATGTGCTTTTATAAAATCCAGTGTAAAAAAAAATTATTTTCTATCCTTAATTAGCAAAAAACTGTTAATTAATTTGGCGATTAAAAAATTATGCCAAAACAGAGATAAAACCCACCAACGACCATGTACCATCTGTATTATAATAGCACTAGCACAAATCAGTTACAGGTTATAACCACATCAAATAGTCAGCCATTTTCTTCTAAACATACTTAAAAAAAATAAAACTTCATAATTATAAGAACACACATTTTATCAGACAATTAAATATGATTGCAAACTGTGGCAGATGACTGTTTCCAACATGAATAAGTATGAGAAATTGCCGCACAAGAATATCGGTCTGGCTAGCTCAGTCGCAGCGCGTCAGTATGGCACGCACAAGGTCCCAGGTTCGAGTCCCGGCCCAGGTCAATTTTTCACTTATGTTTGTTTAGTGTAATTAATTGTCTGATAAAATGCGTGTTCATAATATTGTAAAATAAAGTAATCAGACGTACTGTTTATGCTTTAAAAATATTTTAAATATATAATTTACGTTTTCAGAAATATCTTTAAAAATAAATTAGTTTTTGAGGGAAGATGTACCTTCTAAAATGTATACATTAAGAGTTATCGGCATTTAAAATTTCTTTCCAAATGTAAACAAAATTTTTGAAGTGAATTAAATGTGATTCATTTATTTCTAAAAACACGGTAAAGGACAGGCATTTCGTTCGCAGGAATACCTTTCACGCCATTTTCCTAAAAATTAATGAAATCCAGTTGTTAAATTATTTTTGTTTTAGAAGTGAAGTTTCCATTTAAATTTGTTGTAACAGTACAATGTTTAATTGAATAAAATAATGTAAATCTAAGAAATTGCTAAGAAATTCCAAACATACACAGGAGAACGCAAAAAATAAATAAATAAATAAATAAACAATAAATAAACAGATAAATAAATAAAAATCAGCTTTCAGAAATTCTAAAAATTGTTCGTATATCTTAATTACAAGCTAAAGGAGGGTTTATTTCTATATTATTCTATATATAATAGTAATTTCAGCAAATATATTAAATTCCAATGCGATCTGTTTTAAACTTTAAAATAGTTTATAACACATGATAAAATAATTATAAACAGGGGTCGATCCAGGGAAAATTTGGGGCCTATTTAGGACCCCTTCACAAAAATCTATTTGATAAAATTGGCCCTTTCACAAAATCAATTTGATAAAATGGGCCTCCTCACAAAAATCAATTTGATATAATGGAGCCCTTCACAAAAATCAGTATGATAAAATGTACCCCTTCACAAAATTCTATTCCATAAAAACTTATATTTATTATTTATTTTTTATTTTGTGATGTTTTAAAATATATAATTTGTAAACAAACAAGTTCACCAGAGAGGAAAACTACAGCGAAAGGATTTAAAAAAGTTTTTGTTTATATATACCTGGTTTGAATTTGATTAACTGGATTTCAACTTTCGTTACAAAATGTTATTTTTCACAAAAATATAATAAATTTCACAAAAATAACCTTTACTTTTCACAAAATGGGCCCCAAGAAAAAAAAAACCTGTATCGACCCCTGAAAAAAGAATGGCGCGTCACATTTCGGGGAGGTTATGGGGAGGGGAGTGAACAAAATTAGGAAGTATAATAAGTCTATCTGTTTGAAACTTTACGATATTTTATAACACATAACATAAATTTAAAAATAAAGCCGCGTCGATAATTATAGGGAGGGGCGGAGTACGAAGTAAAAAAAATTCGGTTTTGAAGTTGTTTGACTTTGTAAAATATTTAAAATATAAAACACAGTGAAACGATATACATTTTTCAACAATGAAACCTTTGTTATAAATACGAGGTAAAATGGATGTGATATTATAAAATTAGCAATATCTTCGAACAGAATTCTGGTGCACGGCTGGAAATTGGTTTCATATAAATCAGCACATTTTCTTATGTAGGAAGAAAAAAAAATTCGGTTTTGAAGTTGTTCGATTTTGTAAAATATTTAAAACATAAAATAAATTGAAACGATCTTATAGCTTTGTTATAGCTATGAAAGCTTTGTTATAATTAAGAGGTAAAGGAGATGTGATATTATAAAATTTGCAATATCTTCGAATAGAATTCTGGTACATGGCTGGAAATTTGTTTTCTTATAAATCAGCATATTTTCTTATGTAGGAAGTAAAAAAAATTCGGTTTTGAAGTTGTTCGCCTTTATAAAATATTTAAAATATAAAATACAGTGCAACGATATACTCTGTTTCAACAATGAAAGCTTTGTTATAATTAAGTGGTATAAGATATGTGATATTATAAAATTTGCAATATCTTCGAATAGAATTCTGGTGCACGGCTGGAAATTCGTTTACTAATAAATCAGCACATTTTCTTATGTAGGAAGTAAAAAAAATTCGATTTTCATGTTGTTCGACTTTGTAAAATATTTAAAATATAAAATGCAGTGAAACGATCTACTCTGTTATAACAATGAAACCCTTGTTATAAATACGATGTAAAGAAGATCTGATATTATAAAATTAGAAATATCTTCGAATAGAATTATGGTGCACGGCTGGAAATTGGTTTTCTTATAAATCAGCGCATTTTCTTATGTAGGAAGTAAAAAAAATTCGATTTTCATGTTGTTCGACTTTGTAAAATATTTAAAATATAAAATACAGTGAAACGATATACATTTTTCAACAATGAAACCTTTGTTATAAACACGAGGTAAACTTGATGTGATATTATAAAATTATAAAAATCTGAAAATAGAATTCTGGTGCACGGCTGGAAATTCGTTTACTAATAAATCAGCACATTTTCTTATGTAGGAAGTAAAAAAAAATCGGTTTTGATGTTGTTCGATTTTGTAAAAGATTTAAAATATAAAATGCAGTGAAACGATCTACTCTGTTATAACAATGAAACCCTTGTTATAAATACGATGTAAAGAAGATCTGATATTATAAAATTAGAAATATCTTCGAATAGAATTATGCTGCACGGCTGGAAATTGGTTTTCTTATAAATCAGCGCATTTTCTTATGTAGGAAGTAAAAAAAATTCGATTTTCATGTTGTTCGACTTTGTAAAATATTTAAAATATAAAATACAGTGAAACGATATACATTTTTCAACAATGAAACCTTTGTTATAAATACGAGGTAAACTTGATGTGATATTATAAAATTATAAAAATCTGAAAATAGAATTCTGGTGCACGGCTGGAAATACGTTTATTTATAAATCAGCACTTTTACTTATATAGGAATTTAAAAAAATTCGGTTTTGAAGTTGTTCGACTTTGTAAAATATTTAAAATATAAAATACATTGAAACGATCTATTCTGTTTCAACAATGAAATCTTTGTTATAATTAAGAGGTAAAGGACATGTGATATTATAAAATTAGCAGTATCTTCAAATAAAATTCTGGTGCACGGCTGGAAATTTGTTTTCTTATAAACCAGCACATTTTCTTATGTAGGAAGTAAAAAAAAATAAGTTTTGAAGTTGTTCGACTTTGTAAAATATTTAAAATTAAAATACAGTCAAACGATATACATTTTTCAACAATGAAACCTTTGTTATAAATACGAGGTAAAATGGATGTGATATTATAAAATCAGCAATATCTTCGAATAGAATTCTGGTGCACGGCTGGAAATTGGTTTTCTTATAAATGAGCACATTTTCTTATGTAGTAAGTAAATAAAATTCGGTTTTGAAGTTGTTCGCCTTTGTAAAATATTTAAAATTAAAACACAGTGAAACGATATACATTTTTTAACAATGAAACCTTTGTTATAAATACAAGGTAAAATGGATGTGATATTATAAAATTAGCAATATCTTCAAATAGAATTCTGGTGCACGGCTGGAAATTGGTTTTCTGATAAATCAGCACATTTACTTATGTAGGAAATAAAAAAAAATCGGTTTTGAAGTTGTTCGCCTTTGTAAAATATTTAAAACGTAAAATACATTGAAACGATCTACTCTGTTTCAACAATGAAAGCTTTGTTATAATTAAGAGGTAAAGGAGATGTGATATTATAAAATTAGCAGTATCTTCAAATAGAATACTGGTGCACGGCTGGAAATTGGTTTTCTTATAAATCAGCACATTTTCTTATTTAGGAAGTAAAAAAAAATCGATTTTGAAGTTGTTCGATTTTGTAAAATATTTAAAATATAAAATACAGTGAAACGATATACATTTTTCAACTATGAAACCTTTGTTATAAATACGAGGTAAAATGGATGTGATATTATAAAATTAGCAATATCTTCGAATAGAATTCTGGTGCACGGCTGAAAGTTGGTTTTCTTATAAATCAGCACATTTTCTTATGTAGGAAGTAAAAAAAATTCGGTTTTGAAGTTGTTCGCTTTTGTAAAATATTAAAACATAAAATACATTGAAACGATCTACTCTGTTTCAACAATGAAAGCTTTGTTATAATTAAGAGGTAAAGGAGATGTGATATTATAAAATTTGCAATATCTTCGAATAGAATTCTGGTACATGGCTGGAAATTTGTTTTCTTATAAATCAGCATATTTTCTTATGTAGGAAGTAAAAAAAAATTTGGTTTTGAAGTTGTTCCACTTCGTAAAATATTTAAAATATAAAATAGAGTAAAACGATATACATTTTTCAACAATGAAAACTTTGTTATTAAAACGAGTCAAAAAAGATACGGCACTATAAAATTAGCAATATCTGCGAATAGAAATCTGGTGCACGGCTGGGATTTGGTTTTCTTATAAATCAGCACATTTTCGTATGTAGGAAGTAAAAAAACTCCAATTTTAAAGTTGTTCGACTTTGAAAAATATTAAAAATATAAAATACAGTGAAACGATATACATTTTTCAACAATGAAACCTTTGTTATTAATACATGTTAAAGAAGATCTGATATTATAAAATTAGCAATATCTTCGAATAGATTTATGGTGCACAGCTGGAAATTCGTTTACTTGCAAATCAGCACGTTTTCTTATGTAGGAAGGAAAAAAAAATTCGGTTTTGAAGATGTTCGACTTTGTAAAATATTTAAAATATAAAAAAGAGTAAAACGATATACATTTTTCAACAATGAAACCTTTGTCATTAATACGAGTTAAAGAAGATACAACACTATAAAATTAGCAATATCTTCGAATAGAATTCTGGTGCACGGCTGGGATTTGGTTTTCGTATAAATCAGCACATTTTCTTATGTAGGAAGTAAAAAAAAATTCGGTTTTGAAGTTGTTCGCTTTTGCAAAATATTTAAAATATAAAATACAGTGAAACGAAATGCATTTTTCTACAATGAAATCTTTGTTATTAATACGAATTAAAAAAGATCTGATATTATAAAACTAGCAATATATTCGAAAATAATTCTGGTGCACGGCTGGAAATTCTTTTACTTATACATCAGCACATTTTCTTATGTACGAAGTAAAAAAAATTCGGTTTTGAAGTTGTTTGACTTTGTAAATATTTAAAATATAAAACAAGGTGAAACGATATACATTTTTCAACAATGAAACCTTTGTTATAAATACGAGGTAAAATGGATGTGATATTATAAAATTAGCAATATCTTCAAATAGAATTCTGGTAAACTGCTGGAAATTGGTTTTCTTATAAATCAGCACATTTTCTTATGTAGGAAGTAAAAAAAATTCGGTTTTGAAGTTGTTCGCTTTTGTAAAATATTTAAAACATAAAATACATTGAAACGATCTACTCTGTTTCAACAATGAAAGCTTTGTTATAATTAAGAGGTAAAGGAGATGTGATCTTATAAAATTTGCAATATCTTCAAATAGAATTCTTGTGCACGGCTGGAAATTGGTTTTCTTATAAATCAGCACATTTTCTTATGTAGGAAGTAAAAAAAATTCGGTTTTGAAGTTGTTCGCTTTTGCAAAATATTTAAAATATAAAATACAGTGAAACGAAATGCATTTTTCTACAATGAAATCTTTGTTATTAATACGAGTTAAAAAAGATCTGATATTATAAAACTAGCAATATATTCGAAAATAATTCTTGTGCACGGCTGGAAATTCTTTTACTTATACATCAGCACATTTTCTTATGTACGAAGTAAAAAAAATTCGGTTTTGAAGTTGTTTGACTTTGTAAATATTTAAAATATAAAACAAGGTGAAACGATATACATTTTTCAACAATGAAACCTTTGTTATAAATACGAGGTAAAATGGATGTGATATTATAAAATTAGCAATATCTTCAAATAGAATTCTGGTAAACTGCTGGAAATTGGTTTTCTTATAAATCAGCACATTTTCTTATGTAGGAAGTAAAAAAAATTCGGTTTTGAAGTTGTTCGCTTTTGTAAAATATTTAAAACATAAAATACATTGAAACGATCTACTCTGTTTCAACAATGAAAGCTTTGTTATAATTAAGAGGTAAAGGAGATGTGATCTTATAAAATATGCAATATCTTCAAATAGAATTCTTGTGCACGGCTGGAAATTGGTTTTCTTATAAATCAGCACATTTTCTTATGTAGGAAGTAAAAAAAATTCGGTTTTGAAGTTGTTCGCTTTTGTAAAATATTTAAAATATAAAATACAGTGTAACGATATACTCTGTTTCTAACAATGAAACCTTTGTTATAAATACGATGTAAAGAAGATCTGATATTATAAAATTTGAAATATTTTCGAATAGAATTATGGTGCACGGCTGGAAATTGGTTTTCTTATAAATCAGCACATTTTCTTATGTAGGAAGGAAAAAAAATTCTGTTTTGAAGTTGTTCGCCTTTGTGAAAAATTTAGAATATAAAATACAGAGAAACGATATGCATTTTTCAACAATGAAACTTTTGTTATTAATATGAGTTTAAGAAGATCTGATATTATAAAATTAGCAATATCTTCGAATAGAATTCTGGTACACGGCTGGAAATTTGATTTCTTATAAATAAGCACATTTTCTTATGTAGGAAATAAAAAAAATTCTGTTTTGAAGTTATTCGACTTTGTAAAATATTTAAAATATAAAACACAGTGAAACGATATACATTTTTCAACAATGAAACCTTTGTTATTAATACATGTTAAAGAAGATCTGATATTATAAAATTAGCAATATCTTCGAATAGATTTATGGTGCACAGCTGGAAATTCGTTTAGTTGCAAATCAGCACGTTTTCTTATGTAGGAAGGAAAAAAAAAATTCGGTTTTGAAGATGTTCGACTTTGTAAAATATTTAAAATATAAAATAGAGTAAAACGATATACATTTTTCAACAATGAAACCTTTGTCATTAATACGAGTTAAAGAAGATACGACACTATAAAATTAGCAATATCTTCGAATAGAATTCTGGTGCACGGCTGGGATTTGGTTTTCGTATGAATCAGCACATTTTCTTATGTAGGAAGTAAAAAAAAATTCGGTCTTGAAGTTGTTCGCTTTTGCAAAATATTTAAAATATAAAATACAGTGAAACGAAATGCATTTTTCTACAATGAAATCTTTGTTATTAATACCAGTTAAAAAAGATCTGATATTATAAAAGTAGCAATATATTCGAAAATAATTCTGGTGCACGGCTGGAAATTCTTTTACATATAAATCAGCCCATTTTCTTATGTACGAAGTAAAAAAAATTCGGTTTTGAAGTTGTTTGACTTTGTAAAATATTTAAAATATAAAACACAGTGAAACGATATACATTTTTCAATAATTAAAGCTTTGTTATAAATACGAGATAAAATGGATTATAAAATTAGCAATATCTTCGAATAGAATTCTGGTGCACGGCTGGAAATTGGTTTTCTTATAAATCAGCACATTTTCTTATTTAGGAAGTAAAAAAAATTCGATTTTGAAGTTGTTCGCTTTTGTAAAATATTTAAAATATAAAATACAGTGAAACGATATACATTTTTCAACAATGAAACCTTTGTTATAAATACGAGTCAAAAAAGATACGGCACTATAAAATTAGCAATATCTGCGAATAGAAATCTGGTGCACGGCTGGGATTTGGTTTTCTTATAAATCAGCACATTTTCTTATGTAGGAAGTAAAAAAAAATAAGTTTTGAAGTTTTTCGACTTTGTAAAATATTTAAAATTAAAATACAGTCAAACGATATACATTTTTCAACAATGAAACCTTTGTTATAAATACGAGGTAAAATGGATGTGATATTATAAAATCAGCAATATCTTCGAATAGAATTCTGGTGCACGGGTGGAAATTGGTTTTCTTATAAATGAGCACATTTTCTTATGTAGTAAGTAAATAAAATTCGGTTTTGAAGTTGTTCGCCTTTGTAAAATATTTAAAATTAAAACACAGTGAAACGATATACATATTTCAACAATGAAACCTTTGTTATAAATACAAGGTAAAATGGATGTGATATTATAAAATTAGCAATATCTTCAAATAGAATTCTGGTGCACGGCTGGAAATTGGTTTTCTGATAAATCAGCACATTTACTTATGTAGGAAGTAAAAAAAAATCGGTTTTGAAGTTGTTCGCCTTTGTAAAATATTTAAAACGTAAAATACATTGAAACGATCTACTCTGTTTCAACAATGAAAGCTTTGTTATAATTAAGAGGTAAAGGAGATGTGATATTATAAAATTTGCAATATCTTCGAATAGAATTCTGGTACATGGCTGGAAATTTGTTTTCTTATAAATCAGCATATTTTCTTATGTAGGAAGTAAAAAAAAATTTGGTTTTGAAGTTGTTCCACTTCGTAAAATATTTAAAATATAAAATAGAGTAAAACGATATACATTTTTGAACAATGAAAACTTTGTTATTAAAACGAGTCAAAAAAGATACGGCACTATAAAATTAGCAATATCTGCGAATAGAAATCTGGTGCACGGCTGGGATTTGGTTTTCTTATAAATCAGCACATTTTTGTATGTAGGAAGTAAAAAAACTCCAATTTTAAAGTTGTTCGACTTTGAAAAATATTAAAAATATAAAATACAGTGAAACGATATACATTTTTCAACAATGAAACCTTTGTTATTAATACATGTTAAAGAAGATCTCATATTATAAAATTAGCAATATCTTCGAATAGATTTATGGTGCACAGCTGGAAATTCGTTTACTTGCAAATCAGCACGTTTTCTTATGTAGGAAGGAAAAAAAAATTCGGTTTTGAAGATGTTCGACTTTGTAAAATATTTAAAATATAAAAAAGAGTAAAACGATATACATTTTTCAACAATGAAACCTTTGTCATTAATACGAGTTAAAGAAGATACGACACTATAAAATTAGCAATATCTTCGAATAGAATTCTGGTGCACGGCTGGGATTTGGTTTTCGTATAAATCAGCACATTTTCTTATGTAGGAAGTAAAAAAAAATTCGGTTTTGAAGTTGTTCGCTTTTGCAAAATATTTAAAATATAAAATACAGTGAAACGAAATGCATTTTTCTACAATGAAATCTTTGTTATTAATACGAGTTAAAAAAGATCTGATATTATAAAACTAGCAATATATTCGAAAATAATTCTGGTGCACGGCTGGAAATTCTTTTACTTATACATCAGCACATTTTCTTATGTACGAAGTAAAAAAAAATTCGGTTTTGAAGTTGTTCGCTTTTGTAAAATATTTAAAACATAAAATACATTGAAACGATCTACTCTGTTTCAACAATGAAAGCTTTGTTATAATTAAGAGGTAAAGGAGATGTGATATTATAAAATTAGCAATATCTTCAAATAGAATTCTGGTAAACTGCTGGAAATTGGTTTTCTTATAAATCAGCACATTTTCTTATGTAGGAAGTAAAAAAAATTCTGTTTTGAAGTTGTTCGCCTTTGTGAAAAATTTAGAATATAAAATACAGAGAAACGATATGCATTTTTCAACAATGAAACTTTTGTTATTAATATGAGTTTAAGAAGATCTGATATTATAAAATTAGCAATATCTTCGAATAGAATTCTGGTACACGGCTGGAAATTTGATTTCTTATAAATAAGCACATTTTCTTATGTAGGAAATAAAAAAAATTCTGTTTTGAAGTTATTCGACTTTGTAAAATATTTAAAATATAAAACACAGTGAAACGATATACATTTTTCAACAATGAAACCTTTGTTATTAATACATGTTCTAGTACAACAGTCTTCTCCTGCTCGAAAACCATTGGATGCAAAATTTAGTGTAAATTGAGCCGCTTTTTAGATCTTGACCCACAATGACCCAGAAATGACCCACTAATCGAATTTTCTCGAACATGTGATCTAGCCCAATGATTATCGCGTGCCCGAAACTCGTAGGATAGAAAATTTCGTCAAAATCGTTTGAACCGTTTTTTAGATACAATTAGCTTGACCATGATCCAAAGTGACCAAAATGACCCACTAATTGAATTTTCTCGAACATGTGACCTAGCCCAACAGTCTTCTCGTGCCGAAAAACCATTGGATGCAAAATTTAGTGTAAATTGAGCCGCTTTTTAGATCTTGACCCACAATGACCCAGAAATGACCCACTAATCGAATTTTCTCGAACATGTGAACTAGCCCAATAATTTTATCGTGCTCGAAACTCGTAGGACACAAAATTTAATAAAAGTCGTTAGAGCCGTTTTTTAGATTAAATTAATTTGACCCGCGTTGACCCACAAATGACCCACTAATCGAAAGTTCTCGAACATGTGACCCAGCCCAATCGTCTTCTCGTGCCCGAAAATGGTCGGATACAAAATTTCGTCAAAATCGTTTGAACCGTTTTTTAGATACAATTAGCTCTACCATGACCCAAAATGACCCACTAATCGAATTTTCTCGAACATGTGACCTAGCCCAATGGTTTTCTGGTGCCCCAAAACGGTAGGATACAAAATTTCGTTAAAATCGTTAGAGCCGTTTTTAAGATAAAATTTGCATATATATATATATATATATATATATATATATATATATATATATAGGATCATCTTAGTTAAAAGTCATTCATAAATTAAAATTTACATGCGGGCAAATTCTATAATTGTTGTTATGATTATATGGAGTTAATATTATTGGGGTTGTAACAAAAGTTAAAATTATCAAGGATGTTACAATGGGTTAATCAATACAATATAATATTAATATGTTAAACATATTTAATTTTAGTAAATATTAAATATTTATTAAATATAGTACACTAATAAACATATCTCTTAGTTTTATATTATTTATTTTATTTTATTATTAGATCATTTAATTTAATTAATATTTATGTTTTTTATATATTTTTTTTTTCATGGTAGATATTATTTAAATAGCTGGATTTAAATTATAATAAGTGCATTACCATATTGAATAATCTATGTTATTTCTAAGTATAATACTAATTTATAAAATGAAAGCATCATATGGATTCTACATTAATGTTTGGGTTAAATTAAGATATATTTTAAATGGGTTAGTTAAAATATAAATTACATTATACTAGTAACTCTTATTCTCTATATATATCATTAATATTAACTAGTATAAATTATATTATACTAGTAACTCTTATTCTCTATATATATCATTAATATTAACTAGTAAAATTAATATATTTACACTACATTACAGCTGCATATAAGTAATTATACATACAATATTAAAGTTTTAGTAGAATATCTGTACACCAGATGTCAGCAGCAATGTATTTGATAGTATGCTAAAATAGTCTAATATTTTTACAATAGATAGCAGTAGTATAGCTTATTTAAAATATTAAAACTTGGAAATTTAGTATGGAGGTAATAATATCTATGAAATACTTTCAAATTATCAAGTAATATTATATATTTTAGTTTATTAAATTAAAATTAAAATAAAATAATTAATGGTTTTTATTTATATGTATATCATAATTTTTTTTCTACATTTTTTTAAATGTTGTAATCTATTTAGTTAAATAAAAATAACTGTAACTGTAGGTTACAATTTATGATCTGAAGGATTCTCTATTTAACTGTGAATTTAACCTGTTCTTTTGGATACAACTTTGTACATGTGCTCACAATATACTAAATATCTTGGGATATTATCAATATAAGTAATATATATATTTTTTAATTTTTTTAATTCTTTTTCACACTCCTTTTCAAATTGTATGTATAATTTATAATATTCCATTGTAAAGGTCTTGTTATTCAATATTGTTTCAGCGATTGTTCGGGCAAGATATGGCACTATATTTAGCAAAAGCTGGTGTCATATACAGAAAACAATCGTTCTTTGCTTATAAATGTGATTTTCTTGCCCTTGAAAAAGTAAATTACTTTATAAGCTTTTATTTGTGTATATACTCGTGTGGTTTATATTTCATTCCTTATTTTCTATTTATTTAATTTTTTTTTTCTTCTTCTTAATTTGAATTAATAATGTTACTTTTATTAGGACTACAATTTTAATTTGTAAATTGACAGGGCTCTTTGGTATCGGGATTTCAGTGTATGTGGTCAGTTTCTTATGTTTCAATGGTTAAATTTTACTTAAAGTTATATATATATATATATATATATCACAAGATTTGCTCGTACTAGAATATATGATAAATAGCAGTGAAACGATATGCATTTTTCAACAATGAAACCTTTGTTATTAATACGAGTAAAAGAAGATCTGATATTATAAAAGTAGCAATATCTTCGAAAATAATTCTGGTGCACGGCTGGAAATTCGTTTACATATAAATCAGCACATTTTCTTATGTACGAAGTAAAAAAAATTCGGTTTTGAAGTTGTATGACTTTGTAAAATATTTAAAATATAAAACACAGTGAAACGATATACATTTTTCAACAATGAAACCTCTGTTATAAATACGAGGTAAAATGGATGTGATATTATAAAATTAGCAATATCTTCGAATAGAATTCTGGTGCACGGCTGGAAATTGGTTTTCTTATAAATCAGCACATTTTCTTATGTAGGAAGAAAAAAAAAATTCGGTTTTGAAGTTGTTCGATTTTGTAAAATATTTAAAATATAAAACACAGTGAAACGATATACATTTTTCAGCAATGAAACCTTTGTTATAAATACGAGGTAAAATGGATGTCATATTATAAAATTAGCAATATCTTCGAATAGAAATCTGGTACATGGCTGGAAATTGGTTTTCTTATAAATCAGTACTTTTCCTTATATAGGAAGTAAAAAAATTCGGTTTTGAAGTTGTTCGACTTTGTAAAATATTTAAAACATAAAATACATTGAAACGATATGCATTTTTCAACAATGAAACCTTTGTTATTAATACGAGTTCAAGAAGATCTGATATTATAAAAGTAGCAATATCTTCGAAAATAATTCTGGTGCACAGCTGGAAATTCGTTTACTTATAAATCAGCACATTTTCTTATGTACGAAGTAAAAAAAATTCGGTTTTGAAGTTGTTTGACTTTGTAAAATATTTAAAATATAAAACACAGTGAAACGATATACATTTTTCAACAATGAAACCTTTGTTATAAATACGAGGTAAAATGGATGTGATATTATAAAATTAGCAATATCTTCGAATAGAATTCTGGTGCACGGCTGGAAATTGGTTTTCGTATAAATCAGCACATTTTCTTATGTAGGAAGTAAAAAAAAATCTGTTTTGAAGTTGTTCTCCTTTGTGAAAAATTTAAAATATAAAATACAGAGAAACGACATGCATTTTTCAACAATGAAACCTTTGTTGTTGATACAAGTTAAAGAAGATCTGATATTATAAAATTAGCGATATCTTCGAATAGATTTCTGGTACACAGCTGGAAATTTGTTTTCTTATAAATAAGCACATTTTCTTATGTAGGAAATAAAAAAAATTTGGTTTTGAAGTTGTTCGAATTTGTAAAATATTTAAAATATAAAATACAGTGACACGATATACATTTTTTAACAATGAAACCTTTGTTATAAATACGAGGTAAACTTGATGTGATATTATAAAATTATAAAAATCTGCCAATAGAATTCTGGTGCATGGCTGGAAATACGTTTACTTATAAATCAGCACTTTTCCTTATATAGGAATTAAAAAAAAATTCGGTTTTTAAGTTGTTCGACTTTGTAAAATACTTAAAATATAAAATGCAGTGAAACGAAATGCATTTTTCAACAATGAAACCTTTGTTATAAATTCGAGTTAAAGAATATACGACACTATAAAATTAGCAATATCTTCGAATAGAATTCTGGTGCACGGCTGGGATTTGGTTTTCTTATAAATCAGCACATTTTCTTATGTAGGAAGTAAAAAAAATTAGGTTTTGAAGTTGTTCGACTTTGTAAAATATATAAAATTAAAATACAGTCAAACGATATACATTTTTCAACAATGAAACCTTTGTTATTAATACGAACTAAAGAAGATACGACACTATAAAATTAGCAATATCTTCGAATAGAATTCTGGAGCACGGCTGTGATTTGGTTTTCTTATAAATCAACACACTTTGTTATATAGGAAGTAAAAAAAATTCGGTTTTGACGTTGTTCGACTTTGTAAAATATTTAAAATATAAAATACAGTGAAACGATCTACTCTGTTCTAACAATGAAAGCTTTGTTTTAAATACGATGTAAAGAAGATCTGATATTATAAAAGTAGAAATATCTTCGAAAATAATTCTGGTGCACGGCTGGAAATTCGTTTACTTATAAATCAGCATGTTTTCTTATGAAGGAAGTAAAAAAAAATCGCTTTTGAACTTGTTCGTCTTTCTAAAATATTTAAAACATAAAATACAGTGAAACGATATACTCTGTTTCAACAATGAAAGCTTTGTTATAATTAAGTGGTAAAGGAGATGTTGATATTATAAAATTTGCAATATCTTCGAATAGAATTCTGGTGCACGGCTGGAAATTCGTTTACTTATAAATCAGCGTATTGTCTTATGTAGGAAGTAAAAAAAATTCGGTTTTGAAGTTGTTCGCCTTTGTAAAATATTTAAAATATAAAATACAGTGAAACGATATACATTTTTCAACAATGAAACCTTTGTTATAAATACGAGGTAAACTTGATGTGATATTATAAAATTATAAAAATCTGAAAATAGAATTCTGGTGCACGGCTGGAAATACGTTTATTTATAAATCAGCACTTTTCCTTATATAGGAATTAAAAAAAATTCGGTTTTGAAGTTGTTCGACTTTGTAAAATATTTAAAATATAAAATACATTGAAACGATCTATTCTGTTTCAACAATGAAATCTTTGTTATAATTAAGAGGTAAAGGAGATGTGATATTATAAAATTAGCAGTATCTTCAAATAGAATTCTGGTGCACGACTGGAAATTTGTTTTCTTATAAATCAGCACATATTCTTATGTAGGAAGTAAAAAAAAAATAAGTTTTGAAGTTGTTCGACTTTGTAAAATATTTAAAATTAAAATACAGTCAAACGATATACATTTTTCAACAATGAAACCTTTGTTATAAATACGAGGTAAAATGGATGTGATATTATAAAATCAGCAATATCTTCGAATAGAATTCTGGTGCTCGGCTGGAAATTGGTTTTCTTATAAATCAGCACATTTTCTTATGTAGTAAGTAAATAAAATTCGGTTTTGAAGTTGTTCGCCTTTGTAGAATATTTAAAATTAAAACACAGTGAAACGATATACATTTTTCAACAATGAAACCTTTGTTATAAATACAAGGTAAAATGGATGTGATATTATAAAATTAGCAATATCTTCAAATAGAATTCTGGTGCACGGCTGGAAATTGGTTTTCTTATAAATCAGCACATTTACTTATGTAGGAAGTAAAAAAAAATCGGTTTTGAAGTTTTCGCCTTTGTAAAATATTTAAAACGTAAAATACATTGAAACGATCTACTCTATTTCAACAATGAAAGCTTTGTTATAATTAAGAGGTAAAGGAGATGTGATATTATAAAATTTGCAATATCTTCGAATAGAATTCTGGTACATGGCTGGAAATTTGTTTTCTTATAAATCAGCATATTTTCTTATGTAGGAAGTAAAAAAAATTCAGTTTTGAAGTTGTTCGCCTTTATAAAATATTTAAAATATAAAATACAGTGCAACGATATACTCTGTTTCAACAATGAAAGCTTTGTTATAATTAAGTGGTATAGGATATGTGATATTATAAAATTTGCAATATCTTCGAATAGAATTCTGGTGTACGGCTGGAAATTCGTTTACTTATAAATCAGAGCACGTTTTCTTATGTCGGAAGTAAAAAAAAAAATCGCTTTTGAACTTGTTCGTCGTTGTAAAATATTTAAAACATAAAATATAGTGAAACGATATACTCTGTTTCAACAATAAAAGCTTTGTTATAAATACGAGGTAAAGTGGATGTGATATTATAAAATTATCAATATCTTCGAATAGAATTCTGGTGTACGGCTGGAAATTCGTTTACTTATAAATCAGCCCATTTTCTTATGTAGGAAGTAAAAAAAAATCGGTTTTGATGTTGTTCGACTTTGTAAAATATTTAAAATAAAAAATACAGAGAAACGATCTACTCTGTTCTAACAATGAAACCTTTGTTATAAATACGATGTAAAGACGATCTGATATTATAAAATTAGAAATATCTTCGAATAGAAATATGGTGCACGGCTGGAAATTGGTTTTCTTATAAATCAGCACATTTTCTTATGTAGGAAGTAAAAAAATTCTGTTTTGAAGTTGTTCGCCTTTGTGAAAAATTTAAAATATAAAATACATTGAAACGATCTACTCTGTTTCAACAATGAAAGCTTTGTTATAATTAAGAGGTAAAAGAGATGTTATAATATAAAATTATAAAAATCTGCCAATAGAATTCTGGTGCATGGCTGGAAATTTGCTTTCTTATAAATAAGCACATTTTCTTATGTAGGAAGTAAAAAAAAAATCGGTTTTGAAGTTGTTCGCCTTTGTAAAATATTTAAAACATAAAATACATTGAAACGATCTACTCTGTTTCAACAATGAAAGCTTTGTTATAATTAAGAGGTAAAAAAGATGTTATAATATAAAATTTGCAATTTCTTCGAATAGAATTCTGGTGTACGGCTGGAAATTCGTTTACTGGTAAATCAGCATATTTTCTTATGTAGGATGTAAAAAAAAATTCGGTTTTGAAGTTGTACGACTTTGTGAAAAATTTAAAATATAAAATACAGAGAAACGACATGCATTTTTCAACAATGAAACCTTTGTTATTGATACAAGTTAAAGAAGATCTGATATTATAAAATTAGCGATATCTTCGAATAGATTTCTGGTACACAGCTGGAAATTTGTTTTCTTATAAATAAGCACATTTTCTTATGTAGGAAATAAAAAAAAATTGGTTTTGAAGTTGTTCGACTTTGTAAAATATTTAAAATATAAAATACAGTGACACGATATACATTTTTTAACAATGAAACCTTTGTTATAAATACGAGGTAAACTTGATGTGATATTATAAAATTATAAAAATCTGCCAATAGAATTCTGGTGCATGGCTGGAAATACGTTTACTTATAAATCAGCACTTTTCCTTATATAGGAATTAAAAAAAAATTCGGTTTTTAAGTTGTTCGACTTTGTAAAATACTTAAAATATAAAATGCAGTGAAACGAAATGCATTTTTCAACAATGAAACCTTTGTTATAAATTCGAGTTAAAGAATATACGACACTATAAAATTAGCAATATCTTCGAATAGAATTCTGGTGCACGGCTGGGATTTGGTTTTCTTATAAATCAGCACATTTTCTTATGTAGGAAGTAAAAAAAATTAGGTTTTGAAGTTGTTCGACTTTGTAAAATATATAAAATTAAAATACAGTCAAACGATATACATTTTTCAACAATGAAACCTTTGTTATTAATACGAACTAAAGAAGATACGACACTATAAAATTAGCAATATCTTCGAATAGAATTCTGGAGCACGACTGTGATTTGGTTTTCTTATAAATCAACACACTTTGTTATATAGGAAGTAAAAAAAATTCGGTTTTGACGTTGTTCGACTTTGTAAAATATTTAAAATATAAAATACAGTGAAACGATCTACTCTGTTCTAACAATGAAAGCTTTGTTTTAAATACGATGTAAAGAAGATCTGATATTATAAAAGTAGAAATATCTTCGAAAATAATTCTGGTGCACGGCTGGAAATTCGTTTACTTATAAATCAGCATGTTTTCTTATGAAGGAAGTAAAAAAAAATCGCTTTTGAACTTGTTCGTCTTTCTAAAATATTTAAAACATAAAATACAGTGAAACGATATACTCTGTTTCAACAATGAAAGCTTTGTTATAATTAAGTGGTAAAGGAGATGTTGATATTATAAAATTTGCAATATCTTCGAATAGAATTCTGGTGCACGGCTGGAAATTCGTTTACTTATAAATCAGCGTATTGTCTTATGTAGGAAGTAAAAAAAATTCGGTTTTGAAGTTGTTCGCCTTTGTAAAATATTTAAAATATAAAATACAGTGAAACGATATACATTTTTCAACAATGAAACCTTTGTTATAAATACGAGGTAAACTTGATGTGATATTATAAAATTATAAAAATCTGAAAATAGAATTCTGGTGCACGGCTGGAAATACGTTTATTTATAAATCAGCACTTTTCCTTATATAGGAATTAAAAAAAATTCGGTTTTGAAGTTGTTCGACTTTGTAAAATATTTAAAATATAAAATACATTGAAACGATCTATTCTGTTTCAACAATGAAATCTTTGTTATAATTAAGAGGTAAAGGAGATGTGATATTATAAAATTAGCAGTATCTTCAAATAGAATTCTGGTGCACGACTGGAAATTTGTTTTCTTATAAATCAGCACATATTCTTATGTAGGAAGTAAAAAAAAATAAGTTTTGAAGTTGTTCGACTTTGTAAAATATTTAAAATTAAAATACAGTCAAACGATATACATTTTTCAACAATGAAACCTTTGTTATAAATACGAGGTAAAATGGATGTGATATTATAAAATCAGCAATATCTTCGAATAGAATTCTGGTGCTCGGCTGGAAATTGGTTTTCTTATAAATCAGCACATTTTCTTATGTAGTAAGTAAATAAAATTCGGTTTTGAAGTTGTTCGCCTTTGTAGAATATTTAAAATTAAAACACAGTGAAACGATATACATTTTTCAACAATGAAACCTTTGTTATAAATACAAGGTAAAATGGATGTGATATTATAAAATTAGCAATATCTTCAAATAGAATTCTGGTGCACGGCTGGAAATTGGTTTTCTTATAAATCAGCACATTTACTTATGTAGGAAGTAAAAAAAAATCGGTTTTGAAGTTTTCGCCTTTGTAAAATATTTAAAACGTAAAATACATTGAAACGATCTACTCTATTTCAACAATGAAAGCTTTGTTATAATTAAGAGGTAAAGGAGATGTGATATTATAAAATTTGCAATATCTTCGAATAGAATTCTGGTACATGGCTGGAAATTTGTTTTCTTATAAATCAGCATATTTTCTTATGTAGGAAGTAAAAAAAATTCAGTTTTGAAGTTGTTCGCCTTTATAAAATATTTAAAATATAAAATACAGTGCAACGATATACTCTGTTTCAACAATGAAAGCTTTGTTATAATTAAGTGGTATAGGATATGTGATATTATAAAATTTGCAATATCTTCGAATAGAATTCTGGTGTACGGCTGGAAATTCGTTTACTTATAAATCAGAGCACGTTTTCTTATGTCGGAAGTAAAAAAAAAAATCGCTTTTGAACTTGTTCGTCGTTGTAAAATATTTAAAACATAAAATATAGTGAAACGATATACTCTGTTTCAACAATAAAAGCTTTGTTATAAATACGAGGTAAAGTGGATGTGATATTATAAAATTATCAATATCTTCGAATAGAATTCTGGTGTACGGCTGGAAATTCGTTTACTTATAAATCAGCCCATTTTCTTATGTAGGAAGTAAAAAAAAATCGGTTTTGATGTTGTTCGACTTTGTAAAATATTTAAAATAAAAAATACAGAGAAACGATCTACTCTGTTCTAACAATGAAACCTTTGTTATAAATACGATGTAAAGACGATCTGATATTATAAAATTAGAAATATCTTCGAATAGAAATATGGTGCACGGCTGGAAATTGGTTTTCTTATAAATCAGCACATTTTCTTATGTAGGAAGTAAAAAAATTCTGTTTTGAAGTTGTTCGCCTTTGTGAAAAATTTAAAATATAAAATACATTGAAACGATCTACTCTGTTTCAACAATGAAAGCTTTGTTATAATTAAGAGGTAAAAGAGATGTTATAATATAAAATTATAAAAATCTGCCAATAGAATTCTGGTGCATGGCTGGAAATTTGCTTTCTTATAAATAAGCACATTTTCTTATGTAGGAAGTAAAAAAAAAATCGGTTTTGAAGTTGTTCGCCTTTGTAAAATATTTAAAACATAAAATACATTGAAACGATCTACTCTGTTTCAACAATGAAAGCTTTGTTATAATTAAGAGGTAAAAAAGATGTTATAATATAAAATTTGCAATTTCTTCGAATAGAATTCTGGTGTACGGCTGGAAATTCGTTTACTGGTAAATCAGCATATTTTCTTATGTAGGATGTAAAAAAAAATTCGGTTTTGAAGTTGTACGACTTTGTGAAAAATTTAAAATATAAAATACAGAGAAACGACATGCATTTTTCAACAATGAAACCTTTGTTATTGATACAAGTTAAAGAAGATCTGATATTATAAAATTAGCGATATCTTCGAATAGATTTCTGGTACACAGCTGGAAATTTGTTTTCTTATAAATAAGCACATTTTCTTATGTAGGAAATAAAAAAAATTTGGTTTTGAAGTTGTTCGACTTTGTAAAATATTTAAAATATAAAATACAGTGACACGATATACATTTTTTAACAATGAAACCTTTGTTATAAATACGAGGTAAACTTGATGTGATATTATAAAATTATAAAAATCTGCCAATAGAATTCTGGTGCATGGCTGGAAATACGTTTACTTATAAATCAGCACTTTTCCTTATATAGGAATTAAAAAAAAATTCGGTTTTTAAGTTGTTCGACTTTGTAAAATACTTAAAATATAAAATGCAGTGAAACGAAATGCATTTTTCAACAATGAAACCTTTGTTATAAATTCGAGTTAAAGAATATACGACACTATAAAATTAGCAATATCTTCGAATAGAATTCTGGTGCACGGCTGAGATTTGGTTTTCTTATAAATCAGCACATTTTCTTATGTAGGAAGTAAAAAAAAATAGGTTTTGAAGTTGTTCGACTTTGTAAAATATATAAAATTAAAATACAGTCAAACGATATACATTTTTCAACAATGAAACCTTTGTTATTAATACGAACTAAAGAAGATACGACACTATAAAATTAGCAATATCTTCGAATAGAATTCTGGAGCACGGCTGTGATTTGGTTTTCTTATAAATCAACACACTTTGTTATATAGGAAGTAAAAAAAAATTCGGTTTTGACGTTGTTCGACTTTGTAAAATATTTAAAATATAAAATACAGTGAAACGATCTACTCTGTTCTAACAATGAAAGCTTTGTTTTAAATACGATGTAAAGAAGATCTGATATTATAAAAGTAGAAATATCTTCGAAAATAATTCTGGTGCACGGCTGGAAATTCGTTTACTTATAAATCAGCATGTTTTCTTATGAAGGAAGTAAAAAAAAATCGCTTTTGAACTTGTTCGCCTTTCTAAAATATTTAAAACATAAAATACAGTGAAACGATATACTCTGTTTCAACAATGAAAGCTTTGTTATAATTAAGTGGTAAAGGAGATGTTGATATTATAAAATTTGCAATATCTTCGAATAGAATTCTGGTGCACGGCTGGAAATTCGTTTACTTATAAATCAGCGTATTGTCTTATGTAGGAAGTAAAAAAAATTCGGTTTTGAAGTTGTTCGCCTTTGTAAAATATTTAAAATATAAAATACAGTGAAACGATATACATTTTTCAACAATGAAACCTTTGTTATAAATACGAGGTAAACTTGATGTGATATTATAAAATTATAAAAATCTGAAAATAGAATTCTGGTGCACGGCTGGAAATACGTTTATTTATAAATCAGCACTTTTCCTTATATAGGAATTAAAAAAAAATCGGTTTTGAAGTTGTTCGACTTTGTAAAATATTTAAAATATAAAATACATTGAAACGATCTATTCTGTTTCAACAATGAAATCTTTGTTATAATTAAGAGGTAAAGGAGATGTGATATTATAAAATTAGCAGTATCTTCAAATAGAATTCTGGTGCACGACTGGAAATTTGTTTTCTTATAAATCAGCACATATTCTTATGTAGGAAGTAAAAAAAAATAAGTTTTGAAGTTGTTCGACTTTGTAAAATATTTAAAATTAAAATACAGTCAAACGATATACATTTTTCAACAATGAAACCTTTGTTATAAATACGAGGTAAAATGGATGTGATATTATAAAATCAGCAATATCTTCGAATAGAATTCTGGTGCTCGGCTGGAAATTGGTTTTCTTATAAATCAGCACATTTTCTTATGTAGTAAGTAAATAAAATTCGGTTTTGAAGTTGTTCGCCTTTGTAGAATATTTAAAATTAAAACACAGTGAAACGATATACATTTTTCAACAATGAAACCTTTGTTATAAATACAAGGAAAAATGGATGTGATATTATAAAATTAGCAATATCTTCAAATAGAATTCTGGTGCACGGCTGGAAATTGGTTTTCTTATAAATCAGCACATTTACTTATGTAGGAAGTAAAAAAAAATCGGTTTTGAAGTTTTCGCCTTTGTAAAATATTTAAAACGTAAAATACATTGAAACGATCTACTCTATTTCAACAATGAAAGCTTTGTTATAATTAAGAGGTAAAGGAGATGTGATATTATAAAATTTGCAATATCTTCGAATAGAATTCTGGTACATGGCTGGAAATTTGTTTTCTTATAAATCAGCATATTTTCTTATGTAGGAAGTAAAAAAAATTCGGTTTTGAAGTTGTTCGCCTTTATAAAATATTTAAAATATAAAATACAGTGCAACGATATACTCTGTTTCAACAATGAAAGCTTTGTTATAATTAAGTGGTATAGGATATGTGATATTATAAAATTTGCAATATCTTCGAATAGAATTCTGGTGCACGGCTGGAAATTCGTTTACTTATAAATCAGAGCACGTTTTCTTATGTCGGAAGTAAAAAAAAAAATCGCTTTTGAACTTGTTCGTCGTTGTAAAATATTTAAAACATAAAATATAGTGAAACGATATACTCTGTTTCAACAATAAAAGCTTTGTTATAAATACGAGGTAAAGTGGATGTGATATTATAAAATTATCAATATCTTCGAATAGAATTCGGGTGTACGGCTGGAAATTCGTTTACTTATAAATCAGCACATTTTCTTATGTAGGAAGTAAAAAAAAATCGGTTTTGATGTTGTTCGACTTTGTAAAATATTTAAAATAAAAAATACAGAGAAACGATCTACTCTGTTCTAACAATGAAACCTTTGTTATAAATACAATGTAAAGACGATCTGATATTATAAAATTAGAAATATCTTCGAATAGAAATATGGTGCACGGCTGGAAATTGGTTTTCTTATAAATCAGAACATTTTCTTATGTAGGAAGTAAAAAAATTCTGTTTTGAAGTTGTTCGCCTTTGTGAAAAATTTAAAATATAAAATACATTGAAACGATCTACTCTGTTTCAACAATGAAAGCTTTGTTATAATTAAGAGGTAAAAGAGATGTTATAATATAAAATTATAAAAATCTGCCAATAGAATTCTGGTGCATGGCTGGAAATTTGCTTTCTTATAAATAAGCACATTTTCTTATGTAGGAAGTAAAAAAAAAATCGGTTTTGAAGTTGTTCGCCTTTGTAAAATATTTAAAACATAAAATACATTGAAACGATCTACTCTGTTTCAACAATGAAAGCTTTGTTATAATTAAGAGGTAAAAAAGATGTTATAATATAAAATTTGCAATTTCTTCGAATAGAATTCTGGTACACGGCTGGAAATTTGTTTTCTTATAAATCAGCACATGGAAGTAAAAAAAAATCGGTTTTGAAGGTGTTCGACTTTGTAAAATATTTAAAATATAAAACACAGTGAAACGATATGCATTTTTCACCAATGAAACCTTTTTTATTAGTACGAGTTAAAGAAGATCTGATATTATAAAAGTAGCAATATCTTCGAAAATAATTCTGGTGCACGGCTGGAAATTCGTTTACTTATAAATCAGCACATTTTCTTATGTACGAAGTAAAAAAAAAAATCGGTTTTGAAGTTGTTCGACATTGTAAAATAATTAAAATATAAAAGGCAGTGAAACGATATACATTTTTCAACAATGAAACCTTTGTTATAAATACGAGGTAAAGTGGATGTGATATTATAAAATTATCAATATCTTCGAATAGAATTCTGGTGTACGGCTGGAAATTCGTTTACTTATAAATCAGCCCATTTTCTTATGTAGGAAGTAAAAAAAAAATCGGTTTTGATGTTGTTCGACTTTGTAAAATATTTAAAATATAAAATACAGTGAAACGATCTACTCTGTTCTAACAATGAAACCTTTGTTATTGATACAAGTTAAAGAAGATCTGATATTATAAAATTAGAAATATCTTCGCATAGAATTATGGTGCACGGCTGGAAATTGGTTTTCTTATAAATCAGCACATTTTCTTATGTAGGAAGTAAAAAAAATTCTGTTTTGAAGTTGTTCTCCTTTGTGAAAAATTTAAAATCAAGCAGGGCGGTCGCTCTGCCAAGCCAAGCTTTAAAAAAAACGCCACACAAACAACGCCAAGAACTGGAATAAAAACCGCTACTGCTTACTTACAGAAAGCAAGTTCGCAATGTTAAATCGACAAAACATGCCAGATTAAAATATCAGATATCACATAAACCAAGCGTCGCAGAAAAAAAAAAACGAAAACTAGAAGAATCTAAGGAAGAATTTCTTCAATTTAAAACCAAACTCATCTTCATAAGTGATTTATAAACAGAGATATAGATTTTTTAAAAAAACGTCGAGTTACTTAAAATGATCACTTTTTTCTTCGTCAAACTTTTTTTTTCAAACAACCTACAGGCCTGAATATTGGCTAGAATAAAAAAAGGATTGCATTTTTGGACAAGTAATTACGTAATCTATGTGCTTTTATAAAATCCAGTGTAAAAAAAAATTATTTTCTATCCTTAATTAGCAAAAAACTGTTAATTAATTTGGCGATTAAAAAATTATGCCAAAACAGAGATAAAACCCACCAACGACCATGTACCATCTGTATTATAATAGCACTAGCACAAATCAGTTACAGGTTATAACCACATCAAATAGTCAGCCATTTTCTTCTAAACATACTTAAAAAAAATAAAACTTCATAATTATAAGAACACACATTTTATCAGACAATTAAATATGATTGCAAACTGTGGCAGATGACTGTTTCCAACATGAATAAGTATGAGAAATTGCCGCACAAGAATATCGGTCTGGCTAGCTCAGTCGCAGCGCGTCAGTATGGCACGCACAAGGTCCCAGGTTCGAGTCCCGGCCCAGGTCAATTTTTCACTTATGTTTGTTTAGTGTAATTAATTGTCTGATAAAATGCGTGTTCATAATATTGTAAAATAAAGTAATCAGACGTACTGTTTATGCTTTAAAAATATTTTAAATATATAATTTACGTTTTCAGAAATATCTTTAAAAATAAATTAGTTTTTGAGGGAAGATGTACCTTCTAAAATGTATACATTAAGAGTTATCGGCATTTAAAATTTCTTTCCAAATGTAAACAAAATTTTTGAAGTGAATTAAATGTGATTCATTTATTTCTAAAAACACGGTAAAGGACAGGCATTTCGTTCGCAGGAATACCTTTCACGCCATTTTCCTAAAAATTAATGAAATCCAGTTGTTAAATTATTTTTGTTTTAGAAGTGAAGTTTCCATTTAAATTTGTTGTAACAGTACAATGTTTAATTGAATAAAATAATGTAAATCTAAGAAATTGCTAAGAAATTCCAAACATACACAGGAGAACGCAAAAAATAAATAAATAAATAAATAAACAATAAATAAACAGATAAATAAATAAAAATCAGCTTTCAGAAATTCTAAAAATTGTTCGTATATCTTAATTACAAGCTAAAGGAGGGTTTATTTCTATATTATTCTATATATAATAGTAATTTCAGCAAATATATTAAATTCCAATGCGATCTGTTTTAAACTTTAAAATAGTTTATAACACATGATAAAATAATTATAAACAGGGGTCGATCCAGGGAAAATTTGGGGCCTATTTAGGACCCCTTCACAAAAATCTATTTGATAAAATTGGCCCTTTCACAAAATCAATTTGATAAAATGGGCCTCCTCACAAAAATCAATTTGATATAATGGAGCCCTTCACAAAAATCAGTATGATAAAATGTACCCCTTCACAAAATTCTATTCCATAAAAACTTATATTTATTATTTATTTTTTATTTTGTGATGTTTTAAAATATATAATTTGTAAACAAACAAGTTCACCAGAGAGGAAAACTACAGCGAAAGGATTTAAAAAAGTTTTTGTTTATATATACCTGGTTTGAATTTGATTAACTGGATTTCAACTTTCGTTACAAAATGTTATTTTTCACAAAAATATAATAAATTTCACAAAAATAACCTTTACTTTTCACAAAATGGGCCCCAAGAAAAAAAAAACCTGTATCGACCCCTGAAAAAAGAATGGCGCGTCACATTTCGGGGAGGGGATGGGGAGGGGAGTGAACAAAATTAGGAAGTATAATAAGTCTATCTGTTTGAAACTTTACGATATTTTATAACACATAACATAAATTTAAAAATAAAGCCGCGTCGATAATTATAGGGAGGGGCGGAGTACGAAGTAAAAAAAATTCGGTTTTGAAGTTGTTTGACTTTGTAAAATATTTAAAATATAAAACACAGTGAAACGATATACATTTTTCAACAATGAAACCTTTGTTATAAATACGAGGTAAAATGGATGTGATATTATAAAATTAGCAATATCTTCGAATAGAATTCTGGTGCACGGCTGGAAATTGGTTTCATATAAATCAGCACATTTTCTTATGTAGGAAGAAAAAAAAATTCGGTTTTGAAGTTGTTCGATTTTGTAAAATATTTAAAACATAAAATAAATTGAAACGATCTTATAGCTTTGTTATAGCTATGAAAGCTTTGTTATAATTAAGAGGTAAAGGAGATGTGATATTATAAAATTTGCAATATCTTCGAATAGAATTCTGGTACATGGCTGGAAATTTGTTTTCTTATAAATCAGCATATTTTCTTATGTAGGAAGTAAAAAAAATTCGGTTTTGAAGTTGTTCGCCTTTATAAAATATTTAAAATATAAAATACAGTGCAACGATATACTCTGTTTCAACAATGAAAGCTTTGTTATAATTAAGTGGTATAAGATATGTGATATTATAAAATTTGCAATATCTTCGAATAGAATTCTGGTGCACGGCTGGAAATTCGTTTACTAATAAATCAGCACATTTTCTTATGTAGGAAGTAAAAAAAATTCGATTTTCATGTTGTTCGACTTTGTAAAATATTTAAAATATAAAATGCAGTGAAACGATCTACTCTGTTATAACAATGAAACCCTTGTTATAAATACGATGTAAAGAAGATCTGATATTATAAAATTAGAAATATCTTCGAATAGAATTATGGTGCACGGCTGGAAATTGGTTTTCTTATAAATCAGCGCATTTTCTTATGTAGGAAGTAAAAAAAATTCGATTTTCATGTTGTTCGACTTTGTAAAATATTTAAAATATAAAATACAGTGAAACGATATACATTTTTCAACAATGAAACCTTTGTTATAAACACGAGGTAAACTTGATGTGATATTATAAAATTATAAAAATCTGAAAATAGAATTCTGGTGCACGGCTGGAAATTCGTTTACTAATAAATCAGCACATTTTCTTATGTAGGAAGTAAAAAAAAATCGGTTTTGATGTTGTTCGATTTTGTAAAAGATTTAAAATATAAAATGCAGTGAAACGATCTACTCTGTTATAACAATGAAACCCTTGTTATAAATACGATGTAAAGAAGATCTGATATTATAAAATTAGAAATATCTTCGAATAGAATTATGCTGCACGGCTGGAAATTGGTTTTCTTATAAATCAGCGCATTTTCTTATGTAGGAAGTAAAAAAAATTCGATTTTCATGTTGTTCGACTTTGTAAAATATTTAAAATATAAAATACAGTGAAACGATATACATTTTTCAACAATGAAACCTTTGTTATAAATACGAGGTAAACTTGATGTGATATTATAAAATTATAAAAATCTGAAAATAGAATTCTGGTGCACGGCTGGAAATACGTTTATTTATAAATCAGCACTTTTACTTATATAGGAATTTAAAAAAATTCGGTTTTGAAGTTGTTCGACTTTGTAAAATATTTAAAATATAAAATACATTGAAACGATCTATTCTGTTTCAACAATGAAATCTTTGTTATAATTAAGAGGTAAAGGACATGTGATATTACAAAATTAGCAGTATCTTCAAATAAAATTCTGGTGCACGGCTGGAAATTTGTTTTCTTATAAACCAGCACATTTTCTTATGTAGGAAGTAAAAAAAAATAAGTTTTGAAGTTGTTCGACTTTGTAAAATATTTAAAATTAAAATACAGTCAAACGATATACATTTTTCAACAATGAAACCTTTGTTATAAATACGAGGTAAAATGGATGTGATATTATAAAATCAGCAATATCTTCGAATAGAATTCTGGTGCACGGCTGGAAATTGGTTTTCTTATAAATGAGCACATTTTCTTATGTAGTAAGTAAATAAAATTCGGTTTTGAAGTTGTTCGCCTTTGTAAAATATTTAAAATTAAAACACAGTGAAACGATATACATTTTTTAACAATGAAACCTTTGTTATAAATACAAGGTAAAATGGATGTGATATTATAAAATTAGCAATATCTTCAAATAGAATTCTGGTGCACGGCTGGAAATTGGTTTTCTGATAAATCAGCACATTTACTTATGTAGGAAGTAAAAAAAAATCGGTTTTGAAGTTGTTCGCCTTTGTAAAATATTTAAAACGTAAAATACATTGAAACGATCTACTCTGTTTCAACAATGAAAGCTTTGTTATAATTAAGAGGTAAAGGAGATGTGATATTATAAAATTTGCAATATCTTCGAATAGAATTCTGGTACATGGCTGGAAATTTGTTTTCTTATAAATCAGCATATTTTCTTATGTAGGAAGTAAAAAAAATTCGGTTTTGAAGTTGTTCGCCTTTATAAAATATTTAAAATATAAAATACAGTGCAACGATATACTCTGTTTCAACAATGAAAGCTTTGTTATAATTAAGTGGTATAGGATATGTGATATTATAAAATTTGCAATATCTTCGAATAGAATTCTGGTGCACGGCTGGAAATTCGTTTACTTATAAATCAGAGCACGTTTTCTTATGTCGGAAGTAAAAAAAAAAAATCGCTTTTGAACTTGTTCGTCGTTGTAAAATATTTAAAACATAAAATATAGTGAAACGATATACTCTGTTTCAACAATAAAAGCTTTGTTATAAATACGAGGTAAAGTGGATGTGATATTATAAAATTATCAATATCTTCGAATAGAATTCGGGTGTACGGCTGGAAATTCGTTTACTTATAAATCAGCACATTTTCTTATGTAGGAAGTAAAAAAAAATCGGTTTTGATGTTGTTCGACTTTGTAAAATATTTAAAATAAAAAATACAGAGAAACGATCTACTCTGTTCTAACAATGAAACCTTTGTTATAAATACGATGTAAAGACGATCTGATATTATAAAATTAGAAATATCTTCGAATAGAAATATGGTGCACGGCTGGAAATTGGTTTTCTTATAAATCAGAACATTTTCTTATGTAGGAAGTAAAAAAATTCTGTTTTGAAGTTGTTCGCCTTTGTGAAAAATTTAAAATATAAAATACATTTAAACGATCTACTCTGTTTCAACAATGAAAGCTTTGTTATAATTAAGAGGTAAAAGAGATGTTATAATATAAAATTATAAAAATCTGCCAATAGAATTCTGGTGCATGGCTGGAAATTTGCTTTCT